>OY747714.1:4067500-4810000 GCA_963556495.2 Valencia hispanica | reverse complement strand
GATTATGTCCAGTTCACACACCTGCAAAAGGATACATCAAATATTTGTAAAATGAAGTCTTTCCATAATCTATAATCATACAATTATTATTCGGAAACAGAAAAAGCTCCAGTTCTATGACTTACACTGCCAAAGTATTTATCCAGCAGCTCTACAAAGCGGTGGATGACCTCCAGTGTAATCAGCTCATTGTCCTGCTCTTCAATTGCACAACAAAAATATAGGCTGGCATACCTGCGTGGGTATAAACCCAGAAGAAGAAAGGCATCCGCATTTACATCGGAAAGTTTATCAAACCAATACTAATTATTATTTAATCTTAACTTTAAATACATATATAAGATCTGCATGGATAAAAATACAGCAATACCATATGTATCACAAAATAGGGGAGACAATACTATATATAGAGATAGAGAAAGAGAGAGAGAGAGAGATAGAGAGATAGAGAGATGGAGATAGAGAGAGATAAAGATAGATAGATGATCCAATGGAACAAAGAAGGTAGAAACAACCACAAACTATCAGTCACACTTTTAATTTTACTTCAAAAATTACTTTTATCATGAATGGTTATATTCAAATACTAAAAAATAAAAATCGATACATTGCTTTTGAATATCGATACAATATCATGACATCAAATAACCCAAAATATTGGCGTATCTATATTTGCTTATATTCCCAAATATGTGTGTGTGTGTATATATATATATATATATATATATATATATATATATATATATATATATATATATATATATATATATATATATATATATATATAACACTACATTCACTAAATTGCACTCACATTCTTACACCAATATGCAGAGCGGTAGGCAACTTTACTTAACGTTAAGTGCCTTACCCAGGGGCACATCAACACATGACACGGGGAAGTTGGGATTAAACCCACAACGTTCAGATTTTAAGGTGACTACCCTACCTATTGAGCCACAGTAGACTGCAAGGAGAAGTGGATCAAGTAGGTTATTTTCAAGTCAAGGAAATGTTTGTTACCTGGCCAAGTTCTTTGAGTTACTTGAATAGATATAGCTGAGTATTATAAGCATAAGAGAGGACATTTGGAAACTTGGAACTGCTCAAATAATCAGTGTTAAAAATAATAGTAATAACAACTAAACTGTAAAAAAGGGGCTTTAGTACCTTTTATAGACAATCTTAAGGTCTCTCCATTCAAGAAAACTGCACATCTTTGGTTTGCGGGCAAGGACTATCTGCATCAACTCCCTGACCATCTTCTTCTTGTCTCGTTCCGCTGTAGCCGTGTACCACTTCTGCAGCCGCAGCTTCCCCTGCCGACTGAACAGGAGCATGAATCGCATCTGGAGAGAGAACCAGAAATATTATTAAAGTAAGAAAAGCAGAACACCAGAGTTTCATTTATGGAACAACGTAAAATGAATGTGTGGAACACAACAACCCAATAGAGAAATTTGATGTACAAACAGAGCAATAAAAGAATCAATGCACAAATGTTTTGGTAATTGAACACAATAATAAATTTACAGAACGATTAGCATAAATTTTGGAGCCAATTACTTATCTAAATTTGGGTTGATTAAAACAGACCTTTAGAACAGTTTGATGGGGAAAAAAAGACTAAAGAATAGGAAGCTGGCCTATAGAAGTGCAGTGTGCAGCAGAAGGGCAGTGATTTCAACAAGTTTTTTATTTTCTTTGTAAAATATATATTAAAACAAAAAAAACAAAAAACATTGACTCGTGTTTATTGTTGTGCATGTGCCACCTGCAAAAACAGAGGAAAAATTCTAGGTAAATAACTAGGATTAGTTATCAGTATCAAAGAGCTACTTTACTTCAAACTGGGACACATCACCATGGCAACAGTTGCTGGAAAATTTTATGTAATAGGTTAATTGAGTTTTAGCATAAGGGATAGTAGGGCCGGACGATAGAGTCCTCACTGAACGTGAATCTCACCGCAACCCCACTGCTGCACTCAATCCGGAAGTCACAGCAGCATGGGGACAGACGAAGGCACAAGGGAGAGTATTTAAGAGGAGCCGATGGTTAGCACTGCTTTAAAGATAATATTGTACACTCAACAAAAATATAAACGCAACACCTTTGTTCCTGCTCCCATTTTTCATGAGATGGATTTAAAGATCTAAAATTCATTCCAGATACACAATATTACCATTTCTCTCAAACATTGTTCACAAATCAGTCTAAATGTGTGTTAGTGAGCACTTCTGCTTTGCTGAGATAAGCCATCCCACCTCACAGGTGTGCCACATCAAGATGCTGATCTGACATCATGATTAGTGCACAGGTGTACCTTATACTGCCCACAATAAAAGGCCACCCTGGAATGTGCAGTTTTTTGCTTTATTGGGGGTCTGGGGACTCAGAACCGGTCAGTATCTGGTGTGACCACCATTTGCCTCATGCAGTGCAACACATCTTCTTCGCATAGAGTTTATCAGATTGTCAATTGTGGCCTGTGGAATGTTGGTCCACTCCTCTTCCATGGCTGTGCGAAGTTGTTGGATATTAGTGGGAACTGGTACACGCTGTTGTATACGCCGGTCAAGCACATCCCAAACATGCTCAATGGGTGACATGTCCGGTGAGTATGCTGGCCATGCAAGAACTGGGACATTTTCAGCTTCCAAGAATTGTGTACAGATCCTTCCAACATGGGGCCGTGCATTATCTTGCTGAAACATGAGGTGATGTTCATGGATGTATGGCACAACAATGGGCCTCAGGATCTCATCACGGTATCTCTGTGCATTCAAAATGCCTTCAATAAAATGCACCTGTGTTCGTCGTCCATAACAGATGCCTGCCCATACCATAACCCCACCACCACCATGGGCCACTCGATCCACAACATTGACATCATCAAAGCGCTCACCCACACGACGCCACACACGCTGTCTGCCCTGAGCAATGTAAACAGAGATTCATCCGTGAAGAGAACACCTCTCCAACGTGCCAGACGCCATCGAATGTGAGCATTTCCCCACTCAAGTCTGTTACGGCGACGAGCTGGAGTCAGGTCAAGACCCCGATGAGAACGACGAGAAATTGTTTGGTTATGCAAACCAATTGTTTCAGCAGCTGTCTGAGTGGCTGGTTTCAGACCAACTTGGAGGTGAACCTGCTGGATGTGGAGGTCCTGGGCTGGTGTGGTTACACGTGGTCTGCGGTTGTGAGGCCGGTTGGATGTACTGCCATATTCTCTTAAACGCCTTTGGAGACGGCTTATGGTGGAGAAATGAACATTCAATGCACGAGCAACAGATCTGGTTGACATTCCTGCTGTCAGCATGCCAATTGCACGCTCCCTCAATGCTTGTGGCATCTGTGGCATTTTGCTGAGAGACAAAACTGCACATTCCAGGGTGGCCTTTTATTGTGGGCAGTATAAGGTACACCTGTGCACTAATCATGATGTCAGATCAGCATCTTGATGTGGCACACCTGTGAGGTGGGATGGATTATCTCAGCAAAGCAGAAGTGCTCACTATCACACATTTAGACTGATTTGTGAACAATATTTGAGAGAAATGGTAATATTGTGTATCTGGAATGAATTTTAGATCTTTAAGTCCATCTCATGAAAAATGGGAGCAGAAACAAAGGTGTTGCGTTGATATTTTTGTTGAGTGTAGGTTAAATATTTTCTAAAATGCATATAAAATGCTGTCCAAAATTACTATTTGAAACGTTTGAGGATATTTGTTTTTACAGTACGTAACACCAAAAATTTTAATTTAAAAAGTTTAATAATCTGAACGTGTGAATTTGAAGGATTGCTTTGAAAAACCACCATAGTAAATCAAATAGACTAAAGAATGTTTATTCATATTTGCAGAAAAACATTATTAATGATTTTTGGAAATGTGTTCCAGCAAATATGTTTTTAAAAATGATGTAGGAATTTATTCTCCAGTAAATCACCGAGTCATGCTTAGTGTTTTACCTGCTGTCTGACAGAGCACTTCTTCTGTATCTTAGAACATGCAGGCTGGATGGTGCGACTTGAAAACTTTATTTTCTAGTTGATGCATTAGATTAAGTAATTAATCATTATTACATTATCACCATTATAAACTATAGCAAGTTTTCAAGATAATATAGTTTATTTTAAAACATTAAATTTGACTCATATGCACCAATCTAGATCCTAATAATCAGACTCTGGCTTCCATCATTCATTATGCTTTAAAATTGGAATATTCTCCTTTTCATTTGATCTATTTTTACCCAAGATAGCATATTTATAATCCTGAGATCCCGAGCACTCCACTGATACTAAATATGTCCAGCTTGATTAGCCTACTGGGGAAAGGATGAAATATTGATCCAAAGTCGAACTGTTTTTTACCACGACGTCTCAGAATCAAATGATTGTCGGTGATAACTTTGAACTTCACATAATAATTAATCTGTGTCGTCGCAAAATGAATCCTAACCTGCTGTAGCAGCTCAGATTGTGTTAGCTCAGGTGTGCTGCTCACCTGAGCTCCACTGCACCGGTAAAAACCATGACCATGACTGAACATTGGGTATTTTTTCTACAATTCGTCTGTGAAACTACACCTCCGTTTCGGCATTTTAGTGGCATATTACAAGCATGCAGCGCAGCTCCTCATTTGTTTTGTGGGGAGTGGCTGCTTTTAAAGTGAGGCAAACCAGGTACAATATGGGGGTAAACCCAGACATTTTATGATATTAAAGTGCCCCTGGCATGAAATGTTTTAGTTTTTTGGTCATATTTTTTAGTTTCACCAGCCTGCCTATGTCCCCTAAGGGATTACTAATTAGTCCCATTAAAACTACTAATTAGTGTTTCTTTTGTCCCCGGGTATGTCTGCCTACATAGTGAAATTAGCACTCAGAAACGGGCTGTTTTGCAGTTCGGCATATGACCTCACGTTTCGGCATATGTTGTTACTGAGTTCCAGCCAATTACCCCCTTCTCTGAACTACACTCTCCAAGTCCCTCCCCCACGGCACGTATTACAACCTAAACAACGAGAGCTACGGTAAAAAGCAAACAACAAATTGACAACATGGAGTCCAGACCGCATCAACACTGTCCTCCTCACTTCCGAGCCACTGAAAAGCTTGTGGATGGAATTTATTTATGCAGGGAATGTACCCGATGCGCGTGATCGTTTGTGGCAAGCATTTCTCTGACGAATATTTTCTTAACTTGGGATAATACAGCAGTGGATTCGCAGATCGTCCTAAACTTTTACCAGGATCAATACCAACCCTCCGTGAACCAGCAAATATCCCTATAAAAGTAAGTAGCCTATATTTCCGCAATAATGTCCTTCAACTGTTATATACCAGTGTTTCCCACACAGATGAATCTGTGACGGACTGCCACAGATTTAACACCAACCCCCCAAAAAACAACAACAAAAACAAAATCAACACCGACCGTCACATATTGCGTTTCTTTTTTCTTTTTCACGCTACTTGAAACACGTAGCATTCATTCCCTCACTCTAGAGACATGGATTGTCACCTCACTGGTGAACAAGGAGCCTGGCCTGGTGTGTGAGGTTGTATTATTCCAGCAAGATATAAAGACTAGACCTACCTTTACACAAATCTTAAGCTCTGGAACCAGGCCTCTGGAACCATGAAGAGCATGCAAGAGAGGTGTTTTTTATTGTTGTCTGTGCTCATGCACAGATAAGCAGTTTAGATTACCAGGACTTCTGGGAGGTCAGACAAGTACTGGGAGACTGGAAGGATTGCAGGGAAGACTCCAGCATTGTAGCAATTAGGAGAGTCTATAAACTCCAAGTTGAAACTGGGGACCTCGCTTTGGAGATTTTCCTGACATGCCCGACTGAATAGAGACCACATAGTTGAACCTTAACTTGTGGTAGGGACCAAATATCCTCTCTCACTGACAAATCATTGCAACCCTAACTCAGCGCAGTGCAACGTTCCCCAACGCACCTTTAAAAAGTGACATCAAAACAGAACAGAAAGGACTCCCAGCTTTCACTAAACGTTATTTGGGAACATTAACTGTTTTTCATGCAGCTACAGTAGAAAAATAAAGATGGACCGAACCAGAACTTTGTCAGCAAACGCATCTTTCAACAGCAATAAAGTTCAGAAGACGCTCTTCACTGAACTGAATGACTCACCTGACACAATGTCAAGCTGAATGTAAGCATCAGTTATAGTAGAGGAAAAACCAGCTGACGTCCACATGGCTACCCGTAGCATCCAATCAGCCCAAACTCCTTATTTTGGATAAAATGCAAGTTGGATAAATCCCCTTGATGAGAAGGGATTTTACCAATACCTGCCCATGCTGCATTCAAGTACAGCTGGTAAACTGGGCTGTTGAAATATCAAAACAACTCCAAAGTGATTTAAGCAGGTTTTATTCTCAAATATTGGCAAAGCAGGCAGCACTATAAGGATCATGTTCTTTGATTTCTCCAGTGCATTTAACACAATTCAGCCTCATTCGCTTTGTCAGAAACTCTTGAAGACACAGGTGGGGACAGACCACAGTTTGTGAGAGTAAAGGATTGTGTGTCAAACCAAGTGGTCAGCAGCACAGGAGCACCACAGGGGACCGTACTCTCACCATTCCTTTTCACTTTGTACACCTCAGACTTCCAGTACAAATCAGAGATCTGCAGAAATACTCAGATGACTATGCAATTGTCGGGTGTATCAGAGATGGACAAGAAGCTGAATACAGAGAGCTGGTGGACCGCTTTGTGACATGGTGGGGAAAAAATCATCTTACCTTGAATGTGAACAAAACAAAGGAGATGATTGTAGATTTACGAAGAAACAGGGATAAGACAAACACTGTCTCCATCATGAGAGAAGAAGTGGAGGTGGTTGAGGAGTAAAAATACCTCAGAGTTCACCTGGACAACAGACTGGATTGAAAACTGAAAAGCGAAGTTGTCTAAAAGAAGGGACAGAGCAGACTGTGCTTCTTGAGGAAGCTTAGGTGTAATCTCTTCAGCCATCATCTGCTGGGGTAGCAGCATCAGAGCCAGGGACTTAAAAAGGCTAAACAACCTGATAAAGAAGGCTGGTTCTATTCTTGGCACTAATGTGGAACCACTGGGGATGATGATGCAAAGAAGGATTCTTCATAAAAATTAAAAACAATATGGACAAACCTGAGCATTCTCTTCATGAGACTATCCTACAGAGTGCCTTCAGTGCTGCTGGAACACAGACCGCTACAGGAAATCCTTCTTGCCCACAGCCATCATAATCTGCAATAACTCCTTAAAGAATTAATTGTATGAGCTACAACAACACTTATTTTCCTCTGGGATCATTGAAGTATTTTTTTTATTGAATTATTTAAACATTATTAAACATGGGCTGCAAAGTGGCGCAGTTAATAGCACTGTTGCCTTGTAGTAAGAAGGTCCTGGGTTCGAATCCAGGCCTGGGGTCTTTCTGCATGGAGTTTGCATGTTCTCCCTGTGCATGCGTGGGTTCTCTCCGGGTACTCTGTGTGTGCATGTATGGTTGTTTGTCCAGTATGTCTCTGTGTTGCCCTGCGATGGACTGTCGACCTGTCAAGGGTGTACCCCGCCTCTCACCCCTTGACCGCTGGAGATAGGCAACAGCCCCTCAGCAACCCTGGATTAGGATGGACGGGTATAGAAAATGGATGGATGGATTATTAAATATTAACACTGACTGTTTTCAATTGCTTATATTGTTTTATTACTCTGGCTATGTTTACCTGTACAATCTTATTTATTTATTCATGAAAATCTCAAAGATAAATAAGACTTTGACTAAACAGAAAAATAAAACTATTAAATATGGTTAATTAAAAATAAGATCTCTCTCCTCAAAGGCTTTGTTAGTAAATGACTTAATTTGTGATAATAAGTCTTTTTTGTCTCACAGAAACATGGTTGCAGCAGGCAGATTATGTCACATCTAACCTTTATTTTTCCTCATCCAAGTTGCAAAACATAGAGACCATTTTTGTTTGTGGTTTTGTATTGTCCACCAGGACCACAGTAGAGAAATAAAAACACAGCCTTACCGTTTAAATTGCAGGCAAGTCTCTGATTGTTGGAATGGCCCCTTTTTCCAAACGGAGCTCGAGTTCGTATTTCGAATCGGAATTCAGTAATGGTGGCGCTCGACTGAATGAGGGGGAGAGGAGCAGGGCAGGCTTCCTGCAGCATAGGCCTGCAATGTCCACATATGGTATATCCTGCGCCGACTCGACGTCAAGTCGGCCAGAAATTTAACATTGTGTATTTCAAGGATTCAAGGAACTTATTGTCATGCCATCTCACGTTACATGTAGGCTAATGGTATGAAATTAGGACTCAGGTCCGGAATTATAGCCTATCTAAATTAAATTAGTTTAAAAAAAAACAATATAAAGAAAATGTAATAAATAAATATAAATGTGCTCTACAGGAAACAGCTGGAGTTCAGCAGTCTAACAGCTGCAGGGAAGAAGCTGTTATTGAGCCTGGTGGTCTTGCTCTGTATGCTCCTCAGCCACCCCACCCACCGCTTCATGATGCTTAATCGTGATCGACTTTAGTTTAATGCCCGTGTAAAACAAATACACAGAAATCAATTATTTTTCTACAATAATTAAATAGATTCAACATCTTTCTTCAGCAGAATTGCAGACTGCACAGAGGGTACCTTCCCAAAGGAAAAAGTACTCTAGCTTACTAGGGTATATATTAGACTCAGTAATATTTACTATATAAGATAATGGATTTCTATACATTTAACAGATGGCCACTTTAGTTGTAAGATTCAGATATTATTTTATTCAAAGCTAGACATTTTAAATAAGAAAGAAAAGTATTTATTTGTGCCCCCTTTTCCTGTTAATGCCCTACCTGGCCCCCTCACAAAACTTTGCTAGCGCCGCCCCTGCACAGTTACTAGCTGTCAGCTATGTATAAAAGGATTGTGGTGTTATTTGTCTCTAAGAAACAGTTCATAACTTCCCTTCAACTCATTCATGTCACCTGAAAGGTAAACCTGTCTCTCCATCACCTGTTCACCTCTGATGATTCAGTAAGAACGAATTGATACTAGGTTTCATCTCCTGGTTTCTTCTTCATGTTTCCTTCTCACCACATATCCAAACCGATATCATGACCAGCAGCTTTTACAGCTGTGGCTCCAGCAAACATCAGCTGATACTAGAAAAGTCATATTGAATCAGTTCTAACAGTTTATTAAACGTGCTACTGTTGTTTAGCGCGACATCCGCTGGTTTCTTCTTTATGCGCAAAGTGGGCGATAAACGAGAGCGAGAGAGAGACGGGACTTCCGACAGAAAAGCCGATCAGTTGATAATTGATCAGTTTCATGATTGAATGAGCAACAGGAGAGGGAGGATGAGAAAGAGAATAAAGGCAGCTGCACAGCCTAAAGACACAGAATAACTCCACCTTTGTGTCTTTTTTTCACTGTAGCTGAAGTACGGGAAAAACCGCATTCCTTTTCACCTCAATACGGAGCGCATAATATTTTCTCTGAATACGGGACGGTTCCGATTTTTGCGGGACGGTTGGCAACCCTAGCTACGGCCTTACCAGTCAATGGCTACGGCCAGTTACTTAAAAATACAATCGTGAGCCCTGCTCATCAATATCTTTAACGAAATGCCTGTTTAACTTGTAAAATCAAAAAGCAATTTAACCACAGCTACCTTCTCTCTTGTCCTTTTACACTTGTAGGATGCGCACGACCTTTACTTAATGAGACTGACGAGACTGAACGAGGATCAGTTATGCCCCCTCCCCGCGCCTCTCGGCACGCTTTGATCACGTGCAGATCTCTGACAGTAGAGAGCGCTACAGTGCCACAGCTAAGTCTATGTAGGGGAAACACTGATTTACAGGCATGTCTAGAAAATATAAAAACATGGATGACTAAACTTTTTGCTCTTAAATTCTGACAGCTCTAAAAAAAGAAGTCAATCATTTCATCTGGATGGCACTAAATTGGCCTCCAGTGATAACATAAAGAACCTCGCCGTTTTTTTTTACCAAGACATGACAATGAAATCCGATATTAAACAGGTTTCTAGGATTTCCTTCTTTCACCCCCAGAATATTGCTAAAATTAGAGTTAGATGAATGAGTTCTGATGAATATTAAAAAGAGAGATCATATTTCTCGTGTTTTAGCTTCACTTCATTGGCTCCCTGTTAAATCCAGAATAGAATTTAAGATCCTTCTTCTTCCATATAAAGCCCTTAATAATCAGCTCCATCATACATCAGAGATCTAATTGTTCCATATGTTCCTAACAGAGCACTTTGCTCTCAGACTGCAGGTTTACTGCTGGTTCCAAGGATTTCTAAAAGTAGAATGGGAGGCAGATCTTTTAGTTATCAGGCTCCTCTCCTGTGGAACCAGCTCCCAGCTTTAGTCCGTGAGGCAGACACTCTGTTTACTTTTAAGGCCAGGCTTAAAACTTTCCTTTTTGATAAAGCTTATAGTTAGAGTGGCTTAGGTCATCCTGAGCTATCTCTGTAGTTATGCTGCTATAGGCTTAGACTGCTGGAGGACAGACTTACCAATTTTCTTCACTCTGCTACTTTCTTTTCTACTACTCTCCATTTGCTGTCATTTCAACTGTTAACTTTGTTTTCTCTCAGTGATTTTCTCTCCATAGAAGGTATACCTGGTCTGGTATCCTGTTTGCTGCAATGCCCTGTTGGACGGGGGGGCGTCGACTGAGATGATGGTCTCGGTGGCTGAACAACCCCTGTGTCCTGTTATCAACTTTTTACTTTCTTTATTATAGCAAGTACTCTTACATCAGTTTCTTTTTGTTCTGTGTTTCTGCTCTGTCTTCTCTGTTAAAGGGGAGTTTTCCCTCTCCACTGTCGCTACATGCTTGCTTAGTATGAGGGATTGCTGTGGTTGGAAGTCTGCATCAACGGGATGCAACCTCAAGTCAATGACTCGATGCAATCTGCTGGGATTCCTTAAACAGGAAAGGGTTTTCTTGTCAAGTGTCATGAGATTACATCTGTTGTGAATCTGCGCTTTATGAATAAACTGAATTGAATAAAAAAAATCCTATCTCCAGCCAGCTCTATACTTTCAACTTTTTAAGTTATAGAACATAACGTAATCAAATCAATTTCAAGAATTGAAAGGAAAGGATGCAGGAATAAAGGTTCTTTGTTTAATTATCTTCAACGTAAAAAAAATGAAAAAAAGTCATATGGACATTTGCATTTATTTTTCTTGACTAAAGTGTACCGAACACATATCGAATTGAAATTGTTTTGTACCGTAACACCCATACAAGTTACCCATACTTTGACAGAGGATATGGATAACTAGATAACCAATAAAGGTACCTTGAACTAGGGATGCACCGATCCCACTTTTTCAGTCCTGATACCGATGCCTGGGCTTTGTGCATCTGTTGATACCCGATACCGATCCGATACTATTGTTGAATTAATAATAAACTGTATACCCGCCACCTTATACCTTACTTGAAGAGACTAAAGGTACCAGACTTTACTAACTAAACATAACTAAGACTTCTTTTTTCCTTTTTGACCCCGCTCCTTTTGTTTTGCTGAGGTGCAGGAATTCAACGTGCTCCTTAGCATAGTGTTTCTGGATGTGCTTGATTAAAGTGGTACTTTGCAGTAATACCACCTCACCTCGAAACATTTACTTTGCAGATATTGCAAACAGCCGATGAACTAGTTGGAGTGGCAAGCGTGAAATATCTCTACTAGGGATGGGCATAATGAATCGATGATCGATTAATTGATCATTAAGAATTTCATCGATTAAATTGTTTTTTATCGATCAATTAACGCATGTTCTGTTGCGTAGTGTGAGTTTTGAAGGAATGCAATTAATTTTGCTATGTGGCAGTAATTAAACACTTCACCCCATGAGGGCGATGACTGAAAATAAAACCCACAGGCCAATTCAGTTTCTTGTGAGTTTCTGTGTATTTCAAAAGTAGCATTGTCATGAAGAGCTCGCAGCAAAGTGTGGCGTGGGACCACTTTGACTAAAAAAACAACAAAAAAAAGTCTCGGTTCACTGCCAACACTGCGAAGCTGTGTACAGGTCCTTCTCAAAAAAATTTGCATATCGTGATAAAGTTAGTTCTTTTCCATAATGTAATGATAAAAAT
This sequence comes from Valencia hispanica, assembly GCA_963556495.2. Classification (NCBI taxonomy): domain Eukaryota; kingdom Metazoa; phylum Chordata; class Actinopteri; order Cyprinodontiformes; family Valenciidae; genus Valencia; species Valencia hispanica. Next base: position 4,797,811 of record OY747714.1, on the reverse strand, counting down.
TAAACTTTCATATATTTTAGATTCATTGCACACCAACTGAAATATTTCAGGTCTTTTATTGTTTTAAAACTGAGGATTTTGGAATACAGCTCATGAAAACCCAAAATTCCTATCAAAAAATTAGCATATCATGAAAAGGTTCTCTAAACGAGCTATTAACCTAATCATCTGAATCAACTAATTAACTCTAAACACCTGCAAAAGATTCCTGAGGCTTTTAAAAACTCCCACCCTGGTTCATTACTCAAAACCGCAATCATGGGTAAGACTGCCGACCTGACTGCTGCCCAGAAGGCCATCATTGACACCCTCAAGCAAGAGGGTAAGACACAGAAAGAAATTTCTGAACGAATAGGCTGTTCCCAGAGTGCTGTATCAAAGCCCCTCAGTGGGATGTCTGTGGGAAGGAAAAAGTGTGGCAGAAAACGCTGCACAACGAGAAGAGGTGACCGGACCCTGAGGAAGATTGTGGAGAAGGACCGATTCCAGAACCTTGGGGGACCTGCGGAAGCAGTGGACTGAGTCTGGAGTAGAAACATCCAGAGCCACCGTGCACAGGCGTGTGCAGGAAATGGGCTGCAGGTGACGCATTCCCCAGGTCAAGCCACTTTTGAACCAGAAACAGCGGCAGAAGCGCCTGACCTGGGCTACAGAGAAGCAGCACTGGACTGTTGCTCAGTGGTCCAAAGTACTTTTATCGGATGAAAGCAAATTTTGCATGTCATTCGGAAATCAAGGTGCCAGAGTCTGGAGGAAGACTGGGGAGAAGGAAATGCCAAAATGCCTGAAGTCCAGTGTCAAGTACCCACAGTCAGTGATGGTCTGGGGTGCCATGTCAGCTGCTGGTGTTGGTCCACTGTGTTTTATCAAGGGCAGGGTCAATGCAGCTAGCTATCAGGAGATTTTGGAGCACTTCATGCTTCCATCTGCTGAAAAGCTTTATGGAGATGAAGATTTCATTTTTCAGCACGACCTGGCACCTGCTCACAGTGCCAAAACCACTGGTAAATGGTTTACTGACCATGGTATTACTGTGCTCAATTGGCCTGCCAACTCTCCTGACCTGAACCCCATAGAGAATCTGTGGGATATTCTGAAGAGGAAGTTGAGAGACGCAAGACCCAACACTCTGGATGAGCTTCAGGCCGCTATCGAAGCATCCTGGGCCTCCATAACACCTCAGCAGTGCCACAGGCTGATTGCCTCCATGCCACGCCGCATTGAAGCAGTCATTTCTGCAAAAGGATTCCCGACCAAGTATTGAGTGCATAACTGAACATAATTATTTGAAGGTTGACTTTATTTATATTAAAAACACTTTTCTTTTATTGGTCGGATGAAATATGCTAATTTTTTTGGTCTCAACCTAGTATCAATTCATTCATTAATTCATTGTTAGGTACGCTGATCTCCCTCATCTTCTTTCTAGACTCTTTTTGCCAAATGTAACACAAAACTATAAGACCTGTTAGTATTATTTTTTTTTTTATTAAGTTATTGTTTAACATGACTTTTTTTTTTACTCTTTTGGAGAAGAAAAAAAATTTGAGCGTCAGTTGTGTTAATGAGTATCGTCTTTCAGCTGTCGGCTCCGCTGCTTATAGCGAAAACTTGTAAATGTGTTTTGGTAAGATTGTAAATGTGTTTCGGTAAATTTGTAAAAGTGTTTTGGTAAGATTGTAAATGTGTTTCGGTAAACTTGTAAATGTGTTTTGGTAAGATTGTAAATGTGTTTTGGTAAGATTGTAAATGTGTTTCGGTAAACTTGTAAATGTGTTTCGGTAAATTTGTAAAAGTGTTTCAGGTTAATGTAATTTTGTTTTGCACTTCCCGGACACCGTAGTTATTCCCTAATTAGGAGAATGAAAATATAGTCATACTCTAACAGGGTATATTTTTCCACACTTTGTTAGAAAGATCCCTTTGTCTTCAAAAGAGTTGCTGCTGTATAGAAAATTGTACAATATCTTAGTAACAATACTGAGAGTGACATTTTGTTTCATGCCAACCCAACAAAATCCCCAAGTTAGAGAAGTGACATCTAGTTCTTGTTTGTTTTGTCCTAGCATTTCCTGTTAACAAATATGTAAGAGTATTTACCTTCTTTTATTTCATACATTTTTTATTAGTATAAGAATTTTGCAATAAAAAGTATTGGACCAGTTTTCCTCCTATGCTTTCAACATTATGCTCATGCAAAATGTTTAAGATGTCTGTGGCTCAGTGAACTGATAATCTTAACATTTTGGAATGACAAATGAAATAAGAAGAAACAAAAATCATCAGCAAAAAAAAAAACGGAACTTTTTCTCAATGCCAAAGTATTACACAGAGAAATACAAATGGTAAAAGCAATAAGACCTTCACAACAATACAACATGCTAATGGTAGAGAGCGCTGCAGAAGTGATAGATTTTGAGGACGAATGGTTCCGCATATCACCCCAAAAACGCCAAGCCAAAAGGGAATTTTGCAAGAGGGAGATCAAGGTGTGGCAGAGTTTATATAACTGTAGAAGGATGAAAGGAAGAATGTACCAGGACAATCCTGAAAGGAATCTGAAGATGAAATTCATGTCAATTTCCAACCAAGACAATAGTTCCACACACAGCCAAGATAACCTATAACTGGTTTCAGAAAAAGAAAGTAAAACTGCAGGCTAAACCAATCACATGACTTGGATCCAATTAAATCCATTTGCAGAACTGAATATCAAAGTGTATAGAAATGATCTACAAAATCATGAATATAGTTTATGTGGAACAATGGGTCAAGATTACACAGGAGCAATGCTTGTGATATCTTGATGTCGTCATTAGCAACAAAGTCTTTTCCATAAAGTATTTAATACAATTCTGTAAGTGGGTACAATACTAATTGTCTGTGTCATTCTAATGATAACCAATACGTGAACCATTATTGGTGAAAAGGAAGCATTTAACCAACAACAGTTTCTGAGGCTTATAATCGACTAGGTCTAATAATAGTCTGCATTAAACGGAACTGGGATCTGGAAACTTCTGCAGAAAATACATTGCAACGTTGCTTTCTAAGATAACTGTTACCGGTACAGATGCTGCATGAAAGTGGTAAACTAAACAATAAGCACGGCTGGGCTGTTTTTACCCTTTATGCTGTCTAAAGGCCTGATAGCTGAATACAGCCAGGTAGACGTAGCGCAGGTGGACACTTCCTGGAAACATACACCTTGCTAGCATTAGCACAGTTTAGCTTCTATCTCATTCAACAAAGTGAGAGACAGTAACTTACCATTCTGCAGGTTTTCCGAACGTCTTTCTGACGTTACAGCCTCTTACTTCCACGTCCAATATACAATTTACACAACGGCTAATGCTGAAAGTCCATTACCGCCTTGTGTCCCTAAAAATTCACGAAAGACAAACGCAAATATATCCCTGCCGAGAAACATACACTACCGAGCAGTTCCGCCTCCACAGAGCATGCGCACCACAAAGCTCCACATCAACGTCATAATAGGAAAATCTCAAACATTATCATATATAACACACACACACACACACATACACACATACATACATACATATACACATATATATATATACACACATATATATATATACACATATATATATACATATATAATTCAGTTCAATTCAGTTTATTTATATAGCGCCAATTCACAACAGATGTCATCTCAAGGCACTTAACAAGAAGTCATTTCAATACATTTATACAAACATTCCAATCAGTTAAAAAGTTTCCTATTTAAGGAATCCCAGCAGATTGCGTCAGTCATTGGCGTGAGGTTGGGCCCCGTTGATGCAGACTTTCCAACCACAGCAATCCTTCAGCAATCCCTCATACTGAGCAAGCATGTAGCAAGCATATACACATATATACATATATATATACATATATACACATATATACATATACACACATATATATATACACACATACACACACATATATATATACACACATACACACATATATATACACACATACACACATATATATATATATACACACACACACATATATACACACACATACACTACCGTTCAAAAGTTTGGGGTCACCCAAACAATTTTGTGTTTTCCATGAAAAGTCACACTTATTCACCACCATACGTTGTGAAATGAATAGAAAATAGAGTCAAGACATTGACAAGGTTAGAAATAATGATTTGTATTTGAAATAAGATTTTTTTTACATCAAACTTTGCTTGCGTCAAAGAATCCTCCATTTGCAACAATTACAGCATTGCAGACCTTTGGCATTCTAGCTGTTAATTTGTTGAGGTAATCTGGAGAAATTGCACCCCACGCTTCTAGAAGCAGCTCCCACAATTTGGATTGGTTGGATGGGCACTTCTTGCGTACCATACGGTCAAGCTGCTCCCACAACAGCTCAATGGGGTTCAAATCTGGTGACTGCGCTGGCCACTCCATTACCGATAGAATACCAGCTGCCTGCTTCTTCTCTAAATAGTTCTTGCACAATTTGGAGGTGTGTTTTGGGTCATTGTCCTGTTGTAGGATGAAATTGGCTCCAATCAAGCGCTGTCCACTGGGTATGGCATGGCGTTGCAAAATGGAGTGATAGCCTTCCTTATTCAGAATCCCTTTTACCCTGTACAAATCTCCCACCTTACCAGCACCAAAGCAACCCCAGACCATCACATTACCTCCACCATGCTTAACTACTTGCTTTACTATTTAATGAAGATGCCAGTTGGGGACCTGTGAGGCGTCTGTTTCTCAAACTAGAGACTCTAATGTACTTATCTTCTTGCTCAGTTGTGCAACGCGGCCTCCCACTTCTTTTTCTACTCTGGTTAGAGCCTGTTTGTGCTGGCCTCTGAAGGGAGTAGTACACACCGTTGTAGGAAATCTTCAATTTCTTAGCAATTTCTCGCATGGAATAGCCTTCATTTCTAAGAACAAGAATAGACTGTCGAGTTTCAGATGAAAGTTCTCTTTTTCTGGCCATTTTGAGCGTTTAATTGACCCCACAAATGTGATGCTCCAGAAACTCAATCTGCTCAAAGGAAGGTCAGTTTTGTAGCTTCTGTACCGAGCTAAACTGTTTTCAGATGTGTGAACATGATTGCACAAGGGTTTTCTAATCATCAATTAGCCTTCTGAGCCAATGAGCAAACACATTGTACCATTAGAACACTGGAGTGATAGTTGCTCGAAATGGGCCTCTATACACCTATGCAGATATTGCACCAAGAATAGTCATTTACCACATTAGCAATGTATAGAGTGTATTTCTTTAAAGTTAAGACTAGTTTAAAGTTATCTTCATTGAAAAGTACAGTGCTTTTCCTTCAAAAATAAGGACATTTCAATGTATATACATATACACACACATATATACATACATATACATATATACATACATATATACATACATATATACATACATATACATATATACATACATATATACATACATATATACATACATATACATATATATACATATATATACACATATATACACATATATACATATATATATATATATATATACATATATATATACATATACATATATATATACATATACATATATATATACATATATATATACATATATATATATATATATATATATATATATATATATATATATATATATATATATATATATATATATATATATATATATATATAGTTTTGCTGTCTGAGTGCCAAAGAAGCCAAGCAGGATAACATATTGAACTGTGTTGGAAACCATGGCGTTTTTAATTGCCAATATAATTACCAAGGAGGAATCTCTTTCAATGTAAGCTGAAAGAGCCAAATAAAATAAACATTATTAATACTCATTACATTCACTTTAAAAATGTGCCATGAACTAAACACATTTCCCTTTAAGTATGTAAAAACAGACACTTTCTCAATTTACGGTATATATTGATGTACAAAACCAATTAGCAAATCACGTTTACTGGATGCTAACAATTCTCCATCTTGTAAAAAATTTTTAAGAAATGGTGGCCCATATACTGACTGATACACCACATGCATTGTTAGTCGTATAAGATTTTAAAGCCAACCTTTATCATTGATACTGTCATTTTCTGTTCCTCAATAAGACATTGAAATTGTCCAACACTCTTTGTACTCATTACTCAGTTATTAACATATGGAAATGGATGGGTTTGGTGTTAAGGCTGATGCACAGTTTAACTGATTCCTTTGGAGCTAACACAGCCAAATAAGTCTGGGTGACTGAACCCCAGTGCACTGGAGACTCCTTTCACATTTGGCTCTGATTCTACAACACCAGCATGTTATCTGATAATACACAAAGGCCTCTGCTCTGTTTGATCAGTGAAAACAGGCATGGTGGAAAAAATGATGACGCAAAGAGGGTGGATTTTTTTGAAGAATGACTTCTGTGTGAAAATGGTTTCTGTCACAGAGGGAAAGGCTAAGATGCATCGATATATCTGGTGTAATATGGATCTAATATCAAGTGAGATATATAGTGTAATGACAATTAGGTATGGGTGCCCACAAACCTGAGATTAAAACATATTTCCTTCTAATGTCATGTGCCAAATGATCTATGTTTACTCACTGCACCAGTAGTGTCTTTGTGTAAACATTAGTACAACAGCCAGTCACATGATGTAAGAACAAAACCTCTTTGACTATTAAGAAAGAAAAAATCTCTAAGTAACTTAAAAGCTGAATGCAAAGTATTTTCATACTGTGACACAAGTAAACTATACCTACATTGTTTCCATAACACATCTTTCATATTTCCTACTCATTAGTATAGAGACTGTGAGTTTAACAATTCTGCTAGCACTTAAAATGTACAAAATATGTGTAAGTATCTGGAAATCAGCTTTATTTAGCCAAAGGTATTGGCTTTACAAATACATAAGCTTAAAGGAATCCCTTTTTTTTCGCAAAGACTTTAAAATGATGTTGGCCAACCTCTTGTTGCAAGAGCAGCTTAAACTCTTCTGGGAAGACTGCCTGCAAGGTTTTGAAGTGTATGTACAAACCAGATAGGTCTTTCAGGAAACCATCAGTGAGGTCAGACACTGATGTTGGACAAGACGTCCTGGCTCACAGTAACCAATCCAATTTATTCCAACGGGGCATCTAGCTGGTTAGGTCAGGTCTCTGTGCAGACCAGTTCAGTTCCTCCACACCAAACTTGTGAGGAGCAACTAATTCTTTCACAAATCTTTGTTTGGGCAGTCTGCATGACTACAGTAGGTGCTTGGTTTTTTTTTTTTTGTGTGTGTTTCTTTTACAGCTGAGGCCATGGAAGTGATTGGAACAATGGAGAGGGTTACTCAACACTTTTGTTACTTTATTGAAAGTAGTTACATATTTCTGAAAGGAGTGATAATATAATCAAGACAGCTTGAACAATCTAGAAAGTAAACCCAAATAATTTCAATAAATTGAGCTATAATTGCTGTTCTGTTGGATCAGACAACTCTGACCATATTTTACTCCCCCTTTCACCAATAGGCCTTTTGCCAAATGTAACCCTGTCACCAGTTCATCTGTTTTCCTTCCCTGGACCAGTTCTGTTTGATCCTACAGAGAGAACATCCCATGGGAGCTACAGCTATCAAGGTTGATCCATCCTTTGTGCTCAAAATAAAAAGTAATACTTTACAGTTGACGTCACAATTTAGCTGTACAAGTGCTGCTGGGTGCTAATGCTAGACAAACAAACCGGATAAACCAATTGAGAAAACATACAGAGGGTCCTTGGATTTCGACGTGAATGCAGAAATTATATGTGGACTTTAAATACATCTCACAGATGATCAGATATAAGGAGGTTGTTTTGATGGAGACAGACATACCAGGGGCTTTTCTTGATGGCAATTCTGCTAATTATCGATTGCCAGAACTGAAGCGAGGCTCGAATGTCATGGTCAAAATAAAAATGTATCACTCTAAAAGGCTATCGAAAAGTTGCAGAGATGTATTGCAATAAAAATACAGGTTTATCCTAGAGTGGATGGTGGTAAATGGTATGAACTGAAAAATAAAAGACTCACTAGCCAAACAACACTTGTTACACCCGTTACCGTGACAACGCCTGACAGGGAATGGTCCCAGAGGAGTTTCCTGGACCTGGTAACATTGGGTGCTGAGCCCACACCTTCGTAGAGGAATCTGGGGGAACCTATGTAGTAAAAAAAGCTTTTTTTTAAAGCTTTCTTGAACATTGTGGCACCTTGTTTAAAGCCAAATACTGCCATATGTACCTCAAGATGTATTTATTTTCAAACTTAAGACGTGACAATGTAAACAAGATCTTTAAAATCAGTATTGATATTAAGTAAAACAGGATGATAACATTAGTCAATAAGTAAGAATTATTTTAATTTTTCTTTCCCTGATAAGCACAAAAATTAGTTATGTGTCAAGTTGCATGGTGGACCTCTGTCCACGAGAGCTTCGCCTTTCGGCTCAGCTCTCTCTTCACCACGGCAGACCGGTACAGCGCCCGTATAACTGCAGACCCCCTACCAATCCGTCAATCGATCTCCTGCTCCATTTTTCCCTCATTTGTGAACAAGACCCCCAGATATTTAAAGGAGTCATGACCTGTAATTTTCACTTTTCCATGAGAAAAAATGTATGTTATGATTGCCTAACGATTATACACTGGCCGGGAAGTCGATATTTAAAAGTGAAGCGTTTGTTTACCCTTTGGTTCGTCAACCAGCCCACGTGCACGCACACTCAAATACGTCATGTTAATTTCTGGCCAACTTGACGTCAAGTCGACGCAGGATATACCATATATGGACATCGCAGACCTATACTGCAGGAAGCCCGTCCTGCCCCTCTCCCATTACTGAATTCCGATTCAAAGTACGAACTTGACCCTGAAAGATCCAGAAATGTAGTGCACACGTGAGTTACTCTGTTATTGACTGTCAGAATCAACATGGAAATATTTTTTCTCTCCCAAGAACAGAACAGACCAAGCTATCAGGGACCAGTGGATTAAATTAATTTTTAATGACGCGGTTCCTACAACCCTTCCCACTGGTTTAGGTGTCTGTGCTAAACCTTTCACGCCGGAATCGTTTACGAATTTGGGACAATATCAGGCGAAGTTGGCATCTAAGCTCAGTTTGGAAAAAGGGGCCATTCCAACAATCAGAGACTTGCCTGCAATTGAAACGGTAAGGCTGTGTTTTTACTGCTCTACTGTGTTTAACAAACAGCAGCTAACTGCTAATGTGGTTATTGTATGCTAGCGGGAGTAGTAGCTTCAAGGACAACACGGGTAATGGCTGCTACTTTGCAAACAACAAATGACCTAGAATGCAGTTACAATTGAAGGTCGGGTCCATTCACAACTTGCGCCATGATGTCATTATTGAATATGGAATATGCTGAAGCGTTACCTGCGGTGTCAACCACCCTCCTTCCTGCCACCAATCAACGTGCCCCTCATTTGCATTATTACAATGACCGTCTACGACAACCAAAATATCGCATCAGATCTGGCAAAAAAATAATGCCTTCAGAAATAAGGGTCAGAGGAGCTCTGTGTTTATTTTTTTCACTTTATTTCAACTTTTCTTTTTTAGAAGGGCCTGAAAGACTATAATAGAGCGTGGGTATCCAAAGTAATACTAGGTTATGACTCCTTTAAACTCCTCCACTTGGGGAAGGACCTCATCCTCAAGACCATGGCGTTGGATTTGGAGGTGCTGATTCTCATCCCAGTCGCTTCACACTCTGCTGCAAACCGCTCCAAAAGCTGTAGATCATGTTCCGATGAAGCCAATAGGACCACATCATCTGCAAAAAGCAGACACCCGATCCTGAGGCCACCAAAATGTACCCCCTCAACACTATGCCTGTGCCTAGAAATCCCGTCCATAAAAGTTATGAACAGGATCGGTGACAAAGGGCAACCTTGGCGGATTCCAACTCTCACTGGAAACAAGCCCGACTTACCATGCGAAACAAACTCTGGCACCGGTCATACAGGGACCTAACAGCCCGTATCAAGGGGCCCGGTACCCCATACTCCCGGAGTACCCCCCACAGGGCTCCCCGAGTGACACGGTCGAACGCCTTCTCCAAGTCCACAAAACACATGTAGACTGGTTGGACGACAACATTTTGTCCCAAAATACTATTTAGATTCCTAACGTAACCTACTTTTTCCTTAGGGTAATTAGGCCATGCATAACCAACACATAGACGTAACATTTTCTGTTATTTAACGTCGCTCATCCTCATTAATGTATTTTAAATTGTTTTCATATTTAAATATGACGGCCAGAAAAATTTAAGTTTACTTTACATTTGTTATGTTCAAGTTGGTTCAGTGGCATTGACTCCCATTATTTTTCTGTGTTTTCCTTTAGTTTTCGGTCCATAATGGCGGCCGCACTGTCACGTCATGGGGGCAACTGTTGCTATGGAGCGTTATATTGAGTTTCGCCTCTTGGGCTTCTATACTCTTTGTTCAAACTCTCAGAGGAGTTTTTGTTTGTTGTTTGTTTTGTTTGTTCTGATTCTTTCACGTTTGTTTTGTCTGTACTTCTGCTGAAAAATCTCCCCAGGGGTGGACAGGGATTTTCTGTCCAGACCAGCCCACTACATTATCAGCCGACACTACATAAAAGTCCACAAATCTCTCATCATCTCCTCTCATGCATACTACAGTACAAATGAGAGTCATATTCCTTGATAGCAGTCAACAAACAAAGCACATGTGGCTTGACACATTAGTTCATGTTAAGGCAAGACACTACAGGCAAAAACATGGATTTTTCGTGACCTGGTCAATTTTGAGATTTGTGGATATTTAACATCCTTAACATGTTGGCTTCCAGAATAAAACAAACTACAACTCTGAAACACATCTAAAATCGACTATTTTTATCATTTTAGTGCGGGTGAGACAGCAGATTTGGCGTTCTATTTTCCGTCTCGCTGTTTCCGGTTGCCTGTTAACACGAAGCAGTCTAAACAAAAAGCCTCCAAAAAAGAAAAAGTAAAAAGAAAAATGTCCAAAAATTAATTTTTACTGTTGCTATGGCAACAAGAGACCGCTGCCGTTAGTAGCTGTTAGCTAGCTTAGCTAAATCATCTGAACAATAATAATCGAAAGTATCATATTTAACAAAATCAACCGCAACTACCAACAGTCAGCCCTTCAACTCTGGGCTAATGGTTGTCACAAGTATTCAGTTGTTCAGGTCATAACCCCACGCTGACGTTACTTACCATGGATGTCTCCACTTTGCGCGTCTCCTCGCTGCTGGGGTGGCGACCCCGGCATCACATAGGTCTGTCAACCTTAAACATTTAGCAGCTTCCACCTCCAGAGATTTCAGCTTTTTGAGCCGTACTTTTTCAGCGCCACCGAGGCGTTCTTCTTCTTCTCCATTTTCAGCTCAGCAGTATCCCGTCCATTGACTGTATCCTCCTCCCAGTGCCACCACCCCTGGCCCATGTCATGAGGTCCCGCCCACCCTGGTTTGTGTTGTGATTGACAGCACTGTCAGGGCTCTCATAGGCTGTCAGTCCGTGATTGTTTGACGATGACAAACATAGACCAATAATATGTGCCGATTCTGGCAACAAACTGCTAGCCCTCTGTAGCCAATTGGCCGGCCCAATTGGAGGGAATTTAGAGAGAGGAGAAAAAAGAAAACACAGCGGACCGGCCCACATTGAGTCAACGGCCCACCGGGATGATGCCCGATATGCCAGATGGCCAGTCCACCCCTGAATCTCCCCATAGCTGATGTTCATGAAGCTGTTCTGTCTCTGAGCAGATTGTGACGTGGATGTGTGAGCAAAGCTATAACTGCATTGACAGATCAATGGGGAGACGCAGACGGACAAAACACCTGTTTCTTAAGATTTTTAAAACACGACTGTCAGGAATGATCTGCCTATAATGTTCATATAATCTCGAAGACATACAGGATTTAAATTGCTTGTTTATTTTCCTGTTTTATGTGTTGGCGCAGAGTTTTGCGCCCACTGCCAGCCACTACAACTGAAGCATTGTCTCTCTTATTTCTGTCAAAAAATCTGATGTCCATTTTCTGTCAGAACCACTCGAAATAATACTAGAGTTTAGTTAAACACTGGGCTGTCAGCCAATAAAACACAGAGGATTCCCCGCTCAAGCTGCTACAACTCCTCTCTGATTGGTCATTCCGTCGTCCTCTGTTGCATTCATAGTAGAAAGATAAATTACAAAACGGCCATCTTCATTAATATCATAGGGCGGCTCAGGTAATGTAAACGTATCCCTTCTGGGGTTAAAAGAAAATGGGCTTGATAAAAAATGTTCGGGGCTAAAGTTGGGAATGCCCAGGCCAGGCGATGCCATTGAATGGTCTACAAAGTTAAATTTAATGGTGCGTTCACGCCAAAAGTCAGCATCAGTTGGGGCAACATTACATGTAAAGTCTACGGTTGAGTCCGTCATAGGCAGTGTTGCCAACTGTCTCCGACAGAAAGTAGCTGAAGTTGCCCCAGAAAGTCGCTAGATGTCGCCAGATGACGTCATACGCTAATTTGCATAATTATGATGTCATCACGTGATGACGATTGAAATAAAGGAGGAAAAAATTATATTTAGATTAGGATTTGATCATACAGGTTAAATAATACATTATTTAAACAATATTTAAATAATGCATTATTTAAACTGGGGAAACATGCTACAGGGAAATGTGACTTCTGTCTTCAAGAAGAGACTGTGGAACATGTTCTATTATTTTGCCTGAAGTAAACTGTTGAGAAACCTGGTAGCCTACAAAATTGACAAGATATCAAATTGCAACTGGACATCAAAGACCTTTTAAAGAAAATTTAAAGTTCTGAAACATACATTTGTTGAGATATCTCAAGAAGATTAAATTAATAGAGAATATAGTTGTTGTTTGTTTGTTTTTTAGTACTTTGTAAAAATAAGTAGGGCATATTTAGCATGCATCAAATGTTTCTTGCCAACCCCCATTAGACTGAAGTTTATTGCTTATGGTATTATTTTCAGTGGGTTTTTTTGTCATAAGTTTTAAATGTCCTACGTTTTTGAACTCACCATACGTTTCGAACGTTCCTTGAATGCACCACAGGTGTGAGATGCAGCGTAATACAGACAAGCTTCTGCCTTAATTCCAGCTGAAAGATCGGTTTTATATACATGCAGATTTATTTTTTACTTTTGAATTAACATTAACTACAAAACAACTTTGTTTGTGAGTGGATGAAATGAACCAAAAAAGGTTTACGATTGGTCAGTCAACATACTCATGATCATGTACACATGCACAGATTATTCCCTTTCTGAGCGTCGGGAAGGAGCAAGCTGGGTCTCTAAAATGCAGGAAATATCGGCGACAAAGTTTCACAGAAAGTAGCTAAGGGTGGTCAGAAATGTTGCTAGATTTGTCGCTAGGCGCTTTTTGGAAATAAGGTCGTTAGGAATAGCGACAAAGTCGCTAAATTGGCAACACTGGTCATAGGTACGTTTGTTTTGATTCAGTCGAGCTTTTGGAATTATCAAAAATATTAGCCTCATCTAAACCTTCAACTTGTATGTTGGACCCAATCCCAACCAAACCATTTAAGGAAGTGTTCCATTTGGTTCCTGACCCCATTTTGGATATGATGAATCTATCCTTAGTAAACTGATACGTACCACGAGAATTTAAAATAGCTGTAATTAAACCTTTACTCAAGAAACCTTCCCTTGATCAAGATGACTTAGTGAATTACAGACCTATATCTAACCTTCCTTTCTTATCCAAAATCCTTGAGAAAATTGTTGCTAATCAAGTCTGTGAGCATCTAAACAGTAACGAGCTGTTTGAAGAGTTTCAGTCAGGTTTTGGAGCTCATCATAGCACTGAAACAGCACTGGTGAAGGTTACTAATGATATTCTCATGGCCTCAGATAATGGACTTGTGTCTGTTCTGGTTTTGTTAGATCTCAGTGCTGCTTTTGACACAGTCGATCATAATATTCTCTTAGAAAGGCTTGAACATGTTGCAGGGATCAAAGGAACAGCACTAGGCTGGTTTAAATCATATTTGTCTGACAGATTCCAGTTTGTTCATCTAAATGATAAATCTTCACTATCAAGAGTTACTTGTGGAGTTCCACAGGGTTCTGTGCTTGGACCAATTCTTTTCACCATATATATGCTTCCAATTGGTAGAATCATTAGACAGCATGGGATAAATTTCCACAGTTATGCCGATGATACACAACTATATTTATCTATAAATCCTGATGAACCCAGTCAGTTAGCGAGATTACAGGCATGTCTGGAAGACATAAAAACATGGATGACCCTAAACTTTTTGCTTTTAAATTCTGACAAAACAGAAGTTGCTGTCTTTGGACCAGAAGTTCTTAAACAGAAACTGATTAGTCAATCACTTCATCTGGATGGCATTAAATTGGCCCCCAGTAATAACGTAAAGAACCTCGGCTTTATTTTTGACCGAGACTTGACATTTAAATCCCATATTAAACAGGTTTCTAGGATTTCTTTCTTTCACCTCCGCAATATTGCTAAAATTAGAAACATCCTGTCCAGGAGTGATGCTGAGAAACTGGTCCATGCATTTGTTACCTCAAGGCTGGACTACTGTAATTCTTTACTATCAGGTAGTCCACAAAATGCCATTAAAAGTCTTCAATTGATTCAAAATGCGGCAGCAAGAGTTCTGATGAATATTAAAAAGAGAGATCACATTTCTCCTGTTTTAGCTTCCCTTCATTGGCTCCCTGTTAAATCCAGAATAGAATTTAAGATCCTCCTTCTTACATACAAAGCACTTAATAATCAAGCTCCATCGTACATCAGAGATCTAATTGTTCCATATGTTCCTAACAGAGCACTTTGCTCTCAGACTGCAGGTTTACTTGTAGTTCCTAGGATTTCTAAAAGTAGAATAGGAGGCAGATCTTTTAGTTATCAGGCCCCTCTCCTGTGGAACCAGCTCCCAGTTCTGGTCCGTGAGGCAGACACTCTGTTTACTTTTAAGGCCAGGCTTAAAACTTTCCTTTTTGATAAAGCTTATAGTTAGAGTGGCTTAGGTCATCCTGAGCTATCTCTGTAGTTATGCTGCTATAGGCTTAGACTGCTGGAGGACAGACTTACCAATTTTCTTCACTCTGCTACTTCCTTTTCTCCTACGACTCTCCAGTTGTATTACAGTACATTCTGTTATTTCGACTGTTAACTTTGTTTTCTCTCAGTGTTTTTCGCTCCATAGAAGATATACCTGGTCTGGTATCCTGCTTGGCTGCAATCCCCTGTTGGACGGGGGGCATCGACTGGGATGATGCTCCCAGTAACTGAACATCCACTGTGTCCTGTTATCAACTTTTTACTTTCTGTAACATAGAAAGTTCTCTTATATCAGATCTTCTGTTCCTTCTGTGTTTCTGCTCTGTCTTCTCAAACCCCCAGATGGCCGCTCCTACTGAGCCTGGTTCTGTTGGGGGTTTCTTCCTGTTAAAGGGGAATTTTTTATCTCCACCGTCGCTACATGCTTGCTCAGTATGAGGGATTGCTGAAGGATTGCTGTGGTTGGAAAGTTTGCATCAACAGTGCCCAACCTCACCCCAATGACTAACGCAATCTGCTGGGATTCCTTAAATAGAAAACTCTTTAACTGATTGGAATGTTTGTATAAATGTATTGAAATGACTTCTTGTTAAGTGCCTTGAGATAACATCTGTTGTGAATCGGCGCTATATAAATAAACTGAATTGAATTTAATTGAAATTTTCAAAAGTTGAACATGTCATTGGACATTAGATAGATGAAAGGTTGGTAGGGCTGGGTGATATAGACTAAAAATAAAATCTTTTTTTTAATTTTTTTATTCCAAAGAAAAAATTTCATTTTAAAATAAATGTTTTTCTCCCATTCTCTTCTTAATAAGAATTTGGAAATTACAAGAAATGTTTTTTTTTGCTTTTTAAAACGGAGCGGGCGGGTGGCTTTTTTGGGCTTAAGCCGAGGTAATTTTTTCAGAACCCCCAGGTCTTTTGGAGTGTAATTTTTTTTTTATTGAAAGATGCCTGACTGACAACTGTATAAAACAAAAACTACAAAAAACTAGACACACAATATTAGAAGCACATAGCGCACAGTTGTTTGTGCTGTACGTGTTTGTGCGCAGCACTTGTGCTCCCGCGAATTTGCTGTAGGAGTGGTGCAGGCAGACAGAGAAGAGCTCAAGTTAGCTCAAATATACCATTTTGACGCGCGTCAAGCCAGAAAAACACAACTTCTGGGAGGAGCTAGTGCCAGACGGTGTTTTTGCAAGATGGCAGCTGTCGATCTGGCATTGGAAGAGAGAGTTTCCATTCTCTATTTACTGTGGAGAATCGCCTACCCTACGCAGGTTCGCACAGTCAGTAACGTGAAAACTTTCAAAAGTGAAATGAACTTACCAGGTTGCCCTATCTCCTTTATATTCCTCCAAGCGAGGTCCTTTTTATTCCTGTCTCTGTAGAGAAAGCAGCTGGTGTCATATAGCTCGGGGTGATTAGCCACAGGATTAGCACCGTACGGGTGCATTCACTCCTGATAGTCCAGTAGACTGGGTTCGATTGGGGACCAAAATTGCAACATTGTTGCTGTTTTTAGATGGTACGGTTTGATTTCACACTGCTCGTTTTGTTAAACGAACCAAAGCTTTTGAGAAACATGTTTACATTCCCGTCTGTGGTGGCGCTGTGGTGGTGCTGCACTTCTTGGTGTGGCAGGGGACACTTCCCGTACCGTGAAATGTAAAAAACATGGAGTGGGAGCAGATTGTAACGGCTTTTAGGATTGCTCTGTTGTGTTTTGCAAAAGTCCAAGATAAATATGGGATCAGAACAGTATCAACTTGAATTGAAACTGAAAATAAATATTGGCATTAAAAATAAAAATTGGCATTGAAAAATACTATTGTAACTGAAAATATTAATTTTGAATCGGAAATAAATCTAGTAGAAAATTTTTGTATTGAAAGTGAATTTTTTTTTTTTACAATGCCAATCCTTTTTTACAATGCCAATCTTTTTTTACAATGCCAATCCTTTTTTCAATGCCATCAATTTTTTCAGCTTCATTCAGGTGATACTGTTTTGATGCTTGTGTGTGCACGCGCATGAGGGGCGGGGCTTCAGCCCCCCATATGTTTGCATAAACGAGGCAGGACGGAAACTCCGACTGTCCGAGTGGGATCAACATTTTCTTTGCTACTAATGTGGTTTGTGGAAGGTGATAATCTGCAGTTGGGGACCCGATTTATGGCAGTCTTTCTGTAGTCTTTTGAATCAAACATGTTTGATATTATCGCAAGTCCTAGTGTAGTCGTTGTGACGTATATCAATCAACAACCAATAAAGCTGTTCTCACACAAGCGGAAGCACAAAGCTACAGATCCCGGCAGGGGTCAGGTGCAGAAATAATTTTTGAGGGGTAAGAACCTGTACCCTCGGTTTATTAAACCATGCGCATGGAGTCGTAATCTGTTCCCTCCGTTCATTCAACTATGTGACCGTGTGGGGATCCTGTCCACTTAGAGTGTACCCTGGCTGAATTGGGTTGTACTTTACTGCTATGGCACAATAGTTAATAAGAAGTGTTACATTGGCGATGATGGTGGGTTCGAGTCCTGTTTATGATATTGTCTTGCACCTTTCCACATATCAAATTTTTTTTTGCTCCTGCGGGAAAGTAGGCTATAAACATAGGTGTCATATTTATAAATAACAGTTTTGTAGCCACCTATGGAGCCTGGCAGGGTCTATACACAACAAATACAATATTTGTGTTCCATGGCTGAGTAATGGGCCATAAATTAAAAAGTGTATGCCAACCTTATACCCCCTGGAATACAGGCACAAACCAGCGCTATTCCTGCATCTGCATGGAGCAAGTGGTACAGCATCTAAACACCTTGCATTAAAAAGATATGAGTTAACCAGTTACTTGATGATACAGTTCCCACTTTGAATGCAAGTCTTTATTTGACATAACATTAATCTTGGCAAAGAATACTACAACATTCGCACATAAAGAAACTGTATAATGCTGAGCATAATGGGAGGTATTTTGTGGGAAGCTAAAATAGCCTAGGTGTAGTCTTTTAAATAGTGTCCCAACCAGATTCAGTGTTTATAAAATTTTTAGTCTGAGACTAAAAAACTGTTAACCCAAGTTTTTAGATGTGAGCTGATAATCTTTAAAAATCTTTTCTAAATCGTTCCAAAGTCTCTAGGTGTACAGAAAGCATAATGGGGTTTGTGGAATAATAATAATTAAAAAATAAGATATAAACGGTTTGGCAGTTGGCGCGCATTACCGCCACCTTCTGGTTTAGAGTGTGTGTCACTATTACGTTTTGCAATCTAATATAAAACGAGTTGTCAGTGTTGTTAGCTTTGCTTACACCAGTCTTAATTGATTTGTTAACATGTATTGTAAATATGTATTGTGGATCTGAAATAAATACAGTTATTTAATATGGTATAGCCTATATAGTGTGTATTTACATCCTTTCATACCATACTGTCTGTAATGAGGAGAGCCTCCAACAAAGACAGGCTACACAAGCATAAAACTTTATCACAAAGACTCCTAATCTACTGGTCAGTAGAAGAAACTGAGAAGAAACCGTTTGTCTTTTTTTCTTCCACAAAACACATTCGCAATGTAAATATCCTGTTGTTTCTTGCATCTCGCCTCGGACAGTCGGAGTTTCCCTCCTGCCTC
The DNA here is from genome assembly GCA_963556495.2 of Valencia hispanica. Classification (NCBI taxonomy): domain Eukaryota; kingdom Metazoa; phylum Chordata; class Actinopteri; order Cyprinodontiformes; family Valenciidae; genus Valencia; species Valencia hispanica. The sequence continues at coordinate 4,779,042 of OY747714.1, read as the reverse complement.
GTTCATGCAAACATATGAAGCCCCGCCCTTCATGCGCGTGCACACACAAGCGTCAAAACAGTATCACCTGAATGAAGCTGAAAAAAATGATGGTATTGAAAAAAAGATTGGCATTGTAAAAAAAGATTAGCATTGTAAAAAAAATGAAAGTTTACAAACGGCACCCCATAGTTTTCAAAGTTACACAGTCAAATATTAACAGCAATATATTTGGTTATTTAGTTTCATAGGAGAAAAAAAATGGGTTTCATTTTTCCAAACGTATATTTTTACCTTGTTATTCATGTATTTATAAATGCTACATTTACTAACTAAATATTTAGATATCAAGCTAAATATTTAATTTAAAGTTAAATGTTTTTTTTACAAACTAAATATTTATTTTCAAAACTAAATATTTAGTTTAACAATTTAATATTTAGGTCTGACCTAAATATTTATTTTTCCAAACTAAATATTTAGCTTGGTAACTAAATATTTAGTGTGGAGCTAAATATTTAGTTTCTAAATAAAACATTTAGTTTAAAAGCCAAATATTTAGCTCCAAACTAAATATTTAATTTGGCGCTTAATAATTAACTTGTTAACTAAATATTTAGTGTGGAGCTAAATATTTAGTTCCCTAACTAAATATTTAGTTTAAAAGCTAAATATAGCTCCAAACTAAATATTTAATTTAGAAATTAAATATTTAAGTCCAAAATAAATATTTAGTAAGGCGCTAAATATTTAGTGTGGAGCTAAATATTTAGTTTTCTAACTAAATATTTAGTTTAGAGCCAAATATTTAGCTCCAAAGTAAATATTTAACTAATATGCAAATTAACTTGCCGATCAGCAGAATTGGACTACCAAAATAAAAGCTGGACCTTGCGAACTTTGATGTAAACTCACTCCCACTTGTGCTATAATCGACTCTTTCTCTCTGGACATGTCCAACTTGTTAGCTGAAAACATAGGACGAGCCGTTTTAACGGCAATTCAGATGTTTACGAATGGCTCAACAGCACCGTCAACATCACCAGCATCAGCCACAGAGCCACCACAACGATGGTTCCGGCTGGAACTTGAACTGTTTTGCGGGAAGCTGTTTTCAGGTTAAGCTAACGGTTGAAGGACGAGCAACCGAGAGAGGAGTGAAACGAAATTTAAAGATTACGATTTTGTGTCTGGATTTTGACGACGGATTTTGGATTACGGATTTTGGAGGTTTGGCATAAACTGGTGTGTGAATGGCTGGAATGGCGTCTCAGGAAGAGGATGAGGATGAAATTGATTTGGGTGAATGGTCCCAGGTTTCTAATAGGGGAAGATCAGGTAGACAGAAGAGATGGGGAAAGTTTTTTTGGATCACAGACCAGTAAAAGGAGTTTAGAGGAAATCAGCTCTGATGAGGGGACAAATGTTGTCCGGAAAAAGATTGTAAGAGAGGGATTTAAGATACTTGTGAGGTTCAGAAAGGAAGATGAGAAAGTTCAGTTAAGCCCAATAGCTCTATCAAGAGAGTTGAAAAAAAAGTTTGGAGAGGTACAAATGGCTAAAATTCAATGGGATGGAAACTTACTGATAGAAGTGAAGACAGAAGAACAGAAAAAGAAAGTATTAAATATTGAAAGTATCTGTAAGAAGATAGTGAGGGAGAAAAGGGTACTGGGAGAAGATAAAGTGGCACAGGGGGTGATTACTGGTATAGTGGAGGAGGAGCTGGAAAAACTCAAGTTGAGTATTCGTGGTGGCGAAGTTAACAGGGTGAAAAGACTATTAAAAACAATAGATGGAGAGAAGGTTGAAAGTCAATCAATACTTTTGGAGTTTCGTGAGGATGTCCTTCCAGAGAGAATTAGAGTAGGGTGTATGAGCTTCCCTGTTAGAGCCTATATCCTTCCACCCATTAGATGCTATAAATGCCAAAGATATGGACATATTGCAGCAGTTTGCAAAGGGAAACAGAGGTGCCAATAGTGTGGAGGTGAACACAGATATGAGTGTGGGGAAAATGTGCAGGACAAATGTTGTAACTGTGGGGGACAGCACAGGGTGAGTTATGGGGGCTGCGAAGTCAGAAAGAAGGCAGTGGAGGTAGAACAGATAAAAGTGGTTCATAACATCAGCTATACAGAGGCTCTAAAAAGGGCGCAGAATGGAAAGGATGGGATAAGAAAGGGTCAGCCTAAGTCAACATTAGATTTAGTGCAAACACAAGAAACTCATACAGGGCTAACAGTGGAAAAGATGATTTTGTTTATGGCTTATGTTATAAATTGTACAGATCAAATGAAACACAAAACAGAGAAAATAAAAATAATTGTGAAAGGAGCAGAGAGATTTTTTGGCATTAAAGATATTTCATGGGAACAAATTAATAAAAGACTTGGGGAGGAAGGGAAAGGAGGAGGTTCTGGTGACAGGATCATATGATTATATTACAATGGAACGCCAGAAGTTCAATTGCAAACGGACAGGAATTTAAGGGATTTATCAATAAATGCAAAACAAAACCAATAATAATATGTATTCAGGAGACATGGCTTAAACCTAATTTAGATTTTGTTATAAAAGGTTATGATAATGTACGTAGAGATAGAAAGGAAGGTAATGGAGGAGGATGTATAACATTAGTAAAACAAGGAACTCAGTATAGAGTTGTAAATATAGGAATGCAATTAGAATACATTGTAATTGAAATCTGGTCAAGAAATGGCAGCATCAAAGTAATCAATTTCTTCAACCCGGGCAATAGACTATTAAATATAGAAGAAATAGATAAACATTTAGAGGGAAAAGTAATTTGGTGTGGCGACTTTAAAGCACACAGTACATTATGGGGGAATAGTAATGATAGGAATGGGGCAATGATTGAGGAACTGATGGAAACAAAAAATTATGTATGTCTGAATGATGGAAGTGGTACAAGAATAAATGTTAGACCCGGTACAGAATCAGTAATTGACCTCACATTAGTGTCAGATTCATTAGCAGGATTTTGTTCATGGCAGGTAATCAAACATTCAACTATTGGTAGTGACCATTATCCTATAATGACCGAACTAGAGTTGAATATAGAGCAATATGATATAGGGAATGTACAAAATTGGTGTATTTAAATTTGTGATCAGGAAATGGAAAACATTTATATGAATGTTGATGTTGATGCATTAAATTTTTCTGTTTGTAATGCAGTTTTGAAGGCAGCAAACCAGGCAATAAAGAAGAAAGTAGATAAAAGGAAAAAGAAGATAGTACCTTGGTGGACAAAGGATTGTGATAAAATGATTAAGGATCTGTTAGGTAAAATAATAATGTTGTATTATTATTTTCTTAGGGTGTCTTTCTGATGTACTTTTTAAATGTCATTTTGGTTTCAGTCACATGCTCATTTGCATGACATCCTGTTCTTTTAATATGTTAATGAAGTGTGACTAAATAAAGAGAGACTGCAGAGGGGATGCTCTTGGAGACCAGAGACTATGACACTGGGAGGCTGAGAACAGACAGACACGGTTGGCTCATTCCTTATAGTATTTTCCTGGTCTCCCTCTGCAGAACTGATTATCCACATCCACCTCTGCAGAGCTTATTGACTCCATATTCTCTCCGACCCTTGTGTGTGATCCTTTGTAGGTCAACCACTTTTTTAACCTAACATCTTTGTGCCGTGACTCGACGTACGGAGCACTCCCGCTGGTGGTCTACGTCGAAGGGCTGTTCTTGACGTCCAGATCGCTGAATTGCTGCACTGGCCGGCTGCATAACTTCCACGAGGACCCCCTGCGCGTGCTCCCGTGCGATCGATTCGGTTTGAATCACTCGCTTAGGGGGGAGATTGTGAGTAAGTCTTTTTTGTGCACCTTCACATGGGTATGTTCTTCTGTTTGGGCCTAAAGGACGCTTTAGCCTCTCTGATAAAATATCAGGTGTTGATCCTTAAGTGATTAATGTGTTAATTACTACAGCAAAAGGGTGTAACGGTACAGGTTTGCGAACCTGTCCACCTCGAAAAAAGGGTGTAACGGACCAGGTTTGCGAACCGGTCCACCTTGCTGGGAAACGGTTGTAACGGGTTAGGTTTGCGAGCCAATCCACCTCGCTGGGAAATAAAGCACGCCAGTGTATGGGAGTAAAAACACAAACAGCAGAATCAAAACGATATACCGCACCCCAGGTGGGTAGAGTAAGATAGGCACAGGACATAATCTTTATGTATGCCAGTCCAACCTGAAACCTAATGGTGTTAACGTACGGTTTGACGTGCACTACAAGAGACGTTCTGTGCGGAATTATAGGTTACACAACACATCCTTAGATTAAGAAAGCCATAAAACGGCTCAATCTAGTTGCACAAAAGAGACACTTAGAGTAAAAACTATACGATCCAGTTTTAGCAGAATTTGATTACAATTACAAATCTCAAATAAATCACCAAAAAATTATTTTAATTAATTAAAGAATAAATGACTAACTTTAACTCATCGACAGACTAATTTAATAGTTCTTGCTTTTTCATTCACCTTAATCTTAATATTAATAATTGCCGTTATCCTCCTAGAACTATTTGGTATTCTAACACTAGACTTTACCAGACCAATTAATAGAACCCATTAAGGGTTATATAAAAACAACGCAAAGATGGGAAACGATGTTTCCACAGAAAAATTAGAGGGAGATTCAAAGTATATGCATAAAAAGGACCCCGAAAATCTTCAGTTTCTGACAAAATGGCGCAAAAAGTATAAAGTAGACGGGAAACTTAAAGGAAATCAATGGAAAGAACTGGTATGTGTTCTCGAAGCAGAAACACTTATCGCTAAAGGTAAAAAGAAAAAACTTAAACAGACACAGTTAAAAATAGCACGTGTGTGGGCTGATGAAACAGAGAAAAGGAAGCAAAATATAAAAAACAGGAAAAAAAACAAAGGCTCTAAAGATGAGGCTTTTCTTATGATAAAGCTAGGTGACGAACTCACACTGTGTCCTCCTCCTTATGCACCTCTACCTACAGCCCAGACAGACCCCCCTGGGGCTGTTGGAGGAGTACCTTATGCACCTCCACCAACACCCCCATCAGACCAGCCAGGGGCTGTAGGGGAAGGTCTATATCTTCCTGTTCCAAGAGATCAATTTGCAATTGAAGAAAAAACAGATGGTACCACAATAAAACAAAGACTTAGAATTACAAAGAAGTCAGGTTCAAAAAAATCTGAGGATAAGTCTTATGAGAGTGAACCAGAGGACTCAAAAGATGTTAACCCTATGATTCAAGTACCATCTGCCAATGGCACTCCGAGATATTTTTTTAGACCATGGTCACTTAAAGACGTTAAAGAGGTTGTAGAACAAATCACCAGCCATAAGGAGGATCCAGAAAAATGGACAGAGGATATGGTTGATGTGGTCAAATCCTACCGGTTAAACGGTCATGAATTATGACAGGCTATGGGTGCATCGTTGGGAAAAGACGTGCACCATGTAGGAGAAAATTACACAGGAAGAGCTGCTGCCGGAGTTGTGTTACAATTTCAAAATGATTTCCAGGGAGCACTAAAGCAACAATTCGATGCAGTAGCGGTTAAAGTTCGTGCACAGTTTAAAAAGAAACCAGATTATGGGCATATGGCCTCCATACAACAGAAGCCTGGGGAAACTGTAGATGATTTTAAATACAGATACCAAAAAGAACATGATATCCACAGTGGCCTAACTAAAGAGGGTGGTGATGATACTCCATATATCATTTGTGTAATGGTCTGCTACATAGTTTCCACCCCACTATCACTAATTGGATTAAAAATCACCTGACATGGGAAACTTGCGACCTTACTACCCTTATGGCCAATGCACGTTTTGCAGAAGGTGTCATGGAAAGAAAGGGGAAGAAACCAAAACCTCCAGACTCCGACACACAGGTATTTCACACCCAGCTTGAAGACGATGAGGGGGAAGTTTATTATCAAAGTGACAACCACAACAAAGGAAGGGGGTTTAGACCAAGAAGGAATACACATCGTCACACACCCCAGGGTTCATGGAGACATCAAGGTGGCCACACTGCCCCCACGTGTTGGATCTGCGGGAAAGTAGGCCACATTTCAAATGAATGTAGCAGAGGCAGAGGCCGAGAAGGGGGCAGAGGGCGAGGTCAGATCCATACACAGGGTCCAACTGCCCCAGACCACTCGCGGTTCACACAACAATGACTAGATACTTTTACCGCCTCTAATGAGGTGGTGGATTGCTGTGGCGCCTGGGAATTACTTAATGTTCTGAAAGAGAAGCCTTACATAACACTTAAAATTAATGAACAAATGGTAGAGCTCCTTTGTGACACTGGAGCTTGCAGAACAGTGATCTCCTCTGGCGTTAATCTGCCAGAATCTAAAGAAAGCATTTTGGTCAAATCAGCAGATGGTGCTACTACGCCCTCATTTTTATCTAAACCAGTGTTAATAACAGATCCAAAAACTAGGTTTCGTTCTAAAAACTCAATAGTCATTTCACCACAATGTCCACTCAATTTGTTGGGCAGAGACTTAATGTCAGCCCTAAAAATCTCAATTATCCCAGTGGGAGACGGCATGAGAGCTGTGAGAACAGGAAATGATGACATTTACCTAAATACAACTCATAGACCACAGGGACTAGGTCTGTACTAATTTTTACGAGTTGAACCTAAAGAAAACCTTAAAGATACAACAACAATGATGGACACAGCTTTCCAGGTAGTTCCTGAACCCGACAAACAAATCATGGCTACATCACAGTTACATGTGACTATGGCTCTGAGGCCTGAACCTGATCCTAAGTTCCAAGACTATTTTATGCAACTCTCACCTGCTGTAGTGTTCACCTCACACATCATTATTGATGGAAAATCTGTTTCAGCTGCCTCAGTAACACTGTCTACCAGCCTTAAACCATTCTTCGATTTGCCTACAGATCCGCATATATCCCTGACAAAAAGCAGTTCATCACGTTGGAAAGATTTGGGATATATGGTGCGAAAAGCAAATAACGCCACAGATTTTAAAACTTTGCAAGAAAATAAAGAAGATCATTGGCAATACAGTGAATACACAGGTTTATATAGACTGCCCCTTATCATGCCACTCCACTGCACCACTCAAGTTGCACCACTAGAATGACCAGAAGCAGAAACCATCTTATTGACTGAAGAGGAAGAAAAGCAACTCAAAGAAGTCCCTGACACATTATGGTCTAAAAGCCCCACTGATGTGGGCCTACTCTCATCCATTGCTCCCGTTCAAATAACTGCTAAATCACATTTTACACCCAGAGTGAGACAATATCCGCTCTCTGCGGAAGCAGAGTTAGGAATTACACAGACCACAGAACAGGAACTTATAGATCAGACTGTTTTGAAAGACATACAAACAAACGCTCCCTCTTCTGAAAAACAATTATGGAAAACAAAAGGTGCCATTCTAAACAAAAATGGACTTTATGAAGTTCGTAATAAACCCATCCTACCCAAATCCCTGTTTAAAGCTGCTGCGCTTGTGAGCCATGGGCCTTGCCATGTCTCCACAGGGGGGATGGTATCAATAATACAGCAACACTGTACAACATACAACCTTGAAACATACTTAAAACATGTGACAGGGTCCTACATGACTTGGCAAAAGAAGAAACGCCAATGCCGAAGTTCAGCTTTAGGTGATCTTTTATTGTGCTCTTCTTCAGGTGAATCCCAACAAAAAGACAAAACAAACAAACAAACAAAAAACTGTAGTCTGTTTACAAAGGACATTCACAGGCATGAAAAAAAATGGCAGTACCTTTAGAGAAGCTCAGAGACAATCCCCCTTGTTTGGAACTTGCTAGACTTCACTCTGACAACAACAGCAACCACACCCAACAGAGCAGAGCTTCCTTTTAAAGACCCTGGCTCCGCCCCTTAAAAACCCCACATAACTTTCCCCTCTCCAGACAAACATTTTTAAATCACAAATTACCCAAATAAATTCTATATATCAATAATCAAAATAAATAAATACAACCATAGCCAAAAAAAATAAAAATAAATAAATTAACACACAAATCAGAAATACCACCAATATATCCTGATGATGTCATCACTACATCACCAAATGCCTTTCAATCCAGGAACTACTTTAGATCTAAATATCTTCCACACTTCCCTTTAATCAGTTAACAACTCAATAACACAGAAAATAACCTGGAGAATTATAATTTCAGCAAACAAAACAGAAACCTTGTGTGTGCACCCACAATGAATCATTTCAGGTATTACTGAAAAAAACAAATAAAAATAAATAAATTAACACACAAATCAGAAATACCACCAATATATCCTGATGATGTCATCACTACATCACCAAATGCCTTTCAATCCAGGAACTACTTTAGATCTAAATATCTTCCACACTTCCCTTTAATCAGTTAACAACTCAATAACACAGAAAATAACCTGGAGAATTATAATTTCAGCAAACAAAACAGAAACCTTGTGTGTGCACCCACAATGAATCATTTCAGGTATTACTGAAAAAAACAAATCAGGCTTTTCTGTTAGAAAAGGGTGTGTTCTAGTAGCTACCCTGGCTGCATGCTCATAAAAGTTTAAAAAGTTATAAGACGGGCTGAGCTCGTGATGGCCCCTCCATCACAAACATTTTTGCAAAACATGCCTAACATGTATCAAACACAACCCACAAGGGAATATGAGAAACAGTGGCAAAAGCACTATGTAAAACTATCATTGCAAACCATGGTATTCCACAAGTAATATATTCAGATAATGGACCACATTTTGTGAATGAGGTTATTCAAAATATGGCAAAACATTTAAACATCCAACTAAAAAATCATTGTGCCTATCACCCCCAAAGTGCAGGTTTAGTAGAAAGACATAATGGGACCATCAAAAGCAGACTCAGGAAATGCATGGCAGAGACTAGAAGACCATGGCCTGAGTGTTTGGACCTAGTAAAACTTTACATGAGAATCACGCCAACAAACCAAGGTTTAACACCTTTTGAAATAATTTATGGCAGACCTTACAGGTTACCTCTAGTTGCGCCTGATTTGCAAAAAGCAGACGAGGAACTCACATTAGCTGATTACATGAGGAAAATTATCCTAGCCAAAGAAGTGCAAAACGCACACAATCTGCCTATCTCTCCTTCTGTTTTGCAGGATCCTGAAAAGCCAATCAAACCTGGAGACTGGGTATTCATCAAGGGGATTAAAAGGAAGAACTGGACGAGTCCCCGCTGGGAAGGACCTTTTGAAGTCCTGCTGACCACGCCCACGGCTGTGAAAATCGCTGAGAGACCCTCAAGGATACACATCTCACACTGCTAATTGCAAAGGCAATTAGGGGACTAGACACGGGACAGTGGGGAAGTCTGGGCTACAAAGGACAGAGTGACCAATAGGGCCTCTGGTCTCAAACCCAGCAGAACAGCATCCCTGTCCCCTTAGTGGTCAAACCTCTGTTTTTATGGGCTAGTCCTCTTATTTGCCTCTAGCCAACATGAAACTAGTTTGGCTCCCCTCCTGTCTGGCAGTTTGCCTGCCTCTATTCCACTGCTTTTTCCTCACACCTGATGACGCCCAGGCATCAAAGGAAAGAAGAGCTAAAATTCTAACCCACCATGCATTCAAGAACACCTGGTACCAAATAGTTAATTTGACTGCAAAACGTTTAGGTTTCAATTCCAGCTGTTATGTCTGTTCATGGATCCCACACCATTCTGAAGAAGTCTCATCGATGACTGCTGTCCCAACCACCTTAAATAATACCATATGTCTGCTATACAAATTAACTATAACAACTGTTGGAACAGACTGTTCCACCTTACCTCATTGCTGCACTGCTGAGAACAACAGGACATGGTCCCAGCCTGGTGACTTTTCCAAAAAAACGAATGCTTCAGTTGCCAAAGGAATCAACTTACTACGCCTTACTGGAAAAGACACTTTCTGTTTTTCAGTCCCTTGTAACAGCAAACATGCATTTTTAGGAAATTCCATCTGTGAGGACACGCTACCCTTGTCAGCGACCCAGACGAAAATGATGCGTATAAACCACTGGATGACGATTGGAAACACATCTGTGCCAAGATACATTACCCTCAACACCACTCGACTTCAAGACAAGATAAGTGGTTTCAAAACCACTGTCAAAAGAGGAACCCACCTCCTAGAGGTTCCCTCCCAATTTGGCATGGGAACGCCTAACGGATACATCTGGAAGTGTGGTCACACTTTCTACCTCTACCTACCTAAGGATTGGTGTGGCACATGCAGTTTGGCTCAACTGCAACCCTCCTCATACATCATAACAGAAAACGGAGCACCTTCTAAACCTACAGAGCTGAATAAACGGGAATTCAACCCTCCACAAGTGTTCAACCCGTTCTCTGACAATGGTGGACGAAAACCTCTCTACAGTGATGCAAAAGGAATCTTCCACACCATGTTCCCACCTGTTGGAGTTGCAAGCCTGACAAAACGGATGAACGAGGTTTGGTGGACTTTGGAAAACATCAAAGACATCCTTGCTGAAATGTCCAACCTGCTGGCCAACGATCCTGAAAAACTGGCGATGAAGACCATGCTGATGCAACATCGGGTAGCTCTGGACACTCTTTTTGCTTCTGAAGGTGGACTTTGTACTGTAATTGGTGAACACTGTTGTACTTACATTCTTAGTGCACATGATAATTGGACTCTCATTCATGACCGGGTGCAAGGATTAACCGGCTTTTTAAAATCACAAGAAAGCAGTAATGGACAATGGGATCTCATGGGCTGGCTGAGAATTGGCAGGTGGTATCAGGTTCTTTTAAAAATAGCTATGCCATTCATTGTAATTTTGATACTTTTCTGCATTTTTGTTAGTTGTGTTCTCCCATGTATAAAACAAATGATGAATAAGATGATAACTAACACAATGGTCCAATACTCTCTTCTTAATCAGAGGCTTGAAGATGAAGACAGAAATGAAGAAGAAGATGGGGTGTAATTAACATGTGTAAAAACCTTTTTATGATTCCATTAATCTAAACTACTGTTCAGGTAGCGATTAATTGGATGATGTCTAGGTGAAGCTCGCTTTAATATCTTTTTGAAATTGCTACTTACTTTTGCAATTTCTTTGTTGTATGTCTTATTATTAGTATTATTTTTTTTTATTATTATTTTTTTAAATTTGGGATGCTACTTATTTTGCAACCTTTTGTTGTCTGGTTTTTATGATTCCTCTATTTTTACATTATTGGAGTTGTTACCTATTTTACAACTTTTTGTTGTTCGTGATCACATTTAAAAACCACATTTCAGGGGGGAAATGTTAGGTAAAATAATAATGTTGTATTATTATTTTCTTAGGGTGTCTTTCTAATGTACTTTTTTAAATGTCATTTTGGTTTCAGTCACATGCTCATTTGCATGACATCCTGTTCTTTTAATATGTTAATGAAGTGTGACTAAATAAAGAGAGACTGCAGAGGGGGTGCTCTTGGAGACCAGAGACTATGACACTGGGAGGCTGAGAACAGACAGACACGGTTGGCTCATTCCTTATAGTATTTTCCTGGTCTCCCTCTGCAGAACTGATTATCCACATCCACCTCTGCAGAGCTTATTGACTCCATATTCTCTCCGACCCTTGTGATTCTTTGTAGGTCAACCACTTTTTAACCTAACAGGATCGAAATAAAGCTTTTAAAAATTTAAAGAGGAATCAAAGTTTTATTAATTTTATGGAGTATAAAAAATTACAGGCTAAGGTAAGAAGAACTGTTAAAAATGCAAAGAAGGAGTACTGGAGGGGTTTTTGTAATTCAGTGGGGAGGGAGACAAAAATACAAAATATTTGGTCAATGATTAAGAGAATGAATGGTATAAGGAAAGAGTATGGATAGCCAATATTAAATGATGGTGAGGTAATAGCAATAAAAGACGAGGAGAAAGCTAATTTATTAGCAAAGACATTTGTTAACATTCATAGTTTAGATAATGTTAGTGAAGAAGGACAAAGAGGAAGAGAAAATACATTTATGGAAAATATATAATTATTGCAATAAGTGGAAGATAATGATGACTTGTTAAATATTTTGTTTTCAAAAAAAGGATTAAATCGAGTTTTACAAAAATCCAAATTATCAGCACCAGGAAAAGACCAATTTTGTTATATCATGATTAACCATATTAGTGATAAAGCTAAAGAAATTTTATTAGAGCTATATAATAGAGTTTGGGAGGGTGGGAAACTGCCGCGAAGCTGGAAGGAGGCAGTGGTAGTACCCATACGAAAACCAGGAAAAGATAATACTAATCCAGGAAATTATAGACCAATAGCTTTGACATCTAATGTTTGTAAGATAATGGAGTGTATGATAAATAAAAGATTAATGTACTATATAGGGAAAAAAAGGATATATATCTAAATATCAAAGTGGTTTTAGAAGAGGAAGGAATACAATGGATTCTATTTTATGTTTAGGACATGAAGTTAGGAGAGCACAAATAAACAAAGAGAGTGTGGTGGCAGTATTTTTCGATATAGAAAAAGCATATACAATGTGGAGAGAAGGGCTTCTAATTAAAATTAGGAAAATGGGAATTAATGGATGAATGTTTAAATCGGTAAAGGATTTTTTAATGGGAAGACATATTCAAGTGAGAATTGGGAAGATTTTTTCTGAAAAGTTTCCTGTGGAATATGGTACACCACAGGGGAGTATAGTGAGTCCATTATTATTTTTCTTTAATGATAAATGATGTTTTTAATGGTATAAAAGATGGGATGGGGTTCTCACTTTTTGCAGATGATGGGGCAATATGGAAGAGAGGAAAAAATGTAGAGTTTATTGTAAAGAAACTACAAGAAGCAATTGGTAAAGTGGAGGAATGGCCATACAAATGGGGTTTTAAGTTCTCTGTGGAAAAGACTAAGACAATGTTCTTTACAAGGAAAAGAGTTAGAGAGGAACTTAAACTTAAGTTGTATGGTCAGGTGTTAGAAAGAGTAAATACATTTAAATTCCTAGGTTTATGGTTTGATGAAAGGATAACATGGGGTGTACACATTCAGAGTATAATGGATAAAAGTAAAAAGGTGTTGAATATAATGAGATGTTTAGTTGGGAGTGAATGGGGGGCAGACAGGAAATCATTGAACGCTATATACACTGGGTTGATTAGATCAGTGTTAAATTACGGGTGTGTAGCATACAATTCAGCAGCAAAAACAACTCTTTTAAAATTAAACTCTATCCAGAATCGGGCACTAAGACTGTGTACAGGAGCATTTAAAACAACCCCAATAGCAGCTTTACAAGTAGAGACAGGTGAGATGCCAATAGAAATCAGAAGACAACAGATAGCTTTAAATTACTGGGCAAATCTTCAGGTTCAGAGACAAGATCATCCAACACAAGAAATACTAAAACCTTGCTGGGAGATAGAAAAGAGGGAAACAAAAAGCTTTGGATGGACAATAAATTAAAAAACCTGTAGAACTTAAATTAGACCAGTTTAGAATCTGTTGCAGAGTTCCATTACCCGCTATTCCACCATGGATACTTCCTGAGGCATCAGTGGATTTAACTTTATTAGAGAAGAAGAACAAGGATAAATCATTCATAATAAATTCACATACAGTACAGGATTATATTGATAAGTATTATAATTATGTACAAATATATACAGATGCATCAAAGAATACAGCAGATCATATTGGCATAGCTTTTATTATTCCTGAGTTTCACATCAAAGTAAAGAAAAGGGTAAATGACAAATTATCCGTATACACAGGAGAAATGCTAGCAATTTTGTTATCTATTCAATGGGTGGAAGAAAATGGACCACTAATGTCAATTATTTGTTCAGATTCAAGCTCATCATTAACCAGTTTACAATGCAGTCATTCAGAAAGCAGACCAGACATCCTTATAGAAATTCAGCAAACACTTTATAGAATAAATATGATGGGATTTACAGTAATTTTTTTTATGGATCCCAGCTCACTATGGAGTCAGAGGAAATGAAGAGGTTATTAGGATTGCAAAGGAAGCAACAATAAACCCAATGGTTGATTTGACTATTAACTTTGGTCAAAAAGAGATAAAGAGCATGATAACGCAAGAAATGAAGAAAAAATGGCAAAAACAATGGGAGGAGGAAAAGACGGGACGATGGCTTTATAAAATTCAAAGAAGTGTAGGAGAAATGAGAAGCACTGGAGGGAGTAGGAGAGAGGAGGTGATTATTTCTAGATTGAGGTTTGGCCATACTGGTTTAAACAATACATTATTAATAATAGGGAAACATAATACAGGAAAATGTGAACACTGTGGTGAATCAGAAACTATAAATCATGTTATATTACAATGTCAGAAATACCAGGTAGAAGGAAGAAAACTAATCCAAAACTTAAGTAAAATGAAAATGAAACTAGACCTTATTGATCTTTTGAGAAAGGAGTATTATCAGGTTTTATTTCAGTTTTTCAAAGAAAGAATATTTGGGAGGATTTGATTTTTTTTAATTTTTTTTATTAGGTTTTTGTTTTTGAGCGTCGTTCTAGTCCACACTCCACACTAGTTGGTGGCGGTAATGCACCATTTGTTGTTTGCCAACCGCCAATAAAAATCAGCCACAGAGCCACCACAACAAGCGGTAAGTTTATGACCCGGGCTACCCCCGTTAGCTGTACATTGCTAGCTAGGCTAATACAGATGCTAGAAGAATGCTTCGAATTGATTATTATCGTTATAACGTGGGGGTTTCTGACTTGTAGGATTTTATTTTTTATAAATAGGCTTCTTCTCAGGGCACCGCTACACATGAGACCAATCATCATAGCCACCGCAGCTGGAACGACAACCCGCTCGGTAAGCTCTCCCCTCCCACCCCCTACCATGTTCTTTCTTGCCTTAGGCTATTTGTTTATTTGACACCAGAGGCGGACTGGCGATCTGTTTACTTTTGTAGAGTCCAAAACTGTGCAGCTTTGGTCTGCAGCATTCTGTTTAATTTACTAAACAAAATAAACAAAATAAAAAAGTGCTTCTGTTGCTTACTACAGCAGGGGGCGCTAATTGAATAATGCCAGACATACTTGGAATGAAACTGAATTAAAAAAAACACACATTTCTCTTATTTTTAGTTTTTGTTCTACAGAATTGCTAACTTCTTTTTAATTTTAAAATGTTCCAACCCATTTACCCATGAAAAAGTACTGTGTTGAAACACTTTATAACCAACAATCCAGCAGCAAGTAGTTCTTTAGTCATCTGGGATATTATAGCTCTTCAAGTCGCAACTTCAGACTTATTCCCAGCTTTTAAAATTCGATTCAGAATTCAGTTTGAGTATATTTTAAGGATGATCTTCACGATGACCCACAGGACCTGTAAAGGAATGAGTTTCACAAAATGGATACATTTATAATCTATTGCTTTTTGCATTTACCTTTTTTAGAGGTAGGAGTAGTCTCAAGCTTTTATTCTAAGACAAGAAAATAAGCAGTATATCTCACTGTATCTTTTAAATTAGTACCTGAAAAATATTCAAATGTGTATACATTTAAGCAACATAAATGCTCACGTGAAAATGTAAGCAACATAACTGAAAATATTCTGCTCCTTCCAACACCATCATAAATGTAGCTTCAACATTATGTAATCTTACATTACATAAGATTTACGCTGCTAAAAAATATTTACTTCACCCAGGTGAAAGTAATCTCTAATGATCTGTAATTAAAGCGATACTAACATTAACAAACTAAATTTGCATTTTTCCATTTTGCTGGTCTATGGGAATACTACCTACCCAGAATTCCAGCAAGATGCTGATTACTCAGTGTTATTTCAAATACCATTTCTAGAGTTGATGATGTGCATTACTTTTAGTTTCTTATGCTAGTAATTGAATACACTATTTGGCAATGATATATATGCTAAAACGGGTCTTTGGTAAATTTAGAATTTACTTACATTTAACTGATTTAAAAATGTTTCACAACTGTCATTGCTCCTGTTCTTCCACAATTTCCTGTTTCTTTCTAAAAGTCTTATTTTCTCTCTTCAAGGAGGAATTTGAAGTAAGGCATCAGATATCCAAAGAAGAACTGGAAAATGTTCTTTCACTAAGGACTACCTTACAGAAGCGGCATCAATTCTTTCCGTCTCAAGGCCAACATTTTACAAGTTACTGAAAGACCATAACATCCCAGCTTCAAAATATGTCAGCATTAGTGATGAACAGTTGGATATTACAGTATCACAAATAAAAACTGAACATCCGAATATTGGTGAAGTGATGCTTATGGGACATCTGCGCTCCAGAGACATTGTGGTTCAAAGAAGTCGTTTAAGAGAATCATTACACAGAGTTGACCCAACTGGTATCCAGTTAAGAAGAAGATCCATTGCTCGACGAGTATATTCTGTGCCACATCCCAATTTCATATGGCATATAGATGGAAATCATAAACTGATTCGTTGGAAGTTAGTTATTCATGGAGCTATAGACGGGTATAGTAGGATGCTAATGTTCCTCAAGTGCTCCGATAACAATCGGGCTGAGACTGTGAAAGACCTCTTTGCTGTTGCAGTTGGACAATTTGGTCGACCACTTCATATTAGGACCGACCATGGAGGAGAAAATGTCAAAATTTGGGAAGATATGCAAGCAACCAGGGGTGAAGGTTCTGTTTTAACAGGAAGTTCAGTCCACAACCAGAGAATTGAGCGTTGTAATAGAGACTTGAACAACAACTGCAGCCAAGTTTATGCACCAATATTCTATGGACTGGAGTCCTTGGGTTGTCTTAACTTGGAAAACCCAACAGACTTATTTTGTCTTCACTATGAATATTTACCCAGGATCAACCGCACATTGGAGGAATTCAAGGCAGCATATAATAACCACTCTATTTCATCTGAAGGAAACAAAACTCCAGTTCAGCTTTTCTCACAAAACAGTTTTTGTCTCAATGACGATTACAACCCACAACAGTCAGCTAGAGATGTTCTCCCAGTAAACCTTAGAAATGAATTAATTCCCATGAACTACAGGGAAATGCAAGAACTTTCTGTTTCAATTAACCCTCTTGAAAATGACTGATAATGGAAAAACATTGTTTCAGAGAACACAGCAGTTTATATTTAATAAACTTGTAAGCATGAACTGATAAGTCATACTATTGATAGAACCACTGAACTGTGGATTGTGTTAACTTGTTTTTACATAAATACAAGGAAATAAACTATCAAAGTGAAAAGTTTAATGAACTGTACATTTGTTGATCCTGTACTTTGTGTTCAAATTGTGCTAAATAAAGAGCCATTCATGAGTGCAATAAGTAAGTAGTAGTTAAATTCATTATCATCTGCTGTTTTTGCATTCACAAAAAGATGAAGTTCATTTACACGTGTGTGCAATGGGAAGAGTTTTGTTCTCGTCATGTACAAAAGTTCGTTTAGGATGTGGGTGAAAACCAACACCCGGGACTCTACTGCTTCCTGTTGCAAATGCCAGGATGTGTCCAGGACTCAAAACATCCACAAACTTCTCTTCCTCTTCAGTCAGCATCTTGCATCCAAAAGTGTCTCTCAGCTCCTTCTCTGAAAACAGGAACATCTGTGGTAACTTGAGACCTTGTTTAAATTGATACAAGATGATCAAAATAAATCCTTGAATTAATGTGTCAAACTAATTAACCTCATATTTTTAAAGAATTGTCATGTCAAGTCTATGATTATGGCTGAACTTAAAGTACTTAACCAGCAGAAAAGAAAAAACATTCGAATCTTCAACATATTTTCTCTTATTTAGCTCCACACTAAATATTTAGCTAACAAAGTACATAAATACTTACTTTCAACACAGTGCAGAAATTCCCTGAATTTCACCACCATCAACTCTTCAGTACAGAGTAGCTTGGCTTGAGAAGACCAGCAACAGTCAGCTGTAAGGATTGTGTCCTCTTTTGGCATATCCAACAGCACACGCAAACTGGGGTTTTCTCTCAGAAGCGACAAGAACTGCAGAGTAGTTGATTTAAAAAAAAGGTGTAAAATTCAACATTAATATAGCAAAAAAAAGATTTTTTTTTTTTTGGGGGGGGGGGGGGGTCTTACTCCATAGTAGGCCAGTCCATCAATTAGCTGATCAAGACAGCTCTGCCGAGTCAATATGACTTGGTACAGTACTGCATTCTTTATAAACATTTCTCTGTTGGCCATGGTGACTGTGAGTGGAAGACCTTCTACTTGAAAACGCCACGAGTCACAACTGCTGATTGCATTCTCCAACTCTTCTGGTGTTGCTTCTTCAATCTAAAATAAAAATAACCATAAAATGTTATTAAACTTAGTCCTTTTTTCAGCCTTTAGCTACAGTAAAAGAATACAAGCTGAAAGTTGTTCTGTGCTTCAGAATTTGTTTTGTGTCGGGTTATCTAGAGGTAGAGCAACTGGTCATTAATCAAGACATTAAGCAATGACAATGTCTTCTGGTTAACTATATAGTTTAAAGCCTTTGTACCCATTTACTAGACTAAGAGGAGAAATAGTTAAAAAAAACACTAGACATACTGGAAGGCGAAATTACGGTTTGATACAATTATAATGAAATTAATAAATACTTAAATTTTCTAATTTAAATGAATTGATTAAATAAGTTTAAAAGTAATTATGCCCTTAATCCTAATTTCTTTTCCCGCCCAAGGGCCTTAAAGATATCACTGAACAAGACCATAATGAAAATTGCTTCCAAATTTTTTTTATCACGTTGTGCAATTAAAAGTACAATTTAATGTACTTTTTGCAAATTACCTAATGAATTTAAAAATATTAAAGAAACTTGCAAATAAGAATGCAATGTTATGCTCTTGTTACAATGACCCATCCTGAGCAAGCACCAGGTGAAGTGGGTATAATGGAGATTTCTCACTGTTAGAACTGTTTCTGTCCACTGTCGCTACATCGTTGGTCAGGAGATTTCTGAAAAGGCAATGATTTGATGCAAGCAAGGGCTTGTTGGGCTTACTTAAATATTTCTCCAGAAAATGTCAAACTTAATTTGACAGCAATGTATTATACTTAGGATCAAACTACAACACCATTTTTTTTTATATCCGTCAATTTAATAAGTTATATTTACTTAATGATCAGTTATTCTTAATGTCATGCTCCCCCAATTTTCTTTTGAATTGGAGGATTATCAGTACTCACAATTGGGAAATGGAACGGTTTTCAATTAAGTTAATGTAGTAAACAGTGTAAAAAGGTGTTTACCCCCTTCCTGATTTCTTATTTGTTTGCATGTTTGTCACACTTAAATGATTCATATAGGGATGCAACGATACCATTTTTTTCAAACCGATACAATACCGATACTTGGATTTGAGTACTTGCCGATACAGAGTACCAATACCGATACTTATACCACACAAAAAATTGCAATGAATTGGAAGACGGGTTTTATTTTCTTCTCTGCTTGTTACAAAAAATGATGAATTAGATTAAAAAAATTCTGTTAGTTAAAATGACCACAAAACGAAAAAAAAAAATTTCTGTGAAATTATTGCAGAGTTTACACATTTTAAGTATCGTTTCATGGTATTTGTTAACTTTAACCAGTACAGTACATAAGAACAGTATCGGCCCCGATACCAGTATTGGTGTTAGTGCATCCCTAGTTTCATATAAATTTTTTTTAAATATTACTTGAAAACACAAATGCAGTTTTTAAATTTAAGTTTTTTTATCGAGAGAAAAAAAAAAGAAAAAAAAAAGACCTACATCGCCCTGTGTGACAAAGTTATCCATGAGCTGCACACTAACCAAAATTACTGCCCAAGAGCAGTGACGTCTACCAGGAGGCCCCACAACAACATCCTAATAACTTTAGGGCTCAATAGTGTCAGTTAAGGTCAGAGGTCATGACTCCACCATAAGAAAAAGGCCAAGCAAAAAGAACATTAATGTCTCGGTTTTGCAAGAAAAAATCTTGATGATCCCTAAGACTTCTTGGAAAATCTTCTGTAGACTTTTGAGTCAGTGTGTGTCCTTTTCTATTTGGTTTAAAATAAACACCACATTTCAGAAAAGAAAACATACCTACAATAAAATACCATATTGTGGTGGCAGTATGATCGTCTAACATTTACATTTTGTTTGATGATCTGAAACATTCAAGTGTGACAAACATGCTAAGAAATCAGAAAGGAAGCAAACTTTTTAAAACTACTGTATCTTTGTAGTATTTATAAACTTGTGTTTTAGAAAAAACACATTTTCTTAGTTGTAAGCAAAACAGCCATGAATTCGGTATAGCAAAGGACACAAACGCACAGGGAAAAGCTGAGTTCATCTGTTTTACCCTTTTAAGATTCTCCCTCAGTTCAGGGTCACCTATATCATCAGGGTTAACATCCACTTGAATAATGTTGCCTGACACGATGTAATCCACTACATGTGGTGACAGAAAGGATGGAGGTTCACCTCCATGCATTATAATCGTAGACATCATCCTACCAATGGTCCGATAAACACCACCTTGTAAGTATTGAATGTTCAATCTGGGTGAGAATCCATTTGGAGTGCCTGAAAGACATGAACATAAAAAGTTTAAAAGTAACATTGGAGCAGAGTCCATGTGTTGAAGTGTCCTGGCTGCGGCAACTTTTACAAATATTAAATATTTGGAGAATCATGCGAGGAAGAATCCAGCTAGAAAGACTCAGGACTGCTGAGCTGCTAGAATTAGAGAAGGGACATTTTATCTCCTTTAACGAGAAGAACTGACTTCAGACACTTTCAAACAGATTGAAACTCAAAAAATAGAACATTGAGCAAAAGTTCATTTATTTCATTAATTCATCCTAAAAGGGGTGAACTAATTTATGATATTGATTAATTATATGCAAAGCAAAGTATTTAAGACCTGTATTTATTATATTTAAAATTAAGATGATTATGGCTTACAGCTCATGAAAACCCCAAATTCAAAATATCAGAAAATTAGTATTTTGAGAAAGTTCAATATTTTAGGCTCAAAGTTTACAATCTAATCAGCTAATTATTCCAAAACACTTGCAAAGGGTTCCTGAGCCTTAAAATGGTCTCTCAGTCTGGTTCAGTAGGAATCACAATCATGGGGAAGACTGCTGAACCATCATTGACACCCCCATAAACGAGGGAAAGCCTCAAAAGGTCATTGCAAAAGAAGTTTGATGTTCCCAAAGTGCTTCATCAAAGCACATTGATAGAAAGTTATGTAAGGAAAGTGTGAAAATAAAAGGTTGCTCAGTGGTCCAAAGTGCTATTTTCTGATGAGAGCAAATGTTGCATCTCATTTGGTCCCAGAGTCTGGAGGAAGAATGGAGAAGCACACAATCCAGAGTAAAGTTTCCTGTATTGATTTGGTGAGCCATGTCATCTGCTGCTGTTGGTCCACTGAGCTTTATTAAGTCCAGAGTCAACGCAGCCATCTACCAGGACATAATGGAGTAATTAATGCTTCCTTCTGCAGACCAGCTCTATGGAGATGCTGACTTTATTCTCCAGCAAGACTTAGCACCTGCCCACACTGCCAAAAGTACCAAAACCTGGTTCAATGACCACGTGATTATTTTTGCTTGATTGGCCAGCAAACTGACCTGATATGAACCCCATAGAGAATCTGAGTCATTGCCAAGACAAAGATGAGACAGGAGGCCACTATTGAAGCATCCTGGTCTTCCATAACACTTCAGCAGGGCTACAGGCTGATAGCATCCATGCCACACCACATTGAGGCAGTAATTGATGCTAAAGGAGCCCAAACCAAGTACAGAGTACATATGCAAGATTAGACTTCACAGAGGTCTTACATTTCTCTATTTAAAATCCTTGTTTTATTGATTTCATGTAATATTCTAATTTTCTGATATTTTGAATATAGGGTTGTCAGAAGTTGTAAGCATCAAAATAATAAAGGCTTGAAATATCTCACTTTGCATCTAATTAGTCTATATCATACATTAGTTTCACCTTTTAAGCTGAATTACTGAAATAAATGAACCTTTGCACAATACTCTAATTTTATGAGTTTCACTTGCACAATGGGTCAAAAAAAAGAGGACATGATAATCAAGGAGAAACATCGACACGTTTGAACCTTTTGAGATGTGTTACATCCATCACATTCAAAATGAGCTGCTGTTTTCAATAAAAAGCGGAAATGTAGTTTCTAAATTTGTGGTTATTTGGTATTGTCAACAAAACAGGAAATTTGCACAGCATCTTAACATTTTTGGAATGTGGTTATATTTGTTTTGGGAAGAATGATTTCTGCTCAGAGCCTTTACAGAATTACCTTCAAAGGCTCCACTGTCTTGGAAGATGGCTTTGCCGAGTAAACGGAAAAACTCCCTTCTAGGGCCCCCAAGATCAGCAGCATCTTCATCAGCGTCATGTTCATCGCTGGCAAATGTCACATAAAGCATGTCACAGCTCTCTGCAAACCTAGGTCTCTTGAACTGCCGAAATGCTGTTGACCAGACATTGGATTGACTAATATAGATTTGCCTTGTTCCTGGTGTAATGACTCTTTCACTGTGAGCTTTGAAGAGGCCTGACATTTCCTCCCTGCTCAGATTGTCAGAAGACCTACATTGAAAACAGAAAACAAATATATAAATTTTAACCAACTTTACAGCTTCACACAAACACAAACTCAATTTACATTGCTTTTATGTCATTACAATTGACACAAAAGTAGCACAAAATGATTTAATCAAAGTTAAGCACAACTTTTTTAGAATTTAGTTTTATCTCCGTCATAGAATGATCTGCAGGCATTGTTTCAATTATCTTAAAGGGTTACGGAGGAGAAAAAATAGAATGCAAATTGATCAACCTAAAAAAAATATTGAACCAGAACAAAACTTTTAGTCCAAGGCTACTTTTTATGTTTAAAAGAACATATGCAGTGTAAATGTCAACAGAATGTGCATTTGGGGATGGGTTTAGTGGAGAAATACAGCTAAAGAGACGAGCACCTTGCAAGTGCTGCAAGAAAAAGTAGTTTGTTTCCCAGCTGCCTAAGTCTTTTGCGTTCCAACTCTATAGATGGAATTTAAGAACCAGAGAACTCAACACTGGTTTTGCTTAGACACTTCAAGCACAAGAAGAAAACCTGAAGTTTCAGAGTGTCCCAAAAGTTTGTTTTGGGAATATATGTAACAGATTTCTTCTAAATAAAGGGAGGACTTTTCTTTAGGACTGAAAAAAGCCGATAGCCAATAATGAATTTTATATATTGTTTACATTAACATGTTTTGCTACTTTGAAATGAACCCCCCCCCAAAAAAAGTTACCTATAAGAAGAGTGGGACTTACAGAAAATAATACAAATAACTCAACAAAGCAGGTTTACTGGAATAAACATCCTGTTTCTCAAAACACTGCATCACTGTTATTGATACTTTGGTGTTATAATTCTGATACATCTGGGTAAGTTGCCTAAATATACAAAACAAAATCAAAATTAAGAACCATTAATTTATCAACATTATAACACTTGTAAATCCTTATTGAGCAGTTGCAGCACATTAACTATAAGTTAGGAGGCGGTTTAAAGACGACAAAGCTACATGTTGAACAAGCATAACTGCTTGAAATGTGACGTTGCATTATAATTGTTTAATATTCAGTTTACAAAGTGATAAAAGTTCATTTGATAACATAAGTGTTAAGACTTTTAAAGTCATTAATCATCAAGAGTAGTCTTATTTTAGAGTAGCACCATTGTTTTTCCCCCTTTAACCTCATATTACATAAAAACAGAAAGATGGAGAAACAGGGAAACCCAAACTGCCCCAACTATAAGTAGTGAGCCACTACATAATGAATGTAAATACTTCATACTAGACCGCTTTTCTGAGAAATTTACCTAAACTTGTCATTGTTATCCAATTCTCATATTTGTAGAAATAAACATTATTCAAAAAAAGCTTACCTTGAGACAGAAACAGCACTGAGTCCATCAGACTCTTCTAAGAGGCTACGTTGAATTGCTTCTTCCAAAGCTTCATCTTCCTCTAGATGAACAGGCCTGACCATATAAATCAGACCAGTATTAGTAGAAATGAAATTCTAAACAATATGCATATTGGTGTTAAACACCATATGATGAAATAAATGTTGCAAATTCAGCACTCAAGCTGGGCAGATACAGGAAAATTAAAAATAAGCAATTCTACAAACTGAATTAGACCTTACACAAATTCTGCAAGGTTATATTGAAACAAATGTCTCCCGGCTGTCCCTCATTATTTTTTATTCTCTCTCTCTCTCTCTCTCTCTCTCTCTCTCTCTCTCTCTCTCTCTCTCTCTCTCTCTCTCTCTCTCTCTCTCTCTCTCTCTCTCTCTCTCTCGAGATGTTTTCCTCAAGTCTGGCCTCGCTTTCCCTCTGTGAAGAAGAACCTGCTCCATACATATGTACATGAAAAAGAGCATGAACAATTACTTCAGTAATCGTATCCATATACGTTTAGGATACCGAATGGTATCAGTTCCAAGACCCAATTTTTCTCCAGAATTCATTTATTTGGGAACTAGCAGGGCTGGGCGATAAATCGATTTTATCGATTAATTCGAATTAGCCATTTAAAAAGATTTTTTTGGGGGGAAAATCGAGATTTTTCACACAACTTTGAATTGAGGTAGACTCCCAAAGGAAATATTAAAATAAGAGTTTAAAAAATAGATTCTGTCATTTGTTATTTCTGTTTAAGCAAGTAAAGGGAGAAAGAAAAAAATCGATTAAAATCGGAATTGGTTTGAAAAATATCGGAGATTTTATTTTCAGGTCATATCGCCCAGCCCTAGGAACTAGGTTGATTTGCTATCATCTTTACAGAGGAAAGATTTACATTATTGAACTGTGTGGTGAGACGCTTTACATGCTGTACAATAAACTGTGCTTCTGTACAAGATGGTTTAATGATATCTTACCCACAGCTTTTCTAAAGAAAGTAATTGGGTCTGATCTGACTGAAAAAGTGAACACATCCCTCCTGTCAGGCCTCTTCCCCCAGGCTTTAAAAACAACAGTTAACAACATGTTCTCCCCATGTTCCCTTGAGCAGCTAATGTGAGCTACTCCCACAGAAACATGCATTAGTCCTGGGGCTGTATACTGCCTCCTCCTGGCCGGCCGGGGCGCCCGCAGGGTTGGGGAGGATCTGGCTGGAATAACATAATCCTTCCACGCGCTACATTCAGCCAGAGAAACCCCGCCCCGTCGGGTGAAAAGAAGGGCCTGCCCACTCCCCAAGCACGAAGGAGGCTTGGGCTTCAGTGAAGGGCCCCTCCCGGGGCTGGCACAGAGGGAGAGTGGAACCCCAGGACCTGAACTAAGGATCACTGGGTGATAAATAATGGGAAAAAAATCGTGGGATAAAAAAAACCATCAAAACAACAGTTATCAAACCCCTACTAAAGAAAAACAACCTGGACAACACGTTAATGCAGAACTACAGGCCAATCTCTAATCTCCCATTTATCAGCAAGATTATTGAAAAAGCTGTGTTTCAACAGCTAAATAGTTCCCAAAAAAAGAACCAACCACTTTGATGTTTTTCAGTCTGGTTTCCATGGTCACCACAGCACTGAAACTGCCCTCGTCAAAATTTTCAATGACATCCACATAAATACACCACAGTGCTGGTTCTGCTGGACCTCAGTGTAGCATTTGACACTATTGATCATAATACTATTGGAACCACTGGAGAGCTGGGTCGGACTCTCTGGTACAGTACTTGGCTGGTTTGAGTCCTACCTTAAGTAAATGATTTGTATCAATAGGAAACTTCTCATCAGAACAAACAGAAATCATATGTGGGGTGCCCCAGGTCTCCATCCTGGGGCCCCTTCTGCTCAAAATCTACATGCTCGCACTAACCCAAAGTATAACAGCCAATAAGATTAGTTAACATAACTATGCAGCTGATACTCCGCTGTACAGTACAATGTCAGCAGGTGACTTTGATCCTATCCAGACCCTAAGTGAATACATTAAGCAAATCAATAGCTGGATGTCCCATAGCTTTCTCCAGCTGAACAGAAACAAAACTGAAGTAAATATTTTTCTACCAAAAAAGGAACGATCAAGAATAAGCACACAGCTTTAGATAATACAGCAAAAAACTACTGACCAGGCGCGTAATCTAGGTGTAACAATGGACTCAAGAACAAGGTCAGCCTTATATCACGTGAAGAACATTTCTAGGATTAAAGGACTGATGTCGCAACAGGACCTAGAAAAACTCATCCATGCGTTTCTCTTTAGTTGGATTGATTACTGCAACAGCGTCTTCACAGGTCTGCCTAAAAAGTCAATCAGACAGCTGCAGCTGATCCAGAACGCTGCTGCTCGCGTCCTCACTAGAACCAGGAAAGTAGAGCACATCACCCCAGTTCTAAAGTCCTTACACTGGCTCCCTGTAGCTCAGAGAATAAACTTCAAAATACTTCTACTAGTTTATAAATCATCTAATGGCTAAGCACCAAAATACGTTGAAAGCCTGTTGTCACGGTACCAACCACCCAGACTACTCAGGTCCTCCAACTCTAGCCTACTAAACATCCTTAGACTCAAAACCAAAAATGGAGAAGCAGCTTTCAGTTTTTAAGATCCCCTTATCTGGAACAAACTTTCTGATGACTGCAAAGCAGCTGAAACACTGAGCTGCTTTACAGCAAAATGTAAAACTCATCTGTTTAGAGCTGCCCTTGAGTAAACGATTATGATGCTTAATTGCAGTTTACTTTCTCTTATGTTTTTTATCCTTATCATGCTTTATGCTTTTCATGTTTAATACTTAATTGCTGTTCTTAGTTTCCATGCTTTTATCATAGGTTTGGTTTCTTTACCACTGAATCATGTAAAGCACCTTGAATTACCTTGTTGTTCAAAGTGTGCTATACAAATAAAATTGCCTTGCCTAATAATGATCAAGGCACAATTTCTAGATTATTTTCTTTTAGATTTAATGCAGAATACATAATAAAAATCCATACCAACACCAAATTTATTGAATGTAAGAAATAAAACACCTAAGATCCTGCTCAAGCTCAACCTACTTGTTGTTGCCTGCATCAGAAACTCCTGTGGTTGGCCATGTTCCCTTCCAGAAAATATGTCTTCCCTTTCCTGGTGTTGAATCTCACCTTCATCTGAGCTCAGAGCCACTGTAATAACTGAATTGAGGGATATTTTAAACATCAGTATACTAAAAGACAATTGATAACTGATTTGAAACACCTACAAAACCCCTCCAATATTTATTAAAAAAATTCTCAATAACTGAAAATAAACCTACACACAAAGATTATATTGTCTAACTCTTCATTACTTCTAACTCCCCTTTAACCATAATAAATACTTTGAAATATAAATACATAGGGAAACGGACATGTATAGTGTTGTAAATTAGTATTCTGAAAACTAAGATTTCAAGAGCATGTCTATTCATAAGTTAGACAGACTTGCCTTGTCTTCTCCTGCGGAGAAAGTCGCTATCTGAGAGTTCCTCTGGTTCATCCTGCAGAAAGAAACATCCAAACCACCATGTCAGAAGAGGACTCAGACAACTGTGCTAAACACAAACTGATCAGTAAAAAAAAAAACTAAGGTACATTAGACATAATTTTCAGTTCATAGAATGTATTTCAGAAGTGCAGTTTGTCAACATTCTGAAGATGTGTGGACAAAAAGATGATAAAATAAACTAATTTCCAAGAGGTTTTTTTTAGAATTTCCTAGACTTAGAATATTTCTAATATGTTTGTTAGAAATATTTCTAATAAAAAATTTTGGGCGAGTTTTCATCTTTGTTTAATTTTTTGCATTGCTGATAAGATGAAAAGTTGTCTGCGTTAATCTGTATGTTATTTAAATACCTTCTTTGACAAATACAGAATCAGACTCCACGTAATGCATACCGTTGCAGGTTTCTGCATTCCTGCCATTATGTATAGACATGTGCTGGAACAAATTGAAGCAACCTCATTGCCCCCCCAAATAAAGTTGCAGGAAACATTGGGTTTCATTAGTTTTTTGCTTCCTCGTAGAGTACTCGTGTTTTCAAATGGTAATGTCTGGTCCACAGGTAAGGCAAATGTTCTTCTGAAAATGGCTGTGATTTCCTCTTTAAATTGTGCTTCACACCACTCAGATGTAAAGGAGATCTTTCCTATCAGACCATTTTCAGCCAGCTTTGCTCTCGACTCTCCTCTTGGAATGCGAATTACAGATGCTGAAGACAAAGGCAATCACACAACGTTCCTTGTATATAGTTTGCAGGCTTTGCGTTTTCTCATAAAATGTGTCCTGAGAGGATAATAGGATGGGACTGATGGAAGGGGGACCTGCAAGAAATTGAAACACAAAGCCAGTTATTATAATCATATATATATTTTAAAGTTCACAATTAAGCATGTTTTTGGATCAGAAATGTCTAAAATAAGGCCATCATTAACTAATGTCTTGTGTAATGGTTCGAAGCTCTTGATTTACCGGTCGATCCACGTTCCTACCCTCATCTATGGTCACGAACTCTGGGTGTTGACCGAAAGAATGAGATCACGGATACAAGCGGCTGAAATGAGTTTCCTCCGCAGGGTGTCTGGGCTCTCCCTTAAAGATAGGGTGAGAAGCTCAGTCATCCGGAGGGGGCTCAGAGTAGAGCCGCTGCTCCTCCACATCGAGAGGAGTCAGTTGAGGTGGCTCGGGCATCTGGTCAGGATGCCTCCTGGTGAGGTGTTCCAGGCACGTCCCACCGGGAGGAAGCCCAGGGGAAGGCCCAGGACACGCTGGAGGGACTATGTTTCTCGGCTGGCCTGGGAATGTCTTGGGATTCCTCCTGAGGAGCTGGCCCAAGTGGCTGTGGAGAGGGAAGTCTGGGTCTCTTTGCTTAAGCTGCTGCCCCCGCGACCCGACCCCGGATAAGCGGAAGAAAATGGATGGATGGATGGATGGATGGATGGATGGATGGTGTAATGGTGATTCCATTGTTTGTCAAACCAAACATCCAAGATCAATGGGCCAGAACTTTATTCCAGTTTAGCAACCCATAAACAAATATCCATTCGTCTATCGCTTCCTGCTGCTTCTCCTGCTCACCATGCAGGTTCTATACTAATCCCTTGACCCCAACAGTTCTAACTCACGCACGATAACTACTTGTTTTGAAGTTAGGTGGGGGGTGTGTGTGTGTGGGGAGGAGGTGTATGCTCTGGTGTAAGTGTCTCGACTTATTTAAATAGCGCCCCCTGCTGTGGTAAGCAAAAGAAGCTCTTTTTTTTTTTTTTTTTTGGTTAATAAACCAGACAGGAGGCTGCCGACCGAAGTTTGCGTATTATACATATTTCAAATGAGCCTCGATTTCTTGAGCTCGCTTCATGGAATACCCCCCTGGTGTCAAATAAACAAATAGCCTAAGGCAAGAAAGAACATGGTAGGGGGTAGGAGGGGAGAGCTTACCGAGCGGGTTGACGTTCCAGCTGCAGTGGCTGTGATGATTGGTCTATTTATAAAAAATAAAATCCTACAAGTCAGAAACCTACGGTGGCCGGGAAGTGCAAAACAAAATTACAATAACCTGAAACACTTTTACATTTTTACCGAAACACATTAACAAATTTACCAAAACACATTTACAAATTTACCGAAACACATTTACAAATTTACAGAAACACATTTACAAATTTACAGAAACACATTTACAATCTTACCGAAACACATTTACAAGTTTACCGAAACACATTAACAAATTTACAGAAACACATTTACAAGTTTACCGAAACACATTTACAAGTTTACTGAAACACATTTACAAATTTACAGAAACGCATTTACAATCATACCGAAACACATTTACAAGTTTACCGAAACACATTTACAATCTTACCGAAACACATTTACAAGTTTACCGAAACACATTTACAAGTTTACCAAAACACTTTTACAAATTTACAGAAACACATTTACAAGTTTACCGAAACACATTTACAAGTTTACCGAAACACATTTACAAATTTACAGAAACACATTTACAATCATACCGAAACACATTTAAAAGTTAAAAAAAGAAACACTTTTACAAGTTTAACAAAACACATTTACAAAGACATGACCTGGAAGTGATACTGCAGGGATGAGGTTAGGGTCGGGACAAGACCAAAGTGGTAACAGTAATGGAATCGATCCTGCCAGCAGCTCAATCTGCAGAGATGTTTTGCCCGTTTTGCGGAATCTATTTTCAAGTTTTAGGGACATTTTGTGGTGATTGTGGACATAGTTTGGACTTTGAGAAGGGAGAGGAAAAAAAGGTCGGTTTTATGGACTGCCTCGTAAAGTATTTAAACGAAGGCCACTCATACAGTGTGATTGTTGACATGATGGAACGGCTTCACAGTGTCCGCCTGTTTTTGTGGACCGTGAAAACGAAATAAAACAATGCCGGATTCTACCGCAGAAAAAACTATTAATTTGAAGTAGATATCAGAAACGCCATCAGACCTGTTCCCCCTAAAACTTGAAAATAGATTCGGAAAAACGGGCCAGGTCATGTCTTTGTAAATGTGTTTTGTTAAACTTGTAAAAGTGTTTCTTTTTTTAACTTTTAAAGGTGTTTCGGTATGATTGTAAATATGTTTCTGTCAATTTCTAAAAGTGTTTTGGTAAATTTCTAAAAGTGTTTTGGTAAACTTGTAAATGTGTTTCGGTAAACTTGTAAATGTGTTTCGGTAAACTTGTAAATGTGTTTTGGTAAGATTGTAAATGTGTTTCTGTAAATTTCTAAAAGTGTTTTGGTTAATTTCTAAAAGTGTTTTGGTAAACTTGTAAATGTGTTTCGGTAAACTTGTAAATGTGTTTCGGTAAACTTGTAAAAGTGTTTTGGTAAACTTGTAAATGTGTTTCGGTAAACTTGTAAATGTGTTTCGGTAAACTTGTAAATGTGTTTTGGTAAGATTGTAAATGTGTTTCTGTAAAATTTGTAAATGTGTTTCTGTAAATTTGTAAAAGTTTTTCGGTAAACAGGTTATTGTAATTTTGTTTTGCACTTCCCGGCCACCGTAGAAAGCCCCACGTTATAGCGATAATAATCAATTCAAAGCATTCTTCTAGCATCTGTATTAGCCTAGCTAGCAATGTACAGCTAACGGGGATAGCCCGGGTCATAAACTTACCGTTTGTTGTGGTGGCTCTGTGGCTGATGCTGATGCTGGTGATGTTGACGGTGCTGTTGAGCCATTCGTAAACGTCGGAATTGCCGTTAAAACGGCTCGTCCTATGTTTTCAGCTAACGAGTTGGACATGTCCAGAGAGAAAGAGTCGATTATAGCACACGTGGGAGTGAGTTTACATCAAAGTTCGCAAGTTTCAGCTTTTATTTTGGTAGTCCACTTCTGCTGATCGGCAAGTTAATTTGCATATTAGTTAAATATTTACTTTGGAGCAAAAAATTTGGCTCTAGACTAAATATTTAGTTAGGAAACTAAATATTTCAATATTTAGCGCCAAACTAAATATTTATTTTAGACTTAAATATTTAGTTTCTGAATTAAACATTTTGTTTTAAAGCTAAATATTTAGGTTTTAAACTAAATATTTAGTTAGGAAACTAAATATTTAGCTCCACACTAAATATTTAGCTAACAAGTTAAATATTTAGCGCCAAATTAAATATTTATTTTGGACTTAAATATTTAGTTTCTAAATTAAATATTTAGTTTGTAGCTAAATATTTTGCTTTTAAACTAAATGTTTAATTTACAAACTTAATATTTAGCTCCCAACTAAATATTTAGTTAGGGAACTAAATATTTAGCTCCACACTAAATATTTAGCTAACAAGTTAAATATTTAGCGCCAAACTACATATTTATTTTGGACTAAAATATTTAGTTTCTAAATTAAATATTTAGTTTGGAGCTAAATATTTAACTTTTAAACTAAATGTTTGATTTAGAAACTAAATATTTAGCTCCACACTAAATATTTAGTTACCAAGCTAAATATTTAGTTTGGAAAAATAAATATTTAGGTCAGACCTAAATATTAAATCGTTAAACTAAATATTTAGTTTGCAAATTAAATATTTAGTTGTAAAATAAACATTTAACTTTAAATTAAATATTAAGCTTGATATCTAAATATTTAGTTAGTAAATGTAGCATTTATAAATACATGAATAACAAGGTGAAAATATACGTTTGGAAAAATGAAACCCATTTTTTTCTCTTATGAAAGGCTAAATAACCAAATATATTGCTGTTAATATTTGACTGTGTAACTTTACAAACGGCACCGCATAGAAAACTTTTGTTATTTCTTTCAATGCATATACATGAGTTTCATAGAAAAAAAAATCACTTTCAATACAAAAATGTTCACTAGATTTATTTCAGATTCAAAATGAATATTTTCAGTTACAATAATATTTTTCGATGCCAATATTTATTTTCAGTTTCATTTCAAGGTGATACTGTTCTGATCCCATAGATAAAGAGCTTGAGCTTTTGTGATGTTAATCAGCTGCTCCCAGTTATAAAACACCTTGTTGCCATGGTTATGCATCATAACAAATGTCCAAAAATAAAAAAAGTATCAGCATTAATGTCTCTACCAGGAATGGGGCAATAAAAGTTTAAAAAAAGAAAAAAATCAGAACAAAAGTGACAGAGCTACTCCAATATGCTGCCACTTTGAGCGGCATGCTGGAGTAAGCCTAGAAAAAATAAAGGCAAGGCAAGGCAATTTTATTTGTATAGCACACTTTCAACAGCAGGGTAATTCAAGGTGCTTTACGTGATTTGGTGATTAAAAAAAAGAAGGAATATAACATTGGAAATTAAAAGTAAAAAAAAAAAAAAAACGCATTACACATGATACACAAATCAAAAAAGCAAGAGAGCGTGAACACATTTCATACATATGACATCAAGCATTTAATCAAAGGCAATTCTAAACAGATGGGTTTTTAGTCTCTATTTAAAGCAGTTCAGAGTTTCAGCAGCTCTACACTCGTCAGGAAGTCTGTTCCAGATAAGGGGAGCATAGAAACTGAAAGCTGCTTCTCCATGTTTAGTTCCGATTCTAGGGATGTTTAGTAGGCTAGAGTTGGAGGACCTGAGTGGTCTTGGTGGTTGGTACCATGACAACAGGTCTTCAACATATTTTGGTGCTAAGCCATGTAATGATATTTAAACTAGTAGGAGTATTTTGAAGTTTATTCTCTGAGCTACAGGGAGCCAGTGTAAGGACTTTAGAACTGGGGTGATGTGCTCTACTTTCCTGGTTCTAGTGAGGACGCGAGCAGCAGCGTTCTGGATCAGCTGCAGCTGTCTAATTGACTTTTTAGGCAGACCTGTGAAGACACTGTTGCAGTAATCAATCCGACTAAAGATAAACGCATGGATGAGTTTTTCTAGGTCGTGTTGCAAAATCAGTCCTTTAATCCTAGAGATGTTCTTCAGGTGATAGAAGGCTGACCTTGTTATTGCCTTTATGTGACCCTGGAGGTTCAGGTCTGAGTCCATTACTACACCTAGGTTTCGAGCCTGATCAGTAGTTTCTAGCTGTATTAACTGAAGCTGTGTGCTGACTCGTGATCGTTCCTCCTTGGGTCCAAAAATAATTACTTCAGTTTTGTTTCTATTCAGCTGGAGAAAGTTATGGCACATCCATCCATTTATTTGGTCAATGCATTGATTTAGGGTTTGAATGGGTTCAGAGTCACCTGGTGACATTGTAATGTAGAGCTGAGTATCATCCAGGTAGTTATGGTAGCTAATGTTATTGGTTGCTATAATCTTGCCTAGTGGGAGCATGTAGATATTAAATAAGAGGGGCCCCAGGATAAAGGACTTGATCAGTTAACTGTTTGTGGGAATTCTGGATTTAAGCAGCGAGTTTAATCCCTTTCTGAAGTCCCATATAGAAAAAATTAGAAATGCAGGGGCAGGAACACCTTCCAATCTTTCATCTAAAACATGTGAGGAGTTTATTCAGCTGATGGGTGATTATGTTTTATCCAAAATTTTCAGTGAAGTAAAAATGGCCAAATGCTTCTCGATCACTGTTGACTCGACACCAGATGTGGCACATATTGATCAGCTTTCATCTGTCCTAAGATATGTGTCACCTTAAGGACCGACTCAGGAAAGCTTTCTGAAGTTTCTACCAATTGAAAGTCATGAAAAGGATGTTTTATGTGAGTCTGTACTCAAGGTTTTAGAAGAAATGACAATATTATTGCAAACTGCAGGGGCAATGCTATGATAATGCTGCCAAAATGTCTGGCATGTATAAAGGATCACACTCAGACTTCACCTGACATTCCTTGTCACAAATGCAAATGATGAGTGATGTTTCTCTAAGCTTAAAATGATAAAAAATGGACTCAGATCCGCAATGGGACAGAAAAGGGTGAATCATCTGACTCTCATGTCTCTTGAGAGTGATCTAATGAGCCCCTGTCCTACAAATGTTTATGAGTTCGTTTATGTGACAACTATTTGACTCATCACTGAAAGGGTTTCGTTTCGTATGATATGTTTATATATATTTATACATGTACATATATGATTTTGTGTGCATTTTTATGTATAACTACATAACTATGATTATGTAGGGCCTGCGCATTTGTTCAAGCCCAGGGGCCCACATCTTCCTAAATCCGGCCTGGTCAAGATTTCATCTTAATCTGGCATTGGTCAAAGTGAACATAATTCTTGTCCATTTTTCACTCCAAACACAGATTTTTGGAACAGAATGTTCACTCATGAGACAATTCTTGTTAAAAATTATTTATGAGTTCATACATTTTTATAGCAAATATACAAATGTTTCTAATAAGACCCACATCTAAAAAATTTCAGTTTTCAGAATATTTAAATAGATAATAATACAGCATTTTTTGGCACAAATGCAGACAGAAATCTCTGTACAACAAAATCTCTTTCTAAAAGGTGCAATACTGTCATTAGCATTAGTATGCATTCACTTTGCTTCAAATTCCCCTCCATCCAATCAACCACACATGTTGAAACAAAAATAAATAGCTAAGATATGCATTTTTCTCATATAAAGTCAAAGCAGTCCCCGTATCAGTCATTATAAATAAAGGTTTCAGTGAATTTAACCATTACTTAAACATGTAGAGCCACTGAGTGTCACAGGTCTTCTGATCATGTTTATGGTCATCGAAAGGAGTTAAAAACAGTAGTAGTCACACACTGTGGGATAAAAGAGGATGAGTTGGGTGTTATTGTTGCGGGTGGCCAAACTGACCCATGAAGAGAAGAGCACCTGGAAAGAGACAAGAAAGCAATCAATACCCACTTTCTCTCCTGAGTGTTTTTTGAAGGAATTACTTAGAAATATTTAGGGATATTACCAGAGGGCTTGTGCTGAATAAGGAAGAGGAAAGGTCGGTCCAGTGTAATCTCCTGAACTGCCATACGGGAGAACATGACAGCAGCTAACAAATTGAAGAAGAGAAAATAAAGAACTTGATCAGTTAACTGTTTGTGTGCAACCTCTACAGAAATGGCTGTCATTAAGGTACAGACATTGCAGTGTCTTGTCTGTATGCATCTTCTAGCTATCAGCATTAACTGTGCAGTAATGAGAAAGGCCAATGGGAGAAGCTGATAGTTTTGCATAAACTTTAGTTTATATTTTATAATCTTAGACCAAATTAATTGACATTTTGAGTATATTGGAACCTGGAGCCTTTCTAATTCTTACTCATACACCAATCCTACAACAAAGGTAACTCCACTAGTTCCCCAGCAAGGCCATTCACAACAAAGAAAAGTTGCACAAGGTAGTTGTAAATCTGTATCCGGCACGACTGCATCATATCTTAGTGTTAAGATGCAATTCATTTTTGACAGCATTAAAATGTATCAAGTCTGACTGTTTATTGCTTCATGGGTGATTCTTGGTTTCAACAGTGTGTCAGAGTTGGAAGGGCTACCAACAGTCAGTAAGTCACAGGCTAATCCTAGATCCTTCATGTGTTTGTGGAAAATCTCTGAACTCAAACTTTTGCAGCTCAGCTAAAAATGTCACAGTTGTGTGTGTGAGTGGGTGAATAAAGGCCATTATAAAGAGCTGCACCATTTATTTGTGTCTGTGGTAGAAATATTCAGTAAGGACTCTACCTGTTGCTGATGCTCCCTTGGTTCCACGCTCATCCACCTCGATCTTTACCCTCTGCAGTACCTTGGAGATGCAAAGCCTCTCGTCAGCTAGTATACAGAAATGGAAACAGATTAGATGTAAAAATAAAATGATGCCATTTTCTTTTTACTTTTTTTTTTCTGTTTCTGCTATTTAAAAGTTGTGCAAAGCTAATCAACAGACATTTGATTAATACAAGACTGGTGACAAAGCAGAATATGTAAAGAGGTATTCAGTGCTTGTCAACTACAAACAATGTAATTTTCTGCAGTTAAAAGGGAGTTTTTTTTTCATTTGTGTAGAACAAGACAGTCCAACAAAGCTTCAAACAAACTATTTATTGGGGACATGAACTTACATGTTATCCATGTAAAGTCAGCAGTAGCCAAGTTGAACAATTCTCCAAGTCCCATTTTAAGTAGAGCACTCTTCATATTTACTTCAGAGTTCAGAGAAAACCTGAGAAAAAAAAAACACATCCTTGAGCTGCCTAACCGATGCATATCATGTGACAAACGAAGCTTTTTTGACTGTTGTTCCATAGCCAAAGCCCTTCTTCCTCACCTTGGCAGGGTCAGCTGTCTCCTGACATTCCTTAGCTCTGACCTCCACTGTTGAATCTTCTGGCTGCTCAGATCTGCACTGAGAACACTCAATGGTATTTCAGGCTCAAAGGGTGATACCAGAAGCATACTCAAGGAGTCACCCTCATATGGTACCTCTATCACATCGTAATCCACCCCATCAGATGTGACAAATTCACCTGTGGATTTAGAAAAAAAAGGTATAGTTTTGCATTTGGGTTGGGAAGAAACGAACAAAAAAGTATTTTCCAGAACCTGGAGTTTGGGTCACTGGCACAGCATACCATAGTTGAAGTGGTTAGTGAGTCTCATCATGTGCACAGGAACACTGCTGCCATTGGCACAATGGAACATTCTCTCCTGTGTAAGTTTTGGGTCAAAGGGAACTTTCCATAGGCGCTGGAAGTGGAGAGCGTTAAGGAAGACCAGGCGGGTTTCATCATCCAGTGCTCCAGCTGCTAAGAACTCAGGAATGGCACCTGCAGGAAGAAAGAATACATTCCACTAAGTTGTTAGTTATATGATATGAAACCCTTCACTAACCATAAGGTATTTCAGGGACCAATCTTTAATAGGGTGAGATGGGCTGCCTGTCGCTCATTGAGTATTGGGCTTCAGTAATCCATGATCGTGAACAGAACTTTGTTGGAATTTTTCAGTAAGCCAATGTCAATATCAACTTTATGTATATAGCACCTTAATAACAACAGAAGTTAATCAAAGGGTTTCACAGTCAAAGAAAAAAAACAAGAGAAAATAAAACAGGGAATAGGAACAGTCCGTACTCTCAATTGGATGAACTGTCTGTGAACTTGTGTGCTAAAATTTGTTTCAGTGTAAATTTGTTTTCTTAAAGCATGTACGTCTTTGCTGTATCATTAGATGCATTTCCACTATCGGAACTTCAGGGTAATTTCACCAGATCTTCATTTGACGGGCTAAATTTGTTGGTCCACTCCTCTCAGCCATCATGTCTCCATACAAAATTGGCCCTTTAAGAAATTTTATTGTTTCAGCAGTGAGTGACGTTACTGATCAGCGCCTAAAGCCGACAACAGTAGCAGAGAATAAGAGATCGACAATGGAAGAAGCAGGGATGGTTGCCATGCTTCTATTTGCTATGTTGTTGTACACTGCTTCACCAGCAACTCTCCCAATTTTACGAAGCATTTGGTGAGCTCTGCTGATATCATCTCCTCTGAGTTACAAGCAATTAGCATGACTTAACTACAGTTCCCGCCCAGCTACTCTACCAGGCTATTCCAGAAAACATCCCTATCCCCAGTGAAGTGGAGACATGTGCATACTGTGAAGGTCGGGTAAAATTAACCAGAAGTTCCGATAGTGGAATAGCCTATTGAATTCCTCAGTATTTACCTGGAATTTAAGGCTATTTGAATTTATCACATGTTTGAAGCTGTGATAAAAGCTATAAATGTTTAATTATGGATATGAGAGTTTCATCATCATGTGCTCTAAATCTTGGTCGCCTAACTTGAACTATTACTCCATGCCTCTCTAATAACAAAGAAGAAGGTTCTTATCTGTTAACTGTACCTGCAGTGTGATCTGAGACCCATGCATTGATAATGCCGACAGCCTGTTCTGGTTTGGTGAAATCCAGCTGATGGGGGTGAGTCTGGAAGGTCTTGGCCAGGGCTCGGCGGAATCTCTTCTCCAGACTCATCTTCCTTTCCACCATCACCCCGCTGGCTATCTCCAGCCCATCCTCACTGGCCAGATCACGTAGCAGGAGTCGCTGCTGTCGAGGCATTCCTCGCTCTGCGAAAGAAGCAGACGGTTTCATTTTGCTGTAACTGTCATAACACAATAATCTGCCGTGTAATTGCTCATACCTGGGGTGGAGGCAGCAAATTGCGTACTGCTATGTCAGAGTACAAAATTTCTTACAAAACAAGTGCTTGTGTACTTGATTAGATGTCCTTACTTTAAATGAATATTTTATGTAGGCTACATGTTTGGGTTAATGTTAGGGTTGATCTGACTAAGAACCACACAGACAAGTTTTAAATAAAGTGTCCAGTAGCTGAGCCTCACTGAGGAGGCCAATCTTATAAACTGTTGCTTAAGCTGTTGCTGTTGCTTACAACAATGCTTGCTTACATCTCTTTTAAGCAGAGTTGAAACGTGTCAAACTGAAAATTAAAAAGCCCAATTCTATGGCGGCATCTGTAGTTTCTTATGCTTGGTTCTGACTGCAAAAAAGAAACAAAAAGCTGGACCAGAAGATGGCAGGTGCAGTTAGCTTTAGCATCCAGTCCCTCTAAAGCAGGGATCAAGTTTTAGCCTTTCTCTATGGTTTTAGCACTCACACACTTAAAGCTAAATATTTATTTATTAATGGGGTTTTTTAACAATCAAAACATCAAGCCAAACCCTGGATGTTGTTGTTCTGAGTTGCGTGGGGACTTTTTCACTTCTGTACTTAATTTATAAGCTACTCACCATGCAGTGAAAAACCCATAGCTGCAGTCAAGGCTCTTTGTGTTTTTCCATTTGCACCAAGCTGAGCCATGGCCATAATGCTTGCCATACCATAGGGTGAGAACGCCAGGTTTGTGTCCGTAGCATCGTTTGCAAGCTGAGAGAAAATCTTCAGGCCAAAGTCGGTCTGCTTATCTTGCAGAGAACCCAGTCCCCCTCTGCTTAGGGCCAGCACCAAAAATATATACACACAAATCATGCTGAGGAGAGAAAACCAGAAGAAATTGTTTTTGGTTCTGGTACATAAAAACTAAATGTTTGCATTAAACACATGTCTCCTGATTTGACTGCAGACACACTGCTCAGTTTAGCCTGCCCTGACTCATCCTAGCACACACCTGTAAAAT
The DNA here is from genome assembly GCA_963556495.2 of Valencia hispanica. Classification (NCBI taxonomy): domain Eukaryota; kingdom Metazoa; phylum Chordata; class Actinopteri; order Cyprinodontiformes; family Valenciidae; genus Valencia; species Valencia hispanica. Next base: position 4,739,363 of record OY747714.1, on the reverse strand, counting down.
CCTGCCGACATGGGAACATCTAATGAATATAACACCATGCTCCAAAAAACAGAATATTTTTTTAATGAGAACATAAATTCTTAAATATTACAAAGATATTAGTTTGAAAAAGTACTGTAAATCTGTTATCTTACATTTAGGTATTAGAAATGCATTCTGTGTGTTCTGAAAAAACAAAATTAATAAATTTTTCAGCATTGATAAGGAATGCCCCTAAAATTGTCCTAAATCTTTATAGTTAAAATACAAAACCCTTTTTACGCGAGCAATATACAGTAATAAAGAATCTATTGTATATCAGTAACATGAAGCATTTAAAAGACAGTCAGAATGATTTGTCTCCCTTCTAAAGGCTACAACTCGGTGCATTTAGCTTTTAATCAAAATTAATTTAACTTATTTCTTTTTGTTAGAAATGCATATATGAGGATAAGTGTGACACACACATTAGTGTGTTTCAGCTTCTTTCTGCCATCAAGGATTCTGTACGTTCAAATGTAAAACATGACCCACAGTTTTAAGCAAGATTGTCTTAAGACATTGATATTCATAGAGTTGAAACCTTTGTTTATTTATGTGTACACAAGAAAATTGACAAATTATGTATTATTTTAGCATACAAAAAAGTCATGCACTACAGACATTTCAGGAAAAAGTAACCTAATTCCTTTCTTTGAAAAATCACTCTTTTTAAACGCCACTAACCAAACTTCTGCCAGCCTTGTTGGCACAGATTTCTAATAGAACAACCAACTGGGGTTCTTACCTTTGGCTTGGTTTCAGAAAGAAAACAGGAGGTCTCTGCTGCTGCTTTTGCTGCTGCTTTACTCTGAAGAACCGAACGTGTTTGTCTTTTTGTACTGTGGGCCAGCGCTGGCATAATCCCACCCCCCTCCTCAACAAATACACACACACTCACAGAGAAAAGTCATTAGAGACACTCATATCATCTGACGCTGTCTGGAGAGACTTCCTTTTCATGAAGACACACGCAGCCTTTCCAATGCCTTTGCTGACTAAGGCATTACAGAGCATGTGGAAAGTCAGAGGAACTGTTTTTCAGCTTGAACTTGCACGCATTACCGTGTCCCTGTGAGTCATGCAGGAGGAAAGGACTGGAAATCTATGGATTTTCTTTGTCCCTGAATGTCTGAAAGAGATAAAAGTTGTAGAACTGATGATTATACCGGCTGACAGCATTGTGCTGCATCATTACATTCTCCTTCCTCAGTCCTTTTCAAGGAAAAACACATGGCCATACCCTGAATGTTTTTTTTCTCCTTTAGTTATTAATCTAGATATAAATGTATCTGTTGGTAATGTGAAGAACAATACTGTCATTTGTGATGTTTTAGGTTTCAAAAAAATCTATAAACTAAAGTACATTAAAATAATCTTTGACCCATTTACTTAACTAAATTCAGGGAATTTTTACCTTCTGGGGTATTCCCATAATTAGACTGAAGGAAAATTTGTTTGTAAAAGAGTAAATTATAATCTAATTTCACAATCACATTTGTTTTTATTGAGTGGTTTAAAAAAATCTACTTAATATAACATAATTATGTTAACAATTACAAAATATCATTTGATTTTAACTTTGTGTTTCCAGTGAAGAGCAGTTAAGTTAAATACATAGTAACAATGATAAGAGAAAATCAATTTGTCCAATTGACTGTTCTATAAATTTGTTTCTGTAGGATTTCAACACTTTTATGATCAGAATCGCTGAATTTACACATTGCCTGTTCAAATACATGGCGAAGTGTCAGCCAAAGAATACATTTGAATAAAAAATAAATCAAATTTGACCTTATCCATCTATCCTATGTCTATCCTCTGCAGGGTTGTGGGGGGGTGGCGCCTATCTCCAGCATTCATTGGGCGAGAGGCGGGGAACACCGTGGACAGATTGCCAGTCCATGGCAGGGCAACAAAGAGACACACAGGACAAACAACTAGGCTCTACATTACGATGTCACCAGGGGACTTTGAACCCATCCAAACCCTAAGTAAATGCATCGAGCAAATCAATGGATGGATGTGCCATAACTTTCTCCAGCTGAATAGAAACAAAACAGAAGTAATTACTTTTGGACCTAAAGAGGAACGATCAACAGTCAGCACACAGCTTCAGTTAATACAGTTAAAAACTACTGATCAGGCCTGAAATCTAGGTGTAGTGATGGACTCAGACCTGAACCTCCAGGGTCACATAAAGGCAATAACAAGGTCAGCCTTCTATCACCTGAAGAACATTTCTAGGATTAAAGAACTGATGTTGCAACAGGACCTAGAAAAACTCATCCATGCGTTTATCTTTAGTCGGATTGATTACTGCAAGAGCGTCTTCACAGGTCTGCCTAAAAAGTCAATCAGACAGCTGCAGCTGATCCAGAACGCTGCTGCTCGTGTTCCTCACTAGAACCAGGAAAGTAGAGCACATCACCCCAGTTCTAAAGTCCTTACACTGGCTCCCTGTAGCTCAGAGAATTGACTTCTAAATACTTTTACTAGTTCATAAATCATTAAATAGCTTAGCACCAAAGTATGTTGAAGATCTACTGTTACTATACCAACCCACCAGACCATTCAGGTCCTCTAATTCCAGTCTACTCAACATTCCTAGAATCAGAACCAAACACAAAGAAGCAGCTTTCAGTTTCTATGCTCCTCTAATCTGGAACAAACTTCCAGAAAACTGCAAAGCTGCTGAAACACTGAGTTTTTTTTTATCACAACTAAAAACCAACTGTTTAGAGCTGCCTTTGAGTAATGCTTTGCTGTATCATATGTTTTGTGTGTTATTCTTGCTTTATTGCTGTTTTTACTTCATATGCTTTGTCTGTGTTTTACTGCTATTTTTATTTTACCCCTTAATCATGTAAAGCACCTTGAATTACCTTGTTGTTGAAAGTGTGCAATACAAATAAAATTGCCTTGCCTTGCCTATCAACTGTGTTACTGTGCAGCCCCTTTAGAACAGTATGTTTTGTTTAAAGGAAATTGATAAGCTTTTAAGGCAACTAAACGTTTCAATTAAGATCAAAATTTAAATATAAGCTTCAATTATAGATTTTGTATTTGTACATCTGATTCCAGAGGAGTCAGTGTCTCACCAGTCTCATCGCACATCACTGTGTTTAACATAAACGGGAATGTTCTACTGTTAAATCACATTATTTTGGGTAATTTTTGTGATAAACTATTTACAAATAACTAGATCAGTCCAAAAGGGGATTTTATGCATATTTTTCCAGGTTTTATAATTGCAAAATTTGTATTTTATGGGATACCCCTCAAAATCACAAGATCTCCAGACTTCTTATAAATAGTGATGACTAACTGATTAAAAATGTACAACAAAATCATAATATTATATTGTATAGCCTAGCACAGAATTGTTGATACTCTTGGAAGCTATATCTTTTAACTGTCTTTATCAACAAGTTTCTTCTGACTGGAAGAAATGTAGTGTTTTGCAGTGACCTATCTTGACACCCAACTTTAATCTGAGAGAAATTCTTTGAAAGGGAGCTAAAGCTTTGGGTGATGACTCACCACACACTCATATGTAGATGTAGATATTTAGAAATACATTATGGAATGCTGTTAAAGAAATTATGTATTAATATTGTCAAAAGTTTGAAAATATGGAATGAAAGTCTGAAAATGAACAGTCTGAATATATTGCATAGAAGTTAATCTGACACCATCAAGTAGGTGTGCCATTTTGATAGAAATTCAGATATATGCATGCTTTGTAGCAAGACAACTGCTATATGGGACTTTTAACCATTCATAAAATGTCAAAATATTATTTTTTATTACAGTTTTTCCAACAATATTTTCTTTCATTAATTGTCATATGATTTTTATTTATTTAATATTTGAGTTTTCATAATCGTAATTTGGAGCCTTCAAAAGGAAAACTGCCAAATAACGGTGCAACTTCTTGAGTTAAAGTCCCCCTAGTTGAAAGTGAAATCCAGTTTCTCATAAAATAACTGCATTGTTGTGAGTCATCAACACTTCATAAAATTTACACAGATTATCCATCCATGCTTCCTGTATAAAAGCATTCTTGAACAGGTACAGAACTATATGTACCCATACCAGCATTTAACAGTCAGTTTCAAACATTTAGATGTGACACAGTAATTAAGCTATTATACTTAGAAAAAGCATGAAATCAGATCTGTAACTGCAATCATGGTGCAGACAAAAATTAAGGAATGTTTGAGCCAACTTCACCTCAAAAACTGGACTCGAACGTGCCCTGACAAGAGGTGTGAAATCGTTCATTTCTTAATTTCTTTGCCAAAACCACCACATGTTAAGTACTAAATGGATAAGAAATGTAATGCTGTAATTATTTTTTTTATTATTTTTTTTTAAATAACTCCTTGCTCATATTTCTGTTTCTTTTGTTAAAAATCCCATGAAACGGAGCAGCCACAAAGGTGCATTCTTTTGTCCAAATATCCATTAAGCTAGTGACCCCATGAGATAGTATCAGATTGAGTTTCATTCCAGATATTAATTTGGCATTTTATCAAGGTCAATGTCAAGTTTATATACAGGTCCTTCTAAAAAAATTAACATATTGTGATAAAGTTCATTCTTTTCCATAATGTAATGATAAAAATTAAACTTTCATATATTTTAGATTCATTGCACACCAACTGAAATATTTCAGGTCTTTTATTGTTTTTAAACTGATGAGTTTGGCATACAGCTCATGAAAACCCAAAATTGCAGGTGTTTAGAGTTAATTAGTTGATTCAGATGATTAGGTTAATAGCTCGTTTAGAGAACCTTTTCATGATATGCTAATTTTTTGAGATAGGAATTTTGGGTTTTCATGAGCTGTATGCCAAAATCCTCAGTTTTAAAACAATAAAAGACCTGAAATATTTCAGTTGGTGTGCAATGAATCTAAAATATATGAAAGTTAAATTTTTATCATTACATTATGGAAAAGAACTAACTTTATCACAATATGCTAATTTTTTTAGAAGGACCTGCATAAAGCACATTTCCAACCACCTAAGTTGCCCAAAGTGCTGTACAACAAAAGCAAACAAGAAGAAAGGAAAAACTAAAAATAAGAACAAAAGAAAAAATTCGCATTGCACAAAAATAGAAGCCTAAAACACAACTAATTCTAAAACATATCTAGCGTAGGGGAGGTTCAGATACATTTAAAAGCCAGTGCAAAGAAATTCGTTTTTAAGAGAGACTTAAAACTTTGAAAACATTGTGCAGACCGGACCTGCAAAGGGAGACTATTCCATATCTTTGGCTCTGTCCCTCCTTGATTTTACCATTTTACCAATACCATAATAGAGTGAATTACAGTAGTCTAATCTTGACATGATGAGCAAGGGTATAACTCTTTCAAAGTCTTTTCCGGGCAGGTATGGTTTCATGCTTCTAAGCAGCTTCAAATGAAAAAAACACATTTAGTACGACTGTACTGATCTGTTTCAAAGATCAAATACACCAAGGCGTCAAAGATCACCCCCAGATTTCTTGCCTGAGAAACACAGAAGGAATTTAATGAGCCAAATACACTGCTCACTCCATTTAACAAACCAGGGCTTCCAAAGACAACAATTTCCATTTTCTTATTATTTAATATTCAAAAGGTTAGACTGCAGCCAGACTTTAACATAACTGAGACAGTTTAATACTTTATTAATAGATGGACCTTGGGAGCTCACAGATTTAGGGCAGGGATGGAAATGTACCCCCAAATATGTGATGTGAAAATGGCAAGAGTACTTTGAAGAGCTGATGAAGGAGGAAATGAGAAAGAAAGTAGAGTAGAAGAGGTGACTGTTGTGGATCAGGAAGTATATAAGATTAGTAAGGGTGAAGTAAGGTAGGTGTTGAAGAGAATGATGAGGGGAAAAGCAGTTGGTCCTGATGACATACCCGTGGAGGTATGGAAGAGTCCAGGAGAGGTGGCAGAAGTGTTTTTGACTAAGTTGAAAACAAGATCTTGAAGAGTGAGTCGAAGCCTGAGGAATGGAGGGAAAATGTCCTGGGGCTGATTTTTAAGGAAGACATACTGAACTGTGGCAAAGCTAATGACTCCTACAGCTGTGGGAAAAAGTGGTGTAGGTAAGAGGTCAAGTCAAGTTCATTTATATCACATATTTTAGCAACAAGGCAGTTCAAATTGTGTTACATAAAGAAAGAATCAAAAGTCGAATAGAGCATTTGTGAGCAGCAGTATGGTTTAATGCCAAGAAAGAGTACTACAGTTACAATTTTTGCTTTAAGAATGATGATGATGATGATGATGATGATGATGATGATGATGATGATGATGATGATGATGATGATGATGATGATGATGATGATGATGATGATGATGATGATGATGATGATTATGAATATGGAGAAGAACAGAGAAGGCCAGAGGAAGCTGGATTGTGTCTTTGTAGATTTAGAAAATACGTATGACAGGATGCTGAGAGAAGAACTGTGGTATTGCATGAGGAGGACCAGAGTGACAGAGAAGTTCAAAGTGGAGTTTGGACTCCATCAAAACTGGAAAAGAGAGGAATGAAGATTAGTCCCGGTAGACAGAATACATGTGTATAAGTGAGAGACACAATTGGAATTGTGAAGTTACAGGAAGTAGAAGTACAGAAAGAATAGGACTTTAAGTACTTGGGGTCAATGTTTCAGAGCAACAGAGAGTGTGAAAAAGAGATAAAGAAGCCCAAGCAGGTTGGAATGGGTGGAGAAAAGTGGCAGATATATCAGGAAACCAGCAAGAATGAAAAGAAAGGTGCACAAGTAGTGAGACCAGGTTGTGTGGTTTAGAAAGCATAAGAGACTAAGAGAAAAAGACATCAGGGAGAACTGGAGCTTGCAGATCTCAAGATGTTGAGGTTCACTTGGGAGTGACGAGGATGGATAGGATCAGGAATGGATAAATCAGAGGGACAGCTCATGATGTTTTGGAGATAAAGTGAGAGAGGCCAGACTGAGATGGTTTGGACATGTTTAGATGAGAGACGATGATTATATCAGTACATGGATGCTGAGGTTGGAACCACAGGAAGATTTATAGATGTGGTGAAAGAGGACAGTGAGTTAGTTGGTGTGAGGGCAGAGGATGCAGTGGATAGGACTAAATGTAGCCAAATGACTTGCTGTGTCAACACTGGAAGGGGTAAAGCTTAAAGAGAACTATATATTTATATAAAAAACATTGTGGTTTACTTTAAATGCCTTCAAATTGAAATCTGCCAGGGTTGTGAGTTCTTTTGAACTTCATTGTACAAAGTAGAACAATGGGTTGTACAATTATGAGCTGTTCTAATTAATCATGATGTTGTGCTGAATAAAGTTCCTGGAGTTCTTGTTATTTGTGTGGATTAACTGTACTTTATCTGTGTTACAGCCATCCTGTTTATTGTCACTTTGAGTTGTGACAAAAAGTTTACTTGCTTCTACCATTACTCAATGATACATTGGATTGGCATTCAGGATGGAGAACAGGAACGGACATGCAGTATTTAAATTGACTAGATGTGGGCCATCACCATCCACCGAGCAGCTCAAATAAACCAACTTTAACTTGTTTTCATCTACACAGTTGGAAAATTGCTGTGTTTACAAAATGTTTGCATATACAAACACGATGAGAATGATAAGATGCTTCAGACCTCGTAGTCCTGACAAAGCATGTTTCTACAAACACAGTATGATTTGAACACATACAAGGTTAGAAAAATACCACCCTTCCTGTCAAACCCCAAAAGAATTCAAACTAAAGCCAGTTTAACTGTAAAGTGAAAGGCAAAACAATCAGATGGATTATGTGGACTTCTGGCTGATCATGAAGCATTTTCAAATTTTTCTAACTTGTTTAGACTGGCTGTATAGAGTCATCAGCATAAGATTGGAACAAGAACATTTCATTACTCACCCAAATTACTGTTATGTAATGTGACTATCCTAGCAGTCTCCAGGAGTAAATTCTTATCAACCTGATCAAAAACCTGGACAGCTAACATGTTGATTATCTGATAGAATCCATGCATGTAAAAAGGTCAAGACTTGACACTTTTTACATGTAGATTGCTTAGTCAGAAACTCCAGAAGACAATGTGGAGGCCTCAAAAATGACTACCTGAAAAACAGACCATGGTTTATGAGACTGAAGGGTTTCATATCTATCCAGGTATCCAGCAGCAGAGGAGCACCACAGGGGACTGTACTCTCATCATTTTTTTGTACTCTGCACACTTCAGAATCCTCAGTGTTGTGCTTGAATGAGTTCACTGAAAGATCGATCCTTCATGAACACGTTCATATTTTTGGTGAACAGGAACTGAACTCACTGTACTTTGTCTGGCGAATGTTATAGTGAGCACTGTAAAAGCTGAAGCTTGGCACTTGTGGGCCGAATTGGTGGCAACAATTGGAAAATGCCAGTATTCTGAGGGTTAAAGCTAACCTCTCATACTAACAAAAAACAAAACTATGAACTTGGTCTTCTTTGTAACTGTGAACGTAGTTTAAAAAAATTTAAATTATACAAAGAAAACATTCCACATCAGATTGCTTTCTTATTATCAAAAAAGACAGCCACAGCACTCTCCTTATTAACTTGCACCTTTTAAATTTCCTGCTTCAAACACCAAACAGGGTCCTTGGTATTTCTACCTTTCACATCTTGTAACCTTTTGTATTCAACAAAATTCTGATTTCTTTTTAATAATTGCAAAGCCTTAGTTCTAGATTTTAAAGCAAAATCACATTCTTTTGTTCACCATGGAACAATTTTCTTCTTGTATTGACCTCTTTTCCTTTGGATTGCTTCACATGCAGCACCGAAACAGGTGAAATATACAAACAGAAATATTTAAATTATCAACATGCAAATCAATGTTAATCTTTTGCATTCCTTCATCACTTATATTTCTATATTTTCCCAATCAGCACTTCCAAAGATCCATCTTTCCATTGCTTCATTATCATTTTCTCCAAAGTTAAATCTATTGCTGATTCAGACCCATTTCTAATAATAACTCTTGTCCCCCCTCCACCATTAATACAAAATAAATTCTTTAAATCCATTATTTCTTCCACCACCTCTTAATTGGCATCATTATTGCTACCCCACAAAGTGCTGGACGCATTCAAATCTCCACAACTGACTTTTCCTTCCATATTTTTAATAATTTCCTCCATTTCATCTAAACTAAGTATTTTACATGGATTGTAAAAGTTTAATATTTTCATTTTTAATCCAAATTTCTACAGCTATCCATTCCAACGTATTTCCTTTTCCTAAAAACCTATATTGTATTCCTTGTTTAAAGCTACATTGTGTAAGAACTTCTCCCATCTAAAGGTGAAACAACCAACTGAATAATACATTCTAGCCCCACCTCCCACCCCCCCATTCCGAGCGCGTTTTGACTCCTACGGTGGCTGTTTCATGCCAAGGTTAACATTGGCTTATTTAGTTATAAAACTAAATGCAATGTAGATTTCTAAAGTAACCTCATCAGTGGAAGAAACACTGGACGAAGTCATAGTACTGGAAGCCATGTTAACCTTGGCATGAAACGGCCACCGCAGGAGTTAAAACGAGCTCGGAATGGGGGAGTGGGAGGTGGGGCTAGAACGTAATATTCAGTTGGTTGTTTCACCGCTAGATGGGAGAAGTTCTTTCACAATGGCATATAGTCAGACGTCTGCCGCGTCGTGAGTAGACAGACTCCCTCTGGCATTCGTCAAGGTGCAACTGAGTGTAGCCAAAGAGCAAAAGGTGGAGCTAGAATTTCAAGGAATGTCCCTCGTTGGCGAATGTATTTCAAAGATGGAGGCTCAACATGGATTCGGCCATTCGCCCAACTCGCGCATATGTATTCTGAATAGCAGATTCTACACTCACGAGAATACTTTCATTAGTAGGCGGAAGTAATTACACATGAATGAGCACATATTTTTGAAAGAACAAAGGGTTTTTTGCTAAGAATTAACTCAAAAAAATACACAATGTAAATTTAATCAATATTACACAACCTCCTCCATTTCCTTCCTTCCTGTCTTTTCGAACACTGTGTTGAGGCTATCGCCTTTTCCTGAACGAACTGCATCTCCCAGCATCCTCTTACTGAACGAACTGCATCTCCCAGCATCCGTTGCGCCCCCCTCAACCCATTCCCATTGGTCTGTGGCCAGTGATGACATCACAGAGTTGATAAAGGGGGTGCGAAAACTAAAATCATGGTCTTTTGGTTCCTACCCACGGAGCCGCAAGGAGACGCTTTACTTCACTGCTAGCAAACTTTCCCCTTTTTCGTTCAAACCTGCTGGACAAGGAAGAACTCCCATTTTTAAACTTCGAAGTGAACCGGCCAAGCAAACAGACTTCCCGTCCGTGTGACCAGGAAGTCCGCAGGCCTCTGAGCTCTATTGAAATAGGCCTGAGTCCCTCAGTGGACGTCTGCTTTCTGACCTCGGTTTTGCGCAAACCGCTCCTTTTAAACTGGACACTCTCAGGCCGTTCAACGTGGACTGTGAAGAGAGTCATTGTAACATTTGAATAAATGTTGGCAATATTTAGGCCAGGCATTAGTTTTGGTAGCCCATCAAGCAGCATGGGGTGCTGGTGTTCCGCCCATGGTTGGGTGGTTTTGTGCTATGTGTACAGTGTACGGATCGAGAGGTAAAAATAAAGAAACCGTGGCTGAAGAAATAGTCCAGTTATTTACAGAACAACATATGACATGGTGTCAGAATAAATATGGATATCGCCGGAGTACCCTCGCCGAAGATAAACTGGGATTCGTCGAACCTACCTGGAGAGTGGAAGAAGTTTAAACAGCATGTGCAGCTGATGTTCACGGGACCGCTGTGGAGTTACCTGCTACTGTGCGTTGGAGAAAAGGGGAGAGATATTTTCAACACCTGGGCTTTAACAGAGGACGCCGCAAAGGAGCTTGCGACATATTATGACCACTTCGAGGACTATGTTATGCCAAAGAAGAATACGATCTTTGCACAGGTACAGATTTAATGAAAAGGTTCAAGGCGCGAATGAAACATTGGAGCAGTTTGCTATAGAGCTAAAGTTGTTAGTGAAGGACTGTGACTATGCTAGTGAGGAAAAAATGGTCCGCGATCGCATCGTGTTTGGCATACACTCGCCCAAAGTGAGGGAGAAGCTTCTGAGTGTGGGATCAGGATTGACATTGGACAAAGCTATGGACATTGCAAGATCCCATGAGCTAGCTTTAGCACAGATGCGCGCCATTAAAAATAGCGCGACAAGAAGCGCGAGCAAACAGGTCGGACACGCGGTGCACAGGTAACAGCACACAGCGAAGGAGGGAGCAAGAGGAGCCCGCTGCACCCACGACAAGACAGACTCAAAACCAAACGGCCCAAGCAAAGATCATGGCAGAAATTGTGGATACCGTGGTAACAAAGCACATTGGGACAACAATCGATGCCCGGCCAGAGGTAAACAATGTGCCAAGTGTGGCAAATTAAACCACTTCGCCAAGGTCTGTAAATCCACAAAAGCAAGATTAGTGCATGCAGTGAGTGACAACTATGCAGCTAACGAGACTGAGGAATTTGTCATTGATGCTGTTACAAAGAATGGGCATTTATTAGAATCTGAGCAAGCTTTTGCAAATTTTAAGCTCGGAGAACAGGGCACAGATCTTAAATTTAAGTTAGATACTGGTGCACAGGTTAATGTTATTCAGCTGAGTGTGTTCCACCAGTTGAAGACCACATGCAAGCTGCAGCCTACATCACGCACACTGACCGGGTATGGTGGACAGCCACTTATGGTTAAAGGCATGTGCAAAATGTACTGTGCATACAAGGACTGCAGCATGATGTTGGACTTTTATGTAGTGAACACAAAAGCCCCACCAGTCTTAGGCCTCAATGCATGCCTTGATTCAATTCAATTCAATTCAGTTTATTTATATAGCGCCAATTCACAACAGATGTCATCTCAAGGCACTTAACAAGAAGTCATTTCAATACAATTATACAAACATTCCAATCAGTTAAAAAGTTTCCTATTTAAGGAATCCCAGCAGATTGCGTCAGTCATTGGCGTGAGGTTGGGCAGATTTCCAACCACAGCAATCCTTCAGCAATCCCTCATACTGAGCAAGCATGTAGCGACAGTGGAGAGGAAAAACTCCCCTTTAACAGGAAGAAACCTCCAACAAAACCAGGCTCAGTAGGAGCGGCCATCTGCCACGGAACAGAAGATCCGATATAAGAGAACTTTCTATGTTGCAGAAAGTAAAAAGTTGATAACAGGACACAGTGGATGTTCAGTTACTGAGAGGATCATCCCAGTCGATGCCCCCCGTCCAACAGGGCATTGCAGCCAAGCAGGATACCAGACCAGGTATATCTTCGATGGGGAGAAAAACACTGAGAGAAAACAAAGTTAACAGTCGAAATAACAGAATGTACTGTAATACAACTGGAGAGTCGTAGGAGAAAAGGAAGTAGCAGAGTGAAGAAAATTGGTAAGTCTGTCCTCCAGCAGTCTAAGCCTATAGCAGCATAACTACAGAGATAGCTCAGGATGACCTTAGCCACTCTAACTATAAGCTTTATCAAAAAGGAAAGTTTTAAGCCTGGCCTTAAAAGTAAACAGAGTGTCTGCCTCACGGACTAAAGCTGGGAGCGGGTTCCACAGGAGAGGAGCCTGATAACTAAAAGATCTGCCTCCCATTCTACTTTTAGAAATCCTAGGAACTACAAGTAAACCTGCAGTCTGAGAGCGAAGGGCTCTGTTAGGAACATAAGGAACAATTAGATCTCTGATGTATGATGGAGAAGGATCTTAAATTCTATTCTGGATTTAACAGGGAGCCAATGAAGGGAAGCTAAAACAGGAGAAATGTGATCTCTCTTTTTAATATTCATCAGAACTCTTGCTGCCGCATTTTGGATCAACTGAAGGCTTTTAATGGCATTTTGTGGACTACCTGATAGTAAAGAATTACAGTAGTCCAGCCTTGAGGTAACAAATGCATGGACTAGTTTCTCAGCATCACTCCTGGACAGGATGTTTCTAATTTTAGCTAAATTCCGGAGGTGAAAGAAAGAAATCCTAGAAACCTGTTTAATATGGGATTTAAATGTCAAGTCTTGGTCAAAAATAACGCCAAGGTTCTTTACGTTATTACTGGGGGCCAATTTAATGCCATCCAGATGAAGTGATTGACTAATCAGTTTCTGTTTAAGAACTTCTGGTCCAAAGACAGCAACTTCTGTTTTGTCAGAATTTAAAAGCAAAGAGTTTAGGGTCCTCCATGTTTTTATGTCTTCCAGACATGCCTGTAATCTACCTAACTGACTGGGTTCATCAGGATTTATGGATAAATATAGTTGTGTATCATCTGCATAGCTGTGGAAATTTATCCCATGCTGTCTAATGATTCTACCAATTGGGAGCATATATATGGTGAACAGAATTGGTCCAAGCACAGAACCCTGTGGAACTCCACAAGTAACTCTTGAGAGTGAAGAAGATTGATCATTTAGATGAACAAACTGGAATCTATCAGACATATCTGATTTAAACCAGCCTAGTGCTGTTCCTTTGATCCCTGCAACATGTTCAAGCCTTTCTAAGAGAATATTATGATCGACTGTGTCAAAAGCAGCACTGAGATCTAACAAAACCAGAACAGACACCAGTCCATTATCTGAGGCCATGAGAATATCATTAGTAACCTTCACCAGTGCTGTTTCAGTGCTATGATGAGCTCTAAAACCTGACTGAAACTCTTCAAACAGCTCGTTACTGTTTAGATGTTCACAGACTTGATTAGCAACTATTTTCTCAAGGACTTTGGATAAGAAAGGAAGGTTAGATATAGGTCTGTAATTCACTAAGTCATCTTGATCAAGGGAAGGTTTCTTGAGTAAAGGTTTAATTACAGCTATTTTAAATTCCTGTGGTACGTATCCGTTTACTAAGGATAGATTCATCATATCCAAAATGGGGCCAGGAACCAAATGGAACACTTCTTTAAATAATTTGGTTGAGATTGGGTCCAAAATACAAGTTGAAGGTTTAGATGAGGCTAATATTTTTGATAATTCTGAAAGCTCGACTGAATCAAAACAGCCTAAGCAATACTGAGGTTCTACAGTTCTTTCCGATACTGACTCATTTACTGAGGAAGAAGTAATCATGTTTGGGAGGGTGCCAATGATTTTATTTTTAATAAAATTTATTTTATTTATGAAGAATCTCATAAAATCATCACTGCTAAGAGCTGGGGGAATAGTTTGCTCAACAGAGCTATGACTCTGTGTAAGTTTGGCAACTGTACTAAAAAGAAACCTAGGATTGTTTTTATTTGCCTCTATTAATGATGAAAAATATGCTGTTCTAGCTTGTCGAAGGGTCTTTTTATACAGCAGTAGACTGTTATTCCAGGTTAACGCTGTGAACCAGACCATCAATTTCTGAAAGGTTAGAGATAGAATTGCTGCCATCCACTGTGTTACTCTGAGACACTGAGGAAAGTAAGAATGGTACAGATTCTTTAAAAATTGTTACAGCATTGTCTGATAAAGTTCTACTATAATGAAATTTTCTTTCAGATTTAAGATGGTCAGTTAAAGTAAATTCAAAAGTTATCAAGAAGTGGTCAGACAGGACCGGGTTATGTGGGTGGACTGTTATTTCCTCACACTCAATACCGTATGTCAGTACAAGGTCCAAAGTGTGTTTACCTGAGTGGGTCGATCCCTGTACTTTTTGAGTAAAGCCAATTGAGTCTAAAATAGCATTAAAGGCTGCATTTAGGCTATCACTTTCAGTATCCACATGAATATTGAAGTCCCCCACTATAATAACCCTATCAGTATTTAATACTATATCAGATAAAAAATGTGAGATCTGATCCAAGAATTGAGAGTAAGGGCCTGGTGGACGATACAAAACCACAAACAAAAATGGTCTTAATGTTTTGCAACTTGGATGAGGAAAATTAAGGGTTAGATGCTCAAAAGAACTGTAGCTATCAATTGGTCTGGGACTAATTAGTAAATCAGAACGGAAAATGGCTGCAACTCCTCCTCCTCGCCCAGTATTTCTAGGAATGTGAAAATTTAAATGACTGGAAGGAGTTGACTCATTTATACTGACATAATCCTCCTGCTGCAACCAGGTTTCTGTGAGACAAAGGAAATCAATGTGATTATCACAAATCAAGTCATTTACTAACAAAGTCTTTGAGGAGAGAGATCTTAAGTTTAATAAACCACATTTAATAGATTTATTTTCAGTCAAAGTTGTATTTATTTTTATGAGATTTCCATAATTTGCTTTTGTTGGCTTAACTTTTAATCCATTTAATTTTGGCCGTGGGCAAGACACTGTTTCTATAGGGTAATGGGTGGGTAACAGTACAGAAGCAGCAGAGAGGTGGGTTAAACTACAACTCTGCTTCCTGGTCTGGACCCTGGGTTGTCAGTGTTTTGGAGGATTAATAAATTCGGCCATATTCCTAGAAAGAAGAGCTGCTCCATCCAAAGTGGGATGGATGCCGTCTCTCCGGATCAGACCAGGTTTTCCCCAAAAAGTTCTCCAGTTATCAATGTAGCCCACATCGTTTGCGGGACACCACCTAGACAACCATTGATGGAATGACAGCATGCGGCTAAACATGTCGTCACTGGTCCGATCAGGCAGGGGACCAGAAAAGATTACCGAGTCTGACATTGTTTTGGCAAACTTACACACCGAAGCAACACTAATTTTAGTGACCTCCGATTGGCGTAACCGGGTGTCATTACCGCCAGCGTGAATAACAATCTTACTGTATTTACGCTTATCTTTAGCCAGCAGTTTCAGGTTGGATTTGATGTCGCCCGTTCTGGCCCCTGGCAAACATTTGACTATGGTCAATGGTGTCTCTAATGCCACGTTTCTGACTATGGAGCTGCCAATTACCAGGGCCGGCTTCTCAGCGGGTGTGTCGCTGAGCGGGGAAAATCTGTTAGAAACGCGGACCGGTTGGTGGTGGCCCCCGGGGCTGGGTCCTAGAACTATGCTTCCTACGTACAGTCACCCAGCCGCCTAGAGGTCCCGGCTGCGCGGGCTCTACCGGAGGACAGCTAGGGGGTTCTATTCTTGTTGGCTCCGCGCTGGCTAATGGGCTTCGGCTATCTGCTGGTTTTTCAACAGCGCGGAGCCGTGCTTCTAATTCTGATACCCTCGCCTCCAAAGCTACAAAAATATTACATTTATTACAGTTACCATTATCACTAAAGGAGGCAGGGAAGTAACTAAACATCTGACAGAGAGAGCAAGAGAGAAGAGAAGAGTTAGAGACAGGAGAAAGAAGAGTAGCCATAGCCGCAATGAAGCTAAGCTAACTGAGCTAGCGAGACCTTCCACCCAAAGAAAAACTGTGTGAAACACGAGGAGTTCCCAAAACGTAAAGTACACCACCACAAAATGTGTGTTTTAGTGTGATTGTGTGTTAAAATAACTTAGAAAAGCCTCAGCACAGAGAAAATAAGATCAATTCAAGAGCGTTTGAACACCAAAACAGCTCCACGGAGCACAGCAGTGACAACAGGAAATGACGCAATACGGCTTACCCCATCACCACAACGTCCATCCATTCACCTGTCGAATTTGATTTGGACTTAATAAAGCTAGTGTTGTCCATAAATGCACCAGTGGATCAGAAATCCATCACAGAGGAGTTTTCTGATGTTTTCAAGGGAATCGGATTATTCCCAGGAGAATGCACCATTCATCTTGATCCGTCTGCTACACCTGTGGTATGGCCGCCAAGGAGAGTCCCCATAGCTCTGCGCAGCCGCCTTCAAAAGGAACTCCAGTACATGGAGGACACTAATATTATTGCCAAGGTAACAGAGCCATCAGAGTCGGTTAATGCACTAGTGGTAGTTGAGAAGCCATGCACAAAGAAGCTACGTGTCTGCCTCGATCCCAGAGACCTGAACAAAGCCATCAAAAGGCCGCACTACCCATTGCCAACGTTTGAGGATGTGACTCCAAAGCTGACAGGTGCAAAACACTTCAGTGTGTTAGATGCACGTTCAGGATACTGGGCCATCAAACTCACCACCGAATCCTCCAAGCTGACTACATTCAACACACCATTCGGGCGTTACCGTTTTCTGAGGCTTCCCTTTAGACTGATTTCAGCACAAGATGAGTTTCAAAGGAAGATTGACGAGACTTACCGGGGGCTTGAGGGTGTGGTTGCTATTGTTGATGACATCCTCATTTTTGGGGCAACGAGAGAGGAACACGACAGGAACCTCCACGCCATGCTGCAGAGGTCACGAGAGAGAGGGGTCCGACTGAACCCTGAGAAAAGTGTCATCGGAGCTACTGAAGTGAGCTATTTTGGTTATCTCCTCTCAGCAGAAGGCATAAAACCAGACCCAGCCAAAGTCGCCGCCATTAAGATGATGGAGCCACCGAGAAACCGAGCAGAGCTAGAGACTGTGCTGGGAATGGTGAACTACCTCGCACAGTTTGTGCCTGGTCTGTCAGAAATAAATGCACATTTGCGCCAGATGCTGAAGCAGTCCAACGAGTTCCTGTGGGATAAACAACAAGACACAGCGTTCCAAAAAATTAAAGACATCATCACCAGAGAGCCAGGGCCAGTCCTCTCCTATTTTGATCCTAACCAAAAGCTCAGCCTTTAGGTGGATGCATCTAAGCATGGGTTAGGTGCCGTGCTACTACAGGAAGGCCGGCCCATCAATCATGCTTCCAAGGCTCTCACAGAAACAGAGGTGAACTACGCACAGATCGAAAAAGAGATGTATGCCGTGTTATTTGGGTTCAAGCGTTTTCATCAATACGTATATGGGAGACACGTCTGTGTCGAGTCAGACCACGAGCCCTTGGAGTCGATCATGAAGAAGCCACTGGCTGCGGCTCCCCCCAGGTTTCAGAGAATGATACTCCAGCTCCAGAAATACAATTTCACCATCACCCACCGTCCGGGCAAGGATATCCCTGTAGCTGATACGCTGTCCAGAAAGTCACTCATCGACCACGACACTAGCATCAGTGAGGGGATGGATGTACATGTTCACACGGTCTTCAGCAGTTTGGTGGGGAGTGAAGACAGACTGGATGAGATCCGTGTGGAAACAGAGAAGGACGAACAGCTCACGCTGCTGGTAAAAATGATTCAGGCTGGGTGGCCTAAGGACAGAAGAAACTGCCCACAGAGCATGAGGGAGTTTTGGAATCACAGAGACGAGCTGAGTAAAATGAATGGAATACTCTTCTAAGGTGAAAAGATTATAATTCCTACCAGCCTTCTCCACCGTATGCTACAGAAGGTTTACACAGGGCACATGGGCATCGATAAATGTAAGCAAAGAGCCCGGGACATCATGTTCTGGCCCGGAATGTCCAAGAGTATAGAGACAATGGTAAAAAAATGCAGCACATGTCAAGAGCACTTACCAGCAAACACAAAAGAGCTCATGATCCCGCATCGCATCCCAGACAGACCGTGGCAGGTGGTCGGGACAGACATCTTCGCGTGGCGAGGTGAGAATTATATCATCACAGTTGACTAATACAGTAGATTTTTTTAGCTAGACAGACTCACCAGCACCAACTCGTCATCTAAGCTAAAAGCAGTTTTCGCCAGGCATGGGATCCCTGAAGTTGTAGTTTCAGACAACGGGCCCCAATATGCATCCATAGAGTTTGAATCATTTTCCCACTCCTGGGAATTCAGACACACCACAGCAAGTCCACATTACCCTCAAAGTAATGGCCTTGCAGAGAGGACTGTAAAAACAGCAAAATCACTCATGGACAAAGCCAGAGAGGATGGACGAGACCCATATCTCAGTCTCCTGGAATACCGCAACACACCAGTTGACAATTTCAGGTCTCCTGCACAACTGCTGATGAGTCACAGGCTCAGATCAGTCTTGCCGAGCACCAACAGACAACTGCAACCTGAGATCGTCAGCTACGAAGATGGACAAGCAAAATGGCAGCAGAGACAACAGTATCAAAAGAGGTATTACGACACGTCATCCAAACCATTGCCTCCGCTACACAGTGGAGAACATGTTAGAGTCCAGGAACAGGGGAGCTGGAAGCCTGCAACCATCATCCAGCCAGCTGACACAGAACGGTCAAACATCCTGCGCACACGTGATGGACAGATGTACCGTCGCAACCGCAGACATCTCCGGAAGACCACAGAGGACTGTCCGGACAAGAGTATCAGCTCAGCAGACACAGGATACACAGAACATGACACACACAAACAAACTCCATGCTCACCTGAAGAAAATACACACAAGAAAACGCCATCCCTATCTAACACGCACACACCAGAACTCTTGACCACCACGGCTTCATATCACACCAAGTCAGGCCAAGAGGTCAAGACACGATCCGTGATGGATCTGTAACCAAATGTAAAGGGTGTAGGCGGATCGCTGTATACCAGGTGTATTTGTCTCATTTATATGCTAGTTGTTGCAGTATATTCATATTTGTTCCATCCACAAACCCAGACATTGTTGTTTTCTTTCAAAAAGAGGAGAATGTAACATTTGAATAAATGTTGGCATTATTTAGGCCAGGCATTAATTTTGGCAGCCCTTCAAGCAGCATGGGGTCCTGGTGTTCCGCCCGTGGTTGGGTGGTTTTGTGCTATGTGTACAGTGTACGGATCGAGAGATAAAAATAAAGAAACCGTGACTGAAGAAATATGTCCAGTTATTTACAGAACAACATATGATAGTCATCACCAAGTAGGATAAACCTGGTGTATCTCTGTGGGTCTAGGTAGAGGAAATTTAGGGTCAACGGGATAGATCCAGTCTTCTGTTGGTTGATATAAGTTTGTGAACTTGTAAACCACTGTTATTCTTGGTCATCTGGCGTTGCCATACGCCGACCCTGAATGTTTGCATGCTTTGTGTTTTATTATTTTACTTTGGTTGCAACCAGAAGCAGTTTATTATATTGTATTATTTCCCGGCTTGTTGTATTGTCCGCTGCTTTCGGCGCGTGTTTGTTTAGACAGGTCGCGTGGCCTCCGTTGATTCCCTTCTCTGTCATCCCCTCTCCCTTTGTTTAAGCTACCATTGCTAATTGAATCGCCACGCAGTCTTTCTTTGTACTCCTTTGTGAGCCGATCACGCCAACTGATAAGATTTGAGTTATTGATGATGTATTGAGGGTGTAAGCTAAACCCCCGTCATTCGCTAGCTGTCTCCCACACACACAAACACACACGCCGTAACCCCTCCCCTCAACGTTAACTTTGTTCTATATTTTTGCATGTGTTAGAATAGATGGAAATTATAAATAAAATTTTTGGCTGTAACCTATTGTATTAATAAATTTCCTTAATTAACGAGAAGTTTCCTGTTCTTCAGTGTGTGCTGTAAAGTTTGTTAAATCCCCGCGGACGGACTCCGCCTTTTCAGAAGAGACTGACGGTCTGGTTTAATTAAAAGTATCCCAATTCTGAGATTGGTGCCCCGATTATCTTTAATAAACAGGTTAAACTCGTACGTCATCAATAATTATATTAACATGAATTTATTGATTATAATTATTGATGCTCAGAAAACCAGACACTTTTTTAAGTTAATAGTTACAACTGTCATACCCTTTTATCACAAAATCTAACTCAGCTTTAAGCCATGTTTCATGTACACAAATAATATCAGGTTTACTTTTCAAATCACTTTCTCCTTTATCCTTTAAATTCTTGTCAATTTGCTATTAAGCTCCTTGCTTTCCATTGAAGAATAATCATTATATTCTCCCTCCACCTGTTTCCAAGCTTTTTTGTTATTTATTTTCAAAATAAATCCTTCACATCTAGGAATATTTCTGCACTGTTCACCATAGTTTTGATTTTTTTTCAGTTTTTTGTTTCACTTGATCAGTAGTATTTATAACATAAGCAATGAATAAAATTAATTTATCCATTGTAATGTCCATCATCGCTGACATTCCTCTTTGACTTGGTCCAGGTTTTGCACTTGGAGAAACTTGATTTCCTTGCATTGCTCTTGTTTGTTGCACTGTTTTGCAGCCTCTGCATTGCTAATGTTTAGAGCTGTTTTCAGTTGTTGTATTTCTGCTGCTCTTTTCCCTGCCTCACACCCTCCATATGCGACACAATGCTGACCTCCACAGTTACAACACTTTGCCTGTACTTCAGCTCCACATTCCTCATGTCTGTGATCTCCGCCACATTTGGCACACCTTTGTTTCCCTTTACACACCAACGCGATATGACCATATCTTTGGCACTTGTAGCAGTGTAGAGGAGAAGGAATATAAGATCTGACAGGAAAAGTCATGAATCCGATTTTGAGGCAGAACATCACTCTGAAATTCCAACAACACAGAGAGACCCTCCATCCTTTCCTCAGCTAATGTTTTAAGCAACCTTTTCAATCTCCTTACTTCACCTCCATGAATAGTTCTTTTGAGTTTCTCCAGATCTTCTTCAATCACGATGCCAGTTATAACACCGTGGGACACTTTATATTCTCCCAGAATTGTCCTTTCAAAAACAACTTTTTTGGAAATGTTTTCAACCTGCATCACTTTATTGTTTTGTTTTTCAGAATGACATTTTATCAAAATATTCCCATCCCACAGAATTTTTCGGTGTCTAGTTATTTTTTAAGTGCAGCAGGGCTTAGAATCATGTTCTAATATTCCTTCCTTAATTTAAGTATTACTTTAAATTCCTCATCCATCATTTTCCTTCTAACCACTCTATTTCCTTCATCTGAACCAGTGCTTAATTTGAGCCGGATCCTGCCGGAACAGGATCCCCCACCTGTTGATTCTGACCTACCCACGTTCCGGGACCTATTTTGGCCGATCCGGCACCCCTCTCATGTATAAAATATTATTAAAATAAAAAAAATTATTTTAAATTTATTAAATAAAATAATATGTGTAGGCATTCATAGACCAAATCCCGAGATTGTAATGCTGTGGAATGTGTGTTTTATTTTGTGTAAGCTCAGAATGAAATAGGTAATGGTTTATTCCGTGATTATGCGTTAGTGTTGTTGCACTGTTCAGGGGGGTGGGGCACTGTTCTGCAGGCTGCGCGTGGGGGAGTGCGCAGCTGAGTGCCGGGGAACTGGTGTGTGTCTGTAAAGGGAGCTGGACAGACAACCGGTTTATGTGAGAGTTCTTTTGATTACTGTTTTGTACAGCGTGATTACAGCCAACAGCAGTCAGCATTAAAGCATTCGATTACAACCATTGTCTGCATCTATCGGAGAACATTACAATATTTAAAACATTCAGGACTGTAAGGGCCACATCATGTTTTCACACGTTTTTTTCCCGCTACCATTTACTGCGTTCCGGGACCTGTGCGCGTCTCTGGTCATGCCTGCGCTGTCATGTACTTTGCGTTCCGGCACCTAATGATTTACAAATTAAGCACTGATCTGAACTATATTCCTCTAGGCTTCTCTTACTGCTTTGACTGCCAAGCTCTCTTTCGATGCCATCTTTCATTGTTTTACCTTACTTCTGTCTCTTCCATCTAGTGCTTTTCCGGAGAAAATATTTATGTATCAAGGTTTTATAAATCTTTAAAATGATAGTGGGGTTATGTACTATGATAAAAGGCTAGTGCTCCACAACAATTGCTATTTTTCGTAATCACACCTTCCTCCGTAGACCCCATTTGACACTGAGCGTTGAATTTTTTTTGCCAATACAATTCGAGTTTCCGCATTGCCGGCTGTCAATCAACTAGCATGCGGATCGCGCAAACATGTGAACATGGGGCCGCGCACACAGACCGCTCCGTGTCTTCCCATTTGCAGTCGCCATACTGTAAGAGAGCATCAGTCATGCAGAAGTTGCTCACCTCCGAAATGTCCATTGCAAAAATACAATCGGGTGGTGCTCAATAGCGCTTGCTGGTTACTTCTTTGACTCGCTGTGTCGCCACAGGTGATGTGCGTGCACAACTGCTGCGGTTTGACTGGAGGGAGGAAAGGGGAGGGGGGAGTGTTCTGGGAGTGGCCTTGGTACGACGGATTCAAAAAATCTCTCTTCCTCAAATACTCCGGACTGCAGCTTTAACTACTAATTACATAGACTATAGAGTGCCGTTCTGGTGAAATGATCTGGGGTGGATGTTGGGCTGACCAGAAGCAGAGATGTGCTCTCCGTTGCGTTCGACAGATAGTTAACAAATTGGGCTCTACTCCGTGTGCCCTTGTGTGCCTGTTCGAGAGCCCTTGCATCGACGGATAATGGTGCTGCGTGTCTCCGCACCTCCGCAGACAGAGAAGTATAAACTAGGCTTAACCCTCGTGTTCTCTGTGTGTACTTGCCTGAGTTTAACTGTGAAAATTATTTGATAAGTTTAATTGTTCAAGTTAATTGATAAGTTTAATTGTTTAAAAGTTATTCCTTTTTCCTCATTAAATCATTCATTACATCAGTCTGCATTTAGGTTCAATTCCTCAAAGATCATGATACATACAAGATACAAGTTGGGTTGTAGTGCGAAAGTAGTAGGGAATTTAAACATTTTCACTAATTTGCTAAGATTTAGTCTGATGTCCTCAAATTTGTTATTTTGGGATATTGGTTAAGTACAAATTATGCATGTCCATGCTGTATCTCTGGATTGGGGTAAAATAGAGGGCAGAGCTTCCTCAATTAGCAAAACACAACACATATGTAAGTTAATGTGTTAACTTGTATTCGTGAGCAGGACCACGCCCCTCACTTACTTCTCTCTCAGTAATCTACTCAGATTCCACTCACCTGGCATCTAACACCTGAATCTCATCCCTAATTACTCTGCGATCTATTTAAATTCAGAGTACCTAGCGACCTGCGTCGCTCAGATTGTCGTCTCGTAAATCCCCCATCCCCCTTCCCTGACCCTCTATCTCTTCTCACCATTACATTCCTATTTTACCATTTTTTCATCTCATCCCTTCATCCCCTCCCTTCATCCCCTCATCCCTTCATCCCTTCATCCCCTTCATCCCTTCATCCCCTCCCTTCATCCCCTCATCCTTTCATCCCCTTCATCCCTTCATCCCCTCCTTCATCCTCATCCCTTCATCCACTCCCTCATCCCTTCATCCCCTCCCCTCATCCCTTCATCCCCTCATCCCCTTCATCCTCCTCCATTCATCCCCTCCCTCATCCCTTCATCCCCTTCATCCACTCCCTCATCCCTTCATCCCCACACCCCCTTCCTCATCCCTATCTTCATCCACTCCCATCCTATTCCTTACATCCCTCCATTCTTTTATCCGCTCTTTCAAGTCCTTGCATTAATGTCTGTTTCTTTCAGGTAGTTTGTCTGGGGGGGTCCTGAGCAGGCTCGAAAAGAAGACAGACTTCTGAAGACTGCTCCCCCACACAGAATCTTCAAGCCTCCATCAGTGCATCCTTCCAGACACACCATCACTTGAACCTTTTGTCAATAAATGTTCTAATCTATACAAATCTAATCTTTGTAAGCATGGTCCATGCTAATGAATGCTCTGTTAAACCAGGCTAAACCATAAAGTCTTGAAATAACCATTTAAATTTTTTTTTCAAGCAAAAGCAACTATCTCTGCCACAGTTCATTATACTATGTTTTGCATTTTTTTAAAAAAGCCCTTAAGATCAACAAGCAACTGATTCATGTTCCAAATATTCTGTCTTCAGCAGTGTTGTTACCAGCGGATGTCATCTTGCTGTTTGTTCAGTTCGCTTTCCATTAATTGTCATGAGGGGTCATCAACATACTTACTGTAATAAGGAAAACCCTCCACACCCCCAAGGATCTGATAGATTCCATAAAAGGTTGTGAAGGGGAACTTGGTTTGTACAACCCACTCATTTCTGTGTGTGTGTGTGTCTTCTTATCCAGGATAACTGGGGCTTATCCGGATCCATTGGGTTTCCTTTTCTGCTGGGGTATGACACATAATAATGATGGAATGTTTTTTTTTGGGGGGGGGGGGTGGATTCAGCAAGTGTAAGGGCCTGTAAAACTCAAAATGTATATGGTATACATAATGTTATGGATACGGTCAAAAATAATCCAAACAATAAAGGAACTTGGATATACCATAATCTCAGCAATGTATCAGCAATTAGAAACACTGTTATGACTTTAGTTTTCTATGTATACTTAATTTTATGTATTTTCTTATCTTCCTAGGGGAACACAATAAACTTGCAGAGTTTGATGAATAAAAGAGACCAACCAAACATGCTATCATAACAAAGTGAGTTATTGTATCTTCCTAAACCTTTTTTGTTATCATTGCAATGGTTATAACACAACTGGGTAAAGGAAAGTTTGTCCAATGTGACATCATAAACGGGTAAAATAAAAAATGAAAAAATTAGAATGTTTAAAAAAAGTTCCATGTTTTTGTCACTTTTCAGAAAGTGAAACTCATAAATGATATACTTTCATTTAACTTACTGTGAAATATTTCAAGCTTTCGTTTCTTGTACTTTTTATGATTATGGTTTACAAATACTGAAACTGCAAAGGTTTGAATATTACATAATATCAATAAAAAGATATTTAAAGCAGAAATGTTCAATGCACTCAATACTCTGTCAGGGCTCTTTTTGCAAGACCTTCTGCCTCAATGTGGCATGGCATGGAGTACATCAGCCTGTGGTTTTGCTGAGGTGAAATGAAAGCACACATACAGTTAATCTGCTTTGTTGGTTCTGATGTCTCTCATCTTCTTCTTGGCAATGCTCCATAGATTCTGTGTTGGGTAAAGGTCAGCCCAGTTTCCTGGCTAATCGAGCACAGTATCACCATGGTCATTAAGGAGCATTAGTTAGCAATGGCAGTGTGGCCAGGTACCAAGTTCTGCTGGAAAACAAAATCAGAATCTCCAAAAAGTGTATCAACAGAAGGAAGCATGAAGTGCTCAAAATTTTCTGCTAGATGGCTGTGGACCTCAGAAAATGCAGTGGACCAGAACCAGCGGATGACATGGTACCCCAAATCATCACTGACTGTGGAAACGTCTCACTGGACTTCAAGCAACATGGATTCTAATCCTCTCCACTCTTCCTCCAAACCCTGGGACCTTGATTTCAAAATGAAATGCAAACTTCATTCCAAACTAAAAAGAGGATTTTGACCACTGAACAAGAGTCTAGTTCTTTTCCAACTTACTCTAGGTAAGGCACTCTGCTGTTGTCTTTAGTAAAGGTTTGACACGAGGAATGTAACTTTTGTAGCCCATGTGCAGAATTCTTCTGTTTCCAATGAAACTTGAAGTGTCAACTCCAGCCTCAGTCCACTCCTTGTGAAGCTCCCTCAGATTCTTGAATGGATTTTGCCTGACAATCCTCTCAAGGCTGTGGTTATTCCTGTTCCTTGTGCACCTTTCCCTACCACAGTTTTTCCTTCCGTTCAGCTTTCCATGAACATGTTAAAATGTTGTCATAATATTTCGATTTTCTGAGACACTGAATTCTGGTTTTTCAATAGTTGTAAGCAATAATGAGCAAAATTACAAGACATAAAGGCTTGAAACATTTCACACTGTAATTAATCTATATGAGTTTCACTTTGTAGATTTTTTCACAACATTGCAATCTTTTTAGCTGTAATGGTACATGCTGTTTGTGCAGCACATATTTTGGCTCTTACTATAACCCCCCATCTGTGTTCCACAGAGCCAGTGACAGTGGGAAGAGGAATACAGATATCACACTTTCAATAACTGGTCTGTTAAGTGACATTGATTGTGTTCACTTGTTGATGTTATATTTCATGTTGAAACGTTTGATAAAGAAGTGAATCTTTCATAATATATTGTGCTCCCTTTTCATTTTTTTTCTGTCTATGAACATCACACTTCAGGTGCATATAAAAATGTTTATGACAAATGTAAAAGTTAAAGTTGCCAACATGCTGTTAAAGCTATTCTAAAAGTGATTAAACACAGATGTGTACTGTACCATGCACTATGATTCACTTCCTCATTTAACTACTGAAAACTTTCCTCAGCAAAAGAGAAACTTTTCAGAGCTGTTAGCAGAGGTCAGGAATGAGTCTTTAGTCATGGTTTCTGTAATAGTATTGTGTAAAATATGCTTCAGCAAACATTTAGGTTTTAGGAAAGGAGAGGGGGTTACTAAAAACCACAAAGTAGTTTCTGCTGAAATTAGGAAAATGCCAAATAACTGAAGTATGCTGCTGTTTGTAGGGTATATGTTAACCAAGCCCAACAAACACCAAGATTACTCAACTTTCCATACTCCCTTAACCCGCCCTGACTATATTTAAGAAGCTATTCACACTAATAAAATAAATATTGTTTAAATAGTCTGAGTTTACACACTGCCTTTATACAGGGATGTTTGTTTTGCAAGTCAAAGGAAAAGACATTTCAGTGCAAACAAATTAAATTCAAGTCCAATACCATTCAGTCTAATTCTGCTCACTCTGGCCTTACATACTCCTAAAGATCAGTGGCAGAAGAGAAATAAAATGTATGCTTATAACACAAATAAAAGTAGAAACAGAGTCCAGAAAGCAGAGGAAAAAAGGGATCTCGTGACATTCTAGAACATTCCCAATCGTGACCAACTATGTGTGATCATGTGAAACTCTTAAATTAAATCTTAACCCTACATCAGAAACATGCCAGAGTCAATTCAATAAGTGAAGAACATCTGGTCCTTGACCTACCTACCTACCTACCTACCTACCTACCTACCTACCTACCTACCTACCTACCTACCTACCTACCTACCTACCTATGTGTGTGCTGTGCAGATGCAATACTTCCCAGGGTTTTTGTGTTCTTGTACTGTGTAAGCCTTATCTCACAAACATTTGCCTAACTTCATGCAAACCCTAAATTAAATCTCTATCACTTCGTGCAGTCCCTGTGATACTATCCAACATGTAGAAGATGCATTCTCTGAGTCTGCTGACCTTCATTCACTGCACTGTCAGATGATCTGAGAAACGACCTTAGCAACTGCTTCACTTCTGATGCAACAACTGATGTTGTTTGGTGCTGATTCTGGGTCTAACAACTTTTAACGATTAAATATTTTACATTTCAGTCCCTGTTCTGCATTTAGATTCAAACCTGTCCAAATCAAGCCTTTCCTTCTAGATGCTTAGTTATTTTTAACGGTGACTCAGTTTTCTGTTTTCCTGGCCGTTATTTTCTCAGAGTAGGATCTGGAGTGCAGATGTGTTCCCTGTTGCTGTTCATCTGCGATAAACAACTGACTTCATGCGCACAACAATGTCTCACTGTTGATTCAGAGCCAGCCCAAGGCAGAAATGAACTACGCTTAGGGATCCCAGCCGTTCAGGAGCTTCCCATAAATGCTTGAATTTAAAAAAGGGTCAAATTTTACATGACGTTTTGGGTAGAGGGAAATTATAAAATTTGAAATCGTTTAAAAATGTAATTTAAGGTTTAAAGGATCCAATAAGCTTACTTTCTAAAATTGCAAGAAAAATCTTGATTGTTTGATTTGTTTGTTAACATAGTTGCTGTCATATTAAAGGGGCAATATGCAATCTTCTGAAATTTTAACTCGCGACTGACACCTGTGGCCAAAAAAACGGAACTGCTCTTCCTTTCTGCTCGCTCTCGCACCGCGCGCTCCTACGCCGGTCGCTCTCAATCTACGATCTTTTTCAGGCACTTGTCAGGGGTTTAACTTTTTTAGTCTTATGTGGAGTTACTATTGGTGTCAAAGTTGTCCTTGGTCTCT
This sequence comes from Valencia hispanica, assembly GCA_963556495.2. Lineage (NCBI taxonomy): Eukaryota > Metazoa > Chordata > Actinopteri > Cyprinodontiformes > Valenciidae > Valencia > Valencia hispanica. The sequence continues at coordinate 4,710,553 of OY747714.1, read as the reverse complement.
TCTGTGTATTCGCACAATCCATTGAAATGCTTGCGAGTGCTGACTAGCGGTGGTGGCAGAGTGATCTGAAACATTTAACATGAACGCGCTTGACGTCACATCTGCAGACAGCGCGGGAAAATCCGACCCGACAGAAAACAGAAAAAATTGGATACAGGCTTATAGGTGCACCCACTGTGAGCTGACAAGGTGTCAGTATGATCATCAGGAGATGTTTGAGTCATAAATGGTCAAATAAGAAGGCTATTGTTACGTTTATTTTTGGGAAAAAGTTGCATATAGCCCCTTCAAGTTTGATAGAGAACCCAACTGCAGAAACAGACAGTGGTGGAGATGAGCAAAGACTTTAATGACCAAAAAACAAGAAGAACTTCCAGGTTTAACACAATGAGAGCAGTACATAGAAACCAGAGGAACATTACAGAATAATCCAGCAGGATCAATGAAAAACAAAGAACTTAAAGAGCAACTCACTCTCAAATCAACTTTTTTGCTGATAAACTGTATAAACTAGTCTAATAGCACTGTTTATGTCAAGCTGCCCTATTCACTCCCTCTCCTAATAATTGTCATCACCTGTCTCTCCAGTCATCCCCACCTGATCCTCCTTTCCTCATGTGTTTAAAACCCGTCACTTCCCCTCACTCAGGCCGGATCATTGTAGATGTCTCCCTGGTGTGTTGTCCTACTGTTACCCGTCCTGCTCGTTCGATGTCCTGTCTCTCCGTTCCTGCTGTCACCATCATCATCATCATCATCATCATCACCTCCTCCACCAACACCACCCAATAAATATCCTCGCACTAACCAGTGTCTGCGTTTGGGTCCATGCTTCACACAACACAGTCCTGACAGTCTACATGTCTGGTGATTCTTTTTGGTATTTTAGTCCATCCATCCATCCATCCATCCATCCATCCATCCATCCATTATCTGTACCCGTACATCCTATGCAGGGTTGCGGGGGGAGGGGGGGGGGCTGGTGCCTGTCTCCAGTGATCAAGGGGCGAGAGGCAGGGTACACCCTGGACAGGTCGCCAGTCCATCGCCATGACACCATGACAGACCAATACAGACCATGTACACACACACTCATACCTAAGGGCAATTTAGAGAGACCAGTTCACCTAACAGTCGTGTTTTTGGACTGTGGGAGGAAGCCGTAGTACCCAAAGAAAACCCACGCATGCACAAGGAGAACATGCAAACTCCATGCAGAAAGACCCCAGGCTGGGGTTTGAACCCTTCTTGCTGCAAGGCAACAGTGCTACTGTGTTTTAGTACATTTTAATACAAATATAAATTTTCTACCAAAAAACAACAGTTTGGCTCCCTCTTCAGGTTAAAACTCTATACTGCACTTGAATTTGAATCAGGCATTGCTCTTCACTCTGCCGTGAGGGCTGATGTCAGCCATCCTGCCGCTGTGGGGTATAAAACAAGTCGAGTCTTGGCCACGCCTCCGTAGCGAGTTGGAGTTGGAATAGCAAGGAACTGTTAATGCTGCCCAGCCCTCTCCCCCCAGCTAATTAACCCCCCTCAGTCCCCTCTCCCAGATTCCTCTAAATCTGTATTGAAATACTGGTTGTGGGGATCCTCTTAATAGGAAAAGGGGCTCCAAGTCAAATTTAGCTAGTGGGCCCATATAACCATGGGCCCATCTTAGTTGGTTGTTGAGTGAACTGTATTTAATAATGTTGTTGTATTCCATTCTTCACTTAATACAGAATTATTTTCCAATGTTGTTAACTTGCAAACCAATGCAGTTCAATGTCTGCCACTACCTCACTCATAGAATCCAATAAATCCTGTTGTTGTTTTTTTGAAGTATTGTTAAATCTCCTTTGTGGTTACCAAGACTTGTTGCTAATAAAACTTTATTTAACTCTGAACTCATGTTTCAGTATGTTGTATTAGAGCTTTTGTGATGCCAGTTTGATGGACTTCAATCAGTAATACTTTTGGGAAGCCTGTCAGAAAGAGATTTTTTTCTTAAATGTATCTTGTCCTTTATTAAAATGTAAAAGAAAAAAAACAATCCTAAGTGCTGAAATACAAGACATCTGGGCTTCTTTTCTTACTTATACTGATGGACCTCTACCTCATCTCCTCATCAGGCAAACTGCATAATAGGACCAGGCAGATGTGCATTCAACTCCTAATGAGAAACCAAGTGGTCAACATGGCCTCCTTAGGTATTAATAGGTGAGTGCATTGTTGTGTTGCTTTTTAATGGACTGGTTACCTTTCTAAGAGTGTAAACTACCTCTCGCCTGTTGACAGTTTGAGTAAGACTTTCTTAAACTATAAATTCATTTGCAGATGCAGACATTTTTTTGAAATTCAATCTCAAACAGGTTTTGGCCTTTTCATAGAATAGAGCACTACTAATAGATTATCATAATATTAAGGACTTGACTCATTTTCTATCAATTATTAAAGAGATACCCAGATGATTCAAATCAAAATATCTTGTTTTTTAGCCTGTTACTGACTCTGTCCTTAGTATAATACTGTTTTTTTATTTCTGTGTAGACTTTCCTTATGTCTGTTATGTCATCTTTTGAGATGTGAACATGTTGTTTAGCAAAGACAAAGTTACACAATAAAATAGGGTGGGGATGTTTTACAGGATTAAGGGAAGTTTCTCACGAGTCATTATGTGATTTTGGTCAATGCTTGCATTGTCATGACAACGTAGATGATTACCAGAACATTGCATTTATTCCAAATAATGACTACTGTACTAACAGAGTCAGTAGGTGGTTGGAGGATAGGAAGCTGAAAAAAGCAGGGTCTTCTGGATAAGAAACAGGAAGTTACTCATGGAAAAATATGGCCATTACACACTGAAAATGTGTGTGCTTCTATTTTAAGAACATTCATAATGAAAAGTTGAAAAGTGTCTGTGTTCTGAGCCCAAAGGGAGAGAAAGAACCTTCACAAGTTCAAATGAATCACAGATGTATTCATCTTGAAGTTCTTCTCTCCATGACAACATGTTTGTTTCTGATGTTTCTGCCAGGAGGAATTTCAGGATTGGACATGTGGGGGTTGGTAGCTGGGGGCTGGGAAGGTGATTTTACTCTGACTTAAAATATCTGACTTAAAAATAGTGCCCCGCAAAGGCGTTTTTGTTGCTGCTAAGTTACACAATGTAATGTACAACTCTAACAGTCTGATATACTTCAATGCATTCATATGTAATTTTTCTAACAAATAAATACTTTCAGTTTGACAAGTCTCTGAGAATTTACATAGCTTACCTCAGAACCTTAATGAATGAATAAATAAATGAATGAATGAAAAAGTTCATTTCTGTTCTCCTAGCACTTAACAAAACATCAATAAACATTCACTGTGTGAAAAATATCACAGCTTACCTTAGAAACTCACACAGAGAATCCATAAATCAGAAAGAAGACTATTCATTGTTTCACTATTTACAACAAGTATTCAATTGTAATTTAGTTTCTCTTCACATTGATGTATTTATTTTAATATATTAAGGAGACCATCCCATAATTTGACTAGACCTGCTTATAAAATACAGCATTCTTGACTTTGAAATCCTAAACAGAAGCAGAAAGGTTACTTATCAAACCTTTTTGCACAAAACCTGTCCATAAGTATAGCTTGAATTGTTTTAGTAGGTTACAAGTAGTTTTTATTTCAATTCAGTACTATATGATCACAGAAGCAAGAATATAATAGCACCTAAAATTTATGTATTACTTAATGTCTTGAGATTAATGACTGTCTTTCCCGTGCAACTAGCTCACAGCCATAGCCCATAAGGGACACACCCTGTCTACTTGTAAGGCATAGGCTTAAAGCTTTCTTATTTGCTAATAGAGTGGCTTAGATTATCCTGAGCTAATTCTGCAGTTATGCTGCTAGAGGACCTGATGACAGCTTATTCTTCCTCTGATACATACTTTTACTAACTATTTTAAACATTGTTTCATTGATTTTATGTAGAATGCAAGTAATAATGTTCCTCCTGACAGTTAAATTCAGCCAACATATGAATTAATCCCATTCCACTCAACGTGTTTGGTGTGCTTCCTTGGCGTATACCAGAAAGTACAGTCTGACAACAAAAACATACATTTAAACACAAAAAGTAACTAAACACGATAGGGTTTAATAGCTTTACAAAGTGATCTTGGTGTTCAATGTTATATTGATTTATCTACTCAGCAACTCAGTCTGGTGTAATTGTAAATTGTGTGCATTTATTAGAGAAAAAAATGGACTCTAAATCTTTGTGAAATTCACTAATTTTCCATAGATCCACTGTCTAATCTTTTTCCAGTCCTAAAAATTGCAGAAAATCCTACACCCACTGTATATATGAGGGGGATAGAGCAGATTTCCATCTTAATTAAACTAGCCGTCTGGCAAGAAGGGTGGTAAAGGGTCATGTTTTTATATTTTAACCTGTTATTTTAATCTTTCTTCCAGTGTTTCCTCTATGGGAGCCCTCTGCCTCGGGAGTGGTGGTGTTCTATTTTCAAAAAGACCACCGTCTTCACAGATTCCATTTTCCTTTCCACATGTCTCATGGAACCAGATGCTGCAGTTCCCACAGTTGATCCACTCCTCAGTGGGCGTTGGGTCACTTTGGTCTCCATAGACTACTTTATATGCGTTGCAAGGGAGGTCCTTCTGGTTTGGTCCTTTGTTTCTTCTGGTTTTTTCAGAGTTTGGGGAAAGGAGAACTGATCTAAAGACTTTGCGGGGTTAACTTCAGATACATAAAGTGACTCATAAAATTCTCTAAAACAGTTATTAATCTTCAACAGATTAGAGGTAATTTGGGGGATTCATTGTTAGGAGATCATTTGATGAAGTCTTTGGGATATTAATTTAAGCTGTTTGGCACCCTGTTCATAGAATGTTGACCTGAACAATAACAGTTGCTGCATAGTAAATCTAATAGCATTAACCATGTAGCCAGAATGCTTAGCAGAGCAGCAGGAAGTTCCACCATTAGGCCCAGACTGCACCACACGCTTTAGGTCCAGGCTCCACCCCCAGCCTCTAGGCCTTGGCTCCACCAACAGGGACAAGCTCCTCCTCCAGCCTTTAGGCCAGGCTCCCACACTACTTTACTTTAACTTTCTTAGATTACTCATAAAATGAAATGGCGAATTATTCAACCCTGTGGTGGTATCAGCCATCTTTTATGGTGTTGTATGGAGCAGCAGCTTATCTACAGCTGAAAGGAAGAGGTTGGATAAGCTCATCAAGAAGACCAGTTCTGTTTTAAGGATCCCCCCTGGATCCAGTGCAGGTGGTAGGAGACAGACGTTCTCTGGCCAAAATAACATCACTGTTGGACAGAGTCTCCCACCTCAAGCATGAAGATGTTGCTGAGCTGCAGAGCTCATTCAGTGACAGACTGCTGCATCCTAGGTGCAGGAAGGAGAGTTTTCGCAGGTCCTTTCTCCCTGCAGCTGTTAGACTCTACAACTAGAACTGCTCCCAACAAACTCAATAATGTTTACACCCCTGCTATAATTTGCATTGTTTAACTCATTTAATTAACATTTCTGCTGTTATTTGCACGTGTTAACTTTTTGTAAATAATACACTTTGTTTTTATTGCACGACTAAACATGCACATTCTATTAATATTTTCTGTTTCAATCAAACCAATCAATCAAACTTTATTTATAAAGCACCTTTCATACAAAAAATGCAGCTCAAAGTGCTTTACAGATGAAAATTTTAAATTATCCTACTTAGTTACATATTGAAATCGAAGTATTCCACTGTATTTTTAATAACTGCACAGTACTTGGTTTTGTAATTTTGTCCTTAATGTACATATATTATTCTTAATTATTTATTTAAAATATTTTTCTATTTTTATTGTGTGGATCACTTTGCTTCTCTTACAGCTGAATTTCCCTCTTTGTGACACAATGAAGGACGATTCTATTCTACTATAACTTTTTTTAAACTCTCTTCCCCTTGGCAGGTGAGCGGCTCCTTGTCTCAAACTCGAGTCCTCTAGAGGCCAGAGAGCTTGAGGGCTTGAGCTTCTTTGCTGTATTTTAGCTGTTCCTAGCACTGCACTCTTCCGAGACGTCAGATGTTTTTTGCTGGTATTTGCTGGAGCTATTATACATATGGAGTATACATACATATATATATATATATATATATATATATATACATGTCTGACATGTGTTGAATGAAAATAAACAAAACTTTGAAGAGACAGGAGAGGAGGATGGAGACAAAATCTATGCAAGGCTGGAGAGGAGGATAGAAATAGGAGCCCTGGGAGACAGACAGCTTTATTAAACACATTATTGTTACGTAAAAGGAAAATGTTTTTTTTACTTTGCATTTCTTTTCCATTTATAATCAAATGCTTTAAAGTACTAGTCAAGCTTACTTAAACTGTTTTTTAACATTTTTTAACAAAAAGGAGAAAGGGAAATAGGGAGCTGAGCCTTAAACACCTTACCCTGGCTTGGCAGCAGGGTTTATTAAAGGGTTTATTACAGAACTTAGACCTATTTACACAGTTAAGAAGCAAAAAAAAGTTGTTTTGGGGTTTAGTTACTCTTTAAGGAGTTGAAATACAGTGTAATATTTTCACTTGAAGAGAAAAAAAGCTCAGTTTTTCTAAATTAACAATGTAAACTGTGCCGGGCAGAAAATCCTGTTGGACTTTACGCCTGAACAGGGACATGCTAACGCGACATGCCAGTAGCCTACTAGACCGCTGGAAGGATAAGCGGCATAGACAGTGGATGGATGAATGAAAACCAGACTCGTTTGAGTCCCTCTTAGGGGCTGTTTACACGACAACGTTGCAGTTTTTGTTTGAATACGCGGGTGAAAAGGCACTGTGTTTACACGACAGGGCGCGTGATGGAAAACGATGTAGTACATATGCCTGACCTTTAGATGGCAGTGTGCCCCATGTATGCAGGGTTCCAAGGTTTCCCCCTCACAACCGAGTAAGGTGGTAAGGTCTAGCTGCAAGCATCATAGGTGTTTCTCAATGCCAAGGAACCTCACCTTGATACCTTGGTCCCGCCCCGGTTGCCTAGGAGACACGTCATCAGGGACCGCCAAGGCGTGTTCCAATGTTCATGTGCTACCGAGGCGTATGTCCTCCGTTTGTCTGCCGTTTAGAGTGCGTGTGGAATGGCGAGCTGGTTACTTTGGGTTTTCTAAGCTCGCTATTAATGCCCCCGAAATAATCTTTTAAATCAACGTCAGACATCCAAAATAGTTGCTATCATATAATAACCTTTAACACCAGCACCTTTTTGAGAAAAGCCAAGCAGCTGCTTTATTTTTTGTCAACCCGATCGAGATATGTCAAGCAAGAAAAGTGAAGCTAAGCTAACGGTAACCTCTGCTCAAGCTAACGTTTCTGACCACGATTACACACCAATGGAAACTTCAGGAAGCAGCTACGGTAAGAGGAAAGACCATCCTCTGACTCCAACAAAATCTTCTGTTCCTCCCAACAAGATTAAAGCCTCGCAAGAACCAAAGGAACACCCAAGTGCTCTTGTTGAGGCAATTGAAAAGCTAACAATGAAAATGGACACATTTGGAGAACAGTTACGACAGACCACTGTTATGGTAGCCAGTGTAGCCAAGCTATCAGAAATTAATGCCGCAGAAATTAAGGAGTGCAAAGCGCAATTAAAAGCAGTTGAGAAAGAATTGCCACAACTTATCAGGGAAAATAAAGAACTAACGGAAAAAGTTACAGAGATGGAAAGATACAAGCGGCGCTGGAACCTTAAGATACAAGGTCTTAAAGAAAAGGAAAATGAACAGATCCGTCAAGAAATCATCAACATCCTGTCAGAGATCGCACCACAGTGGGCCGCTTCCATGGAAACAGTTATTGACAGTGTTCATCGGCTCGGGAAACGAGAAGAAAGGAGTCATCGCCAAGTGATCATCCAGTTTGGGATGAGGCATCAGAGGGATGAGATCTGGAGACTGACTAAAAACTCTAAGTTCTGCAAGGAAGCTGGGATTCGTTTCAAGCAGGACTTTTGCAAAGCAGACAAAGAGGCGCGACCAGCAGTTTGGCCAAAGATGGAGCAAGCCCGTGCAGCTGGGAATAGCATCTACTACAGAGGCCATATGGCTTTTATTGATGGTAAAAGAATTCTTGTTGATACCTGAGATTGAATCTGATAGCTTATATATCTGACCACTCAGGTAGATATGTTAACATTCAATACTTGAAATACAATTATATATATAAAAAAACAAAACAAAAAACAACAAAACAAGAAAAGAAAAAAAAAACTTAACTGAAGTTAAATGGTCAAGGTTCTACCACACATTATTGGTTGTGCAAGTTTTATGCAGATTGAGATTATTTACTTTAATTTTGCATGCCTTTCAGGCTCCCATTATTTTTTTTTTTTTTTCAGAAGAGGTAAACTTTACCGTCAGTCTATTATATTCCTTTTAAGTTCATTGATAAAACTGCTTAAGTTTCCGGTTTCTAAGATACGTATTACCGATTTAAAGTTTGATATCTGATGTTGATTAATCCCAAAAAATTAGTTAGGGGCTCATCACAACTCGTTAGTTACAACTAACAGATCTACGCTCTGCAACCTTTCACCTTTCTCAAGATATTTTTTCCTTCATCCTTTTAGTTTTTGTCATGTCTTTATTCAATTCTAACCTTTCTTTTGTGACACTTAACTCTAGGGGTTTAAGAGACTCTGTTAAAAGGAAAGCAACATTTTTATACTTAAAAAGTGAAAAAAGCACAAGCTTATCTTGTTCAAGAAACTCAGCAATGAGACAGATGAAAAATTTCTAATGGATCTTCTAATAGATCTAACTAATACTGTAAAAGACTTATCCAAAATTTATGTAGACTGTGATATCTTTATTGGAGGAGATTTTAATGCAGTAATGGATGAATGGCTTGACAGGCACCCCACAAAATTTCAAAATTATCACTACAATACAGCTATGTTGGAACTTTGTAACTTACTCAAACTGACAGATATTTGGCGCTATCTAAACCCAGACACTCAAATGTTTACTTGGTTTAAACCAGATGGTACAATTAAATTTAGATTAGACTACTGGCTTGTGTCAGATATTAATCCTGACTCTGAAATAAACTGCACAATCTCGGTTGCACCACTTACGGACCACTGTCTAGTTAAAATTAATGTAACGCCATCAAATATGCACTTAAGAAGAAATGGATATTGGAAATTTAACTCAAACCTCCTTAATCATGATCCCTTTTGTCAAGAAATTAAAATAACTATTAGTGACATAAATATGGATCCATCATTCACGAGCTATAGAGCCAAATGGGAATATCTAAAATATAAAATTCGTCAAATTTCCATCTTGTTTGGTAAAACTTTAAGTAGAGACAGTAAACAAAAAGAAATGCACATTGTTAAGGAAATCAATAGTATTTGCAATAAACATCTGATAAATGAAGACGATAAGCAGAAATTAACAATGCTGCATTCCTCACTGGACTAATAAAGCTAAAGGAGCTTATATCCGTTCTAGAGCAAAATGGATGGAGGAAGGAGAAAAGAGTACAGCATATTTCTGTCGTCTAGAGAAGAGAAGGCAGGAACGAAATGCGGTAAAAACACTAATAATTGACAACCAAGAATGTACTGACCCTGATAAGGTGGAAAAAGCCCATAACTGTTTAAAACTGGATAAATCCCCAGGCTCAGATGGTTTAACAAGCAACTTTTACAAACATTTCTGGGATAACCTTAAAGATCTTTTACTAGATATGCTAAAAGAAATATGTAATACATTCATTTTACCAACAACAATGAAGCAAGGAATTATTACCCTAATTCAAAAACCTGGCAAAAACTCAAAAATAATTGACAATCTACGTCCCATAACTCTTCTTAACGATTACAAACTCTTAACTCATATTTTTGCAAACAGACTTAGAGAGCGGATCGAGGACATCGTTTCAGACACACAATCAGGGTTCATCAGAGGACGTTCAATACATAATAATATACGGCTTATACTTGATTTACTTGACTATAATTACCTAATAGAAGACAAAAGCCAAATCCTTTTTCTGGACTTTTTTAAAGCTTTCGACTCTATAGAACACAAATTTATGTTTCAGACAATAGAGCTCTTAGGATTTGGTGAACAATTTATAAACATAGTCAAATTAATTTACAAAGATACTGATAGCACAGTCCTTCTGCCGCAAGGAACTTCCCCAAGATTCCAGATTCAAAAAGGAATTAAGCAGGGATGTCCTATATCCCCACTGTTATTTATTATTGCAGCTGAGATGTTTTCCATTCTTATAAAAAATTCCGATTTTAAAAAACTAAGAATATTCGATCAACAACTGACAATAAGCCAACTTGCTGATGGAACAGCCATATTTATGGAAAATAGCGACCAACTCCCAAAAATCCTTGAAACAATAGGTTCCTTTTCAAAAGCGTCTGGTCTAAAACTGAATCTCAATAAATGTGAACTTTTACCTATTCATGATTGTAATCTCTCAGTTATTCATTCCATCCCTGTGAAAACAACAGTTAAATATCTAGGCATACAAATTACAAAGGACGCGAATCTACTAACCAAACTTAATATCTGGGGGGAACTTGGAAAAATGTAAAGCTCGTCTCAACTCTTGGTCTCAAAGAGATCTATCTATTATCGGGCGAACACTACTTACCAAAACTGAAACCATCTCTCGCTTCATCTACCCAGCCCAATCACTGTCAGTTCCCAAGGATGCAATCAAAGCAATAAACCAAGCAAACTTTAACTACATCTGGAAGAGTAAAACACATTATATAAAAAAAGAGTACAATGACTCAAAACTATGAAGAAGGCGGGGTTAAAGCAATTGATTTGGAATGTATTGATGGTACAATCAAAATCAATTGGCTAAAACAATTTCTAAATAAACAAACACAAACTTGGTTTCACATTCCCAACAATATCTTTATGAAACTTGGTGGCATCAAATTTCTCCTCAGTTGTGACTATGACCTTAAGAAACTCCCCTATAAAATCTCTTCATTTCATTATCAAACTCTGTTTTATTGGAAAATGATATACAAACATAATTTTAGTCCCCACAATATCCCGACATGGAACTGCAGGTACATCTTACATAAGGGTAAATCTGTGTTTTTATACAAAACTGGTTAGATAAAAGCATTTGGTCTGTTTCTCATTTATTGGACTGTAATGGTAATTTACTTTCATTCGAGGACTTTAGTGCTAAATTTAACATTATTGACAAGCAGCAATATAAAAAAGTTTTTGATCCAATACCTAAGCAAGTACTTCTAAGGATATCTCACCTGCATCGAGACAGTTCAACTGCAAAGCTTCCTTCGCTTTTGGTACAAGGGAGTAATCTGTTCAAATGTAAAATAAGTAACCTTGCTATTAGACAAATATTTAACAAAGAACTGTACCCGTTCTCTAGGTCTCACAATTCAATCTCTAGATTCTTTTCCAAAAAAGACGCTGAGTGTTTAAGATCCTCTTTCTTTAAATTTCCGATTATGCCAAAAGCTAAGGAAGTGCACTACAAAATCCTAAATGGAATCTATCCATCTGCTGAATTTCTTTCTAATAGATTTGGTTTTGACTGTAATAACTGTATGTTTTGTACCAATAACACAGAAACCACAGATCACATGTTTTATTTTTATCTTCATCAATGCCCTCTGGAGTGATTTATTCAATTGGCTGTCTAAATATCTGCCTGTTCCTGTTTTAAAGAAAGAAAATGTTTTGTATGGTATTATTGTCAGAGATAACTGTCACAATATGCTGATCACCTCCATAATAATACTGGGAAAGTTCTTCATAGATAAGAAATCCATTCCAAAAATTACTTTTTGTCTCTGAAACACATGAAAGGAAAGAATGCTGTGAAAATGTGCACAATGACAGATGATTTCGACATGCGTAAAAATCCCTAGCCCTCTCTCTTTTTTATTTTATTTTTTATTTTACTACTTTAATCTATCTCTTACAACTCTCTCGCTTCTCTTGAGCGTCTGTTTGTTTTGATTGTCATGTTCCAATGATAATGTCTGTATAAAAAAAGATTTCAATAAAAAAAAAAGTTTGTCTGCCGTTTAGCTAACTGACCGAGGATACATGGAAGGTTCCTTGATGCCTTCCCTCGGTCAAAAATTTCCCAGAATACATCGCGGTATTTTCGAAGTTGCAGCTTCGGTTTCTAGCAGGTACTAACTCGCTTTCACATTTGATTTAACCAATATATATACACAATTTAAAAAGTTAAACTCTCGTTATACATCTATATTGAAACTTATACGTATAAAATATAACGATGGGCGGGACGTAAAATGAGCGCGTAAGCAAAAGGCGGGCCCTGGGCAGCCGTGGTCACGTGATGTAAGTCTGTTTCATTTAACTGTTTTCTTTGACCAAGAAAGGACAGTGTCCTCGTAAGCAAGGCGCCTCGCCTACCGAGGCATTGCCTGGGTAGGCGAGGCGCCTTGACATTGAGAAACATAATAACTGGACGAAGCCTCGGTGACGTCACCCATAGGTTTCTGAAGAGCAAAAATGAAGCCAAATGGGCTGTTCCCACCGCCGCCATCTTGGCTGCGTCACGCGTCTCGTCACTCCCAGAAAATACAAAAATGGGCAAAGAGGTGGAGCTGAGAGTGACGCTGTGAGGGCGGGGCGGATGATTGACACTCTGAGCCGATGTAGCCAGGAGCTAGTCCTGGAGCTAACTGAAGCTAATTGAAGCTAACGGAGGTTAGCGGCGCCTTTAGCCTGAAAGCCGCAGTAGAGCAACTCTGCTACCCTCTTCCATCCAGGCTGTAAATATAGACAATATTAAATCGGTGAGTTAACATTTAAATTGAAATTATTTATTTAAATGAAATTATCATTAACTTAATGCAAGTTTTCAATAATATTTTTAACTTAGTTATTAATAGTGTATGTGATCTATTAAGTCCATGCATGAGATACATGATCAAGCTAAGTTAGTTAGGATAGTTCACATATTTATATTAATATTTGTTTGTATTTACCCTAATTGTTAGTGATTGTACTACCATGTAGGATCTCCCAGTTAAAAAACTGTTCCCACAGCTATTGTAGATTTAACAGCTAATATGAATAATTTCGATCCTAGTCAATTCTGCAATGTATGAATTTTACTAATCATTTATTGAGGTCTGTGAAGGGATGAGTTGCACTTTTAGTAAGACACTTGTGTTTCTTTTTATATATTTAGTTTACCAGGTCACTATGGCGCCATGCCTGTCCTCCACAACAGCCAAACAGCAGAAAATCTAAGTACCTGTCTCCATCAATTCATGTAGAACTCTGCTGATTAACATCACAAAAGCTCAAATAATACCTCAACTACAGCCACAAAACCCTGATGAGTTGAAAAGAAGACGCCATAGATCCAGAGCATCCTCTACATCAGACTGTCATACAACTACAGAGCGTCTTCAGTCAGAGGCTTCTTCAGATCTGCAGAGCACTACAAGAGATCATCCCTACCCACAGCCATCAGCATCTACAACAAATCTTTGAAGGAACTTGCATAATGAGTTACAACAACATTTAATTTCCCTTTGGGATTAATAAAGTAATTTTGAATTGAATTTTGAATTGAACATCTCATTATTAAAATAAACCTTGGCGTAGGTAATATTACAAAGCCAAATCATACTTCTTATGTAGCTACAAAACTATGATTTTTTTTCTTGAAATGGAAACAATATCTGTGTGAAAGAAAAACAGAAACTTCATTGATTTGTTGTTTATTTAATCAAAAACAGAAAATGGACAGCACCAAAGGATATGAAAGAAGTGGCATTAAAGGTGATGCACATATGTTAAGTACTTCTTATGATCTTCCTGTAGTTTTAGGCGATTTATATGATCTGTAAGGAAAAAAACAATGTATATTAAAAGCAAATTAAAATTTCTACATTGCATTCAACATTAGTTGGAAACCAACTCACCACAACAAGACAGACGTGCTGTAAACAAAAGAGCACACAGACATAACACTTATGGGTGTATGTATAAAAGTACAACAATGAAGGTGAATCCCATTTGACAGCATATCAGAAATGAATAATGCCTTAACTGACAACTCTTATAAATTTTTAAAAAGTAAAAAATCTCTGACAACAAAATATGAAATATATCTGGAGTTAGTTGTTTTTTTTTAAACAGATGTGCCTCTGAGATAAGGCTGCTTGGTCGACAACGGGTTGAAATGATCACATTTCCTTATCTACTTTACATGTTAAAACCGTCAAAATAATGTGCAAGCCATCTTTGTCCAATAAGTGCACGATTTATATCTAAACACTAATAAAGTTTACAGATACAACTGATGCTCAAGTTCAGAGAAAGGAAATGGCCAAAGTCTTAACGTGAGTCCCAGGCTGAAGGCCTTCCTGGAGCAAAACAGGGGGGTAAAGCAGTCTATGGCGCCAAGCTGCTAGCCACTGTTAGCCACCGTTAGCCACCAGCGGTAACGCTGACGGCTCATCCAAGACATGACAATCAAAAGGACACGCCCCCAATTATTCATAATTTCAAGATTAAATTAAAGTCTAAACGGATGAGTTAGAAAAAAAATCACCCCACTCAGAGTTGTCATGACGATAAACCTGACCTATTAAACCTAAAATGGTTTTTTGAACCAGGCTGTAAACAGATTTATTTCTGCTGTGAAGTTGGCCTTTTTTACATGGGAGTCAATGGGAAATTGCTCCTTTCTGCAGCCAGCCCCCAGCGGATGAGGGGTGAACTGCAATTTTTGTTACTTCCGGGTTGTCCTCAATTCTGAGTGGCGGAGTTTGCCCCTTGGGTGCAACCAGAGCCACTACAAACCACGCCCCCATGTGACTGTAGAGGCCCATTACCTATGCCCATAACATAGGGAAACGAAGCAATAATGGGAGCAATTTTAATTTTGACGGTTGATTCATATCATTAAATGCCTTTTAATGCAAACAATACACTTGAAACAATAAATGTATACAAAAACAGAAAATGATGTAATTAAAAAAGATTATATAGGACTGCAGATTTATATATATTTATATGAGTGACTAATGTATGTGCACGTTTATTTTAAACTCAATAAAATATTAGCAAGAATAATAATTAGTTATTTCAATTAAAATAGGTTGTTTCCACACTGTCATAGAACTTGGCCCATTACATCTGATGCCATAAGAATCACTGTTTCTGTTGGGTTAACAGGAAAGATTGCTGGCCCTTTGACACAAAATGTATTTATTTTGAACTAAATAAAATATTTTGAATTAGGTATACAATTCACAAGACTAGTAAAATTATATTGACCATACACTAATCTTTAAAAAATGTACTGTAAAACACAAAAGTTGAAAAGTTTTGCTTTAGAAAAAAGTTCAGACGAATGAAATAATAATAATTTTACTTTATTAATCCCACGGTAGGCAAATTCACATGCTACGGTAGCACTGTAGAACCTCAGTTGTGCTTAGGCTGTTTTGATTCAGTCGAGCTTTCGGAATTATCAAAAATATTAGCCTCATCTATCCTTCAACTTGTATGTTGGACCCAATCCCAACCAAACTATTTAAGGAAGTGTTCCATTTGGTTCCTGGCCCCATTTTGGATATGATGAATCTATCCTTAGTAAACGGATACGTACCACAGGAATTTTAAATAGCTGTAATTAAACCTTTTCTCAAGAAACCTTCCCTTGATCAAGATGACTTAGTGAATTACAGACCTATATCTAACCTTCCTTTCTTATCCAAAGTCCTTGAGAAAATAGTTGCTAATCAAGTCTGTGAACATCTAAACAGTAACGAGCTGTTTGAAGAGTTTCAGTCAGGTTTTAGAGCTCATCATAGCACTGAAACAGCACTGGTGAAGGTTACTAATGATATTCTCATGGCCTCAGATAATGGACTTGTGTCTGTTCTGGTTTTGTTAGATCTCAGTGCTGCTTTTGACACAGTCGATCATAATATTCTCTTAGAAAGGCTTGAACATGTTTTTTTCCATGGCATAAGACATCAGCTGCTTCTCACTGATGAGACAAAATGAATTAGCAATTAGTAAAAGGACGTTCACAGTGAGAGGCTTGTCATAAACAATGTGAGAACAATACATATAGGTATTAGCAGTGTCCTTATGTTTGTAGAATACCTCCAGTCATACTTGCAGCCCACAGCTGTACATTTCCGTGGCTCTGTTGACTGAACATTCATGGACAGCTGACAGTGCATGGACGGTTGCCTGTGTCAAGAGGTCAACCAAAAGGACATCTTTCATTTAGACATTAAAGTAGTCTGTCATGTTGCAGTTAACAAGATATTAACCATGAGATAAAGACTGACAACAGTAATAATACAAATATATGTTAATATGATAAATAAAAAAAGTTTCAGAATGTACCTCCGGCGGAAGCACATCCATAACAAATGCCACTTGATTGTGACATCTGGTTGTCTGTGCTTTAACCAGGCTTGTCAAGAAGCCCAGCACTCTGTCCAGCTGCTCATCCTCCTCAAAGAACATGTTCACCCTGCTCTTTGACGTTGCCCAGAAGGATGCCACTTTTCCTGCAATGACTGTCTGTAAATATACAGATATTTCGGGAGGATGCTCAAAGTAAATGTACAAACACTAGGCTAGCAGAAAATGTGTCACTTAAATAATTCATTTATTATGTTTTGACCAAAATTAGTTACAGTATGCGACTCAAATTTCAATTTCAAACTCACTTCAAAATGTTGCAGTAGGCCTTTATCCTGAGTAATTAACATTACAAGGTCACTGCTGACTCTTTTTCTGTGTTCCGCTAGCTGAGCCCTTTCCAAAAATTTAATTAAACAACATTTAGATGTTAAACGTAATTATTCTGGTTAAATATATTATATATGATATGTTGTTTCTTGATTTCCGGAATTGCGCCGCTCAAGGTGGCAGCATGTTGGAGTGGCTCTGTTACTTTGGTTCACATTTTTTCTTTTTTTAAATTTTAATTCTTCCATTTCTGGTAGAAACATTGTTTTTGTGGACAACTGTTCTCTCTGGTTTTGAATGCTGTGCAGCTGGAAGGATTTTTGCTGATACTTTATATTTTTGGACATTTGTTATGATGCATAACCATGGCAACAAGGTGGTTTACAACTGGCAGCAGCTGATTAACATCACAAAAGCTCAAATAATACCTCAACTACAGCCACAAAACCCTGATGAGTTGAAAAGAAGACGCCATAGATCCAGAGCATCCTCTACATCAGACTGTCATACAACTACAGAGCGTCTTCAGTCAGAGGCTTCTTCAGATCTGCAGAGCACTACAAGAGATCATCCCTACCCACATCCATCAGCATCTACAACAAATCTTTGAAGGAACTTGCATAATGAGTTACAACAACATTTAATTTCCCTTTGGGATTAATAAAGTAATTTTGAATTGAATTTGAATTGAATTGAATTGAATTGATCCTTTGCATGTCCTTACCACAAGCCTGTCGTAAGACATGTCATCACTCAGGATCCCAACATCTCTGGTTCTGGTGGCCACATCATGCTGGTCCATGCTGTCAGTGTCCTTAAAGACACACAAAGACATGACTTAGTGCACAGCTGTAAAAACTGGATATTTTGTTCTAATGCAATAATCTTCACTCAAATTAACCTGCTCTCTGGGCGGAAAGCTTTAAGGCCTCTTAAAATACATGGAAGGTGTCCTGTGGACTCTGCAGAAAGCAAACCATAATTGTATCAGTTTGTTTTAAGAGGATCCGAAAGGATTGTCATAATATGAACATTATCAATATCTGTAATCCACACAACAGGGAACATGTCCAAGAACTGGACATGTATCCTGCATCCGTGACGTGTTTCCTTCACTGCCTCTGTTATCGGACATTTAAAGAAATGGGTTTATAAGAGTACGCTTTTTTTTTTTAGAAAAAAAATAAATAGCTAATGCTCTTTCTGTCAATCAAACAATGTCTGAGAGGCCGAATCACAGAGAAAAACCTCAGTTTTGCTGAAAAACGTTGACGTGTAAACAGCCTACAGGCAAGGACATAATCTCGTAAAAACTGCAGCAGTATTGCTTTTTTTATTCAGAAAAACAAAGCTTTTCTATCTATCTATCTATTTATTTATTGTAAACAACATCTCGTCAATAAGAAAAAACATTTAAAAAAATTTTTATTTCCTTTTGGTTTTCTTTTTCTTCCAAGTGAATGCAATACGCTTCCGTACTGAAAGAACACTTCCCCGACTTGCGGTTGCAGGTTTCTTTTCCCGTGGAAAAACAACGCTGAAGCAGTAAAAGGGAGTAGCTGTATCGTGCGAAGCTATCCTGCAATGTAGGCAAATAAAATGCATCCTGAAAGAACAAGTATGATCATCCCTATTTATAAATCGTACGTTGCTGATGTCGCGACAGTGGCGCCGTGGCTTAGTTGGTTAAAGCGCCTGTCTAGTAAACAGGAGATCCTGGGTTCGAATCCCAGCGGTGCCTTTTGCATTTCAAAGTCACTTTTATTCAGTTAGTCATGAACTGTCATCTTCTCTGTCACTCTGCAAATGAAGGCTAATCCTTCAACACACCATTTTTTTTGTATAAAAACAATTTCTTAAGATTTTTTTTCTTTTTAAATCATATCTTAAGCTCTCCATTTTTACTGCTGTGTTTTGCTGTTTAGAGGCGCCACCTTATGGAAGAAATTTGGAAGCGAGTTAATGGCTAAATTTGAAAACGCCCACAGAAAATATATATAGCCTACACGAATAGTGGATTCTGCTGTTGGTGTGAGCCTCCTCTACCAGATCTTAGCTTCAGTTTGCTACGGCACAAAGGTTGTTAACGATATCATATTATCAGTTATGGGCCATTCCACCAAATGGGTGCCATTTCCATCCCCAGGCAAATGTATGTATAAATGTGCATGAAAATGAACTGTTCACTGCTGGGACGTGGAACTTCTTTGAGGCGAGCCACGGGAAGGGTGCACCGGATGGTGTAGGAGGAGCCCTGAAGAGGAGAGCTGACAGTCTGGTCAGCAAAGGGACAGACATTCCTGATGCTGCACAACTGTTTGATGTGTTGCAAAAGTCAGAAACAACAATCAAGTTGTTTTTTGTCAATGAGGAAGCAGTGGAGAAAGCTGTTCAGGAGATGCCAAATGATGTGCCATCAATTCCCTCCACAATGAGGATACATCAGGTAGTATCCCTTGCCCAAGAAGAACTGACAACCAGAGATGTCAGCTGCTTGTGCACAACAAGGCAAAATCTGACCTGTGAGTGCTTTAATGCAAAGCCTTTCACATTCCGTCATCAAAAGGCAGCCCCCACAGCCACATAAATTATGTGGCAAAGTCCTGACATTATTGGCAAATGGTGTGTGGTGAAGTACGATGCAGACGTTTGCCCAGGTGTCATCACAGATACATGTGAAACACATGTTGAGGTGCGTTGCATGCACAAAATTGGGATCAACAGGTTTTTCTGGCCAGCACGTGAAGACCTGCTGTGGTATCTGTTTGAGGATATTTTGTGCATCATCCCACCCCTGAGGCAAGTCACAGCTTGCTACATGGAAATTCAAAAGGGGATCTGGGAAAAACTACAAAGTGGGTCTTAGAAAAAAGGACACAAAACTCAGACATACACATGTGGCACATGTTCCCCTTGTCCATTGTTCATTCCTGTTACCCTCTGTTCATTCCTGTTACACCTTGTTCATTCCTGTTACTCAATTGTTTTTCTGTAAAAAAAAATAAAAAGATAAAAAAAAAATTCAATTATATTTGGTCCACAATTTATTAAATTGTTTAATGAATTACATACTCATTAATTTGCTTAACTAGAACCCTGTGTCTTCTTGAAATAATAAATATGGGATTGGATCTCTTAGAAAAATACAACTTTTGTATATCAGTATGGATTTTTTGGTAACCAACATTAGTTATTTAAACTTAAAACCAACCATTTAATTTAAATAAACACTTTCTTGAGTAGAAAATGAAGGAATTAGTTTACCTGCTTATTCATGTGCTTTTTAAGATGTTACATGAGTTTTGGTAACAGGACTGAAAATAATGCAAACATGTTTGTCTCACAAACCATGTAAAAAATTTAATAAAGTCATTTAAGATTGACCAATGGTCATTTGGAATAGTTAAGTATATGTGTTACTAGATTTACTTTTGAAGATTACATTAAAACTAATTTAATTTGGTGGACTTGCAACAAGGAAATGGCACCCATTCGGTGGAATTAGCCTTATACTTTTACCACTCGTTCTCTGTAAATTTATTTATCAGATAGCCATCAGGAACAATAACATTTGGGCCTACTGCAAATTCCCTCCTTAGAGAAAATCGGTGATCTCAGGAGTTTTATGAGACGGGAACTTCCACTGCAGTCCACCCACCACACACGTACACACACACACACACACGGACAAAGAGGTTATCTTTTTTATGATTCAAGTCCATTCAGCAGCCAAAGATCAGGAGAGTTTAAAGGTTTTTTAAATAATTTTTTACTTGAAGTTCTCAACAAAAAGAGATATCAGCTGTCTTAAACACAGACATGGGATCAGCTTGGCCTTATTCACTGAGAGAAATTGGTAAAAATATGACAGTATTATAAAAATCAACTGCTTTATGAAGGAAGCTAAATCATTCAAATTCAAAAATACTTTATTGATCCCAGAGGGAAATAAAGTGTTGGTATAGCTCATATAATTAATTCTTAAAGGAGTTGTTGTAGATAGTGATGGCTGTGGGCATGAAGGAATTCCTGTAGCGGTCTGTATTGCAGCGAAACTGAAGAAGCCTTCGACTCAAGACATTCTATTGTTGTATGATTGTCTCATGAAGAGGAGGCTCAGGGTTGTCCATAATCTTTTTGGAAAGAGGTGTTCGGTGATGGGGAGGGAAGGATTGGGAGACAAAATGCCTCCCCAGGGAGCCAGCTCCCCCACTTGCCCCAATAGGCACTGCTGTTCACCAGGATCCACCAGGGGAGGGAGGCCTTGGCACATTCAACCCGGGGCCCACGGCCACAGCACCACCAAGCTCCATGGACCCCAAGGCAGTCCCCCCAGCCCCATCCCAGAAGGAGAGCTATACCCACCCTGACATTCGCTCTACTATCAGAACACAAAAGATACTAGACACCCAGGTTGAGTTCAGCCCCCCAAACCCCGGCTAAGTACCTGCCCAGACCAGGAGCAAACCGATGCCATGGGCGGCCAACCCACCAGGCCGACATCCAACACCGCCATTCCCTTGCAGAGCGACCGCTGCTGTTCAATGGCTCGGCAAGCGACCAAACCCAGCGCCCCACCAACCCGCCCTGCACGCCCGCTACCGGGCCAGTCCACCGGCAAGTCCAAGTGAACCCGGCCAAACGCCCAACCCCAGCGCCCCGCAGCGCACAAAAAACAAGACCCAGGAGCCAAGTCCAGTGCGGTTCAGTAAAAAGCTTTCCAGCTCAATCAAAACTCACTCTCTGTCGGTCATTGCTCCTTGAGTGGAAATGCGTTTAAGCTGAAGTAAATAAACTGTGGTCTACAGAGAGGTCACGGCAATGGTAGGCAGACCCGCTAGAAAAGGTCTGCACCCCCTGTTGTTCTGGGGGAGAATTGCTTTGCAACACTGACACACCAACAGAGAAGTATAAAACCTAGTTTATACTTTTTTGTATTTTATCATATCGTATAAGTATCAATTAAACTTTTTTACACAAGTAAAAGTAAAAAAGTACTTGATTCAAAGGTCTCCAGTCCATCAAAGGGCAACACAGAGACAGACATACAGGACAAACAACCATGCACGCACACACTCTTACCTCATACCTAACAGTCATGTTTTTGGAATGTTGCAGGGATCAAAGGAACAGCACTAGGCTGGTTTAAATCATATTTGTCTGATAGATTCCAGTTTGTTCATCTAAATGATCAATCTTCTTCACTATCAAGGGTTACTTGTGGAGTTCCACAGGGTTCTGTGCTTGGACCAATTCTGTTCACCATATATATGCTCCCAATTGGTAGAATCATTAGACAACATGGGATAAATTTCCACAGCTATGTAGATGATACACAATTATATTTATCCATAAATCCTGATGAACCCAGTCAGTTAGGTAGATTACAGGCATGTCTGGAAGACATAAAAACATGGATGACCCTAAACTTTTTGCTTTTAAATTCTGACAAAACAGAAGTTGCTGTCTTTGGACCAGAAGTTCTAAAACAGAAACTAATTAGTCAATCACTTCATCTGGATGGCATTAAATTGGCCCCTAGTAATAACGTAAAGAACCTCGGCGTTATTTTTGACCAAGACTTGACATTTAAATCCCATGTTAAACAGGTTTCTAGGATTTCTTTCTTTCACCTCCGGAATATTGCTAAAATTAGAAACATCCTGTCCAGAAGTGATGCTGAGAAACTAGTCCATGCATTTGTTACCTCAAGGCTGGACTACTGTAATTCTTTACTATCAGGTAGTCCACAAAATGCCATTAAAAGCCTTCAGTTGATCCAAAATGCGGCAGCAAGAGTTCTGATGAATATTAAAAAGAGAGATCACATTTCTCCTGTTTTAGCTTCCCTTCATTGGCTCCCTGTTAAATCCAGAATAGAATTTAAGATCCTTCTTCTTACATACAAAGCCCTTAATAATCAAGCTCCATCATACATCAGAGATCTAATTGTTCCTTATGTTCCTAACAGAGCCCTTCGCTCTCAGACTGCAGGTTTACTTGTAGTTCCTAGGATTTCTAAAAGTAGAATGGGAGGCAGATCTTTTAGTTATCAGGCTCCTCTCCTGTGGAACCAGCTCCCAGCTTTAGTCCGTGAGGCAGACACTCTGTTTACTTTTAAGGCCAGGCTTAAAACTTTCCTTTTTGATAAAGCTTATAGAGTGGCTTAGGTCATCCTGAGCTATCTCTGTAGTTATGCTGCTATAGGCTTAGACTGCTGGAGGACAGACTTACCAATTTTCTTCACTCTGCTACTTCCTTTTCTCCTACGACTCTCCAGTTGTATTACAGTACATTCTGTTATTTCGACTGTTAACTTTGTTTTCTCTCAGTGTTTTCCTCTCCATAGAAGATATACCTGGTCTGGTATCCTGCTTGGCTGCAATGCCCTGTTGGACGGGGGGCACCGACTGGGATGATGCTCCCATCCACTGTGTCCTGTTATCAACTTTTTACTTTCTGTAACATAGAAAGTTCTCTTATATCAGATCTTCTGTTCCTTCTGTGTTTCTGCTCTTTCTTCTCAAACCCCCAGACGGTCGTGGCAGATGGCCGCTCCTACTGAGCCTGGTTCTGTTGGAGGTTTCTTCCTGTTAAAGGGGAGTTTTTCCTCACCACCGTCACTACATGCTTGCTCAGTATGAGGGATTGCTGAAGGATTGCTGTGGTTGGAAAGTCTGCATCAACGGGGCCCAACCTCACGCCAATGACTGACGCAATCTGCTGGGATTCCTTAAATAGGAAACTTTTTAACTGATTGGAATGTTTGTATTGTATATAAATGTATTGAAATGACTTCTTGTTAAGTGCCTTGAGACAACATCTGTTGTGAATTGGTGATATATAAATAAACTGAAATGAATGTAGGAGGAAGCTGGAGTATCCAAAGAGAACCCACGCATGCACAGAGAGAACATGCAAACTCCATGCAGAAAGATCTGAGGCCGGGATTCGAACCCAGGACCTTTTTGCTGCAAGGCAACAGTGCTACCAACTGCGCCACTGCACATATATGCCCATTAAAACGTATTAATTTTAGTGCAATGCAATTACATTACAGAACCATATGTGGACTACTGAGCATTAATATATATATATATATATATATATATATATATACATATATATATATATATATATAAATTAAGAATAGTATCACCAAAAGTCTTACAACCTCAGCACAGACAAGATTGTACAGACCCCTGCAATCTCTAATGACCCCCTTGTGGCCACGGACTTCAGGTTGTGAACCATTGTTCTAGAGGCTGAATCCGCGCTGACGCACTGGTTACTGGAACTAAAAGCTCCACTTCAGCCAAAGTTTTGAAATCTGGGAACATTTCTCTGATTCAAGTGATAAGAAGTCGGAAAGAATCTCTGAACCCAGCTTCATATCGCTTCAGCAGAAGAAAATGTCAGAGCATGCGTTCTTTCGCACGGGTGTTTGGCACGACACCGGGCTCTTTGAAGCGCGTCTTTAACCAGCCGCACCGGTAACAGTCACGTTCCAAAGCCTCTTGGTCTGAGATGATGCTCAGATGGCTTCATGCAAACCTTTTTATTATTAATTTATTGATTCAGTCACTTGTACTTCGTGCTTCAACTCAAACCTAAAAATGTCTGCGCGTCTGCACCAAATGGTCAGGGGTGTCAATTATAATCTGTCAAAATGACAAGTGGCCTTCGGATTTTTCGTCACCGTTGTAAAAAAAGAAAGAAAAGAAACCGGACTAATATGGAAAATATTCGGTTAACGGGACCCTGTGTGCACAGTATGCAATGGATCGCGTACAAGCGGGGTGTCTGAATGGTAGATGTTTAAAATTATGATCAAACCACTGTGAAATTCTATCCAGTTGGCGGATTTTTAGATCGTTTTTGTGTGTCTTCTTATAAAAAGACTTAATGAAACAGGAGTAACGAGGCTATTTTTAAAATGTAAGGAGTAGAAAGTACAGATAATTGCGTGAAAATGTAAGGAGTAGAAGTAAAAAGTAGGCCCATAGATAATTACTTCAGTAAAGTATAAATACCCATAATCTCTACTTAAGTAAGGTAACGAAGTATTTGTACTTCGTTACTTGACACCTTTGGTGATTAGCCACAGTGTTGAATAGTCTTTACTCCATGTTGAATGAAAAACTTGGCCAGACCCCGTGAACTGGGTCACAGCATCATGTGACACCCCACCAGGCTCCTGATTGGTCGATGCTTACTTGGTATGAAACTGTACTGTTGCTCATAAATGCTCACTTCTGATCTAAGCCTAGCTTCCACCACTCTTTCCCACAGCTTCATTGTATGACTCATTAGCTTTATTCCTCTGTAGTTGCCATAATTCTGTACATCTGCCTTGTTCTTAAAAATCGGCACTAGAACACTTTTCTTCCATTCCTCAGGTATCTTCTTACTCTTCAAGATCTTGTTGAATAACCTAGTCAAAAACTCTACTGCCACCTCTCCTAGGCACTTCCATACCTCCACAGGTATGCCATCAGGACCAACTGCCTTTACCCTCTTCATCCTCTTCAAA
The DNA here is from genome assembly GCA_963556495.2 of Valencia hispanica. NCBI lineage: Eukaryota > Metazoa > Chordata > Actinopteri > Cyprinodontiformes > Valenciidae > Valencia > Valencia hispanica. Next base: position 4,685,196 of record OY747714.1, on the reverse strand, counting down.
GCTTTCCTCACTTTATCCTTACTAATCTCAGCTACTTCCTGGTCTACACTATTCACCTCTTGTACTCTACATTCTCTCCAATTTTCCTTATTCATCAGCTATTCAAAGTTATATTTCCATCTTCCCATCACATACTTGGCACCCATCAGTACATTTCCATCCCTATCCTTAATCTCCCTTACCTGTTGTGCATCCTTTCCATCTCTATATCTCTGCCTCGCCAACCTGTACAAATCATTCTCTCGCTCCTTACTGTTCAACCTAGCATTCAGGTCATCTTACGCCCGTTGTTTGGCCTTTGCCTCTTCTACCTTCACCATTGGGAAAACATTGCTTTGTCCAACAAGTCTCAAGCTCAGCTGTGATATTTAGATGATAGGCTCAGAATTCTGAGTCAATTCAATTTAGTTCAAAAATACTTTTTTGAATCCAGAGGGGCATTAAATGTTGTTGCAGCTCATATCATTTAATTCTTGAGTGAGATGTTGTAGATGCTGTTGGCTTTGGGCATATAGCGGTCTGTATTACAGTGAAACTGAAGAAGCCTCCAACTGAAGAAACTTTGTTGTATGAGAGTCTCATGAAGAGGATGCTCAGGGTTATCCATAATGTTCTTGATTTCATGAAGAATCCTTCTTTGCATCAACTCCAAAGGTTCTACAGTTGTCCACAGAACTGAACCAGTTCATGAGTCCACATGAAAGCATAATTCCATCCTACCTTGCATTTACTGTTAGGATTGCTGCTGATGTTGGTGTAAGGGTCTGTTTACATATTACTTTAACGTTTGAGCTGGTAGTGCATATATATGTATATATATATATATATATATATATATATATATATATATATATATATATATATATATATATATATATATATATATATATATATATATATATGTCAATGATGAGTTCCCAGCTCTTTCAGGTAGAAAACACTGAAGTTAGCATCTAACTTCATGTTTTCAGTTTGGCAGTTTAGTTAATGATTCAGTCATTTATTCAGATGCTGAACTAGAGGCTAAAAAGCCTATGCTAACCTTAGCTCTGAAGGTCAACAGAAGCCACTCACTTGTGTTATTTAATGAAACCGTAACCACCAGAAAAAAAGTTAGAAGGGTTTGCATTCATCCTCACGTTTCATTATAAAATAAAGAATTACTGAAATCAAAAATCAAAAAGGGACTAATTTAAACATTTATATATATGTGGATGAGGTGAATACCACATCTTTAGGTAGTTTCAGTTAATTTTATTGACAGTGGTGGGAAGCTACAGTAACAGCAGGTTAATTCACAGGACCAATTCACAACACACGTTATCTCAGGGCACATGAAAAGTCATTTTCAATTCAAACAGAGATTCCTATTAATCGTTCAGTTCATTATTCCAATCAGTTTAAAATGTTCTTTCTAAGGAAAGCCACCAAATTGCATTGAGTCATTAACTTTCAGTATTCACTCCTCCTGGACGAATATCGCCTGGGTTGTGTTGCTAACTTCACAGCAATCCCTCATACTGAGCAAGCATGTTGCAGCAGTGGAGAGAAAAAACTCCCCTTTAACAAGAAGAAACCTACAGCAGAACCAGAACCTGGCTCAGTACGAGCGGCCATTTGCCATGACTGACTAGGGGTTTGAGAAGACAGAGCAGAGACACAAAAAGAACAAAAAAACTGATGTAGGAGTACCTTCTAAGTAAAGGAAAGTAAAAGATTGATAACAGGAGAGGGAGAACATTCAGTTACTATGAGCATCATCCCATCAACACTCCCCTCCAACAAAGCATCACATCAGAACGCCAGACCAGGCGTAACTTCTATGGAGAAAAAAACACTGAGAGAAAACATAAAGTCAACAGTTGAAATAACAGTAAATAATGCAATTGAAGAGTAGTAGATAAAATAAGTAACCGAGTGAAGAAAAGGGGTCAGTCTGTTCTTCAACAGTCTAAGCCTATAGCAGCATAACTACAGAGATAGCTCAGGATGACCTAAGCCACTCTAACTATAAGCTTTATCAAAAAGGAAAGTTTTAAGCCTGGCCTTAAAAGTAAACAGAGTGTCTGCCTCACGGACTAAAACTGGGAGCTGGTTCCACAGGAGAGGAGCCTGATAACTAAAAGATCTGCCTCCCACTCTACTTTTAGAAATCCTAGGAACTACAAGTAAACCTGCAGTCTGAGAGCGAAGGGCTCTGTTAGGAACATAAGGAACAATCAGATCTCTGATGTATGATGGAGCTTGATTATTAAGGGCTTTGTATGTAAGAAGAAGGATCTTAAATTCTATTCTGGATTTAACAGGGAGCCAATGAAGGGAAGCTAAAACAGGAGAAATGTGATCTCTCTTTCTAATATTCATCAGAACTCTTGCTGCAGCATTATGGATCATCTGAAGGCTTTTAATAAAATTATGTGGACTTTGTGACAGTAAAGAGTTAGTGTAATTCAGGCTTGAAGTAACAAATTCATGAACTAGTTTCTTTTATCATCACTTCTGGACAGGTTGTTTCTAATTTTAGCAATATTCCTGCAATTTCCATTCTAGGGAAAGAAGGAAATCTTAGAAACCTGTTTCATATGGGATTTGAATGTCATGTCTTGGTCAAAAATAACACAGAGATTCCTTACGTTATTACCAGAGGCCAATTTAATTCCATCCAGATGAAGTGATTGACTAAGCAGTTTCCTTTTCAGAGGTTCTGGTCCAAATACGTCAAGTTCTGTCTTGTCAGAATTTAAAACCATAAAGCTTAGAGTCATCCAGGTTTTTATGTCTTCAAGACATGGCTGTAATCTACCTTACTAGTTGGATGCATCAGGATTTATGGATAAATCCTGGATATAGTTGTGTATCATCTTCATAACTGTGGAAATTGATCCCATGCTGTCTAATGATTTTACCAACTGGAAGCATATGTATAGTAAAAAGAATTGGTCCAAGCACAGAACCCAGTGGTACTCCACAACTAACCCTTGAGTGTGAAGTAGATTTATCATTTACATGAACAAACTGGAATCAGTCAGACAAATATGATTTAAACCAGCCTAGTGCTGTTCCTTTATACAACATGATCAAACCTTTCTAAGATCATATTATGATTGACTGTGTCAAAAGCAGCACTGAGATCTAACAAGACCAGAACAGTCAAAAGTTCATAATATGAGGCCATGAGAATATCATTAGTAACCTTCACCAATGCTGTTTCAGTGCTATGATGAGCTCAATTCAATTACATTCAATTCAAATTTACTTTATTAATCCCAAAGGGAAAGTAAATGTTGTTGTAACTCATTATGCAAGTTCCTTTTGTTGTAGATGCTGATGGATGTGGGTAGGGATGATCTCTTGTTGCGCTCTGCAGATCTGAAGAAGCCTCTGACTGAAGACGCTCTGTAGTTGTATGACAGTCTGATGTAGAGGATGCTCTGGATCTATGGCGTCTTCTTTTCAACTCATCAGGGTTTTGTGGCTGTAGTTGAGGTATTATTTGAGCTTTTGTGATGTTAATCAGCTGCTGCCAGTTGTAAACCACCTTGTTGCCATGGTTATGCATCATAACAAATGTCCAAAAATATAAAGTATCAGCAAAAATCCTTCCAGCTGCACAGCATTCAAAACCAGAGAGAACAGTTGTCCACAAAAACAATGTTTCTACCAGAAATGGAAGAATTAAAGTTTTAAAAAAGAAAAAAATATGAACCAAAGTAACAGAGCTACTCCAACATGCTGCCACCTTGAGCGGCACAATTCCGGAAAATTCTCTAAAACCTTCATGAAATTCTTCAATCAAGTTGTTACTGTTTAGATGCTCACATACTTGATTAGCAACTATTATCTCAAGAATTTTAGAAGAAGATTAGATAAGGCTTTATAATTTATTAAGTCTGCTTGATCGAGATAAGGTTTCTAGTAAAGGTTTAATAATAGCAACCCGAAATTCCTTTGGTATGTATCCATTTACTAAGGATAGATTGATCATATCTAAAATAGGGCCAGTAAAGAAAGAGAACACTTCTTTAAATAATGTGGTTAGGATTGGCTTCAGCATGCAAGTTGAAGGTTTAGATTAAGTTAATATTTTCCTTTTATTTAGTTATTTATTTAATGTATTTTAGGGGAAATCTAAGCCTTTATTGTTGTGGGGGGGCAAACCTCGTGTTTATCTGGATACTAAACAGGTGTACCTAAAAAGTGGCCGGCGAGTGCAACTAAAGAAGCAACTGAAAAAAATGTTTTCATTTTTTTTGCTTGAAGAATGGGCACTCAAATCTTATGATTTTAAAAGATCTATATTTGATCAAAAACTCTGAAGTATAACTGTAAGAAAAAGGTGAAGTTATTTCTGTTTAAGTTGATCTTTTACAACCACTGAATTATAACAAAAAAAATACACATTGTAGATGTAGAACACGTTTTGTTAGGCAAATAAAATTAAGTGTATAATTTTAAATTCTGAAAATCAAAAATTCTGTTTACTTTTTTACTTGTGTGGAATATATGAAGCCTTGGAGTACTGTGAATACTTTTACCTGTGACCATGTCATCCTGCTCCTTCTAGGGTTAGTTGGCCATCTTTTGTCAGGCTGCAAGGCGTTGAACTGAATGGCTGACATGTTTAAAAGAGTAAAGGTAATAGTTATAAAATCCCTTGACCCCACCTACAGCCACCACACCCTAACTTACTGATCTCAGAAACTGCTTTATCTCATCAAATAAAATCCTTAGTCACACAATTTTCAAACGCTGGGTGGAGGAGGAAGAGAAACAATTTTATTGTGAAATTATGTGACAAATAAGATGTTGCTTGGAAACTATGCTTAAGAAATCCACAGTATTTCATGTTCATATTTTAACTGGGTCATTAAACCTAGTCGACTTTTTGTTTTGCATTATGCTGCTTTGTTGGGATTATTTTTTATAGCAGCTTTGCTCCTTGCCTCAACCTTCAACATTCAGCAATGCTCCCACAGGCCTGTAGAGTCATTACAATACATACCGTTTGTAAGGCTTTTGGACTTTGTTTAGCAAAGCATAACTGCTCTGAGCATAAACTTACACTCTTGTTGTTTAAACTTGTAGCTGACAATGAATACAATGAATAATTAATTGATTCTTACTTTTAGTGGTATTTCCCTATTTCAATTGAAAACAATAGTAGACAAAAAAAATGTCACACTGTTTTAACATTTTGCTGCAGTTAAATTTAAATTTCTTTCTTTCTTTTGTATTTCCCTTAATCTGTTTTTAAACCAGTGGTTCTATCACCTTGAAGCAGTTGTTCCATTTCCCAGATAATCATGGCAGTATAAGTGTCACTGCTGATGGAGTGTCCCAGAGTTCAAAGTGTAGATGGAAAATGAAATCAGTTATGTTGCTATGGCAACCAAGAGTTGATAATAAACAGTGCGAGTGAAACACAACAACAAAGATGCTGAAAATCTTAATGCATGGATCAAATACACTGACGTCAGAACCATTTAGTGGAGGTGAACAAATCAGGTTCACAAAAAGTTGAAAAGAGTGGTTAATTGTAGCTCGAACATTGGACATGTACATATTCCGTTAACATTAGGATAAGTTTTAAAATTAGGTTAAGCTGAAGCAAAGAAGGTTGACTATCAACAGCTGAGATTTCCCATGTTTGGTTTTTCCCTCTGAAAATACTGCTCCAAGGAGCAAGTAGCTAGATGAGTATTTCGGTCCATAAGAGAACAGAAAATTGTGCCAAGGCAGTGAAGAGCTTTTAATCTTTAAATCTAAGGTCCTATATCTACATCTACTGGGTTTTAGGGCTGAAAAAGCACAATGTGAAATTTTACAAACCAATTTAATTAAAAATGCAAAAAATAAAAACTTTGTTAAACCAAAATTAAAAGTTCAAGAAGTCTTCTAATAAATGTTGTTTCCCAGAATAAGGTAGCTAATAAGAATTATTAAATGATCAAAGAAGTATTATTGAATTACCTTGCAAATTTTTGTCCTGCATAACTGTACATAACAAAATGACTGTGGTGTATTCAAAATATGTCTTGTTTAACAGCAGCAATAAAGCTTCTAAAAGAATATTATAGTGTGATAAAATATGGCAGCTCCTGCCAATTTAGTTGAAAATATTAAAGAATGTTCAAACAAAATGAAACAAGCAGGTAATGCAAATAAGATCTAGAAACTGTCTAATTGAAAGCTGGAAGCTCAAAACCTTAACAATGAAAGTTGAACATGAAAAATAATAGATATACAAAAATGTACAACAACGAATGTCAATCTCCTAAATTAGGAATACTACATGAAAAGGTCAAATATAAACTAAAATTTGGACCAAAGCAGAATAAACAAGGTTCCCATGGCCAGATTCCATAGTGCATGTCTGCTAAAATTGTCATTAACCCCCAGACGGTCGTGGCAGATGGCCGCTCCTACTGAGCCTGGTTCTGTTGGAGGTTTCTTCCTGTTAAAGGGGAGTTTTTCCTCTCCACCGTCGCTACATGCTTGCTCAGTATGAGGGATTGCTGAAGGATTGCTGTGGTTGGAAAGTCTGCATCAACGGGGCCCAACCTCACGCTAATGACTGACGCAATCTGCTGGGATTGCTTAAATAGGAAACTTTTTAACTGATTGGAATGTTTGTATAAATGTATTGAAATGACTTCTTGTTAAGTGCCTTGAGATGACATCTGTTGTGAATTGGCGCTATATAAATAAACTGAATCGAATTAAAAACGGGATGACTGAGTGAGAGGGAAAAAGGAGATTTTGACCAATATATTGAACAAGCAGATGATGGTAGAACGTTTGTTTGGTGTGTGTCTAGTAAAACATATAAAGACGTTTCCACAGTTACTTTTTAAATAGGGCTGCTCTTCAGGTAAAGGAACAGTGCAGGCAACATTCTTGATTAAAAAGAAAACGCACAGGTGGTGATGTAATAGTGACCGGTTGAGAGGTGGACACTTTTCTCTCAACTTTTTTTATCTTTTAATGAATGTGGTTATGATTACATTTGTTTTGTTTTGTTTTGTTTCGTAAAAGTCTCTGAGTCAATTTGGCATCTTAACTTGTTCTTACTAGGAATCAGATCCTCCCTGGAAATATACTCACACTTTCTATTTTAGTTTCTGTCATTTCATTGTCATTATCCAGATGATGTAATACAGATATTGTATGACAATGTCGTCTTGTGTTAATAAGAAAACTTGATTCTTCCTCAAAACAATGACTACTGACTGTCATCTTCATAGCAACACTGGTTATAATTTCTTTCTGTGTACCAGGAAGCTACTCACTTTTTTAACTCTTCCCTAAATTTTGAGCCTTATATTTCTAAAGAACTAACTTTTCTGAAGAAAAACAACATACAAATCCTCCTATAAGACTTCTTACAGTTTCTAATGAGGGTAAAATATAGAAATATTATGTTTATGTTTCTGTATTTGGCAGATGCTTTTGCACATAGCAACTTACAAATGAGGATATAACAATGCAGTTAATAAATAATTATTGTAATAAGGACATAACCCTATTCTGGACATTCAACATTGAATCAGTTTATTGAACGATTTATGGCATTTACACTAAAGTCATACTGCTTCGGTTAAACATCCTACAATCCTGCACTGCATCTATATCACTGTCACATGACCAAGCAAAACACACGGCCACCCCCTCCCCTGCCCGTCCATAAACGGCAAAAAAATGGAAACAAACATCAGTTGTTAATAATGGTCCAGTTTTACTTATGGGGCCGATACCAATATGTTACAAAATGATTAACATCCAGGCACGTGCAGAGGGGGGGACTTAGGGACTTGCTCCTTTCCTCAATGATGGCCCAGGTGCCCTTTTTTAAATGTTCATATTTTTGGGAGTTTTTTTAAGTGTGTGTGCATGTGGAGGTCTGCCTATGGCCCTCAACGGAAACATTTAACTATTAACAACAACTTAGAGAAATAAAATGATCTTGCTGCCATCAGTCACATGATGACCAATAAGGAAAGCTCATCCTTGACCTGCCTCTGCCTTTGCTTTGCGAGTGAGACTGCAGTAAGACCGGTACGTAGGGTAGGCAATATACTACCAAGTAGTACTAGATTAGCCTGATATCTACATGTTGTTAAACTGTCTTGTGGCAACTGAAAAAGTGAAATGAGCATGCTATTTGCGCACCATGCAACTGCGCCACATAACATTACTTGTCCTATTACTAACGAACACAGCCGCTGACATTTGTCCCAAACCCCTGGTAGAGGGGAGAGTCAGAACCGGGCCCTCTAATTATCAAATTAAAGCCAAGGATTTTATTTTCAAAATGGACATGTTTGTGAAGGAAAATAAAGTCCTGATTTTGAAGTTACATAAAACCGTTATTTATTTATTTATTATTATTTCCCATAGTCCTTGAATTAGTGGTTTCTGATTCCTCTCTCCCCCTTCACCAAACAGAAGTGGTTTGGCCTCAGGGAAAACTTCTGACTCCGTTTATTTGGCTGCTCCAAACTGCTTGGTCTGCTACAGGCTGGGAGAGACTGACCAGAAGTTGCTTCACCATCTCAGACTTGTATGCCAGACTGAGAAGCATCACCAGGACTACAGCGATGTGTATTAAGCGCTGTTGGCTCGTTCCATGGATTCGGGTTGAACTGGAGCATTCCTCAGCCAATTCCAGCTGCAGTCAGGGGTTTGGCTCAAGATGGACTGCTGGAAGGGATTGAGCGGTAACCCAGTGGAGCAACGTGGACCAGGGGCTGTCAGAGGAGGAAAGTCCAGGTCCAGGGCACTGTATTTGTTAGTTAACGGCAGGCAGGTGGGAGGAGAGCGGTGGCAACTGCCCCATGCTCCCCCACCGCGGCCGGACCCAACCGTAAACCAGGTACCCAGCAGGACTGGAGTGGAACTGCTGAAATCAGCGGTCCTCCTCTGCAGCAGAAGTCACACGAGCATTTAGCCCCCATAGTCCATTTGGAGACCCAGCAGTGGATCCCCTCTCCACAGCTTCATCGGGCTGGGAGGGAATTGTGTCAGCCAGCTGAGCACTATTGGCGGCGGCGAGAGTCTGGCCCAGGATAATGTCCACATCGCGGTTGTGCTCCTGGATTTGGTATAGCAATGAAATTGTCTGCTCCAGCTCGAGAACTTTCTGACTGAGCTTGACACAGCTGTCACACCCAGGGCTGCAGGTAAGTGAAGGCATAGTTGGGGGAGAAAAGCAGTCCACACACTGCTTACGTATTAACCCCGATAAAAGCATCTAATGATTAAAAAAGTTCACAGAGTGAAGTTAAAAAGTCTGGTGGGACTATGATCCCGAGTCTTTTATCAAACAAAACAATTTAAAACCAGATAAAATCGTATTTGTTTGGAGCCAATCTTGGTGGGTCTCATAGACGCTGACGCATGCGCAAGGTAGTTTTAGAAAGTCAAGGTCTGAAAGTCAAGATCAAGGTCTGATGGGGTACAATGTTGCTATTAGACGCTGCTGCTGGGATGTGTTTATTTGAGACTATAGACATTGAAAAGACCATAGCAGAGCTGGTAGCTGGTTAAACAAGTGTTATAAAATACATTATGGAATCATTTAACTTGCTGCTATGTCTCACTAAATAAACCCTGATATGTGACTGGTTAACCTCTAAAACAGCTCAGCTGCAGACAGCTTTAAAGATACAACCCCCCACCATGCTCATCATTGGCAACTCCATCGTGAGGAATGTGAGGATGTGCGGAGCCCTCACTCTGTCTTTCCCTGGAGCCACCGTGATGGACATCGCAGAAAAGATCCTGGACCTCATTCAACTCCTCGCATGTGTGAGTAAAGGTTTAATTCATGCTGGCACCAATGATATTCACAAGTATCATAGCTCCTGAAACATGATTTTATCCACCTTTTTAGGGCTGAGTGCCTTCATGATCTGTGGTGCAGGGGATCCTCCAGCCCCCCTTGTCCACCTCGTGCACCCTGACCTGATGTTACCCTTTTCATCTGCATATATGGAGCGCTGCTTATGCTACCAGCTGCCACAGTGGCCCAGTCTGGCATGCCCAAAAGTCCCACTTTCTGTAAATCATACAATCACTCCATCTCCAGTCACTATTAATATGGCACTTTTAATTGTTCGCTCGCTGCTGAACAAAACTTTTAATTCAATGATCTTATTTTAGACCAAAATCTTGATTTTAACGGAAACATGGGTTGGTGCAGATGCCCCTGTTGTTCTTACAGAGGCCTCCCCACCAAATTTTACCTTCACTTATTCCACAAGGAGTAAGAAAAGGGGAGGCGGTAATGCTTTTATAAGTTCATCAACGCTTTCTGAAAAATCTGTTTTATTTGATCATTATAGCACTTTTGAATATACTGCAAGTGTTTTTAGCACTCCTCAGATTTTATGTGTCACGATTTATAGGCCTCCTAAAAAGAGCAAACCTTTTATTCAAGAATTATCCATTTTTATCAATCCTGCACAACTCCTTTGAAAAGATCATTTTAGCAAGTGATTTTAATCTACATGTGAATCCTTTTAGATCCTTTATCAACAGATTTTTAAGTGTTCTGAATTATCGATTTTAGTCAACATGTCTCACAACAGAGGACACACCCTGGACTTGGTCATCACATATGGCCTGTCAACCAGTGTGTCTTTTGTTGTTGACTTGTGTTGTGACACAGAATGAGTGATTTTTGTCTGGTTTACATAACCATGAATAATTATGATCAATAATTTAATATTAATATAATTATTGATGAAGTTCAAGTTTAATCTCTTAAAGTTTGGGGCACCAGCCTCGAGAACCAATTATACCAGACACCCAGTCTCTTCTGAAAGGTATAAATTCAAAATGCCATGAACCATAATTGTCACCAGACAGCAAGTAATCACAGAATACTTCTCTTTAAGCTAAGGGAACTTTATTAAGAAAATAGATCACCCTTAAAGCCAAAACATTTCATTAATAATTCCCATGTATTCTAAAGCATGCAACTACTACTACTGACTTTGGAAAAATTAATAAAATGGGAATACAACAAACAATAATAAGCTTCACCAAATCATTTCAAAACATCACCTCTATTAAAAGAAAGGAAAGGGGTTGTGTGTGTGTGTGTTGCTGCGCGAGCGGGAGACTCAGGTCGTTATCAGCTAGGGGCTATTGCTGCAAAGCTAAGCTGCTAACAACGGACCGCATGGCGCAAAGGGCAATAAAATTAGCCTTGGCTAACAATGGGAGCGTGTGGGAAGAACGAAAGGGTAGAGAGAGAAATAAATAAACAGTGAATCCCGTTTGGGATAAAAAACAGCTTCAAACACACAGCAAATAAACAGCTCAACACCAGCGTATGGCGATGCTAAATGAGCCAATAGGTTCAGCGCTTAAAAACACTTCAACCAACAATGAACGAGGTCTAACTCGTTCTGACCTATATTTTTCCCTTTTTATCTGCCCAGACACAAGATTTGAATAAGTGAAACGGTTCAGGCCTGCTTTGGCTTGAGGGAGGTCCAGTCAACAAAAAGGGCGTAGTTGAGCAAAACGGAGAAACAGAACCTTGGGCAGGGTTCTTCGGGAACTCGGTCCTGGTCACAGGCCTGACGGTTGTGAATCGACGTTGTTAAGAATTGTATTGGAACAATTCTAATGTCACCCAGGGCTGGATACGCACACAGACGCTGGGTAGACAGTGGTACTTCGAAGGTTTTAAAAGTGGTTTTGTTAGGCTCTTTAGGTGTTTGGGTTTTGAGTTTTAGTTATTTTCATTTCCTTCGGTTTACATTAACATTCTAGCTTATTTCCTGGTGTTTTGTTAAGTGTGATTTAAGTTTTTCCTTCCACCACGCTTTCTCGCCCTCTTTTCCCCCAGGTGCTCTCTTGTTTTGTTCCTCATGTTTGTGTTCGTTCCTTATTTATTTGCTTGGGTTCCTAGTGTTATTTGGTTAGCCTTCTATAGGTTCACTCCCTGCATCTTCTTGTTGCCTGTTAATTGTCGTCAGCTGTTTCCTGTTTTCCTTCATTAGTCTTCCCATTGTTTCCCAGCTCTTAAATACCTCAGTGTCCCTGCCATACCTTGTCAGTTCGTTGTCGTCTCTCCCGTGTCTTCCTCATATCCTTTCCTGTCGTCGTTCCATACGTCTTCGCCCAGCTTTCTCAGTCCTTGTCATCCTGCCACCCTGGTCAAAGTAACTGTAAGTTGTTCTGCTACCACCTTTTCCACATTAAAGTTATGCCTTCACCACCAACCTGCTCGCCTGCATTTGAGTCTGAATTGCACAACCTGACAGGTTTCTTTCCCGCCCGCAGGTCAGAAGTCAAAGGGATTAATCAATGAATAGTGTGTCTCCTTCAGTTGCCAAGCAACGCAGGAATGACGGTGGCAGTTGCTGCTGACCCCTTTTATAAACTTTGTGATGTCATTGTTGGCCACGGCCAGTGGGAATGTGTTGGACACCATCAGATGTAATATTTTAAAATCTTCTCAAAGTAACGGATTGAGACAAATCTGAGCATATGTCTTTACCAGAGGAAACACTGGACAGTTTTGTCCTGGTAGAAGCTGAGATTCATGATACAATTTTCTTCTCGGTGAGGCCCACCACATGTCTTTTAGACCCAATTTCCACTTCATTTTTTTAGACCATTTTATGGATCTTTAGAGAGGAGATTCTAAACTTGATGAACTGCTCCCTTGAGACGGGGGTCTTTCCTGCCGCCTTTAACTGGGTGGTGGTGAAACCCATGGTAAAGAAGATCAACTTAAATTTGAATGATTTTAACTTTCGACCAGTATCTAACTTACTGTTTTTAAGCAAAATTTTTAGATGATTTCAGAATTAAACTATAGCCGTTTTCAGACAAAGGATCTGGAATATTTGCGGACAATTCCATTGAAAGGTGTTTTCAATGGAGTGTTTTCAAACACAATTTTTTTCCGGAACATTGCCTTTCAGCTGCTTTAACACAGCAAGAAATGTACTGGAGGATCCTGATGAATGTCTGGGGGGTGGGAGGGAGTGGGGGGTTGTATGTGTATATGACGTTAACTTAGTGCGGCAGGTGTACATGTCATTTCCCCAAACAAAGGGATTATTGCAAAGATGGTCGACGAAACAGCAGATCTACTCGCAGTGCTCGTCTTTGTGATGTGTGCAATTTTGCGCACATGTAAATGCTTAAGAGACATCGATGAAGAAGCTGAAAGGAAAATAGTGACATTTGTACATCATCAATGTGTGCGCTCACAGCGTTCTCTGCCCCCCTCCCCTTTTCCCCACCTCCCCACACCCCTCCAGCTTTCCCGGACATTACCTGATAATCTGAATGCAAATACCATCCCGTGAAAATTCCGCTCTTGTTACTAGGTCTTCATCCGTAAAATTACCGGTAAAGGGTATCCGGACAAAGTCTTGTTTGCTTTCAGACTCAAAAGCAAAACAGACAAAGTCCAGAAAATTACAGTTTTTCATGGCCTGTTTGAAAGGGGGTAAAGATGCACAGAGGGTGACAGTGCTTTTTCTACTGAAACTAAGCGCTGCCTTTGATACAGTGTACCACACTTTTCTTTTAACCCGTTTAAAACAGATTGGCCTCTCTGGTGCTCTTCACAAATGGTTCACATCCTACCTCACAGAAAGGACTTTTATGGTAAGTTTAGATACCTGCTCCTCTAAGATCCACAACTTTACATGTGGTGTTCCCTAGTGTTCAATTTTAGGCTCAGTGCTTTTTAACCTTTATATGCTCCCGCTTGGCAGTGTCTTCAGAAGACATAGAGTTAATTTTCACAGTTATGCTGATGATACACAGTTGGACATCTCCTTGTCTCCCGATGACACACGGCCAATGAATGCACTTTTTAACTGCATTTTAGACATCAAATCCTGGATGGCAGAAATCTTTCTCCAGCTCAACCAGGACAAAACTGAAGTTTTAGTCATCGGTCCTGAGGCTTCAGAGAGAGAAACATTTACCAAAACTACAATTACTGTCTTTTAATCATTCTTTACAAGTGAAGAACCAGGGTGTGAATTTTTATTCTGAAATGTCTTTTATCCCTCACATTAAAACATTACTAAAATAGGTTTTTATCATCTAAAGAACATTGGCAGAGTCTGCCCCATTCTCTCTCGGGCCAACACAGCTCTTCTCCTGATGAAGACCAGGAGGTCTTCATCAGGAGACATTACACCTGTCTTAAATTCATTGCAGTAGCTCCCCGTATGTTTTAGGATACATTTTAAGGGTCTTTTAATGGTTTTTAAGTTTCTTAATGGTCTTAGGCCTTCTTATCTTTCAGAACTGCTTTTACCATATGACCCTTCGTGGTCTCTGTGCTCTTCTGCCAGCCGTCTCCTTGTCATCCCTAAAGTCAGGACATACACTCACGGCAAGGCGTCTTTCCACTATTATGGCTTTAACCTCTAGAACAGGCTACCGGAGGACCTCAGGGGTCAGGTCCTTTTCATTGTTGCTCTTGAGTGTGTGTGCGCATGGGGGTTGGGTTGGGGGGAGGGGGGTATTATTGTTATCAAGCTTTTAAATCTGTGGGGGAGGGATGGGAATGTGGTTTATGTGGGGTTATTTTAATCTGTGATGCACTTTGAGTTGCAATGAAAATAACTTTATAAATAAAGATTAATTGTCTGTCTGTCTGTCTGTCTGTCTGTCTGTCTGTCTGTCTGTCTGTCTGTCTGTCTGTCTGTCTGTCTGTCTGTCTGTCTGTCTGTCTGTCTGTCTGTCTGTCTGTCTCATGGATTGAGAAAAAAAATTGACTGCTTTTGCTTTGCATGCTCCCCATCTGATGACGTTCATATATTATGTTGCAATTCCCTGTTAGATTCTTGATGAATATTGGTTGTTGTTAATCAGGATGGTATAATGTTGTTGTAAGGTGTTTTAAAATCTTGCTCTGGTCTCCCTTTTTAACATTAAGTATCTGCCCCTACAAAGGTCTCTGTACGACCCTGCTAACATCCTTTCACTCTTGGAGCTTTCTTGCAGTCACATCCCCCTCTCACAATTCCTCCCCACCAACTTCACTCTGTCTGTCCTATCTTCTTCATCTCTCATGCATTATGCCCATTGTTTTAGATGGTTGACCCCAGCAACTTCAGCTCATCCACTTCTTCCCATTCTCCTCGCTGCATCACTGTTTCCCCATTGTTCCTCTTTTTCACACACATATTACATTTGGCTTCTACTTTCGTTCCTTCTCCCGTCAGAGCATACCTGCACCTCTCACTATGAATCACAATAGTGTGTCATCTAAAAACATCATACTCCATAGGGACTCCACTCTGACCTGATTTGCCAACCTGTCTTCAAAACTGCAAACAAGATGGTGTTTACGTTGATCTGATCCTTGATGTACAAACCCATTTAAACATTTTTTAATATAATTGAAAAGTTTATTTATTTTAATAACTCAATTCACTGAGTAGAACAAATTATACGGATTAATTACAGTTAATTATTATTTTCTGCTTACAGTTGATGAAAACATGCCATTAAAATTGGAATATTACATCAGATCAATAAAAGAAAAAACAATTTTTACAGAAATGTTTGCTTAACAAAAGCAATGTTTAGTACCTACTTAAAGGTTGGTATTTTCAAAATGTACTTTTAATCTAAAAAAACCAAAACTAAACATTATCCATATTCTGTTTTGTTGAATGTGACAGTAGGCTAGACACACCTGCACCCTGAAGAAATCTCTCAATGCAGCCATGCACCTCACTACTCTCTCACTGACCTTGTACACAACCTGCAGCACCCTAAGATACTTTTTGCCATCCAGTAGCATTGTTTCCTTCTTGGCTTATCTTTAGATATCATCCCTTGAGCCACACAGACACAGTGCAATTTCTGTTGTACTTCTCTGTAGTTCTCCGTCAACCATCTAAAATCAGTTCTTATCACTTCTGCAGCTCTCTTTCTGCATGAAACCATACTGTTACTCATTGACTGTCTCCTCTCTTCTTAAGCTAGTGCCTTAACTCTAAGTCAGTTTAAGTGGTGTACCTGAATGCATTTGTAATTCTCTCACAATGTTCCACTAGGAACAGTAATGGTAGTAGGAAAAGTTAGTTTAGAGTGGTTTATCATATAATTTTATACTTCTTCATTTATGCTTCATTCTCTAACTGTTTCAACCTGTATTAAGCCAATGGTGGATGAACCGTGAAGAATACAACAATAAATAGCTTGACATACTATACTGTACCTGTAGAGTATATTATTTTAGCCGGCAGAAATATGAGCACAGTAATGTTATTTTGCACCTTAAAAGGTCTGGGATAAAGTAAATATAAACAAGGTTATATCTGCGTTAGCATGCATTTCAGAATGGAAAAAGGTGCTCCTCGGATCAAAGTATACTTTTTATTACACTATCAGAGCATTTACAGTTCACATTCTCATTTTGAATAATACTTGATGGGCATCCCCACCCTGCTCATGAACATTCAGCAAGGTCATCAAGCAAACACACTCACTCACACCTACAAATTCCCTCCCAAAGGGAACACACCCTGTCCCTATCACTCACAGTTACTTATTTACACATGTTGCAACATAATATTATACAGTTATTCAGCCTCTGCACCACTCAGCTATTCTCAGTTCCACGTGCTGTTTGGCCCTTTTAATCCACTATATATAGCCCCCGATCAGTCACTCTGTCTTCTTGTGCTGGTCATCATGGAAAGATTCAAGTTTCTGATTTTGCTCCCATGGATGTGTGGATGCATAGGAGGACAGGCACATCAAAGGTTAGTTATCCTCATCAAAACAAAAACATCACATTCTCAGTTAGATAATCACATGTAATAATTATCATGATAATATGTTTAATATTTA
This sequence comes from Valencia hispanica, assembly GCA_963556495.2. Classification (NCBI taxonomy): domain Eukaryota; kingdom Metazoa; phylum Chordata; class Actinopteri; order Cyprinodontiformes; family Valenciidae; genus Valencia; species Valencia hispanica. Next base: position 4,668,342 of record OY747714.1, on the reverse strand, counting down.
TTTACCTCATTAAATCTCACATTAAAAAAATATTCAATTTTTCTAATCTAGGGTCTTTAATGTACCTTTTTTTTTAACTCCCTTCATCCATGTCTTGGACTGCTGATTTTATGATAATGGTAGATTTGCCAAAAGGTGAAGTGACCTTTAGAATTTGAGTTCATCAGTGTTTTAGCTACTTTGAGGCTTTTGCTTCAAACTTTCTGGTTGCAAGACAAAGTTGTTAATGCTTCCCAGCTCAGATGTATCTGTACTATTTTACGCACATATATTATATAATCATGTCATGTCATATGCTTTAAATCAGCTTTACCCAACAAGCACTTTTGATTCTTAGAAAAAGTGGTAATCCTTGTGTAATATTTAGACTTTAAATTTGAGCTATTCCTTTATTTTATTTTTTACAGCCTGCAGAGAAACCAGAGAGAAGATGGTATGTTCCCTTTGATTATTGTATATTTAGTTGAAAAGTGTTTTAACTTGTTAGATGTAGTAATTTTTCCTCTTTTACCTTTGCATCTCTCATCATAAATGACAGACACATGTCACAGCACGTGATAATTTGCATCCCCAGTGCCTCACTGTCTTGGGACTGTCCTAGACTTTATCTGTTTACTGCCCCTTATTTTTAGTATTCATAGCAATATTTCACCCTACCTTCTTTTGTTAAAACAGCCCAAACTTTTAAAGAAAACTACAGATACGTTTTGACATGAAGACTTTTAGACGTTAATCATTTTTTATATAGGCTTTTTTGTATTTTTTCTTCTCCCTAGTCATACCTACTTACTTATTCAGTTTATTTAGTTTAAGTCCTTGCATGCTAAAGTTTGCAGTCTTTCAGTATTAAAGTAGATACACATTAAGTTTGCCACAATCTTATTTATGGGGCAACGGTGGTTCAGGAGGTAGAGAATCATCCTGTTGCTGATGTGAACCAAACGGAGTGGAATCAAACATTGAAATGAAGCAAACAAAGCACAGCTGTGTCAGGTTACTGTACTACCTGAACCCAGTACACAACCAACAACCCAAGGAAAATCTCAAACTTTTATTTACAAAGTATAAAATGAATCTTGCGCGAAGAGTCCCTCTGATCTCAGGTACCGACTCTTCTCTGGAGGAGCAGCAACTTGTCTCCTCAGTAGATGGGAACTCTGTTCAACCGCTTGGAACACTTTACCCAGAGGACAGGGGAAGAGCCAGTGAGAAGGGACTCAACAGAAAGGAGAAGGTTATTCAGTTCAAGAAGGATGCAGAATCCAGCTAAAGAATCTGATGATTCTCAGGGGAGGGGAGAAGTAATCTCGCAGTTCAAAACAGCTTAGTCAAAAAGCTCGCACTGAACCTGAGGGTGTGAGGCATTTAAATAGAGAGCTGGCAGGTGAAAGCAATCAGAGATCAGTGGGCGTGGCCAATGAGGGAAAGCCAACCCAGGAACAGCATGAGCAGACAGGTTAATTAATGACAAGCTGAATTTATTTACTGAATTTACTGAATTAAATTGATATTAGCTGAATTGATCTAAGTTTCATTAAAATGAATTTCAATTGGATATTGTAACTGAATTGAATGAAATTTAACTGAACTGAATGGTAGCTACAGTAGCACAGTTAATAGCATTAATTCTCCGCAGCAACTCCTTAGTTTCCATCGTGGCCAGTATCTGGAGTTTAAATGTTTTCCGTAGGAGTTTTCAGTTGGAGTCCTTTTACCATTTACATATCTGCTCTAAATTACCCTTATGTGTGAACATGTGCCTGGATGGTCGTCAGCCCTGTGTTGTTCTGATATGCATAGTAAACAAATGAATAAATAGAACTGAATTGGATGAAATTAATAGTTCAGATATGCTGCACCTGATTCAGTTCAAAGAAACCTATTATAATTTTGCATCTTTTGCACCCACTTGGTTTATTGCATGTCAGGGACCAAGAGATTAGACACAAGGACAAACGTATACAAAATATTGTCTATTTATTTCCCCCCAAAATAATTTACAAAAATCCATCAGAAAGCAATTATGTCAAAATCTATAAAAAAGGAAAAGAAATTGTCAACTAAAACAAACCTAACAAAGGATAAGCAAAAAAACTGACCTCTTACACTGAAGACAGGGGAATTTATACACAAAGGCAAGCCTACAAGAAACGAGGAGGGGAGGGGGAAGGAAACTATCCTGTTTCAAAAAACAATGCTGCAAAGAAGAGGCGGCATCAGAGAGCCTTTTATCATTCATAAGTGGTCAGCCTGTGGCAGCAATGTGGCAAGGTGTCCACACTGTCGACGGGCAGGGTTGTATAATCTGTGAGACAAAGGAGTCTAGAGCTGGGTATCGATTAAAATTTCTAGAACCGATTTGATTCAGATTCTCATGATTTAGAAATCTATTATCACAATCCGATCCAATCCAATCTGTTCCAATTCGATATTTATATGGATCAGTGCTATCAAAAACTATTTTTTGAGCTGTTACTTTAATTACATGACTATAATTCAATGACGCAACATTGGATGGGGTTACATTTCACCGGGGGAAACTGTATTAACCCTTTCAGAAATAAGCCTTAAAATGGCCGTCTGGAATTTTCCCTCCTTGCCTAGCGCCAAGCGCCAAAGTATGTTGAAGGTCTACTGTCACTATACCAACCCTCCCAGACCACTCAGGTCCTCTAATTCTAGTCTACTGAACATCCCTAGAACTAGAACCAAACATGGAGAAACAGCTTTCAGTTTCTATGCTCCTCTAATCTGGAACAAACTTCCAGATGACTGAAAAGCTGCTGAAACACTGAGTTCTTTTAAATCACAACTAAAAGCTCATCTGTTTAGAGCTGCCTTTAAGTAAGGTTTTCATGTATCATATGCTTTGTGCGTGCTGCTTGCTTTATTGCTGTTTTTACTTTATATGCTTTGTCTGTGTTTGATTGCTATTTTTTTGATCCTCTAATCATGTAAATCACCTTGAATTACCTTGTTGTTGAAAGTGTGCTGTACAAATAAAATCCCTTGCCTCTTATTTTGGCTGTAAAAAGTGCAAACAATGTTAAACAATTAAATTGATCTTTGGAAGGACAAATCGATCTTTAGAGATTTTTATAAGAATCAATTTTCAGAATTAGGGAATCGATTTTTTTCAACACAGCACTTGAAGACTCTGTGATAAACAGAAGCTCCCGGATCTCTGCATTGTTCCAGTTTGCCATCTCATCTGATACAGTTTACAAATGGGAAATTAACTCCCCATGTTTACCTGGATTTTAAATACTATGACATCATAACACCACCCACTGTTGTGAGAAGTTTTTTGATCTTCATTCATAAATCTGGCATTGCGACAACATCAAGCTTGACGGCACGAATGGCACTATATTCTTGCCTCGCTATGCCGCCACGTTGCATTCAAAGGACACAGCATGGCGGCATGTATTACCCTGATATGCCATGGCGGTGTGTCTTTTGAAACAGGCTTTTGACAAACAATGAATAAACCTAGGGCATTATAAGTTAGGTGGGGCACCACAACTCAACAACTATTAGCAGCAACTAATTCTTCCGTGATTAATACAATCTGACTTTGATCAATATTAAATTAACCACATAAAATAGTACAAACTTACACACTACAAATACCATTTTATATAAATGTAATTGAAGAACGAAACCTTTTTATACATGAAATTACAAATAAAGTATCATTAACTAGTGTTGTTCATTTCTTGAACAAAAAGAACCAGATCTTTCATCTGGGAAAACCTTTCCATAGCTGTATAATCTCTCAAATAATCCCCTTTAAATCTATAAAAATCTTTTAAAGTCCTTGAACGATCTTAAAATCCACTGGCTGATGAGGTCCCAAATGTTTAATCTTTAAATTTTGTCGAACAGGCAAGGTGCTAAATTCAGATTTCATTAAAAAATATATATATATTTCATTCTTTTTTTTTTTTGTCCTGGTAGCTAGCAAGGATAACCAACATTAGATGGCTGCACACTTCTAACCAACAGAACATAAACGCGATGTGTGCTATTCTGATTTTTTAATATGAGTTATGCACAACCAACTTTTGCATTCAGCAAAACTTCACTTCCATCACTTCCTTCCGGTTTGGAGCCATGTGGTTTGATAGCAAGATCACAGCTCAGCTTGGGGCCATGGCATTTGTTTTTGTGTTTTTTTCTAACTTTATTAACATCTTAGACAATATAGAAAATCTAGTAGAGAAGTCAACACAATTTTATATTGGATTCCTTTGCCTTGTTTAGGTCATTGCAAATACAATTTTTTGGGAACAGTGTAGTCCAGCATGCAAACCCTCCCGGGATTAATAAAGTCTGTAAATAGTAGTGTTTTGAAGGTATTTTTGATAAATTGGTTATTACATTGTTCTTCCAACAACCCTAATTTTCGTATTTGTAATTTTGGTAGCTTAGTAGTCTCTTTTGACTGTATTTGGTGTTTTTAATCAGCTGAGTCAGTTAGGGTAGGATTGCTTTGCACACAGCTTTGAATTCTCACCATGTGCAATCCAGATGAAATCTTTTGACAAAACTATTCAACTCTAATGTTTCACCATTTTCATCTAGCAAATCTGAAATAAATATAATACTTTTATTAACCCATTCTACTTTGAAAAGCTTTTATTTTATAGCTAATAACTTTCATAGAAACTAAGTCTGCAAAAAACCTACACACAATGAACAGAGACAACCTGCAGTATTATCACCGGTACACAAAGTGTTCAGATTGTAACGGAAATATAATTTATCTCTATCTCCCTGCCATGTGTCTCTCCAACAGTTGTCCTCACCTCCTGTGACTTTAATCAGGATAGTCAACCCTTTTGCAGCTTCACTCAGGACACCTCAGATAACAGTGACTGGACCCGACATAAGGGTCCAACTCCAACACCTAATACTGGCCCCAGCGGAGACTACCCTGATGGAAGTAAGTAGTAATACTCTGTTTTAGTATTGTATAGTCCAACAATTGAGGAAAGTTCATTTAGAATTCTAGAGGGGAATCCTTCATGAGATTATGAATCTTCCTTGTGTGCTTCTGTTTTCAGATGGCTACTATATCTACCATGAGTGTGACAATGTGTCTAATGGACAAAAAGCTCGTCTGCTGAGCACCGCCATCACCTCATCAGCGTCTAAGATCTGTGTTCATTTTCGGTACCACATGTATGGGTCCGACAGTCATAACGTGTTGAGGGTTCTGTCAAAAACATCCAGCAGTGAGATGGAGGTCTGGAAAAAGACAGGTTTTCAGAGTCCATCCTGGTTGGAAGGTTCTGTCACTGTGTCCAAAGCGAGCAGTGAGCGTGTCACTGTGAGTGTTACCAAATTACTAGAAATACTCTTTTAACTGTAAAAAGTAGAAACATGTTGCTGAGAGAGAAAAATAAAGAGAAGTTATTTTTAAAATTACTTTTACATATCTAATTTTCCATATATTTATAAAAGGTATGAATGATTTTATCATAACATTATGACCACCCTACTGATATTGATCTTTGACCTATTTGTCCAGTTATGATATGGACAAAGAATATGATATGATGCTTATTAATCTCTGGTACTTGAGTCCTTTTGAAGTACTTTTAAAGTGTCCACTTCTGTCCTGTGTTGGGGAGGGTGTGCACTTGAAGCTTTACAAACTACAAGTCACAGTTTGATAAGGATGCAAAATAAACCATGTAAAGAAGACAAACAAACCTAGTTCTTCATATCATCAGTGATTGTTATTTTCTGTTTGTGCACAGATTGTGTTTGAGGCTCAAAGAGGCTTCTCTGCATCCTGTGACTCAGCTTTGGACAACATAGTCATTACTGCGGGAGAATGTGCTGGTGAGTTTAGAAACACAAGCTTGTATTTCTATTTTTATGAGAAGAAAATATTTACTTCTAATCATTAGAGTTATTGCCAGTGCCATTGCCAGTACATATCCATCCTTACCGTTAACCGAAACATAATCAACACTAACTATAACCTACATCTTCAAAACGAAAAGATAATGATTATGTCCCTTGGTTTTCTCAACAGCTTGTGAATCTGAATGTGATTTTGACACTCAGGATGATTTGTGTGGGTGGACAGTCCACAACGAGAATCCTTTGCTCGGTTTTATTCAGTGGACTGGACCAACAGACACAGAGGGCACTGGACCTGAGGATGACTTCTCTAAACCGGGATGTAAGGGAAACTCTGTCTGGTTTTTAGTCACTGCATTACAGAAGGCCAGAGTTGGGCATTTATGAAATCACATTTCACTCAAAAATATATTCTTACTAGGTATCAAAATACATTTTGGGTAGCTTTTACTAAATTGTGTTGAGGTTAGTATTTACAAATATAATTGTCTGTGTCTCTTTAGGTCTTTGTTCTGTAAACTTAAAAAAATAATACATTTTGACAATTGTTTCTATATTTATGTATGTAGTTGGAATGTACATGTTGCTGGATTCTTATGACGCCATCCCTGGAGAGAGTTCTCAAATCAGAAGTCCTGTAATTCCATCCTCCTCTGGATGTTTGGAACTCAGCTTTCATTACTACCTGTATGGTACCAGCACTACCATGGAGCTCAGTGTCCACACCATTACAGGTAAAATTATGAATTAATCTTGTGGCATAAATGTTGCAATGGCAGCTTTTCTATATGTGCTTGGTTGATTTATCTTTTTTTTTTTGTTTGTTTGTTTTTGTTTAGCAGGTGGAAGTCTCGGACCTGCAATCTTTACGGTCAAAGGTAGCCAGGGTCAGGCCTGGAGACCTGCAGAGGTCCGCCTGGAGGGAAATGGCGACTCTCAGGTTAATTTATGTTCAATTCAATTCAATTCAGTTTATCTATATATATATCCAATTCACAACAAATGTCATCTCAAGGCACTTTACAGGAAAAGTCATTTCAATACAATCATCTAAACATTCCAATCAGTTTAAAGTTTTAGCTAGTTTTCTATTTAAGGAATCCCAGCAGATTGCATCAAGTCATTGACTGGCATTTGCACCCCATTGATGCAGACTCCAATCACAGCAATCCCTCATACTGAGCAAGCATGTAGCGACGGTGGAGAGGAAAACTCCCCTTTAACAGTAATAAACCCCCAGCAGAACCTGGCTCAATACGAGCGGCCATCTGCCTCAACCGTCTGGGGGTTCGAGGAGACGGAGCAGAAACACAGAAAGAACTAGAAGAACAGATGTAAGAGTACTTTCTATATTAAAGAAAGTAAAAAGTTGATAGCAGGCCACAGGGGATGCTCAGTTACTGGGAGCATCATCCCAGTCGATGCCCCCTGTCCAACAGGGCATTGCAGCTAAGCAGGATACCAGACCAGGTATATCTTCTATGGAGAGAAAAACACTGAGAGAAAACAAAGTTATAAGTTGAAATAACAGCAAATACTGCAACTGGAGAGTAGTAGAAGAGAAAAGTAGCAGAGTGAAGAAAAGTGGTCAGTCTGTCCTCCAACAGTCGAAGCCAATAGCAACATAACTACAGAGATAGCTCAGGATGAGCTAAGCCACTCTAACGAACAGAACCCTAAATCAGTCTGCTAGCTTTAAAAACACTGGTTAATGACTGGTACTTTTTAGGTGCTTGTTCCTCTTTTCCACAGCATACCAAATTATCCTTTAGAAAGGCACTGCTCCTCACATACTCAGCAGTGATTACACAAAGATTCAACACATAACATTTTAAATTAAGTTCAAAATAAAAACAAAAGCTCTGTGAGATTACATTTGTAAGAGAAACCCTTCTTATTTTGTGATGCTGAATCTAATTGAGATTAAAAAATTGCTACATAAGGAGGGGTGTAACATTTGTTGTTTTGATTTCTTTTCAGTTTGTATTAGTTGGCACCTATGGAGAAACATCAAAGACAGATATTGCTGTTGATGCTGTATGTATTAAGTCCTGCATCGGTAAGAAATTGATCAGGAGATGTCGTAACATCTTGGCCCATAACAAAATAGAAACAAACCATATAAGTTTTTAAAAATGCTGTGTCCTTTATTTATAGCTCAGCCAACTACTCCCAAACCACCAACTGCTGGACCAACTACTCCTAAACCACCAACTGCTGGACCAACATCTCCTAAACCACCAACTCCTGGACCAACTACTCCTAAACCACCAACTCCTGGACCAACTACTCCCAAACCACCAACTCCTGGACCAACTACTCCCAAACCACCAACTCCTGGACCAACTACTCCTAAACCACCAACTGCTGGACCAACATCTCCTAAACCACCAACTCCTGGACCAACTACTCCTAAACCACCAACTCCTGGACCAACTACTCCCAAACCACCAACTCCTGGACCAACTACTCCTAAACCACCAACTCCTGGACCAACTACACCTAAACCACCAACTCCTGGACCAACTACTCCTAAACCACCAACTCCCGGACCAACTACTCCTAAACCACCGACTCCTGGACCAACTACTCCCAAACCACCAACTCCTGGACCAACTACTCCTAAACCACCAACTCCTGGACCAACTACACCTAAACCACCAACTCCTGGACCAACAACTCCTAAACCACCGACGCCCGGACCAACTACTCCTAAACCACCAACTCCCGGACCAACTACTCCTAAACCACCGACTCCCGCACCAACTACACCTAAACCAACAACCCCTCCAAGTAGGATATATATTTGACTATCTTAGCAATTTCAAACCAAAATGTTTAAATAACATTACAGTCCTATGACAAATGTTTTCATCTGCTGTTTTGCTTTTTCAATTGAACAGATCCATGTCCACCTAATGCAGAGTATATAGATTGTGGTCCAGCTTGTATCCCTACATGCATGGAACCTTCCACCAACTGTTCTGGCTCCTGTATCAGTGGTTGTTTCTGTAAACCTGGATTTGTCTTCAAGGGACGGAAGTGTGTTCCACTAGATAAATGTGGCTGTTTGGATGATGACAATAACTATTATGAAGTAAGATGGGTTTTTTATTAGGATACTTTTCTTTTTCAAAATAAGATATACTATTTGCTTGAACCATAAAAGTGAGCCTAGTTACTGATCACTTGTTTCATCTTATTTCAGCCTGGTGAGGTAGTGTCAGGAGATGGATGTACAAAGCTGTGCCGCTGTTTGGGGAACTACACTTTTGAATGTGTTGATAACTCCTGTGATCCAACTGAAGAGTGTCGAGAGGTTAATGGTGTTTCTAGCTGCTATCCTAAAGGTACTAATGCCTCAATAAGCCTCAGATTCTGGCATTTTAAAGCAACTGTTTAGCTCTCAGTTATGTAACAAGAGTCATTTTCATGCACTGGCACATTTAGAACAGATTGTTTATGTTATAGAATTCACTCCTAGGAAGTGTTTGATGTGTAGTGAATCATTTTCCTCCCTTTAGGTACATCAACATGCATAGCATCTGGAGATCCTCACTACACAACCTTCGACAAACGCAAATACAACTTCATGGGCAACTGCAGCTATCTGATGTCTGCACCTTGCAACAGCACAAGTCTGCCTTACTTTGAGGTCCACACAGATAATGAAAACCGATTTAACAGGCCCACCATCTCTTATGTCAAGGCTGTACATGTATATGTGTTCATGCTGAAGATCTCCATTCTCAAAGGAGGCACTGTTCAGGTAGGAAATGCTGGGGAGATAAATTAAGAACTAACATAGTTGTTTGTTAGTCTGTGTTTTCATCAGAGCTGCACAGAACATGTAGACCATCTTTGAGATGTACAGAGCTCCTGCTTCTGTCAATCTTTCTTTACCTTGGCCAGGGTTCATTCCCCATTATCTTTTTACAGAACACTACACTGTACTGAGAAACTGAAAATGTGACATTTTATTTACTAAAACATGGCTTTTTTATTTTAGTATTTGAAAACAAAATATCAGTGTTTTTTTACTGACAAACGTTTGTGTTTCAATTAATCTTTATCCATGTTTTCTTGGCCAGGGTTCACCTTTCATTATCTTTTTACTGAACACTATACTGTACTGAAAGACTGAAAATGTAACATTTTATTTAATTAAATGTATTTACGTTTATCTTCATGGCGCCGATTCACAACAGATGTCATCTCAAGGCACTTTACAAAAAAAGTCATTTCATTACAATCATATAAACATTCCAATTAGTTTAAATATTTAGTTAATTTCCTATTTAAGGAATCCCAGCAGATTGCATCGAGTCATTGACTTGAGGTTGCGTCCCGTTGATGCAGACTTCGAACCACAGCAATCCCTCTTACTGAGCAAGCATGTAGCAACAGTGGAGAGGGAAAACTCCCCTTTAACAGGAAGAAACCTCCAGCAGAACCAGAACCAGGCTCAGTGCAAGCCACCATCTGCCATGACCGACTAGGGGTTTGAGAAGACAGAGCAGAAACACAGAATTAACTAAAACCAAGCTTTTTAATTTTAGTAATTGGAAAAAATGTCTGCAGTTTTCCTGTCACAACCTTCTGTGTGTTAAATAATCTTTATTCACTTTTTCAACACCTGCTTTTTCCATACAGCTGAATGGGACCAACGTTAACCTCCCAGTGAATCCATCCCCTGGCGTTTCTGTCTTCAAGTCAGGAAAACATTACACCGTTTCCACAAACTTTGGCTTAACTGTTCGCTATGATGGAAATCACTTCATGGACATTAAAGTGATCAAGGAGTGAGTGATGACTACACGTTTTTAACTTATGGTGTATTTTCATCTCTTCTTTTAGTAAAAGAGACCTGACTGTAGTTGAACCTTTGTCATTCATTGACTGGAGACTATGGTTGACAAGTCTCAAATCATAGACATCATCAGACATAGTGGGAAACAAGCAGCAAACATCTCTGAGCGAACTGTTACAGTAGCTTACAGTACTACAGAACTATTAATGAGATATTTTCTGTGAACTGCAGTTATGAGGATAAACTGTGTGGACTGTGTGGAGATTATAATGGAAATACTAAAGACGACTTCCGTAAACCAGATGGATCCTTGACAAGCAATCCTAATGACTTTGGGCACAGCTGGAACACTGATCCAGAGTGAGTATGGAACAAATAAAGACAGATCTCGAAAACCAACAAAACCTTGTTTCTACTACAAATCTAATATTAAAAGACATGTAAGCTATAGTAAGCTCAGTATTTCTTACATTTTATGTCAGTGTCACCGTAACATACTTACAGTAAGGTAATGTTTTAAACCTCTTTCTATTTTTAAGGATTTTCCTTTGTGTGTGGTCTTCAAAAGGTCAAATTGAACATTTCCTCTGGTGCAATGACAGATCAAAGTTGTTCATTGTGAAATTAAACAACAATTTTCAAATGTTGACTCAGTGCTTTTCAGTTGAATTCAGCTGAGTTTGATTCAGTACAATTTATTCTTTTTTTCAGTGTAGTTCTGTTCAAATTGCATAATAAATGCTTAACAATTAGCCTAACTTGTGTTGACAGGTGTAATATTAAACCTAACACTACCATTCCTGGATGTGATCAAGAAGAGGAGGAGCTTTATGAGAGCTCTGGATACTGTGGTATCCTGCTGGACAAAAACGGTCCCTTCGCTGCGTGCCACCCCAAAGTCAACCCAAATGTATGTGGTGACTAGTAGGAGCTTTTTATCTGCCAGAAAATTCTGCAGCTATTTATAAATGCAATGTTGGAAAAATCACACTTTACAAAAGCTATATTAAACAACATATTTCATAAGGAGATCTTTCTATTAAAACTGTCTTATGAACACTGAATGTTTGCTGCTGCTTGCTGTGACAGACTTTATCATTAGATCAGAGACACCATTCAGTATTGTAACTCACTGAATGAATTCCATGTTTTCAGGATTACTTCAGGGACTGTGTGTTTGACTTATGTGAACTGGATGGAGCCAAGCCCATTCTATGTGAAGCTGTTGAGGCCTACGTCAATGAGTGCCAAGACCGTGGGGTCACCATTGGACCATGGAGGAATGAAACTTTTTGCCGTGAGTATTGAAGCTGTGAATGATTCAATGGAGGTTAGAATGAAGCCTTTGGTGGTTTATGATGCTCGGTTAAGCTACTTACAAGCTAAAAATAGTTTAAAAATCAATTACTTCACCAAAGCTTCTCTCAGATGATAAATAATAATAATAATAATAATAATAATAATAATAATAATAATAATAATAATAATAATAATAATAATAATAATAATAATAATAATAATAATAATAATAATAATAATAATAATAATAATGAGGTTCATTATTTGACCTGGTTAACATCACAGAAGTTCTGTCTTGGTACTCTCAAACCGTTTTTCTATAGTCATTGTTAGCCTACTGCACTCTCTATAAAATCCCCATCAGTCACCTTCCAGAATAAGAAAAGGTGGGACATTTTTTGCAGTAGTACTCTAGTCCAATGGTTCTGTAATGAAGGTGACCTCAGGATACAATGTGACCTGATGAAGAAAGGTTCAAGGACTTATATGCATGGTGTTGATAGAAAAACTGATAATTTTCTGCTCCATTAGTGTTTTCCAAGAACTGGATCTGGAATTGTGTTGGTTTGAATCAAAGTGCTTTTAACACTTCATTGATGTAGCAAAACTGGGTTCAACTTTGTTCTTTTTAGTGTGGTGGAGTTTTTAGATTTTCTGTCCAAAAGGAAAACTGACATTTATTCTTCATAAAGAGCTTTTGTTGAATCTAAATCTGTAAAATATACCCAGATTATAGTTTAACAAAGCTTGCCGCAAATCTTTTTGGCTAACACCCACCATTGATAAAAACACAGATGTTTATTTCTACTATAAAGACTAAAGACTGATATACTTGGCTACAAAGTACCTTAATCTGTCATATGAGATCTGTATCATGTTCTGTATCATATCTAATGTATTTCTGCCCCTATTACAGCCCTAATATTGATATTTGCCTCTTTTCCTATCTCTAGCACTGAACTGCACCAGTAACAGCCATTATGAGCCCTGTGCTGACCCTTGTCAAGAGACGTGCTCTGGAAAACCTTCGTCCTGTAGTGGACCGTGCTCTGAGGCGTGTGTGTGTGATCCCGGTTATGTCCTAAGTGCTGGCAAATGTGTTGAGAGGAATACTTGTGGCTGCACTCACACAAATGGCCAGTATTACGAGGTATAGTACGACAAACACAAATAACACAAACTTCAATGTATTTCACTTGCGCTATTATGTGCTACACCAAGAAATGGATCTGCATCATTGTCAAAATGAAACTGATACATGATTTTTGAATTTTTTGTACAATTAATATTCTTAAAGTGAAGGTTTTATTTGTATTAAGCTCTATTTACTTTGTACTTTCTAGAGCTTCCTAAGTGGATAATTAGATGGCATCTGGATTTCTACTCCTATCTTTTGAAGACATTTTTTTCTCATTCAAAATACGTTTTCAGTTCTGAACATGATTGGAAGTAACAGGCATTTAAGTTGTAGTCAAAGCAATCCGCAATAATACGGCTGCTAAGGTGATTATTAGGGATATTAGCACTCGACTTACTGGCCCTATCCTCTATTCAGCTCAATGTTTGGTTCGTCTTTCCTTGACGATTAAATATACGTCCTTAACGATGCCATGTGAGTTGATTTGGTCCCATGTCCCAAGGTGTGAACTGCTAAAATAAACACCTTGGGAGATGGGTCAGGGCTGCAGAGTTGGTGTTAGAAAGATGAAATCCGAGGGTACCATCTCTGTTTAGGATTGGCTTTACATGTTTTACACAGATGACTTCTTTTTCTCTGCGCTAATACCACCTGTCCTCCATGTCCAAAATTTGCACATTGCTGTCTTCAAGCCAGCATCCCTTTAGTATACGGACAAATGTCCTTGTTAAATGAACATTTCCTTAGGGACAACCAGCAGCTGCTTCCACAATCCCTGTGTGTGAGATTTTCTGCTTCTTTGTGTTTGTTTCAGCCCGGAGAGGAGTTCTATGTTGAGAACTGTCAGCTGAAGTGCAAGTGTAATGCACCGTTTGTTACCTGTGAGGCCACTGAGTGTCCCCCAATGCATGAGTGCAAAGTCCAGGGTGGAGAATTGGGCTGCTATCCTAGTAAGTCTACCCCCTCTCTAACAAAAGAGAACATTTGCAACAGGAACGTCCAGACCAACAATGTCTAAACCTGCAACTCTTCCAATGTGTTTCTTTTCACAGTCGTATTTTAAATGTTTTCATCTGCTGATTTCTATGGGTATATTTTTTTATTATGTGAACAGAACCAACTCCTGCACCAACTACTCCTAAGCCACCAACTCCAGGACCAACTACACCTCCAAGTATGACACTTTTTTGACAGTTTTCACATTTTTCAACACAAGTGTTTTAAAAATGTACGATCCCATCAAAAATGTTTTCATCTGCTGTTTTGCTTTTTCAATTGAACAGATCCATGTCCACCTAATGCAGAGTATATAGATTGTGGTCCAGCTTGTATCCCTACATGCATGGAACCTTCCACCAACTGTTCTGGCTCCTGTATCAGTGGTTGTTTCTGTAAACCTGGATTTGTCTTCAAGGGACGGAAGTGTGTTCCACTAGATAAATGTGGCTGTTTGGATGATGACAATAACTATTATGAAGTAAGATGGGTTTTTTATTAGGATACTTTTCTTTTTCAAAATAAGATATACTATTTGCTTGAACCATAAAAGTGAGCCTAGTTACTGATCACTTGTTTCATCTTATTTCAGCCTGGTGAGGTAGTGTCAGGAGATGGATGTACAAAGCTGTGCCGCTGTTTGGGGAACTACACTTTTGAATGTGTTGATAACTCCTGTGATCCAACTGAAGAGTGTCGAGAGGTTAATGGTGTTTCTAGCTGCTATCCTAAAGGTACTAATGCCTCAATAAGCCTCAGATTCTGGCATTTTAAAGCAACTGTTTAGCTCTCAGTTATGTAACAAGAGTCATTTTCATGCACTGGCACATTTAGAACAGATTGTTTATGTTATAGAATTCACTCCTAGGAAGTGTTTGATGTGTAGTGAATCATTTTCCTCCCTTTAGGTACATCAACATGCATAGCATCTGGAGATCCTCACTACACAACCTTCGACAAACGCAAATACAACTTCATGGGCAACTGCAGCTATCTGATGTCTGCACCTTGCAACAGCACAAGTCTGCCTTACTTTGAGGTCCACACAGATAATGAAAACCGATTTAACAGGCCCACCATCTCTTATGTCAAGGCTGTACATGTATATGTGTTCATGCTGAAGATCTCCATTCTCAAAGGAGGCACTGTTCAGGTAGGAAATGCTGGGGAGATAAATTAAGAACTAACATAGTTGTTTGTTAGTCTGTGTTTTCATCAGAGCTGCACAGAACAAGTAGACCATCTTTGAGATGTACAGAGCTCCTGCTTCTGTCAATCTTTCTTTACCTTGGCCAGGGTTCATTCCCCATTATCTTTTTACAGAACACTACACTGTACTGAGAAACTGAAAATGTGACATTTTATTTACTAAAACATGGCTTTTTTATTTTAGTATTTGAAAACAAAATATCAGTGTTTTTTTACTGACAAACGTTTGTGTTTCAATTAATCTTTATCCATGTTTTCTTGGCCAGGGTTCACCTTTCATTATCTTTTTACTGAACACTATACTGTACTGAAAGACTGAAAATGTAACATTTTATTTAATTAAATGTATTTACGTTTATCTTCATGGCGCCGATTCACAACAGATGTCATCTCAAGGCACTTTACAAAAAAAGTCATTTCATTACAATCATATAAACATTCCAATTAGTTTAAATATTTAGTTAATTTCCTATTTAAGGAATCCCAGCAGATTGCATCGAGTCATTGACTTGAGGTTGCGTCCCGTTGATGCAGACTTCGAACCACAGCAATCCCTCTTACTGAGCAAGCATGTAGCAACAGTGGAGAGGGAAAACTCCCCTTTAACAGGAAGAAACCTCCAGCAGAACCAGAACCAGGCTCAGTGCAAGCCACCATCTGCCATGACCGACTAGGGGTTTGAGAAGACAGAGCAGAAACACAGAATTAACTAAAACCAAGCTTTTTAATTTTAGTAATTGGAAAAAATGTCTGCAGTTTTCCTGTCACAACCTTCTGTGTGTTAAATAATCTTTATTCACTTTTTCAACACCTGCTTTTTCCATACAGCTGAATGGGACCAACGTTAACCTCCCAGTGAATCCATCCCCTGGCGTTTCTGTCTTCAAGTCAGGAAAACATTACACCGTTTCCACAAACTTTGGCTTAACTGTTCGCTATGATGGAAATCACTTCATGGACATTAAAGTGATCAAGGAGTGAGTGATGACTACACGTTTTTAACTTATGGTGTATTTTCATCTCTTCTTTTAGTAAAAGAGACCTGACTGTAGTTGAACCTTTGTCATTCATTGACTGGAGACTATGGTTGACAAGTCTCAAATCATAGACATCATCAGACATAGTGGGAAACAAGCAGCAAACATCTCTGAGCGAACTGTTACAGTAGCTTACAGTACTACAGAACTATTAATGAGATATTTTCTGTGAACTGCAGTTATGAGGATAAACTGTGTGGACTGTGTGGAGATTATAATGGAAATACTAAAGACGACTTCCGTAAACCAGATGGATCCTTGACAAGCAATCCTAATGACTTTGGGCACAGCTGGAACACTGATCCAGAGTGAGTATGGAACAAATAAAGACAGATCTCGAAAACCAACAAAACCTTGTTTCTACTACAAATCTAATATTAAAAGACATGTAAGCTATAGTAAGCTCAGTATTTCTTACATTTTATATCAGTGTCACCGTAACATACTTACAGTAAGGTAATGTTTTAAACCTCTTTCTATTTTTAAGGATTTTCCTTTGTGTGTGGTCTTCAAAAGGTCAAATTGAACATTTCCTCTGGTGCAATGACAGATTAAAATTGTTCATTGTGAAATTAAACAACAATTTTCAAATGTTGACTCAGTGCTTTTCAGTTGAATTCAGCTCAGCTTGATTCAGTACAATTTATTCATTTTTTCAGTGTAGTTCTGTTCAAATTGTATAATAAATGCTTAACAATTAGCCTAACTTGTGTTGACAGGTGTAATATTAAACCTAACACTACCATTCCTGGATGTGATCAAGAAGAGGAGGAGCTTTATGAGAGCTCTGGATACTGTGGTATCCTGCTGGACAAAAACGGTCCCTTCGCTGCGTGCCACCCCAAAGTCAACCCAAATGTATGTGGTGACTAGCAGGAGCTTTTTATCTGCCAGAAAATTCTGCAGCTATTTATAAATGCAATGTTGGAAAAATCACACTTTACAAAAGCTATATTAAACAACATATTTCATAAGGAGATCTTTCTATTAAAACTGTCTTATGAACACTGAATGTTTGCTGCTGCTTGCTGTGACAGACTTTATCATTAGATCAGAGACACCATTCAGTATTGTAACTCACTGAATGAATTCCATGTTTTCAGGATTACTTCAGGGACTGTGTGTTTGACTTATGTGAACTGGATGGAGCCAAGCCCATTCTATGTGAAGCTATTGAGGCCTACGTCAATGAGTGCCAAGACCGTGGGGTCACCATTGGACCATGGAGGAATGAAACTTTTTGCCGTGAGTATTGAAGCTGTGAATGATTCAATGGAGGTTAGAATGAAGCCTTTGGTGGTTTATGATGCTCGGTTAAGCTACTTACAAGCTAAAAATAGTTTAAAAATCAATTACTTCACCAAAGCTTCTCTCAGATGATAAATAATAATAATAATAATAATAATAATAATAATAATAATAATAATAATAATAATAATAATAATAATAATAATAATAATAATAATAATAATAATAATAATAATAATAATAATAATAATAATAATAATAATGAGGTTCATTATTTGACCTGGTTAACATCACAGAAGTTCTGTCTTGGTACTCTCAAACCGTTTTTCTATAGTCATTGTTAGCCTACTGCACTCTCTATAAAATCCCCATCAGTCACCTTCCAGAATAAGAAAAGGTGGGACATTTTTTGCAGTAGTACTCTAGTCCAATGGTTCTGTAATGAAGGTGACCTCAGGATACAATGTGACCTGATGAAGAAAGGTTCAAGGACTTATATGCATGGTGTTGATAGAAAAACTGATAATTTTCTGCTCCATTAGTGTTTTCCAAGAACTGGATCTGGAATTGTGTTGGTTTGAATCAAAGTGCTTTTAACACTTCATTGATGTAGCAAAACTGGGTTCAACTTTGTTCTTTTTAGTGTGGTGGAGTTTTTAGATTTTCTGTCCAAAAGGAAAACTGACATTTATTCTTCATAAAGAGCTTTTGTTGAATCTAAATCTGTAAAATATACCCAGATTATAGTTTAACAAAGCTTGCCGCAAATCTTTTTGGCTAACACCCACCATTGATAAAAACACAGATGTTTATTTCTACTATAAAGACTAAAGACTGATATACTTGGCTACAAAGTACCTTAATCTGTCATATGAGATCTGTATCATGTTCTGTATCATATCTAATGTATTTCTGCCCCTATTACAGCCCTAATATTGATATTTGCCTCTTTTCCTATCTCTAGCACTGAACTGCACCAGTAACAGCCATTATGAGCCCTGTGCTGACCCTTGTCAAGAGACGTGCTCTGGAAAACCTTCGTCCTGTAGTGGACCGTGCTCTGAGGCGTGTGTGTGTGATCCCGGTTATGTCCTAAGTGCTGGCAAATGTGTTGAGAGGAATACTTGTGGCTGCACTCACACAAATGGCCAGTATTACGAGGTATAGTACGACAAACACAAATAACACAAACTTCAATGTATTTCACTTGCGCTATCATGTGCTACACCAAGAAATGGATCTGCATCATTGTCAAAATGAAACTGATACATGATTTTTGAATTTTTTGTACAATTAATATTCTTAAAGTGAAGGTTTTATTTGTATTAAGCTCTATTTACTTTGTACTTTCTAGAGCTTCCTAAGTGGATAATTAGATGGCATCTGGATTTCTACTCCTATCTTTTGAAGACATTTTTTTCTCATTCAAAATACGTTTTCAGTTCTGAACATGATTGGAAGTAACAGGCATTTAAGTTGTAGTCAAAGCAATCCGCAATAATACGGCTGCTAAGGTGATTATTAGGGATATTAGCACTCGACTTACTGGCCCTATCCTCTATTCAGCTCAATGTTTGGTTCGTCTTTCCTTGACGATTAAATATACGTCCTTAACGATGCCATGTGAGTTGATTTGGTCCCATGTCCCAAGGTGTGAACTGCTAAAATAAACACCTTGGGAGATGGGTCAGGGCTGCAGAGTTGGTGTTAGAAAGATGAAATCCGAGGGTACCATCTCTGTTTAGGATTGGCTTTACATGTTTTACACAGATGACTTCTTTTTCTCTGCGCTAATACCACCTGTCCTCCATGTCCAAAATTTGCACATTGCTGTCTTCAAGCCAGCATCCCTTTAGTATACGGACAAATGTCCTTGTTAAATAAACATTTCCTTAGGGACAACCAGCAGCTGCTTCCACAATCCCTGTGTGTGAGATTTTCTGCTTCTTTGTGTTTGTTTCAGCCCGGAGAGGAGTTCTATGTTGAGAACTGTCAGCTGAAGTGCAAGTGTAATGCACCGTTTGTTACCTGTGAGGCCACTGAGTGTCCCCCAATGCATGAGTGCAAAGTCCAGGGTGGAGAATTGGGCTGCTATCCTAGTAAGTCTACCCCCTCTCTAACAAAAGAGAACATTTGCAACAGGAACGTCCAGACCAACAATGTCTAAACCTGCAACTCTTCCAATGTGTTTCTTTTCACAGTCGTATTTTAAATGTTTTCATCTGCTGATTTCTATGGGTATATTTTTTTATTATGTGAACAGAACCAACTCCTGCACCAACTACTCCTAAGCCACCAACTCCAGGACCAACTACACCTCCAAGTATGACACTTTTTTGACAGTTTTCACATTTTTCAACACAAGTGTTTTAAAAATGTACGATCCCATCAAAAATGTTTTCATCTGCTGTTTTGCTTTTTCAATTGAACAGATCCATGTCCACCTAATGCAGAGTATATAGATTGTGGTCCAGCTTGTATCCCTACATGCATGGAACCTTCCACCAACTGTTCTGGCTCCTGTATCAGTGGTTGTTTCTGTAAACCTGGATTTGTCTTCAAGGGACGGAAGTGTGTTCCACTAGATAAATGTGGCTGTTTGGATGATGACAATAACTATTATGAAGTAAGATGGGTTTTTTATTAGGATACTTTTCTTTTTCAAAATAAGATATACTATTTGCTTGAACCATAAAAGTGAGCCTAGTTACTGATCACTTGTTTCATCTTATTTCAGCCTGGTGAGGTAGTGTCAGGAGATGGATGTACAAAGCTGTGCCGCTGTTTGGGGAACTACACTTTTGAATGTGTTGATAACTCCTGTGATCCAACTGAAGAGTGTCGAGAGGTTAATGGTGTTTCTAGCTGCTATCCTAAAGGTACTAATGCCTCAATAAGCCTCAGATTCTGGCATTTTAAAGCAACTGTTTAGCTCTCAGTTATGTAACAAGAGTCATTTTCATGCACTGGCACATTTAGAACAGATTGTTTATGTTATAGAATGCACTCCTAGGAAGTGTTTGATGTGTAGTGAATCATTTTCCTCCCTTTAGGTACATCAACATGCATAGCATCTGGAGATCCTCACTACACAACCTTCGACAAACGCAAATACAACTTCATGGGCAACTGCAGCTATCTGATGTCTGCACCTTGCAACAGCACAAGTCTGCCTTACTTTGAGGTCCACACAGATAATGAAAACCGATTTAACAGGCCCACCATCTCTTATGTCAAGGCTGTACATGTGTATGTGTTCATGCTGAAGATCTCCATTCTCAAAGGAGGCACTGTTCAGGTAGGAAATGCTGGGGAGATAAATTAAGAACTAACATAGTTGTTTGTTAGTCTGTGTTTTCATCAGAGCTGCACAGAACATGTAGACCATCTTTGAGATGTACAGAGCTCCTGCTTCTGTCAATCTTTCTTTACCTTGGCCAGGGTTCATTCCCCATTATCTTTTTACAGAACACTACACTGTACTGAGAAACTGAAAATGTGACATTTTATTTACTAAAACATGGCTTTTTTATTTTAGTATTTGAAAACAAAATATCAGTGTTTTTTTACTGACAAACGTTTGTGTTTCAATTAATCTTTATCCATGTTTTCTTGGCCAGGGTTCACCTTTCATTATCTTTTTACTGAACACTATACTGTACTGAAAGACTGAAAATGTAACATTTTATTTAATTAAATGTATTTACGTTTATCTTCATGGCGCCGATTCACAACAGATGTCATCTCAAGGCACTTTACAAAAAAAGTCATTTCATTACAATCATATAAACATTCCAATTAGTTTAAATATTTAGTTAATTTCCTATTTAAGGAATCCCAGCAGATTGCATCGAGTCATTGACTTGAGGTTGCGTCCCGTTGATGCAGACTTCGAACCACAGCAATCCCTCTTACTGAGCAAGCATGTAGCAACAGTGGAGAGGGAAAACTCCCCTTTAACAGGAAGAAACCTCCAGCAGAACCAGAACCAGGCTCAGTGCAAGCCACCATCTGCCATGACCGACTAGGGGTTTGAGAAGACAGAGCAGAAACACAGAATTAACTAAAACCAAGCTTTTTAATTTTAGTAATTGGAAAAAATGTCTGCAGTTTTCCTGTCACAACCTTCTGTGTGTTAAATAATCTTTATTCACTTTTTCAACACCTGCTTTTTCCATACAGCTGAATGGGACCAACGTTAACCTCCCAGTGAATCCATCCCCTGGCGTTTCTGTCTTCAAGTCAGGAAAACATTACACCGTTTCCACAAACTTTGGCTTAACTGTTCGCTATGATGGAAATCACTTCATGGACATTAAAGTGATCAAGGAGTGAGTGATGACTACACGTTTTTAACTTATGGTGTATTTTCATCTCTTCTTTTAGTAAAAGAGACCTGACTGTAGTTGAACCTTTGTCATTCATTGACTGGAGACTATGGTTGACAAGTCTCAAATCATAGACATCATCAGACATAGTGGGAAACAAGCAGCAAACATCTCTGAGCGAACTGTTACAGTAGCTTACAGTACTACAGAACTATTAATGAGATATTTTCTGTGAACTGCAGTTATGAGGATAAACTGTGTGGACTGTGTGGAGATTATAATGGAAATACTAAAGACGACTTCCGTAAACCAGATGGATCCTTGACAAGCAATCCTAATGACTTTGGGCACAGCTGGAACACTGATCCAGAGTGAGTATGGAACAAATAAAGACAGATCTCGAAAACCAACAAAACCTTGTTTCTACTACAAATCTAATATTAAAAGACATGTAAGCTATAGTAAGCTCAGTATTTCTTACATTTTATGTCAGTGTCACCGTAACATACTTACAGTAAGGTAATGTTTTAAACCTCTTTCTATTTTTAAGGATTTTCCTTTGTGTGTGGTCTTCAAAAGGTCAAATTGAACATTTCCTCTGGTGCAATGACAGATCAAAGTTGTTCATTGTGAAATTAAACAACAATTTTCAAATGTTGACTCAGTGCTTTTCAGTTGAATTCAGCTGAGTTTGATTCAGTACAATTTATTCTTTTTTTCAGTGTAGTTCTGTTCAAATTGCATAATAAATGCTTAACAATTAGCCTAACTTGTGTTGACAGGTGTAATATTAAACCTAACACTACCATTCCTGGATGTGATCAAGAAGAGGAGGAGCTTTATGAGAGCTCTGGATACTGTGGTATCCTGCTGGACAAAAACGGTCCCTTCGCTGCGTGCCACCCCAAAGTCAACCCAAATGTATGTGGTGACTAGCAGGAGCTTTTTATCTGCCAGAAAATTCTGCAGCTATTTATAAATGCAATGTTGGAAAAATCACACTTTACAAAAGCTATATTAAACAACATATTTCATAAGGAGATCTTTCTATTAAAACTGTCTTATGAACACTGAATGTTTGCTGCTGCTTGCTGTGACAGACTTTATCATTAGATCAGAGACACCATTCAGTATTGTAACTCACTGAATGAATTCCATGTTTTCAGGATTACTTCAGGGACTGTGTGTTTGACTTATGTGAACTGGATGGAGCCAAGCCCATTCTATGTGAAGCTATTGAGGCCTACGTCAATGAGTGCCAAGACCGTGGGGTCACCATTGGACCATGGAGGAATGAAACTTTTTGCCGTGAGTATTGAAGCTGTGAATGATTCAATGGAGGTTAGAATGAAGCCTTTGGTGGTTTATGATGCTCGGTTAAGCTACTTACAAGCTAAAAATAGTTTAAAAATCAATTACTTCACCAAAGCTTCTCTCAGATGATAAATAATAATAATAATAATAATAATAATAATAATAATAATAATAATAATAATAATAATAATAATAATAATAATAATAATAATAATAATAATAATAATAATGAGGTTCATTATTTGACCTGGTTAACATCACAGAAGTTCTGTCTTGGTACTCTCAAACCGTTTTTCTATAGTCATTGTTAGCCTACTGCACTCTCTATAAAATCCCCATCAGTCACCTTCCAGAATAAGAAAAGGTGGGACATTTTTTGCAGTAGTACTCTAGTCCAATGGTTCTGTAATGAAGGTGACCTCAGGATACAATGTGACCTGATGAAGAAAGGTTCAAGGACTTATATGCATGGTGTTGATAGAAAAACTGATAATTTTCTGCTCCATTAGTGTTTTCCAAGAACTGGATCTGGAATTGTGTTGGTTTGAATCAAAGTGCTTTTAACACTTCATTGATGTAGCAAAACTGGGTTCAACTTTGTTCTTTTTAGTGTGGTGGAGTTTTTAGATTTTCTGTCCAAAAGGAAAACTGACATTTATTCTTCATAAAGAGCTTTTGTTGAATCTAAATCTGTAAAATATACCCAGATTATAGTTTAACAAAGCTTGCCGCAAATCTTTTTGGCTAACACCCACCATTGATAAAAACACAGATGTTTATTTCTACTATAAAGACTAAAGACTGATATACTTGGCTACAAAGTACCTTAATCTGTCATATGAGATCTGTATCATGTTCTGTATCATATCTAATGTATTTCTGCCCCTATTACAGCCCTAATATTGATATTTGCCTCTTTTCCTATCTCTAGCACTGAACTGCACCAGTAACAGCCATTATGAGCCCTGTGCTGACCCTTGTCAAGAGACGTGCTCTGGAAAACCTTCGTCCTGTAGTGGACCGTGCTCTGAGGCGTGTGTGTGTGATCCCGGTTATGTCCTAAGTGCTGGCAAATGTGTTGAGAGGAATACTTGTGGCTGCACTCACACAAATGGCCAGTATTACGAGGTATAGTACGACAAACACAAATAACACAAACTTCAATGTATTTCACTTGCGCTATTATGTGCTACACCAAGAAATGGATCTGCATCATTGTCAAAATGAAACTGATACATGATTTTTGAATTTTTTGTACAATTAATATTCTTAAAGTGAAGGTTTTATTTGTATTAAGCTCTATTTACTTTGTACTTTCTAGAGCTTCCTAAGTGGATAATTAGATGGCATCTGGATTTCTACTCCTATCTTTTGAAGACATTTTTTTCTCATTCAAAATACGTTTTCAGTTCTGAACATGATTGGAAGTAACAGGCATTTAAGTTGTAGTCAAAGCAATCCGCAATAATACGGCTGCTAAGGTGATTATTAGGGATATTAGCACTCGACTTACTGGCCCTATCCTCTATTCAGCTCAATGTTTGGTTCGTCTTTCCTTGACGATTAAATATACGTCCTTAACGATGCCATGTGAGTTGATTTGGTCCCATGTCCCAAGGTGTGAACTGCTAAAATAAACACCTTGGGAGATGGGTCAGGGCTGCAGAGTTGGTGTTAGAAAGATGAAATCCGAGGGTACCATCTCTGTTTAGGATTGGCTTTACATGTTTTACACAGATGACTTCTTTTTCTCTGCGCTAATACCACCTGTCCTCCATGTCCAAAATTTGCACATTGCTGTCTTCAAGCCAGCATCCCTTTAGTATACGGACAAATGTCCTTGTTAAATAAACATTTCCTTAGGGACAACCAGCAGCTGCTTCCACAATCCCTGTGTGTGAGATTTTCTGCTTCTTTGTGTTTGTTTCAGCCCGGAGAGGAGTTCTATGTTGAGAACTGTCAGCTGAAGTGCAAGTGTAATGCACCGTTTGTTACCTGTGAGGCCACTGAGTGTCCCCCAATGCATGAGTGCAAAGTCCAGGGTGGAGAATTGGGCTGCTATCCTAGTAAGTCTACCCCCTCTCTAACAAAAGAGAACATTTGCAACAGGAACGTCCAGACCAACAATGTCTAAACCTGCAACTCTTCCAATGTGTTTCTTTTCACAGTCGTATTTTAAATGTTTTCATCTGCTGATTTCTATGGGTATATTTTTTTATTATGTGAACAGAACCAACTCCTGCACCAACTACTCCTAAGCCACCAACTCCAGGACCAACTACACCTCCAAGTATGACACTTTTTTGACAGTTTTCACATTTTTCAACACAAGTGTTTTAAAAATGTACGATCCCATCAAAAATGTTTTCATCTGCTGTTTTGCTTTTTCAATTGAACAGATCCATGTCCACCTAATGCAGAGTATATAGATTGTGGTCCAGCTTGTATCCCTACATGCATGGAACCTTCCACCAACTGTTCTGGCTCCTGTATCAGTGGTTGTTTCTGTAAACCTGGATTTGTCTTCAAGGGACGGAAGTGTGTTCCACTAGATAAATGTGGCTGTTTGGATGATGACAATAACTATTATGAGGTAAGAAGGCATTTTTATGAGGATACATTTATTTTTGACAAAAATAGAGATATTTATATGATGATACAGAACAAGTAATCGCTGGAATCTTAAAGGTGAGTCTAGTTACTGCTCACTTGTTTCATCTTATTTCAGCCTGGTGAGGTAGTGTCAGGAGATGGATGTACAAAGCTGTGCCGCTGTTTGGGGAACTACACTTTTGAATGTGTTGATAACTCCTGTGATCCAACTGAAGAGTGTCGAGAGGTTAATGGTGTTTCTAGCTGCTATCCTAAAGGTACTAATGCCTCAATAAGCCTCAGATTCTGGCATTTTAAAGCAACTGTTTAGCTCTCAGTTATGCAACAAGAGTCATTTTCATGCACTGGCACATTTAGAACAGATTATTTATGTTGTAGAATGCACTCCTAGGAAGTGTTTGATGTGTAGTGAATCATTTTCCTCCCTTTAGGTACATCAACATGCATAGCATCTGGAGATCCTCACTACACAACCTTCGACAAACGCAAATACAACTTCATGGGCAACTGCAGCTATCTGATGTCTGCACCTTGCAACAGCACAAGTCTGCCTTACTTTGAGGTCCACACAGATAATGAAAACCGATTTAACAGGCCCACCATCTCTTATGTCAAGGCTGTACATGTATATGTGTTCATGCTGAAGATCTCCATTCTCAAAGGAGGCACTGTTCAGGTAGGAAATGCTGGGGAGATAAATTAAGAACTAACATAGTTGTTTGTTAGTCTGTGTTTTCATCAGAGCTGCACAGAACATGTAGACCATCTTTGAGATGTACAGAGCTCCTGCTTCTGTCAATCTTTCTTTACCTTGGCCAGGGTTCATTCCCCATTATCTTTTTACAGAACACTACACTGTACTGAGAAACTGAAAATGTGACATTTTATTTACTAAAACATGGCTTTTTTATTTTAGTATTTGAAAACAAAATATCAGTGTTTTTTTACTGACCAACGTTTGTGTTTCAATTAATCTTTATTCATGTTTTCTTGGCCAGGGTTCACCTTTCATTATCTTTTTACTGAACACTATACTGTACTGAAAGACTGAAAATGTAACATTTTATTTAATTAAATGTATTTACGTTTATCTTCATGGCGCCGATTCACAACAGATGTCATCTCAAGGCACTTTACAAAAAAAGTCATTTCATTACAATCATATAAACATTCCAATTAGTTTAAATATTTAGTTAATTTCCTATTTAAGGAATCCCAGCAGATTGCATCGAGTCATTGACTTGAGGTTGCGTCCCGTTGATGCAGACTTCGAACCACAGCAATCCCTCTTACTGAGCAAGCATGTAGCAACAGTGGAGAGGGAAAACTCCCCTTTAACAGGAAGAAACCTCCAGCAGAACCAGAACCAGGCTCAGTGCAAGCCACCATCTGCCATGACCGACTAGGGGTTTGAGAAGACAGAGCAGAAACACAGAATTAACTAAAACCAAGCTTTTTAATTTTAGTAATTGGAAAAAATGTCTGCAGTTTTCCTGTCACAACCTTCTGTGTGTTAAATAATCTTTATTCACTTTTTCAACACCTGCTTTTTCCATACAGCTGAATGGGACCAACGTTAACCTCCCAGTGAATCCATCCCCTGGCGTTTCTGTCTTCAAGTCAGGAAAACATTACACCGTTTCCACAAACTTTGGCTTAACTGTTCGCTATGATGGAAATCACTTCATGGACATTAAAGTGATCAAGGAGTGAGTGATGACTACACGTTTTTAACTTATGGTGTATTTTCATCTCTTCTTTTAGTAAAAGAGACCTGACTGTAGTTGAACCTTTGTCATTCATTGACTGGAGACTATGGTTGACAAGTCTCAAATCATAGACATCATCAGACATAGTGGGAAACAAGCAGCAAACATCTCTGAGCGAACTGTTACAGTAGCTTACAGTACTACAGAACTATTAATGAGATATTTTCTGTGAACTGCAGTTATGAGGATAAACTGTGTGGACTGTGTGGAGATTATAATGGAAATACTAAAGACGACTTCCGTAAACCAGATGGATCCTTGACAAGCAATCCTAATGACTTTGGGCACAGCTGGAACACTGATCCAGAGTGAGTATGGAACAAATAAAGACAGATCTCGAAAACCAACAAAACCTTGTTTCTACTACAAATCTAATATTAAAAGACATGTAAGCTATAGTAAGCTCAGTATTTCTTACATTTTATGTCAGTGTCACCGTAACATACTTACAGTAAGGTAATGTTTTAAACCTCTTTCTATTTTTAAGGATTTTCCTTTGTGTGTGGTCTTCAAAAGGTCAAATTGAACATTTCCTCTGGTGCAATGACAGATCAAAGTTGTTCATTGTGAAATTAAACAACAATTTTCAAATGTTGACTCAGTGCTTTTCAGTTGAATTCAGCTGAGTTTGATTCAGTACAATTTATTCTTTTTTTCAGTGTAGTTCTGTTCAAATTGTATAATAAATGCTTAACAATTAGCCTAACTTGTGTTGACAGGTGTAATATTAAACCTAACACTACCATTCCTGGATGTGATCAAGAAGAGGAGGAGCTTTATGAGAGCTCTGGATACTGTGGTATCCTGCTGGACAAAAACGGTCCCTTCGCTGCGTGCCACCCCAAAGTCAACCCAAATGTATGTGGTGACTAGTAGGAGCTTTTTATCTGCCAGAAAATTCTGCAGCTATTTATAAATGCAATGTTGGAAAAATCACACTTTACAAAAGCTATATTAAACAACATATTTCATAAGGAGATCTTTCTATTAAAACTGTCTTATGAACACTGAATGTTTGCTGCTGCTTGCTGTGACAGACTTTATCATTAGATCAGAGACACCATTCAGTATTGTAACTCACTGAATGAATTCCATGTTTTCAGGATTACTTCAGGGACTGTGTGTTTGACTTATGTGAACTGGATGGAGCCAAGCCCATTCTATGTGAAGCTATTGAGGCCTACGTCAATGAGTGCCAAGACCGTGGGGTCACCATTGGACCATGGAGGAATGAAACTTTTTGCCGTGAGTATTGAAGCTGTGAATGATTCAATGGAGGTTAGAATGAAGCCTTTGGTGGTTTATGATGCTCGGTTAAGCTACTTACAAGCTAAAAATAGTTTAAAAATCAATTACTTCACCAAAGCTTCTCTCAGATGATAAATAATAATAATAATAATAATAATAATAATAATAATAATAATAATAATAATAATAATAATAATAATGAGGTTCATTATTTGACCTGGTTAACATCACAGAAGTTCTGTCTTGGTACTCTCAGACCGTTTTTCTATAGTCATTGTTAGCCTACTGCACTCTCTATAAAATCCCCACCAGTCACCTTCCAGAATAAGAAAAGGTGGGAC
Source organism: Valencia hispanica (assembly GCA_963556495.2). Taxonomy (NCBI): domain Eukaryota; kingdom Metazoa; phylum Chordata; class Actinopteri; order Cyprinodontiformes; family Valenciidae; genus Valencia; species Valencia hispanica. Next base: position 4,639,115 of record OY747714.1, on the reverse strand, counting down.
ATTTTTTGCAGTGGTACTCTAGTCCAATGGTTCTGTAATGAAGGTGACCTCAGGATACAATGTGACCTGATGAAGAAAAAAAGTTCAACGACTTATATGCATGGTGTTGATAGAAAAACTGACAATTCTCTGCTCTATTAACTTTTATATGGTGTCTTAATTTGCAGGTTTTTATATTCAGTGAATTGTAATAACTACTAGATCAAGATTCTCCTGAGAAAATCCGAAGAATGGAATTATGTTTGTTTGAATCAAAGTATTTATAGCTTAATTTATGTGGCAAAAGTGGATAATACTGGGTTCAACTTTGTTCCCTCAGTGTGGTGGAGTTATTAGATTTTCTGTCCAAAGAGAAAATTGACCAGTAATCTTCTTGTAGAACTTTTGTTTAATCTTAATCTGTGAAATATATCAGTATATAGTTTACCAAAGTTTGCCTCAAAGCTTTTCAGCTGACAACCCTCATTTATGATGTACTTTAATTTTTCCTATGAAGTCTAAAGAGGGATATTTGGCTGCAAGGTAGCATTATCTGTCATATGAGCTCTGTGTTTTGTTCTGTATCATATCTAATATATTTCTGTATTTCATTTGCCTATTTTTTTCCCTTAGCATCTAACTGCCCGCCTAACAGCCATTATGAGCCCTGTGCTGACCCTTGTCAAGAGACGTGCTCTGGAAAACCTTCGTCCTGTAGTGGACCGTGCTCTGAGGCGTGTGTGTGTGATCCCGGTTATGTCCTAAGTGCTGGCAAATGTGTTGAGAGGAATACTTGTGGCTGCACTCACACAAATGGCCAGTATTACGAGGTATAGTACGACAAACACAAATAACACAAACTTCAATGTATTTCACTTGCGCTATCATGTGCTACACCAAGAAATGGATCTGCATCATTGTCAAAAGGAAACTGATACATGATTTTTGAATTTTTTGTACAATTAATATTCTTAAAGTGAAGGTTTTATTTGTATTAAGCTCTATTTACTTTGTACTTTCTAGAGCTTCCTAAGTGGATAATTAGATGGCATCTGGATTTCTACTCCTATCTTTTGAAGACATTTTTTTCTCATTCAAAATACGTTTTCAGTTCTGAACATGATTGGAAGTAACAGGCATTTAAGTTGTAGTCAAAGCAATCCGCAATAATACGGCTGCTAAGGTGATTATTAGGGATATTAGCACTCGACTTACTGGCCCTACCCTCTATTCAGCTCAATGTTTGGTTCGTCTTTCCTTGACGATTAAATATACGTCCTTAACGATGCCATGTGAGTTGATTTGGTCCCATGTCCCAAGGTGTGAACTGCTAAAATAAACACCTTGGGAGATGGGTCAGGGCTGCAGAGTTGGTGTTAGAAAGATGAAATCCGAGGGTACCATCTCTGTTTAGGATTGGCTTTACATGTTTTACACAGATGACTTCTTTTTCTCTGCGCTAATACCACCTGTCCTCCATGTCCAAAATTTGCACATTGCTGTCTTCAAGCCAGCATCCCTTTAGTATACGGACAAATGTCCTTGTTAAATAAACATTTCCTTAGGGACAACCAGCAGCTGCTTCCACAATCCCTGATCTATTTCCAAATCAGCATAAATAGATTTGATTGAGTTAACAAGTTGTTCTAGGTACATTTGGTCAGAGAACACCTACCTTCCAAAATCTTACTGTTTGTGAGATTTTCAACATTTTTTTTTTCTTTTTTACAGCCTGGAGAGGAGTTCTATGTAGAGGATTGTAAGCTGAAGTGCAGGTGTAATGCACCGTTTGTAACCTGCGAGGCCTCAGAGTGTCCCCCAATGCATGAGTGCAAAGTCCAGGATGGAGATCTGGGCTGCTATCCCACTGGTAAATATACACTGTAGTGTATGTAAATAAAAAGGTCATGTATAATTTGATAATGGTGAATGGTTTCCTACCTTAACACGACCTCTTGACATGAGTTAGGTTCATTCAAGGTTTGAGATACATTGTCTTCACCAGATACACCCTGAATATCAAGAGTTGAGAAAAATATAATCTTTACTCTCAAACACGCCATAGACCAAAAGAATTCTGTACGTTTAGGTGGGGCTTACACTGACAGCTCAGCAAGACTGCAACAGTGTTCTGTAAGTGTAGTTAATTTAGAAATCATACAGAAAATTGAATTATCTTTTGTCTCACAAGTTGGAGCTTTTATCTGGGAATTGTGTCGCACCTGAAATAGGAGCATTTTAGCTGCAATTTGGGAAACCAGTGGTGTTTGCTAATTGTCGTGATGCTAACTACGAGTAGCAATAAAAGCTAAAGCTAAAAGCTATGAATGTATTTATCTCAAACTGATGTGTTTGATTACTAAAGGAGCATGTTTGCAAATAGAAGTTGAATGCTATATGAGTCACTGGTTTAATGAAATGCAAACTGCTATCCAATTTGGCTTCCACATATCTGTGGAGCCGTATTGGATATTGAAGTCCAATTTTCCAAGTCAGAACTCTGACTTCAGGGTGCGTTCTTGTTTTATTTCCATCTGGGAACTTGAAAGTCCTGGACTTCTCAGTATAAATAAAAAGCTGCATAAGCAATTCTAGGTAATGGATAGCTTATATTATTAAGATTAAACTTCAAACTCCAAAAGACAAATTACTGTCTGACTAATGCCAGTTAGTTAATAGAAGCAGTAACTGTAAATCTTGCATACATAGAGAGTAGCAGGAGAAAGAAGCAGAGCGCCACAGACGTAGGCTAGCAGGACAACTCTGGAGATAGATCAGCATAATCTGACTTATTTTAACCACCAATAGGGAAAGTTTTAGGCCTCCAAGGTTTATTTATTTTCCATGTTATTCAGGCTCTCAGGACTGTGTGGTTTCTGGGGATCCTCACTACAACACGTTTGACAAGAAGTTCTACAGCTTTATGGGAACCTGCACCTACACACTGGCAAGAACATGCAAGAACAACACAGGTAAGAACAATGCTGCTATGTATTTTCATAATTTATTAAAATACCAAAAAGGTTATAGGCTGTGCTTTGACTTTGTGTCATGGTTTATAAAATTTGTCAAAAAAATTCAAAAAGATCTAAATAGATGTGTATAAAAATGTGACCAGAAGTGATGCATCAGCTAGCATATACTTAGCTTTTACTGTGAGGGTCACATTTTTGTTATTAGGTAGCAAAGGTCTTGGGTCTTTCAGCAGGACACAGCTATTAACTCCTCAATTGAAGTCAGTTTTATTTACAGAGTGCATTTCATACAAAAGTCACTTCATGTGCTTGAAAAAACAGTAAAAATTTCAAACAACCAGTGGAAGAAGTTGAAAACAACATATCAATATAATATAAAATATAAATGTAAAGCAAGTCTATAGTGATGTTAGGTAAACCAACAAACAAAAAAGATTACATAAAATCAAGAACATTTTAAATAACAAAGTAAATTAAAGCTCCAAGCAGCCTCGAATGGCCCTCATAGCTCAGCGCTGCTCCGGCCTGTGTTGCCGGCCTCTGTTTATGACACAGCCACCTCAACAGCACTTCAAAAGTTTGAAAGTTCTACAGTCCTTAGAAAATCATCCTAGAAACCTGTGACTTTGTTCCCAGTGGGCGGGGCAAGGGTCATGTCATCAATTTACCCTACCGAGGTGTTCAAAAGTCATCCATGAGAAAGCACCCTAAATTGAATTTTCCACTCTGCCATGCCCACAGAATGTAGCCAATTGTAACTGCTCTGTTTCTTATTTTTCTTAAGGGTAATAAATTGCCTGTTTGGAGGCCTAAATATATAGAGTGGGGCAAAAAAGTATTTAGTCAGCCACAAATTGTGCAAGTTCTCCAACTTAAAAACATGACAGGGGCCTGTAATTTTCATTATTGGTATACCTCAACTATAAGAGACAAAATGAGGAGAGAAAAATCCAGAAAATCACATGGTTGGATTTTTAAAGAATTTATTTGCAAATTATGGTGGATAATAAGTATTTGGTCACCTACAAACAAGCAAGATTTCTGGCTCTCACAGACCTGTACCTTCTTCTGTAAGAGGCTACTAGTTCAGTGGTAGAGTTGTCGGCCTGCGTCCCAGAAATCGTGGGTTCGATTCCTGGTTCCACCTGCCATTGTGTCCTTGGGCAAGACACTTCACCTACCCGCCTACTGGTGTTGGCCAGAGGCTGGCCAGAGGCCGACCGATGGCGCCGATATGGCAGACTGACAGAAGCGAGGCTGCCATATCGGTCGGCCTCTGGCCAAGCCTCGCTTCTGTCAGTCTGCCCCAGGGCAACCGTCACAGCTACACTGTGGCACCACTGTGTGAGAGTGAATGAATAATGGAGTTGTAAACCGCTTTGAGGGTCTCGAAAAGCACTATATAAATGCAAGCCATTATTATTAATATTATAACTCGTTATCTGTATAAAAGACATCTGTCCACAACTTTAAACAGTCACACTCCAAACTCCACTATGGCCAAGACCAAAGAGCTGTCAAAGGACACCAGAAACAAAATAGTAGACCTGCACCAGGCTGGGTACAAGTGTGGGAGAAATTATTAGAAAATGGAGGGCATACAAGGCCACTAATAATCTCCCTCGAGCGCTTAGCTGCTCGGGCCTAATTGAAATTTCAGAATAATTTACACTAAACTAGCTAAAAGCTTGGGGTAAATAATTCTGTTAAAACTTTGCTTTTAAAGCAAGATATTAACGCTGAGTTACAGATCCTCTGTGAAACAGAATGGTGGTTGTTCTTTTTAAACACCTCAATGATCTCTGAAAAATTCAGTATTCAGTATTTCACCCAAAACCTCTGCTACCATTGCCAAAATGACCTGCCAGGTTTTGGGAATGAGATCACATGAGAATAAGAATAACAATACATTTATTTGCATAGAAATTTCAGTCAAAGCACTTTATGGACAAAGAAAACATAGCAATCAGGTAAATTACTGGAACAACACTGTGAAGCTTCTGTGGATCAAGTTACCATATAGAAGTAACATTTAAAAACTACATCACCTTTCCTTACACTTTCTCAACAAAAGAAAAGGCTGCAAACAATCTATTCTACATCATTTTTCTTTTCCCCAGTGGAAAACACGTGTTTCTGCTGCTCTGTATAACCCTTGTATAATATATAAGAAGTTACTGAAACTCAGTTAGCAACACTTTGTACATGCATTAGAATAAGTGAACAGTGAATAAATCCAAAGTGAGTACATCAAGTTGATTTGGCTGTTGTTTGTGCATGGTGTCTGTGCAGGTCCTTGGTTCTCTGTGGAGGCAAAGAACGAAGAGAGGGGAGCACCAGGCTTGTCCTACCTGAGAAAACTCTACATCACTGTGAATGGAATCACTGTCACCTTGATGAAGGCCAGGAGAACTCTGGTCAGTATGAATAGTAGTTTCCTGTGCAAGCAATGCATTAATTGGAATTGTAGTAGCCTAGCTAATATCACTCTTCCTGAAAATTTAAATTGTCCCCACTACACACCAATGTATCGCCCTGTGCAGGGGTCGCGTTAACTCAATATTTTCCATATTTGACAGGTTTTTTAGAATGGTGACGGAAATATCTGAAGGCCGTCTGTCATTTTGACCAATTTCAATTCAACCCCCTGACCACTTGGTTCAGACATTTTCAACTTTACGCACATCTAAAACAACAAAAAAAAACATTCCCATGACAGCATCTGAGCATCCTATCAGACATGGCCACAGTACTCATTACATCTAGCAAACCGGTAACTCACAGCGCGTTGAAGAGTTACGAAGGCTTTGAAACGTGACTGTGACCAGTGCTGCAGGTTACAGATGCGCTCCAGCGGTAGCGGTGCATGCTGCAGGATTTCCTCCCGCCGAGGCGATAGCTTGCGTGTCAGGAAATGGCTCGTTCAATGAGTCTTTCCGGCTTTTGGTCACTCCAATGGGAGAAATGTTCCCTGATGTCAAAACTTTGCCTGAAGTGGCGCTTGTAACTCCAGTCTTCAGTGTGGCAGCAGAGCGTAGATTCAGCCTCCAGAACAACATCTAAACCCCCATGAGAAGTCATTGGAAAAAATCCCCCCAAAAAATCCTCATGACAACAACGTCTGCAGCAATCCCACTTGAAACCTTTGATTACACACAAGTGGGAAACATTTCAGTTCCATGCAGCCAGGAGGAAGTCGTGAGACTGTGCGTTCAGGCCACAGCAGGCGAACTATTCACCTTTCCTTTATTTACGTCACATCTCAGAAAACATCTGTTGAAACGGGCTTATTCACTTTAGACAGAGATTTTGGTTGTTGTCCTCTCTACTGATTTGCTATTTGATTAATTGTTTGGCAGATTGTTTGTCTATGTATTATTATTTTCTTCTTTGTAAGGTGACCTTGGGTTTCAGAAATGCCCCCTCAAATAAAATGAATTATTATTATTATTATTATTATTATTATTATTATTATTATTATTATTATTATTATTATTATTATTATTATTATTATTATTATTATTATTATGTTAGGTGCAAATTTTTAATTTCATTGTTTACCTGTAGTTCTCTGTTCAGCTTGTTCAGCTTGAATATTATTTCAAATGAATAAAAAATAAATAATATTGAACATATTGTCATTTTAAAAATAGATTATGACCGGATTTTTTTGGCCTCATCGGTCGAAATGACGGACAACAAAAGAAGTCTAGCATGACCTCTGGCCCTGTGTCTGTCTTATTTATCTGGCTCTCTGAATTTACTTGTCCGCCAGCTACTTTATTATTTTCCTGTTCTATCCTTTAGTAGCAAACTGAAAATATAAGCAAGAAAGGAGATGTTTACTCTGTAGTTCTGTGTAATTTTGCCTTGTTGAACTCATTTTCAACTTCCATCCTTCTTGTAGGTGAACGGTGTGCGCGTGGCTCTCCCTCACTCCCCCTCTCCTCTCATGTCCCTCAGTCTTGCCGGTCAGTACGTCACCTTGGAGACGACCTTTGGTCTGCGGGTGCGTTGGGATGGAAATCATTACGCCCAGATCTCAGTGCCTAGGTTGGTATACAGGTGTTGAATAGCATTTGGAGTAAAATGTATAGAAATTTTACCAACCCTGATGACCTTCTCATTTCCTTCCTATGTTAATGCAGCTCCTACTATGACCAGATGTGTGGTCTCTGTGGTGACTATGATGGGAACCCAAACAATGACTTCACTAAACCAGATGGCTCCCTGGTAGGAAATGTTAATGACTTTGGAAACAGCTGGCAGACAGAAGAGGACGAGGATGACTCGTGAGTTTATTACAAATCATCTGTTCCTCATTATCAGAGAATCTACATGTTCCTTCCAACCTTTCTTTGTGACTATAATAATGCTGTGTGCACACTGAAAAAAAAACTATTACATAGAGAATTATTGTCATACATAAGCTTTTAACCCAGACTATACATTTTATTTGGTGATTTAAAATTGTTTCTCAAAACCCTCTTCCTGCTCTAGCATACTGCACAGTAAATGCAGTAATATGTTGTTTTTCTTCAAATCCATAGTGATTTTTTTTATCATGTGTGAGAAGGCTTGGCTTTAACAAAGAAATACCAACCCTGTTTTGTGTAGGTGTACCCAAGGCACAAAGCCAGACCCAGACTGCGACCCCAGTCTTGAGGCTGAGTTGGTGAAACCCGACAAATGTGGCAAAATAAAAGACCCTACTGGACCGTTCAGGTGAGACAAAACATGATGCCCCTTTTCATTATCTTGCTGCTTCACTGATTCAAAGGGACAGTTAAAGGCTCTGCTTTCAGTGTCTGAGGATCCTGTGTAGTGTTCATCTTGAACTCTTTAGTGCATATCTTCTACCAAATCTTTTTGTTATTAAGAAGTCCCTGTTCTCAGCAGTGTCAGCAACTCTATCCCGTGTTGATACTTTAAGATTGCATGTTGCAGATAAAGGGAAGTCATATGACGGCAATAAAGGCCTGAATGTTTTATGTAAATACAATTATGTGATATGTTTTATGCTTGGCTTTGCAATAACAGAATATTTAAATCTGCACTGACTGGATGTTTTGTTTTGAAATGAAGGACCAAAGGCAGCTGAAGACTATAACCCCAAAAAAGCATTTATTGCAAAGAGATTATATAACTCCCTTATCATGTTTATGATTACACTTACTCTTGGAATACTGAGCATGAGCGGTTATGCACGCTCATTAAATATTGACTGTGAGCATAAAAATTGAAATTTAGCCACTAGAGGTCACTACATCCTGACAAATAAAATCCTCACTCCTGGAACTAAAACTCCCAAGATCACACTCAGTCTGTAAATAGAATTAGAAGACTCATTTAAAATTTGTGTAGAAACTTATTCCTCAATCTGTTTAGATTGTTCCTAATTTAGCTCCTGAATTTTTCTAATACACAGCAAAAGGCTGAATGTACAGTTCAGATCCATCCATCCATCCATCCATCCATCCACTTGCACAATCTCAGAGAAGCTGATGCATATCTCAAGTAGTAAATATGGAAAAGGCAAAATACATTCTGGACAGGTTCATTACAAAGACAAACAGGACAAACAATCATGAGGTGTACCATTCACACACCTCATACCCGGGGCCAACCTGGAGTGACCAATTAACCTAGCAGGGAAGTACCTGGAATACCCTGAGAGATATCAGGCATGCACATTCAAATTCCAAGTAGAAAGGCCTATCCTTCTTTCTGGAAGGAAACAGCACAAACAAGCTTTGCCATAAAACGGTCAAACTGTCATAAAATACATTCATATCCTGGAGCTCATCCAAATTCTGTTAGCAAAAGGTTAAAACATGTGCATGCGATTGATAGACCATAGCATTACATTTATAGAAAGCGCAAATATGCAACCAGCTTGATGTCTGAATGAGAAACACATTGTAAAGTGCTTAGTAGGACCTATAAGTAAGTTAGAGTGAGAAATGGCTCATGCTAGTATAGATCATACTGCAGCACAGCCTTTCTTCCATTGTGACCAATAGGTTTAGGTTTTGTAAAGTTTGAATAATGTAGATTTTTGCATTTATTTTAGATTTAAATTCACAAAATTCTGTTGGAAACTACTTTAATCAGTCAGATTTTTTAATAAAGAAAATGAGTGCACAGCTGTTTCCTTTCTTCCTGGGTTGTTGTGACTTTCCTGAAAATGGTCCTCCTTCGTTGTAACTAAACCAAGCATGTGTTTATCTCTTCTTCAGGGAGTGCATCGGCGTTGTAGATCCCACTCCATTCTTCCAAAGTTGTGTTTATGACATGTGCCAGTTCAACGGCCAGCAGCATGTACTGTGTGACCAGCTACAAGCTTACACTGATGCGTGCCAGAGTGCAGGAGCGAAGGTCCATCAGTGGAGGACTCCAGACTTCTGCCGTGAGTTTTCCAAGAGAACTCTTGTCTTCTCATTTCAGCACAAATTAGATATTTTAGTTTATTTAGTTTATTTATTTATTATTGTTTCTTAGAGCTTTTTGTGTTGTATAATTAGTGAGAGGATCACTCAAAGTGAAATTTTAAGTGTGTCGAACTACTAAGAGAACACATGCATTTGGGCCAAAATTGCACACCCCTGAAGAAGATTTAAATGTTGTTTACAGTTTATTTGCCTTAACCCAAACATAGACAGTAAAAAACATAATTTATATAATATGATATTTCTCCTTGAAATGTTTTTTTGATTTTTGTTGAGTTTGCTTTAAAAGCTTTGGAGCAGCTTAACTTACTTTTTGAAGTTCATTAAATTTCCTTCTTTAAATAGTCTGATTCTGACTTTATTAAAATTCATCGATGTTTATTCAGGTTACTAAAGCATTTGCTGAGAACATTGACATGTGATCAGAATTCTCGTACAATTAATAAATGGATGTCATGTAGAGATGCTAGTTAACCTGCTTCATGCTGTCAGACAGGTTCTGTTTAAGTGATTTTATTTTATTCTAGAGGTCAGGCAGTAATCAGGCCTGGTTGTCGCTTGAGAGATTAAAGCAAAAACTGTAATCAATCAGTTAGTTATGATTTAACAAGAGGCACAGATTGGTTTGGATAGCTTTTTTTTAATGATATATAAATATAATCATTGGGTTATATTTATTTAATATTATGATTTGTTTGATGATCTGACATGATTATTGTAAGTGTGACAAAAAAGCAAAACCAGAAGACATCTTTAAGGAGTCGTCTTATGCAGATGAAATATCAGCTATATTTAAAACCAAAGATATTCCTAAATCTAGTCACATTGATGATATATAAAGAAAAGATTTGATGTGTTGCTCTATAAAACCTCAAAAGATAAGGACTGGGGTGAGACAAGAATCAATTTTTTGATCAGATGTTCCTACTGGTGCTATCATAATCTAATCTGGTTTACTATAGACACAACCTATTGATTTCTTTTTTAATTTTTCTTTCTCATTTTACCTATTTCCTTTTTCTACCACCCACCCCTCCTTATTCATTTCATCCTTTATTTCTACCTTACCTTTGTCCACCATTTATCTGTCCTTCCTTTTTCCGTCAACGCAGCCCTGAACTGTCCCCCTAACAGCTCATACTCCCTGTGCGTGAGCTCGTGTCCTGAAACTTGTCTGGGAGTGGTCGGCCCACCTGGCTGTGAGGATGTGTGTGTAGAGGGTTGTAGCTGTAACCCAGGCTTCATCCTCAGCGATGACAAATGTGTTGCGCTAAAAGACTGTGGTTGTGTGGACACCATTGGGAATTACCATCCTGTAAGTGGAACAAGTTTTTTACTTGATTTACTATAACTGCTTTGCCTTAACCCAATTTGCTCCTGCTATGGTATCTTTGTGGAAATAGCCTTTCAGATATTCAACTGCTTGATAAATGTAAGAACATGGTGCTAAAAAGAAAGAAAAGCTTGAAGCTCACAGCCTAGATACATCATTTTTTGATGCACAAAACACAAACGTTAAAGAGTAGGCTATGCATGAAACATCCAAGAATTATATGTCTAAAAATATCTTGATACAATTATGTGAGAAAGCCTTTTTTCAAATTAAATGCTATTTTAGTGGTAGTAAATTAGGATACATAACCTACTTTGTCCGTATCATTTTTAGGTGGGGGATGACTGGTATTTGGAGGGTTGTGAGCAGAAGTGTGAGTGTCAAGGAGGCGGTTTGATCCAATGTTACAACACCAGCTGTAGACCAACAACTGAGAGCTGCCAGCTACATGAAGGACAGTATGAATGCCGCCCTGTGGGTATGTTAAATATATTCAAACTGACACCTTCTTTAACATGGTAATAAAACTACATATCTTCTAGTAATTAAGTGAGTTATTATTATTTATTACAGTTATACAATTACAACGACACCCCTCCCAAACGTGGCTGGTTCCCCAAAAACCAATATATATATATATAAAACCTGGGTATAATAGGAAAATGGGATCAAATTAATTCAGCTTGATTCAGTTCATTGCCTCCAGGAGGGGGGGGGGGTTAGGACTGAGCTTCTGCCTTGGCTGGGGTCCGCCCAGTTTATATGGCTCCATTTCACATCGTCAGCAGAACTGTTTAATTTATGCCATGCTACCTGATATTTTGATCAATTGGAAGCATATCTATAGTAAAAAAATTCACCCCAGGCACTGTGCCGTGTGGTACCCCACAATAAACGTTAGAGGGAGAAGAGTTATAATTTACTTGATCAAACTGGAATTGTTTGGACATGCAATAGCTAAACCAGTCTAGTGCTGTTCCTTTTGATCCCTGCAACATGTTCAAGCCTTTCTAAGAGAATATTGTGATTGAGTGGATCAGAACCAGCACTAAAATCTAACAAGACCAGAACCGACACAAGTCCATTATCTGAGGCCATGAGAATATCATTAGTAACCTTCACCAGTGCTGTTTCAGTGATGAGCTCTAAAACCTGAGAGAAACTCTTCAAACAGCTCGTTACTGTTTAGATGCTCACAGACTTGATTAGCAATTATTTTCTCAAGGATTTTGGACAAGAGAGGAAGATCAGATATAGGTCTGTAATTTATTAAGTCATCTCAATCAAGAGAAGGTTTCCTAATTGAAGGTTTGATTACAGCAACCTTAAAAGGCCGTGGTACGTACCCATTTACATAACTTTATATATTTGTCTGTTTACATAACTTTTTAGAACCTAATATCATGGTATGATCACAGAGTTACTCAGTACTTGAGCACCTTTGTCATAAAATACTTTTTTTTACTGTTACTTGAATATTTTTTTGATGAGTACTTATTGCCTCTAATTGGGTAAAAATATTTTGAAGTAATTCTACTTTGAATTTTGGCTTAAGCCTTGTTGTTGAGTAAACAGTAACTGCTTATGTATTAGTCACATTTACTCTTAAAAAAAAGAAAAGAATAAAAACTAAGAATATAATTAATATAATGTGGTGATAATATATCAAATAATAATACTTCAATCTGGATCAAACAAGCAGTATAACCCCTGAAGCAGCTTTCTCAAAGTTTAAACAAACAGCCTGACTAAGATCATAAAAAAGTTTTACCTTTAAACTGAGATATTAATATGAACGATCATTATCTGCAAGATCTTCATTACCCGGAGAACACAACCAGGATAGACCAAAACCAGCTGTTCCTAAGTCATCAGCACCCCAGTCAACCCATAATTAAAGGAGGACTAAACTACACTAAACAACTGACTGCACTAAAACACATGATAGGCTGGAAGAGCAGTGTCAGCAGTATACTCTAGAAAGCAGCCAGTACATGGAAGTACATGTGATCCCTTCAGACAGCACAGTAACATGTGGTCGCTGGAGTTCCTCCCTTAGCTCACACTCTGCCTGTTATGTCACCTGATCGTTCTCATGTTGTTCTACCACAAAGGGCTTTGTGTTGATGATGAAAAATAAGGAATTGTTGGGTTTTTTCCCATGAAGGACACAAATTTAAAAATCAAACTGGAGAGAGCCCCAACAAGACCTTTACCCAACACCACTGTTACATCTTATCCACTTTATGGATGTTGGTGGTACTGGCTCTATAATATACTCTATACAGTAATTCAATTTGTAAGTCTATTTTTGCTCTGTCAATTCACAAAAACAGAAAAGTTTGGTTTCTAAGGCCACAGTCTTTCCCTGAATATTATCTGATTATTTATTTTTATGTATCTCTATGAAATCAGAGGTTTTACTAGATGTCTGAACATAGTTTGGCTAAATACTGACTTCTCTTTGTTAGGAAATGGTATCTGCTCAGTGTCTGGAGATCCTCACTACACCACCTTTGATAAGAACACCCACCATTATATGGGTGCTTGCTCCTACACATTAACCAAACCCTGCAACATTTCCTCTGGGTTGCCGTACTTCACTGTGGACACGCAGAATGAGCACAGAGGAAGCAACAAGAAGGTTTCCTATGTCAGAGCTGTGGTGATCAACGTGAACGATGTGACTTTCATCCTTGGCAAGGGCCGCAAAGTCCAGGTATGTGCCCCGACTCTGCTAGTTATTCCACCTTGGGGGATTCACTGGTTCTGCTCACAGGATCAGTTTTCCTTATGAACGGGTTTCTGGGTCAAATCTGTCTTTCAAGTATGAATAAAATCTACTCCTTTTGCTGTGCTGTTTGATAAATTTGACTTTGCTCTTCAGGTCAATGGGACTGCAGTCTCACCACCCATCACCTCCATCAGCGGGGTTCATATCTACCTGAGTGGAAAGTTTGTAGTTCTGGAAACATCTTTCGGCCTGAGAGTCCGGTTTGATGGTAATCACCATGCAGACGTCACCGTTCCAACTTCTTACAATGGCCTACTCTGTGGCATGTGTGGTAAGAAACACATTAGTGAACTGTATTGAATTCTTCTCAGAAAGCTGATGATGTAATAAACGTGAACTTTTAGACATTTAAACAATTAATTTAATCCTTCTTGTTTCTTTTTTTTCTCCTTTTTTTTGTGTGTTCAACATAACTTATTATAACCTGCTTTCTGATAAGGGCTGATTTTACTTTTTACTTTTTTATTCCAAATCAAAACCAGAGCAACAAAGTGCTGCACAAAAATCTAAAAGTCTCTTTATGTATCATTTTGTACTTAAAGGGGACATATTATTCCTCTTTTTAAACAAGTTATAATAGGTATCGCCTGTACAAGACATGTTAATGAAGTTCGTTGCACAAAATCACTCTCACTTAAAGCGATCTCAGCAGCTCGATTCTTAACCCTTTCAGTCCCTTTCAGAATGAAATGTTTAGAGGGCTCTGTTACTTTTATGCAAGCTGTTGTAGACCACGGCCACCCATCTGATTACTAGACTGTGGGTTTGCCACACATGAGAAACGGCTTGAAGAAGATTTTTGACAGCAAAATTTTGCAAACAAAATGGCTGGATGGTTTTTATTAATGTTTGGAGTGTTTATAGAGGCAGTAGAGACACAAATGGCAACGCAAATAATGAAAAAGTGAAATTTGCATAATATGTCCCCTTTGATAAAATCCTGTCTGGTCCTGACAGGAAATTTCAACGGAGACCCCAAAGACGACAACTTGAAACCAGACAATACAGTTGCTTCTAACACCAATGACCTTGGTGACAGCTGGCAGGTGGATGACCCACGACCTGAGTGAGTGATGAGATCACAATGTACCTGCTGTGTTTTACTTTCTGCTCCAGTTTTGTCTGCTCTATCCTTCTCATGAAACAAATATTAATGTCATCAGTAACTCATATACAGGGTGTTTTTGAATGAAATAAGTGTGATAGATGATAAAAGAAGACTCTCTCACCTCTAAAACAAACCTCTGCTCTGATTTTTTTGTCTTTATACCACATAGATAGAAAAATCCCTCAAGGATGCCACATATAATCTGTCTTCGAAGAAGCTAAAATTTCTGCAGCTAGTAGAAAAGTTGATTGTTTCTACAGAAACATGGCAACTTATTTTGCTCCTTTCTAATGGATTTCTTGTTTGTTTGTTTATTTGCATCTGCAGCTGCACTAATGGTGGAGGACAAGAGGACTGCGACAAAGAGGTGGAGGAAGAGGCGCAGAAGCCCACCAGCTGTGGAATGATTATTGATCCCAATGGTTGGTTCACATAAATTCAAGCTAACACACCTTAACGCAGACACACGTGAGAAATGGTCAGGTGACAAAATAATGGTTCTAAACATTGCACTTAATAGACTGCATGGGTTTTTTTTTACATGAAGCTTACTTCACTTCAGTGTACTTTCATACCTCAAACTAACCATAAATAACTTGGAAAGTCAAAAAGTCAGAAGGACAAAATAATGTAGATCCTGTTTTGGTGACATTAATCACCATACCAACCTTAACAGAGAACCAGTTCTTTCCCTCTGATGTCTATAACATGTTGCTCAGCAAGGTAATATCACATCAGTTCATTGTCAAGAAAAAAACATGACCTTTTTAATAACATGTAGGAACATTACAAGATCTTATCAGAGAGAGAAAAACAACACAATGATTTCCAATCTTCCAAAAACACTGCGGTCCTAAAAAGATGTAGTCAGGTTCATCTGAGAGTCTGACAGGACAGCCTGCCAAATCCTTTTCATGACAATCACTTTCTCTGTTTCCGATCTGAACAGGAATCTTTAAACCATGCCACTCTGTTGTCCCGCCTGAATCCTACTTTGGAAACTGTGTGTATGACATGTGTGCCACTGGAGGCCAGACTGTGGCTCTGTGCCAGGCCATAGAGAGCTACGCTGACATGTGTGCTGCTGCAGGAGTCCCCATCTCATGGAGAGACAACACCTTCTGTCGTAAGTTTGGTTGAGCCTACGTGTCATGTCATTGCTACTGAGTGTACGCTTGAGATGCTAAGATCACTGGTGATTACTGGGACTGGATAGGTTTAGGTACCTCACCACATGTTGATGCTTCTTTACGCGAGGCACTTATCTCTCAAGTTGCAAGTGGATTATTGTACGAGCATCTGAGTGAAGCTTGGGGAATGTGACTTAACGTTGTATGCCCGACGGTTGCTCGATCACTCCATTTAGTGTGACAGAATTGCTTTTTCAGATGTGGGGTGGTAACCACCTTTAGTGTTGACTTTTCCCTCAGGAGCAGGGCCAGAAAGAGCGAGAGCTACTCTTCATTAAACTAACCTCTCATATAATCTTTCCAGCACTCTGCTGGTTTTAACGTTAGGTCTGCCGTCTAATTAGCTTGCAGTAAACCCCATTCTTTCCACCAGCACATTGGTCATGTACCACACATTTTGGTGTATTTTGCTGTCCGATGTCTAAAGTATTCTGGAACAATCCTGGCACTAAGAGTGAACTACATGCAGAAATCCTTGTCAAAGTGAGCAGACTCACAGCAGGACTGTTAACCGGCAGATTCTTCACAGTAGAGATGTGTTGAACCCAGAGTCAGACGTAGAGATTGAAGCTATTCTGTCCAAAACTTCATCAAATGAGCAGGAAATCCTGAAAGGTCTCAACAACAAGTTTTTTTTCTTTCTGAGCAGACCAAGTCAACATGAAAGTTAAACCGAACATGTGACAACCCAGCATGGCAGCTGTCCTTATACTGTGGTGGCTATAGAGACAACTGGGGTCTCATTTATAAAGCTTGCTTCCACACAAAACGGGGTGTAAAAATTGTGTAAGTCACTTTCTATGCCAAGTTTGCGTTTTTTAGAAAAAAACATGACCAAAAAGTGTGTGCAACTTTAAGCACACTAAGGAACTTGCTTACGCAACTGTCAGTAGTTCTTTTATCTTTTACTGATTTCCCTCTTGACTTGTGCCACTTAAATACTGAAGTCTAGCTGAATGAAATAGATACCAAATTAAGACCTGTGAGAGGTTCAAGTGAGTGCAAGTCTCAGCCCTACCTTAGCCCATTTTAGAGGTGACTGGATTTATAATACAAACTTTCTCCATGCTCAAATCTTGCAAATGAGTGTGCACTTATGGGTGAAGCTAAGGTAATAGAACTTCTGGGTACAGATATAGCCCTTGTTTTTAACTGTTGCCTTTTGTACCTTTTCTCCACCTGCAGCACTGAAGTGCCCATCAGGCAGTCATTATGAGCCATGTGCCCCTGCCTGCCCTCAGCCCAGCTGTCAGAACCCTGCAGGTCCTGGCGGCTCCTGCAACCACCCGTGTGTAGAGGGCTGTGTCTGTAACGAGGGCCTTGTCCTCAGTGGAGACAAATGTGTCCCACTCAGTCAGTGTGGATGTACAGATGAAGATGGGAAATATAGACCGGTAGGTATTCAAGAGAGAAAAGCTTTTCCCGAACCTTTTATCAGTTTCTGAATCTTGATAAGAGTTAAACATGTTTTTATGTTTGTGTGTGTTCAGGTTGGAGACACCTGGTTCACTGAGACTGACTGTTCAGAACGCTGTAAGTGTAATGGGAATCACAACATCACCTGTGAGCCATGGCACTGCAGTCCTGCGCAGGAGTGTAAAGTGGTGGAGGGAGTCCTGGGCTGTCATTCTACAGGTAACCTGAAACACTGGCTGGAGAAATCCAAACTCATATTACAAGTGTCTGTCCCAGAATCCTATATCTCTGTCACATTTAAAGCACTTTCTTTTTCTTCCCTAGGTAAAGGAGTGTGTCATGTAGCTGGAGATCCACACTATTACACTTTTGATGGTGTGATGCACACGTTCATGGGTACCTGCACATACACACTGGTGGAGGTAAAGAATTAATCAGGCTGTCTTTGTGCAGATAGCTTTTTGGGGAGGGGGGGGGTTGGAATCATTACAACAGGAGAAGAAAACCTCACCTCTGCTCTCCAGTCTAGACTGGTATTAATGTTATTTATTGAAGTTATTTAAATCCAATTCCCAACACGAGAAGAATGCATTGTACTGAAAAAAATGTACTTAAAAATGTCTTTATATGTCATTGGTGGTCTGATTGAGCAGAGAGCCACAGAAATCTGTTGTTTTCTGCTGACACAAAGATCATCTTAATTATTAAATTCAGCTACACAGTCAGAACTTTTGTGCATTCATTTTAAAGCAGACTTTAACTTTTAAATGAGATTAATTAGGGATGCAGCAGAATGAAAGTCATTTCAACAGGAAGTCAAACAGTGATACATACAGAGCATCTATCAGCGAAAATCTCCCTGATAACTGACTGAGAACATATTACAGTCTTTCAAGTAAGATCACTGGTGATTACTGGGACTCAAGCTTATATTGTATAATGCAGAAGCGTGTATATGACAGTAAAACACCTTAAATTTTGGATCTTAACTCTTTCTGTTTGTTGCTTTATTTGTAAAGTGTCAATTCAAAAGTACTTTGTTTATCCCAAAAGAAAATTAACTGTTCTCGTAAATGCAAATATATGAAGTATTATTGTTTGAGATCATACTTCTTTTGGGAACAATTAGACCATCATGTTCATTGCATGTATTTTTGTCTAAATCCTACAGGTATGTAATAGCAACATGGTAACTCCCTTCAAAGTCGTGGCTAAAAATGAGGAGCGTGGTCAGCCAGAGGCTTCCTATGTCCGCTTCGTCAGAGTCTATCTTCCTCACGACACCGTGGTTGAACTTCAAAAGGGCCGCAGAGTTCTGGTAACATTGTCTCATATTCATTGATATTAACATGGATGTTTTTTAAAGCTGGGAAAATTGAAGAAAAAAAATCCAACGTATATTTTTTCGGTCTTGTCTTAGCTGAACGGGCGGCGTGTGCGAACCCCCCTCACCATTGATGTAGCTGGAGCCAAAGTGATAACTAGCGGATCCTACAGTCTTCTGGATACAAACTTTGGTCTCCAGGTGAAGTTTGATGGAGTCCATCACCTGGAAATCACTATACCAGGAGAATACTTTGACAAGGTAGAGAGAGCACTGTTGGACACATTTTATTATTCACATTAGATGGAACTAAGTTTGTTATTTATGGGATGTGAGTCATTGGCATATACAAGACTCTTTTAAACATGATTTTTGATTTTATCAGGTGTGTGGCATGTGTGGAAACTATAACCACAATAGCTCTGATGATGATCTGATGCCTAATAAGAGACCAGCCAAGGATGTGATTGAATTGGGCAACAGCTGGAAATCAGATGGAGACAGTGATCCTGGGTAAGTACCAACAGAATCTGATTAACTGTTACTATCCAACTGGTGCATAGCCTTCATCTAAGATATTTCTGTGTTTTAATGCAAAAAGACCATTTAGTAAAGTTGAAAAACCCACTTTCAAATGATTTTTCTCTGCAGCTGTCAGCCGGACACGCGGCCTGACATCCACCCTAACTGCACCGAAGAAGAAGAGAAGCTGTATGGTGCTCAGTGTGCCGATGTCATCCTGTCTGACCGTTTCAAGCCCTGCCACTCTCTAGTGCCCCCTGAGGCTTTTCTTGGTAACTGCATCTATGACATGTGCGAGTATGATGGCATGCAGGCAACTCTCTGTGATAATGTGGAGGCCTACGCCCAGGCCTGTCAGAGCTCTGGAGTCACCATTAGCTGGAGGAACAACTCTTTCTGCCGTAAGTTTCACTCACAGTCATTAATCACAGTCCAGCACAAAGTTTGGTATTTTATAATGTTTACTCTTTGCTCTTCACAGCTCTGCCCTGTCCCACTAACAGCCACTACTCAGATTGTACTCCTCCCTGCCCTCCCACCTGCTCTGACCTCTTTCCCATATTCTGTCACCTTCCACCAACCACCTGTGTGGAAGGTTGCCAGTGCGATGCCGGATATGTCCTCAGCGATAGCAAGTGTGTTCCTCTAGATAAATGTGGCTGCGTGGACTCAGAGGGAGAGTACCATGATGTGAGTTTTACAGCAAACGTGCTGCCTCAGCTTGGATGTTCTTTAATGCAGTGATAGAATATATAGAATGAAGGATATTGTTGTTTCCATGTTATATATTATGTTGTTCAACTGAATTCATAACATACTTTACAGAAACAACGAGGGATCTGAGCACAGACGGCACAGTTACAGTTTACATTCTAAGTTCTTAAGTCAATTCACCTCCAAGCTGTCTATATTGGACAGCTTGGAGGCCAAACTTAATATTTAGCTTCCAAACTAAATATTTAGCTCCAAACTAATTATTAAGCTCCAAACTAAATATTTAGCTTCCAAACTAAATACTCTCAACAAAATATTTAGCTTCTTAGCTAAATATTTAGCTTGCTAATTAAATAATTAGGTCTAAACTGTGACATTTATAAATGAATAAATAACAATATGAACTCCTATTTTCTTTATCTTATGACAAGCTAAATAACTCAAATAATTTGTGTTAATTTTTGACTGTATAACTTTACAAATGGTACCCCATAATCTTACTATTAATATATTGACAAATTAAATCCAGTTTATGATGTAATCCCTTACGGTGAGATTCAAAATATCACAGAAGGATAAGAAAATCCTCCTGGAACCATAGTTAATGTGATATACTGTACAGGAAAATTCACCGCTTTTTAAGGCATTTAGTTCCAGAGATAATTTTCCAAATGTTAGGAGTGGGAAATTAAGAGTCATGCTAGACAAGGAAATGTTTGTTGCAGTCTTGTTAACTGAAGAAGTCTCTTGGGTTACATGGATAAATATGACTATTCGTAGCATATGTGAGTATTCGTAGCATACCATTGGAACTGCATCCCATGCTGCCTAATGATTTTACCAAGGGGAAGGCAATATTGAGCAAGGGATATTTTTCTGAGCACTAAACCCTGTGGAAGTATATGACCAATTCTGGTGTGAAAAGATGACTCCGGATTCATTTGAAACTGTCAGACAAGTAGGATTTAAACCAGACAATTGTTTGAGATAATAGCAGATCTATTGTACTGTTGTGGAAGCGCAGTACATGTTGTGTGGACATGCATTCACACCACCAAACTGAAATAATAGGTTTTACTTCATAAAAAGCAGCTGGCAGATGTATCGCTGTACCAGTCTGTGGAACAGAAGGCTGGATCAGTACACTAGTGGATTCAAAGTCAAAGTTGTTGTGAGGACTATGAATGAATCCATGTGTGAATTTGTGTGTGTGTGTGTGTGTGTGTTTTCTTGTATGCAGGTGGGAGACTCATGGCTGACAGATAAATGTGCTCAGTCATGTTCTTGTAACCTTGGTGGTAAAATCACATGTAAAGACCACAGCTGTAATTCAAACTCAGTGTGTGTCCTGGACAAGTATGGAGATCTCTACTGTCAACCCACCAGTGAGTTCAACACTTAACCAACACAGATTCTAGAACCATCAGACACGTGCAGATCAGAGAATCATTTGTTACTGATAGAAGCAGTTTAGTTAGTGCTAAGTCCTATTTAACCAATTCATTAATATCATCATCCTCTCTAGAGTTTGACAGGTGTAGCATCACCGGAGACCCTCACCATAGAACGTTTGATGGTTTCACCCATCACTTCCAGGGTCCTTACACCTACGTCCTGGCTCAGAGCCATAATCTGCTGGATTCCCAGGTTCCCCTGCTAGTGAGAGGGAAGAACATAAGGCGAGGTGGGAATAAGAAAGTGTCCTTCCTGGATCAGATGTATATTGATGTCTATGACATCAATGTTCGCTTCCTACAGAAGAACGTTGTCCTGGTCAGTACTGGAAGACAGTGTGCATCAATGCAGCCTTTTTTGTAAGCAGAACAAAACATCATGGAATTGTATTTCTTATAGGTGAACGGAGAGCGTGTCATACCTCCTCTTAGTCCCGTCAGTGGTGTAACAATCACAATGAATTCTAAGCAGGTCCAGCTTTCCACAGACTTTGGACTCACAGTACGCTTTGATGGCAAAATGCACGGAGGTAAAGTATCTAAACCACAAACTGAGACTTCCTTTCAGGGTATGTATGAATTCCTTCATTCCCATCACTTCCATTTTTCTCTTGGTTCCTTCAGAAATTGTGCTTCCCAGCACCTATAGACACTCTGTCAGAGGACTGTGTGGAAACTATGATGGCATCACAAGGAACGAGTACATGAAGCCTGATGGGACAGTGGTCAGGAACCTGAACGAGTTTGGAGAGAGCTGGAGAACCAATGACCGCGAGGCTGCTGGACTGAAGATCTCCGATGTTCTGCTTGCTGTTCATGTCCACAGGTAGGATCAAATCCTGCAGAACTGCTCATGTTCAGTTTTGTAGAAAAGGATGGTTTTTCTTGTGTAAACATTTCTCACAGTAAATACAACGTGTCTGGTAACACAACTAGAGACCTGTGAACAATCTAACTTTGTAAAAATAAGAATATTTGCAGTGGACAGAAAGCAACACTTCTGGTTCTAAACAACAGGAAAAAGGTGGGCCAGTCAGTGTCATTGTGCAATACTAAGGCTGGAGTAAATATGACAGACAGAGACAAGTTCAGGCTTCATTCATGGTTGTTTGAACAGCAATTAGGACTGGTCTTACTGGAAGATCTGATCCTGGTTCAACATGTTTAATTAATGTTGGTTTGCAAAGAAAACCCCATCGAGAGAAACTGAACCAGGTATAGAACTGGTTCGCTAAGACTCTGTGTACTCTTTAAAAATTCAGGGATTTTCCACTGACATATAAGATCCCCTCTTAAAGGGAGTTCTAATCAAAATAGTAACACAGGCGTTTTAACATCACCAGGGTCGCTGATGTTAGTGCCTTAAACCTCCTGAGGCCACATACAATAAACCTGGCATGTATATTATCACACATTTCCCAGGTGGCAGATTTTAAAACATCTTTAAGGTTATGTAAGGTCACAGCATTCAGAGGCCCTTTCCACAAAGTCCAGATGTCCATAATGCAGTTGGACAGTTTCTATGACTTGATTCAAACGTTTAGTCAATCACTGTCCCCCAAACCTTTTTCCTTCCTGTATGTCTCCAGGAGAGAGGTGGAGACAGATCCAGATTCAGGATTTGAGACGTCTGACTGCTCTCAGTCTCAGCTAAATGACTACAACAGTGCGAAACAGTGTGGAGCACTGTCTGACCCTGAGGGACCATTTGCAGCCTGCCATGCCACTTTGCCACCCCAACCTTACCAGGAGTGAGTAATCTGAGGACACCGTGTGAAACGATGAGATGAGATGAGATGTACTTTAATGATCCCAGAATTGGGAAGGTATGAGGTCTTTCTCATGTTAAATATGTGTCTCTGTCCTTTCAGTGACTGTGTGTTTGACCTGTGTGCTGAGGAAGGCAGTGAGGAACTGCGCTGTGGAAGCTACGACGTGTACGCCACAGCCTGTCAGGAGGCTGGAGTTAAAATGGGATCCTGGAGGCAGCAGTTGGACTGTGGTAAGATTTATTCATCTACATATACAGAGAATTGGAGCCTGAAAATGAAGGAAAAATCAGAGTTTTTCATCCAGACATAATCCCCCTCAGAAATCTGACTCTCTGTGTTTGTATTGTAGTTCTAACTTGTGGCGCCAACAGCACCTACTCTTCCTGTATGACATCTTGTCCATCATCCTGCGCTGACTTAGCAGCACCGTCTGAGTGTGACATCACTTCCTGTGTGGAAGGGTGCCAGTGTGCTGCTGGTTTTGTCATGAGCGAGGGGACCTGTGTGCCATATCCACAGTGTGGCTGCACCTTCCTCACCAGATACTACCCTGTGAGCTGCCCTCATTTACACCCCCGCCATGTTTAACTGTGTTTGTGCATCTCTGTGGAAATTTGCCTTACCTTTCTTCTTTCCATCCTGCAGCTGAACGAGAAGTTTGTAACAGAAGACTGTTCCCAGTCATGTGAGTGTACCAGCACTGGTGCAGTGTGCCAACCCAAGAGCTGCCAGCAGGGTTATGTCTGTACCGTCTTTGACTTCAAACGAGACTGCTTCAGAGGTGCGTATTCCTTCAGTAGAAACAATTAGCCTCTTCTTTTATAAGTGGACCAACAGCTGATCCAATTAGGTGTGAATATTTGGGGGGTGGAACTTTTACTTTAAAACACTGCAGGTCTGAATGCTCAATTCTGATTTTTTTTTTATTAAATCCAATTTCTTTGTGGGGTTGTTAAAGCAGCCTGCATGCACAGAAGAAGATAAGACGTCACACAAATCACGCTCTATGTATGGAAGTAAAAATGGCGGCCAGTGTTTGTGCAGCAGTTTGTCAATTCCTGCACATTTGGAATTGACAACATTTTCACTAATCAAGTCCAAAACCTCCCTTTTTGTCGATTGGCTGGCTCCGTCTCCAGTATCTGCCATGTTTGTTCAAGTGTTTGCCTCCTCCTGCGCAGATTAGTGACAACAGTCTCCTGTCAGTGACGTACAAGACGGATTTAATGCGACTTGACCATTCAGACTTAAGTCGCTTTTAGAAAATCAGACATGTATCAGATTTATTCCACATAAGAAAGTGACCTGGCTTGGATTTGAAAAATATCCGATCTGTGCTGCTCAGACTGTCATAAAAAAATTCAGATATAGGTTGCATTTGGGCATAAAGGTCGGATTTGATGCGCTTTTACCTGCAATTTGAACATAGCCTTATTTGAGTAAGCTTGTTAGCTTTATGTATTAGCATAGAATGTGCAAGTAAGTCAGTTACTGTAAACCCTAAATAACTTTGCAGGACATAAAAGCTTCATGCAATTCAAGGAGAAACTTCAAGAAAGAAAAATAAAAACAGTGATGTATGATTATGTTATAAAGTGACAAGCAGTAACCTTTGAATCATGGTCATCCCCATATTGTCATGATCTCAGTCGGGGTTGAACCCAGATGCAGGCAGA
The DNA here is from genome assembly GCA_963556495.2 of Valencia hispanica. Taxonomy (NCBI): domain Eukaryota; kingdom Metazoa; phylum Chordata; class Actinopteri; order Cyprinodontiformes; family Valenciidae; genus Valencia; species Valencia hispanica. The sequence goes on along the minus strand of OY747714.1, from coordinate 4,614,409 downwards.
CTGAAGTTTGATAAATGAAAGGGGTTTTAATGAAAACAAAAATATAATGCACAACAATTGCTCAACAAGAAAACCACAAAGAGCATAGGGAGCCAAGGAGAAGATGGTAGAAACCATTGGGGAAAGAGAGAAAAAGAACAGACTATCTACTGGGAGGCTGATTACTGATAACAAATATTTTTATTGGAAATATTCAGATCCCTAGCTAAACATTCCAGACCAATCCAATAAAGTACATTTAAAAACAATTAAATGTGACAGTCAATTAATGTACATTGATTTAAAAAACTGTTAGTTTAGGGAGTTTTCTTTAAAACAATTTGCTACAACATTTGCCAAAGTCACTTGGTAAAAGCTGACCAATCGGTGAGCTCACAGAGCCTAGACGATCCCGCCGCGTTTAACTTCCATTGCTACCTCTGGTTAGCAATAATGGCGCGATGAGGCAACAGCTTCTGAAACTTTTACTGTCTACTGGGTAAGCTGCCTTAATATGAACCCTTTAGGGAATCAAATAATTATTTAAGGGATTGGGTATCTAACAGTGGCCATATTGTTATGTTTACACTTTGTAGTCTAAGTGTACTGTACTTTGTTCTTTGTTCTTTGTTCTAAGCTGTTTGTTTAAAACTTGTCGGTTTCGGGTGTATACAGACATATCTATTGAAGCAACAGTGGAACTTACAAATAAACTTAATCTCAATAATATTTATATGGCCCACCCATTTAATGTTAGGCCCACCTGAAAAGTAATTTCTGGCTACGCCACTGATTACAACAACCGCAAACTGTAACACATACCAGTTATATATTTATTTCTTAATAAAACCATTGTACTGACTGTTAACAATATGTATTGCCTGCAATATCTGAACTGAACAACAGACTTAACCTGTTTGTTAAATGTAATGTGGTCGTCAAATATGATGCCTGAGTGGCTAGCAGTGGATTAGATAGAAACATTTAAAGAACTAGGGGACTATGGATGCTATTAGAACATCAGTTTTACTGTATCGGGAGAAAACTAGAACACATGCCTTTGCTAAGAAACCATGGAAGTCATCAGCATAACAAAGTATGACAAAACACACACAAAGCTACATTTTATAACTGGTGGCCCCAGAGAAATTCCACATGAGGCATCATATAAGTCTATTTAAAACCAGCTGGAGTTCAGATTAAGATTTGTAAGGAGCTATGTCCCAAAGATATGAAATAAACTTATCTTTCAAAATGACCTTTGAACAAATATGTCCAAAAGAACGCAATGACTTATAATCTCAAATGAGTATAATAATGCCGCCCTTTGGAACATTCATGTTATATCATACTGCATGACAGTAAGGGCTCAGACCACGACTTCAGCCATAGAGTGCATTGGTTCACTGTACAATCAAGCAATAAAAAATATACACAATATCCTCAGAAGGAATAGATTGAAAGCTTTGGCAGTCTATGCTTTCTCAAGTTATTATTTAAATGTGTGAATAATGTAACACCTGAGGCATTCATTTCATTTGTCCAGAGACAAAATAGCAATAGCATCACCAGAGGTTCCATAAATCACAACTGTCAGATCCCGCATTGCAGGACTTAGTCTGCCTTTTCTTACAGTAGTGCTAAACTATGGAACTCATTATCAACTGAACTGAAAACTATCTGAATTTACAACGTTCACCTTTAGCTTAAACTCTTGGCCAAAAGAAAAACAAAACTGTACCCATTCGGAATTGGCTCTTATTTTACGTGTGAATTGGCAAATGTTATATAGACTTTGTATTTTGTGTGCAAGGGTATCTTTTGTTATAAGTTTTGTGTTTTTAATGCTTTGTAGAAAAGCCCAACCAGGGACAAGAGTACAAAAAATTAGCGCTAGCTATAATCTCTAATGCATAGCATCAGTTGGAACTTGTTTCGCACTATGTTGGATCACAATGTCCCTGTTAAATAAAAGAAAGAAATTGAAAAAAAGAAAAGAAATTATACAGTTATAAAGCATAAAATATACTCTCATGAAGAAACTCATAATAAATCATTACTCCTATAACCATATTTAATAAGAAGAAGAAGAAGAAGAAGAAGAAGAAGAAGAAGAAGAAGAAGAAGAAGAAGAAGAAGAAGAAGAAGAAGAAGAAGAAGAAGAAGGAAGCAGAGAAATTGTTTGTAATATATTAGTTTGCACTTACATGCTGATGAAAAATGAAAAACCAGCTGCTTTTTTGGAGCTTTTTTAGCTTGTACTTCTAATGGAAGATGTTAAACAGTATAGAAGAGCCTGATGTCTGCTGCAGCGAACATCTTAGCTGATTATATAGCTGCTACACTGGCATCAGAAGCTTAGCTATGCTTTTCCTTACTGCAGCGAGTCCCTGCCTCAGTTATCCCTGTCTGAATGGAGGAACATGTACGGCGAGCAGCAACGACTCATACACATGTGCATGTCCAGAAGGCTTCGAGGGCATCATCTGTGAGGTGGAGATCATTGAGACCCCAAGTGGAGGACTAGGTATGAGCTGTTAAACTTCGTTCTGATGAAATGAGCTAACTCTAAAGCAGTGGAGCTAATAACAGGATTCAGTTTGTTCTTCTACAAGCAGACCAACTTGTCTAGTGGTTAGCTATTTATATTGCGGCAGTTTTTGTTGGATGCAAAAAGAAGGATATAATAATAGGGCATTTTATCAAAGAAATGTCTTTGTTGTTTGTTACAGAAACCAAGTGGATAATCCTAATTGCAGTCTTGGTCCCGGTTGCCGTCATCGCTATTGTGACAGCCATTGTGTGTGTTTGCAAACGAAAAAACAAGTGAGTCCCAACAGACTAACTTCAGATATATTAGAGACTTGAAGAACACTTGTGTTTTCACAGGTTATTATGAAACTCCCAGATGTTCTAGAAACCCTGTCAAAATAGAATATATAACAATAGTAACATATCCATGCATGCGTATATTGCATTTGTTAAACTGATTCAGTTAGTTATTTCAAACTAACAGAGAGCTTTTTAAAGTAATCAGAATGTTCAGTTTTGTTTCCCCACAGTAAGTTTGGTATTCTGTCTGCATTCTCCTTTGTACCTCTCCTCTCCTCATGGGAAAAAGTCTCACTTCTGCCTTTTTCTTCTGCAGGAAAAACAAATCTGAGGATGAAAGCATCAGCATGAGTTCATCAGGTAAATGTTGCTTATCTCTTCAAAAATTCGACTTACACTGACCTTCTATAACATTTATAGAAACTGTAATTACAATTGAAACTATTTTAAAATGGCAAATGAAATATGAAATACTCAAATATTAAATGGCTTTTTTATTTTTTTCAAAGATCATACATTTTTTGAAAAATTACACATTTATTGCAATGATATTTCATGTAACTGCTGAACATTCTGGGTTTTTACAACTAATTATAAAAGAAAAGAAAAGAAAAGAAAAGAAAAGAAAAGAAAAGAAAAGAAAAGAAAAGAAAAGAAAAGAAAAGAAAAGAAAAGAAAAGAAAAGAAAGATCCTGGCTGGTAAATGTTGTAGAGATAGGGCGGCCACCCCATATACACAGGGTATTAGTCCTTGACGCACAGTGACAGGCAAATAGAAGCATGCAGATTTAAACAACAGGTAAAGTATAACTAATACAAAGAAATAAGAAACTATATAGTAGGAATACCTATTCATAATACAATTTAAAGTTATTCTTAGACATAAGCAGATCCATGATTCTTTGATTAAAGAAGTACTGGATCACATTGCTATTTACTTTTCCAAAGCACATCTTTACAGAGGTCTGGATGAACATATAACTCTACAGTCTCTGAGGACTTAGAAAAGGACTTGCAGACCTTGACTGGCTGTAAATTAAAAAAAATATTCAATTCAATTCAAATATAATTTATTGATCCCAGAGGGAAATTAAGTGTCGTTGTAGCTCATATAATTAATTCTCTAAGGAGTTGTTGTAGACGATGATGGCTGTGGGCAGGAAGGATTTCCTGTAGCGGTCTGTATTGCAGCCAAACTGAAGAATCTATGAATACTTGATTTTTAAATTGGGAAACTACATGTAATCCACTATTAAGAGTCATAAAATAGTACATCAAATTCCTGTGACCTAAAGAGAAGAGATTGTGGATGATTGGATGGAGATTACAGTCATTGATTAATCTTAAATCATCATTGGACATGAAGATGAAACTCAAACTACAGTCTGCTACAGATCCAATTAACAGATTACTTAAAGAGGATTGTGTAAAGAAACACATTTTCATAGGTGGACATAAAGCTTTGGCTTTTTTCTCATCCTACGACTAGACAGTAGGGTTGCTGAGCTTGTATTGTCTGCAGGAGAGACATACTGGCTCTATGCTATGGTTAGGTAAGCATCTGCTTCTCAAAACAAGTAAATGGTTGAAGTAAAAATTGTCCACAACAATACTTCTCTTAAGTAAATTCCATGCCTCAGTCTGAAACAAATCCTTTTAAAGGTTTATATACTGATTTATATACTTTTATTTGTTTTGGGGTGTTTTTCATGTATTCTATGTAATCAACAGCAGCATGTTATAAAAAAATCTAATATTCAGCTAAAACTCAATCTTAATGTATTAAAATATTTTAGAAGCTTTTCTGAAGTAGATCATGTAGTCTCCAGCTTGAAATGACACACTATTGTAAATGCTTTTCTTCCTGGCTGTGTGTGTGTGATTCTACTCTCTGGTTTGTCTTCTAGGTCCACCATATGAACATTTGGATGATGAAAAACAAGAAAAACGGACTGAAATGTGATGACAACCTCCGTGTAACATACTGTTCTGCTGCTCTTTTTCATGCGACAACCTGATACTTTAACTTATATTTTTGAACTAACCTCTTTTTGTGAAATGCTAATGTTTAATTAATGAAATAGTGTTATTTTTAATGTTGGTAATTTGTAAATAAATGTTCATTTGTTAAAGCAGAAGCTGAATGCTTTCTTGTTATTGATCCCCACAGTTCTTTCTATATTTCCTCTTGTTCTGAATCTCGACGGTCGTGGCTGATGGCCGCTTGTACTGAGCCAGGTTCTGGTTCTGGTTCTGCTGGAGGTTTCTTCCTGTTAAAGGGGGGTTTTTCCTCTCCACTGTCGCCACATGCTTGCTCATTATGAGGGATTGCTGTAGTTGGAAGTCTGCATCAACGGGACGCCACCTCAAGTCAATGACTCGATGCAATCTGCTGGGATTCCTTAAATAGGAAACTAACTAAACCTTTAAACTGATTTGAATGTTTGTATGATTGTATTGAAATGACTTTTCTTGTAAAGTGCCTTGAGATGACATCTGTTGTGAATCGGCGCTACATAAATAAACTGAATTGAATTATTCAGAAACACCAGGTAGCAATACAGTCTGGAGGCTACTATCTATCTGAGTGTGACAATGTGTGGTCCTGTCACTGTGTCTCTGATCGATAATGCGCCCTGGCTACTTGGCCACAGGGATATATACCTGTGGCTGACTGGTAAGTGTGCATGACTCTCACCTGGGACCCTGGGGATCTAATCCTGCCTGGCCCCTTGTTGTGCACCTTGCCACATTAGTAACGTAACAGAATCAGTCTTTGATTTCTCTCACTCTTTTCTATTTTCCATAGCACTCAGAACAATCTGTGTTGTGGTTATTCCACGTTTCACCACTGAAGCTGAAGTGAAACCAGTGTCATAAGTCTCTGCACACAAACGACAGTTTTAAAATGTGCCCTGAAAAAATTGTCTCTTACAATAACTGAGTAAGATATTTGCTAATGTCGCTCAGTGTTTACTCCTAAGAGCTTTGGGTGACTTTTCATTAGATGCAGTTAAAAAGCAACAAGACATAGGCATACAAAAAGTCCATCAAAAGTTCCATCAACAGTTTGTAGATCATAACAAAAAGCTTTCTTATAACAAACTTCTCATTACAAATGTTTTCATAATCAACATAAATCCACATTCCAAGTGATGTTCTCTTTTCTTAAGTATTTTCAGCCTCTAAAGCATAACAAAATGATATAATTCTCAGTTCAGAGGTCAAAACTATCAGGTTTTCTGACCTCTCTCCCAGACCTGGTACAAACAGTCTCTTTGACGCTCTCTCTTCTGGGTGGTGTCGTGTATACTGGAGCTGGGGTGTTCAAATTCTCTACCACATTCTCATCAGCGACGACTCCATCACTGTTGGTCTGCAGTGACACAAGGTGGTGTCAATTTCTTTTTAATGTGCCCTAAGGCACTTTGATGAGATAAGAAGAGCGAGGAGTTCTGTGTGCAGATTTCATTGTGCCCTGAGCTTTCGCATCAGTGATCCACACCTCCTCCTCAGGAAAGAGCGGCTCCAGGTTTCTCGCTCTGTGTCTCCTGTCAAAGGATCTCACACTGTTCCACCCCATCACCCTCTCTTTGGCTCCCACCCCATGGTAGTCCGGCAGAGCGGATCTTGCAACATAGGAAGGCAGGAACAGTGGCGCGAAGAAGACGTCCCATCAACAGCTCAGCTGTTGGGGGGGGTCACTCTATATGCCAGCAATACACGATATGCGTTGGCTGACTTTTTCAGCAGGTTCTTCACATTTGCTTCAAAGTCTGCACAGTGTGTTTGGCCTCTCCATTTCTTTGAAGGAACCTGGGGCTGCTAGCGACATGCTCAAAGCATAATCTGCTGCAAAGGTTTGGAAATGGCTCTCTGAGAACTGTGGCCCATTGTCCATCACAAACATTTGTGGAATGTCATGGCGGGCAAGAATTGATTTCAAATGCACCACCACATCTGTTCAACGTAAAGGCAAGAGCTGTGCGATTTCAAAAAAAGCGTGATAAATAATCAACAAGTAGATATACTCCACCTTCCAGTGTGAATAGGTCGGCTCGCAGTCTTTGCCAGGGCCGGAATGACATCTGAGTGGACATCAGTGGCACTTTGAAATTGCTTCTTTCATGGATGCAGGATGCTACTGGTAACTGAGTTCAGACGACCAAAATGTCTGTTTGTCCCTTTCCCTGCACGTTGCCACTACAATGTGACCCTCTTGCAGTCTCTCTAACACATCATCTCCTCAGGCTGAGGGGATGACAAGCCTCGTGCCCCACAGCAGCAGTCCATCGTGTACGGTCAGCAACGGTCTCTCAGCCCAGTACTGTTTTAACACCCCCTGCAGTCTGGCTTTATCTGTCCAGCCACCTCTGCAGTACTCCATCAGTGCAGCGCAGGTACTGTCAGCTTTCAGGTGTTCACAAAGGTTGTTCAGATAGTCCACACTGAAAGGTAGATTGTTGATGATAGAGTCCACATAGATAGTGTTCTCCAGAAGGCCAGAAGACCTGTGTGAGCTGCTGTAGTTCTCATGGTGGCGCATGACAGGGTGTCTGCTGTCCATAAGGTTTTGCCAGGAACTTGTGTAACTGTGTAGTCATATCTCATGAGCCTCATTCGAATATGCAGAGAAAAAAGCAGCTGAACCTTTTATAGGTCCATGTTGCAGCCAACGCCTCTTTTTCTACCTGGGCATATCACTGTTCCGTTGGGTTCATCGACCAGGAGGCAAACGCCACAGGTGCCCACTCATCATCACTCTTCTGCAATAGGACCGCACTTAGCCCAAAAGAAGATGCATGGGCTGATATTTTCAGTTTACTACTTGTGTTGTATAATATGAGCACAGGTGTGGATGACAGCTCCTTTCCTTCAAAGGCTGATTCTATGCCAAAAGGTAATCAGTTAAAATAGTAGCACCCAAAAGGTGAAATGAAGGTGGTGTATTTAGCAGAGTCCTTAGTTAATGGTGCCTGTCAAAACCCCATGTTGGCATCAAGTTTGCTGAGAACTGTCATACCCACTAGCATGCCCAGAGTGTGCTCAACAGAAGGCAGGATATATTTTTCTCTGCAAACTGCCTGGTTCATTTTTGTGAAATCCACACAGATGCAATCAGCACGGATTTCTTTGGGATCACCACCATCTCTGCGCACCAATCGGTGGGATTCTGCTGATAACTCCCATCTTGTCCGTGCGGTCTATCTCCTTTTTAACTTTAGCCATGATTATCAGAGGAATCCTGCGTGGCGTCTGTAGAGAGAAGGGAACAGCATCTGGTTTCAGTTTAATTGAATATGGGCTCTGCAAGAGACCCAGACCGTGGATATCGGCGTTTTACTGTCTCCATGGTGATGGCATCGACTCTGGACACAAGCTGAAGCTGTTTTATAGCTGGTAACCCCAGCAGGGCAGTGTGAAGATTTAACCCCTAATATGCCTAATACCACATACTATAAGGTTGTCAGAAAAAGTCAAGCTGAACAATGCAGTGTTTTACTACTTACTCTAATCATATATATCCCCTGTTATTTTTATTCTTTAATCTGTTATTTTAATCTTCCTCCCAGTGTTTCCTCTATGGGAGCACTCTCCCTCGGGAGCGGTGGTCGGCTGTGGCTGCTCTCCAGGTAAGGCTTGGGTGGAGGTGGGGGTCTCGGCCTTGCCTCCTCTGGGCGCCCTGTGTTGGTGCCTCGGTTGCTGTAGTTGATCTGCTGCTGCCAGCGCAGATGGCTCCCTTGATGGCGTTTCCTTGCCTGACTCATCTGCACTTGGCCCAATGTCCTTTTTTTAAAATGTTTGTGTGCATGGTAGTTGGGTTGGCGGTAGGAGGGTTTAACTGTGATCATGCTTTTAAATCTGTGGGTGAGGGATGGGAATTTTGTTTTATGTGGGGTCATTTTAATCTGTAAAACCCTTTGAGTTGCAACTCTTGTAAGCGCTTTATAAATAAAGTTTGATTGATTGGTTGATTGAATGTGAGTGCTGAGTTTTGTTTCTGTAGCCAGCAGTCTGGGACTTTGTGAAGCAACTTTCTTCATGTTGGGTTTCCTGTGCATGCCGCGCTGCTTTTCTGCACCGCACCACAGAAGAAATGTAGGTCAGCTGTTCATGCAGAACAACTTCCTCTGTGTTGACCAATAAAGCCAACTTTAGAAAGAATAGTGCATGTCATACAGTAAAACTCAATATGTTTAAAGATAGAAGACTTATTCAAACTAAACTCGCCCAATATTTTCTAGAACGGTTTTAGTAAAAGTAATGAAAACTAACACATTGCTTACCATCAAGCTATATGTTTAAACTAAATTTATCTACACCATGAGTAAAGTTTGGGAGCAACAATTTTGCTGTAAATGTTTGATTTATTTTGCTGTTTGTTCCATTCAGTGATAAAGTGTAAGGAATTATCTATTCAAAGAGTGAAAAGATGAAAATCATTCAAGGAAGTAAGTAAGCCCTGCTGTGTTTTCATGCCAAGCCGACAACCTGTCTCTGGTGTAGCACAGCGAGGGGAGCCTTGTCAAACAGGAAAATAGCAGAGCAGGTGGCAGATTGAACTTGTCCCTGTTTTTAAATGAACAGGCAGGTCTGAGCAAAGGTGAAATGATCGGATGTGTGCTACAACTGAAAATAAGCCTTCTTCAGCAGCGAAGCCTTACATCTCTGACCCTAATTTCCAAAGATCTGGTCTTTAGTAGGTTGTTGTAACGCCGTGTCACAGCTTTAAGCCTTGTGGGGTATGACTCGAGTCTAGTAGCTTTACTCACCTGAAGACTTTTTTCACACAAACTTCTTGGAAAAATAGTTCCATTTGTAAGCCTTGATGGAGAGTACCTGAAAAGCATAACTGTATAATACACAGAAGGCCACAGATTCTCAGCTGGATTTACAGTTGGTCTGTACTTTGACTGGGCCATTCTAAGACTTGAATATGCTTTGATCTTAACCATTGTATTGTAGCTTTGGCTTTATGCTAAGGGTTGTTTTCCTGCTCTTGTGCTCATTGTCCTGCCTGTCAGTTCTAGGTGGACGTCCTAGAAAAGTCTCCAATTGGTGCATCCTCTCTACATGTTCAGATGATGGACTGAACGGAGCTCTGAGAGATGTTCCAAGCTTGGGATCTTGTTTTAGAACCTCACTCTGCCTTAAAACTTTCCACAACATTCTCCCTGAGATGTCTTTGTGTTTCTTAGTCTTCATGATGTTGTTTGTTCTTTAACAAACCCCTGACGTCTTCATGCAACATCTGGATTTATACGGATATTAAATTAGATACAGGTGGACTAGCTAAACCACATTTTATTTACTACTATCACAGTAGATGTTGCTAAATACAAATGCAGGTCACATTTTTCAGATTTTATTGGTAATAACACAGAAGACCTTTTTCTTACAGCTAACAATTCTGCACTACTTTGTGTTGTTTGATCACATAAAACCCCAATAAAATAAACTGAAGAAGCAGTGAAAAGAGAAACATGTTTCTGCATGTTTCTAATCATCTTTGTAAAAACAGTTGCAACATTCTCTCACTTCATCAACATCGCAGGACACTTGTTCATTCACATCTCGCTTGAGGCGCAACTACAGGTATTTCATCAGATGCACGTTTTCACTTCAACACAGTGACACGTTAATTCTGCTATTTTTCAGCCATTCTGTTGCAGATTCCCCACTGTTTGAGATCACAGTCCCATTGTGTGAACGAGTTTGTGCCAAGGCAAATATGAATGAAATGGTTGCTGTCCTGAAGGTGACTCATGACTCATTTGCACTGATGGTTCTTGGAAATGTTAACTCAAGTTTTAGGTTATTCAAACCTCTAAGTAACAGTGTGTTGACTGCACTGCAGCTGATGACATTGATGTTTGAAGGAGATGAAGAAGCAGGCTTTCTGTTGGAGTAAAAATAAACACCTTCATTCTTAGGTTTCCTCCCATGTTTTACATTTCAAGAAACAAGTAGGGCTGAGGTTCAGCTAACAAAGGGCTTTACATTCAGCTCCAGAAAACAGATCTACAGAGCAGCTGCCACATCCTGCCGCTGAAAAGCAGGGGAACTCATTGAGTACTGGTCATTTAACCCCTTTGTCATTTGGAACTTTTATCATATTAGTCATGGAGCTGGCTGCAGTAGGATGCTTAATTCCCACTTTGACAACCTATAAATCTTTTTTTTTTAAAATCTAGGTTCTACTTATAGGAACTGTGGTAACACAAGTCTTATAAATAAATGTTGTTCAATCAAGGCTCAGAATCTTCCAATAAACTCAGGATTAGAACCACAACCAATGGAAACAGGTAGTGATTTAAAATTTTCCAAAAATAATTTTGATTTAAATCAAACTGTGATATTTTTACATTTTTAATGAATATTTAGTTAATCAGTATATTAAAGTATAACTTTCCGTAATGCACTAATATGGAGTGGTTGAAATAAAATGGTGTATTTAAGGGGTGAACTGACTTTTAGCCTAAATCCCAGCCATCCTCCATTACTAGGATGATGCTCATTTTATCATAATACATTGTTTATTTAAGGTCATTAGTTATGGTGTTGGGTAAATAAATCTGTAGATTTCTGATAAGTACACTACCAAAACCTTCCCCTTTTGGGAACTGATGATCAGTGGGTTCAATAGCAGGCTTCAACTTCTCTTCTTATTCTCCATGGAAGCTGTAAGGCTGAACTTCTCCAATCCACTTTGGTTCTTGTAAATAAATCCTTTCAAACCACGGTATACCATGTACCAGTCGGTCTGAGATTGTACTTACTTTGTTATGTGATCTGTGTTTTACTCATCGGATACATGAACCTATAAACCAAACACCAAATCACAGGCATACAGCTCAATCTTCAAAGAACAAATTACACTCTGCAAATTGTGGTCTCCATACTGAACAAATAGATAAATATGTAAATATGTAGACACAGAGCAGCTTTGGAACATATTTCATCGGAATGAAGAAACAACACCATTACTTTCATCCTCTGCAACATAAACATTGGATTCTATGGGGTTGTCGTTTGTATAGTTACACAGTCAAAAATCAATAGCAATATTTTTTCTATTAGACCTCCATGTTGGGTTATTAAGCCTGTCATAAGAGAAAATATTGAGTCTCATATTTTCACCTTGTCACTCATTTTCCTAACTAAATATTTAATTTAGAGCTAAATATTAGTTTTACAATCTAAAAATGTATTTTCCAAACTGAATATTTAGTTAACAAACAATTATTTAATTCAAAAAACGAAATATTTAGCTTGCAAATTAAATGTCCAATTTTTATTTCTTTTTTGATGATTAAACCTCTTCAAGAATTGTATGTTTTTATAATACTGTGAATAAAATTCTGTGCTTTATTGACAAATACTGATATCTACAGCATAGAACTTTCTTCATAATGACATCCTGAATATGGATATTAGGGCCAAATCCTGACACCTCCTTCTCTTAGCCCCCAGCAGTGTTTCTCCACCTGCTGTCTCAGACCAGACTACAGCTTCTTAGTGGTTAACATGAGGGGCCTTTCCTCGCCATGGGTTCAACATTTCAAAGCTCTGCTCTATAAGATACTTCCTTTTTATTACTACTTTGAGATGAATATCCACATCTGGAAAATATGCAGATCCCACTCTTTATTCAAGGCAGTGCTCTTGGGCAGAAGTGACGGAAGTCCCCTGGATGAGATGCATATGGATAGAATCAGGATCCTTTACTGCTGATACAACACAGGAGTCAGAGCGTTGCTCACTTTTTCTTTCCCTCAGAAACAATTTTCCAGATTTCAACGGTTTTTTGGACAGCAGTGGCGTCTTTGTTCAAAAGCTCTAAAATAATTATCTTTGGAAAATATATTTCTCCACAACAATCCAAAGACAGTCTAGAATTGTCACCACAACATGGAAGCTGCAAAGGAATTTATTGTGACCTTTTCTATATAATTTCCTGACCTTCTGACCTTGGGCAATGGATTTAACCACATTGTACGTGCTGGATATCCTCCATCTTATAGCAGATGGTGGAAGAATAAAGAACAGTATATCCAACCATAATACCAACCAGACCCTTGAAGGCTGTCAGCACTAAATTGAAATTTGAGCCCAGGATTGTTTTTCCCTCTCATGTTACTCAGAGAGCTAAGTGGGAGGACAAAGGTTTATGCTGCTAAGCTGAACAGCGGTGTTACCAAACACTGAATTACAAACAAAAGATTTTAGTGCTAAATAAAATTCTTTGGCTGTTTTTTTAGATCTTAAGCTTGGTTCTGCAGGATGTTGTTTTTGTGTTTTGTTAATGGAGAGTTGTTTTTCTGCACTGTCTCCCTACGCTTGCTTAGTTTGGGCTAATAATTCAGGGTTAATGTCTATAAATGTTTAGAATTAGCATGTACTGGTAGAACTTCGTTAAAGGCTAATGACAAATAAAACAAATGTTTTACTGGCTAAAATCTGATTGCTAGCATGACTGAATGGACTAAATAAAGTAGAATCGGTTCTGTTTTTGTCTAATGTTCAGTGACCTGGTCTGAGATTACTTTTTAGCCGATTGGCATGTTGCTGATTTGAACTGACTTTCAAACGCTAACTGTATACTATAGATATTTCATTCAATACATAAATAACAATCACCACATGATTGCATTTAGTTATAAGACACTACAAAATACTTCGGAGCTGGGAAAAAAATTCAGGAGCAGTATCTAGCAAGAAAGTTTCTAGTTCTAACGAGATACAAAACTCTTTAACAAGAACTTTTTATATTAAAAGTAGAAAACTTTCTCGATTTAAGAAGATATGCCATATATAAAGTTGTTATGAGATTTATGTATGTCTCATTAAAACCAAAAAATGCTGTTGTTTAAAAGAGAAATATCCTAACATTAAAACCTCTCTCTGGATGTGTCCCAGAAGCAGGGGGAGGAGTCAGAGCAGAGCTCTTTTATGCCTTTTTAATAAGTTCTAATCAGTCAGAGAAACAGGGCCTGAATTTATTTTACAGCTCTAGAAGTTAAACGCTTCCATATTTGGATGATTTTTTCTTCATTCTTGGTACTAATTTGAAATAAACTATAACGTTGACTTACACCAAGGGGCACAAACAATAAAACCATTCATAGGAATAACCATCATCTCATCACAACCAACCAAACACTAGATGTACTCTACATGAATACTTTTTCCTCAGTGGCAGACTGACTTGATATCAGATGTCAGAAATAACCTGTTCCTCTTATCTGATGCAACTACACTGGGTCCAAAATCTATATTGTGCAGATAGAAGGTTATGAAGACTTTTGAGTTGAATGAGATTGTTTTCAACCCTTTTTTGTCCACAAAAATCCCAGTATTGTTTGGATTTATTTCTGCTGCACTTTGTAAATAAATTAGATTAATTGTTGACAAGATAGTTCAACATAAATTTGCTCTATGGGAATGCAACACACCTGCTAGCGTCTCACTGTCAGATGCCACATGCCACTGCAATATTCCAAATGTCTATGGTGGGTCTGAAATTTATCTGTAGCATAAAAACAATGATAGAGAAGCAGGTTTGAAGCTGATGATAGGGGAGGGAAAGTTTTATAAAGTGTTGCACATTACACCAAGCTTAATATGAAAACTCTTACAACCAGCAAACAGGCTTCAGTGCCAGTTTTCTTATAATCTCAGCAAAAAAAGAAACGTCCCTTTTTCAGGACTGTGTATTTCAACAATAATGTTGTAAAAATCCAAATAACTTTACAGGTCTTCATTGTAAAGGGTTTAAACAATGTTTTCCATGCATGTTCAATTAACCATAATCAATTAGTTAACATGCACCTGTGGAATGGTGGTTAAGATCTTAACAGCTTACAGAAAGTTGGCATTTAAGGTCACAGTTCTAAAAACGCAGGACACTAAAGAGACTTGTCTACCGACTGTGAAAAACACCCAAAGAAAGATGCCCAGGGTCCCTGCTCATCTGCGTGAACGTGCATTAGGCATGCTGCAGGGAGGCATGAGGACTGCTGATGTGGCTAATGTCCGCACTGTGAGACGCCTAAGACAGCGCTACGGGGAGACAGGAAGGAGAGCTGATCATCCTCGCAGTGGAAGACCACGTGTAACAACACCTGCACAGGATCGGTACATCCGAATATCACACCTGCGTGACAGGTACAGGATGGCCACAACAACTGCCAGAGTCACACCAGGAACACACAATCCCTCCATCAGTACTCAGACTGTCCGCAATAGGCTGAGAGAGGCTGGACTGAGGCTTGTAGGCCTGTTGTAAGGCAGGTCCTTACCAGACATCACCAGCAACAACGCCGCCTATGGGCACAAACCCACCTTCGCTGGACCAGACAGGAGTGGCAAAAAGTGCTCTTCACTGATGAGTTACGGTTTTGTCTCACCAGGGGTGATGGACGGATTCGTGTTTATCGTCAAAGGAATGAGCGTTACACCGAGGCCTGTACCCTGTAGCGGGATCGATTTGGAGGTGGGGGGTCCGTCATGGTCTGGGGCCGTATATCACATCACCATCGGACTGAGCTTGTTGTCATTGCAGGCAATCTCAATGCCTTGCAGTACAGGGAAGACATCCTCCTCCCTCATGTGGTACCCTTTATGCATGCTCATCCGGACATGATCCTCCAGCAGGACAATGCCACCAGCCATACTGCTTGTTCTGTGCTTGAGTTTCTGCATGACAGCAATGTCAGTGTTCTGCCATGGCCAGCGAAGAGCCCGGATCTCAATCCCATTGAGCACGTCTGGGACCTGTTGGATCGCAGGGTGAGGGCTAGGGCCATTCCCCCCAGAAATGTCCAGGAACTTACAAGTGCCTTGGTGGAAGAGTGGGGTAACATCTCACAGCAAGAACTGACAAATCTGGTCCAGTCCATGAGGAGGAGATGCACTGCAGTACTTCAAGCAGCTGGTGGCCACACCAGATACTGACTGGTACTTTTGATTTTGAGCCTCCCTTCATTCAAGGACACATTATTCTATTTCTGTTAGTCACATATATGTGAAATATTTTTAGTTTATGTCTTATGGTGTTGACTCTTTTAGTGTTCATACAAATATTTACACACATTAAGTTTACTGAAAGTAAAAACAGTTGAAAGTCAGAGGACGTTTCTTTTTTTGCTGAGTTTACAATAAAAGGCAGTACCAACATTTTAAATGTCCCTGTAAAAAACAAGCAAACAGACAAAACACACACATTTTTGATATCTTTAACGCTAGGGTTGGGTGGTAATGTAGTCGTGCCTATTCAGAAATGAGCAGCGCACCACGTTGGATACTGTAGTGGAGACCTTGCGTTGGAATTTAATGGGGGCTGTGCTCTGATGAATATACAGTATTGTGCAGTAACATGTAAATATGTAATATGTAAAAATATCTGAAATGTCAGAGTAGTTCATGAAAACCGTATTGTATAAATAGTGCTTTGTTGAAAAAAATCAATTCTTATAAAAAGATTGATTCGTACGTCCAAAGATGGATTTAATTATTTAAAGTTGTCAGTCCTTTTTACAGCCAAGGTAGGAACAGTCCACACAGGTACGTTGAGGTTTAGGTGTTAAAGGTTTAAAACAGTTTCCCCCGGGTGAACTTTAACACCACCCACTGTCATGTCATTGAATTTAGGCATGTGCGCTAGGTGTCAAGTAATGTAAACAACATGGCGTCCGACACTAGTATCATTAGCCTAATGTCAGCTTTGAAAATGCCCGTGTTAGGCTGAGTTCTGGCACCATTTTGGGTTCAGGAAGGACAAACAGAAAGATGAGCTTGACAGAATTAAAGCGATTTGCAAAGCCTGTCAAATGGAAGTGAAGTTTTGAGGAACTACGACCAACGTCAGGAGCAACATGTTGAAACAGCTTTCACTTGAACAACTATAAAATCTCTGGTAAGAATCTGCTTTGGTCTTAGCTCCCCTCTGATTAGCTGCTAGCCTGACCAACCAGTTAGTTTAAACCCCAAACTGTTCCTTTAAGAGGGGGACTGCAGATAATGTACAGCTACTCAAGCACAACTCTGTGATGGTGACATCATCTTGCACCCACTCCATGACCAACTTATCAGCAGTTAACTGCTCCTTTTCTATCCTTATAAAAGCATGGAATTAGCAAGCCAATCTTAAGGCATTTTCATCAAACAAAATAAAATGCGGCTGCTTTTATTACCTCCACACCATGAAAGGAGCAGAACCAGAGCTGACTGATAATTAAAGGAGACAGTGACATATGAACACTTGTGACAGATGATAGGCTTTTTTATGGCGATTAGTTAATTAATGGTAAAAATATATTATAACCACAAAATGTCCAACATTACAACCTATTGAGCAGCCCATCTGCAGGCCGTCATCTGAGGAAGACTAAATGATGTGAAAAAAGAATACCACCCAACCCTAGTGACTGAGCTATTCAAACATCTGATGAGCACAACGTTAACTACAGCTATGATAGTATTTACAAAAACAAGCCAAAATAGAAGAGTTTTTTTGTTTTCACACAGGTAAACAAAACTAGCATTTGTCCATTTTTAAGCTATCTCACGGTACCAGAGATAGAAACCAATTGTTTTCTATTTAAGCCTTCCTTTTTCATGCTCTCGTACTAAAGTCTGGTTGTTCCTAATTAAACTGCTACCATCCCAGTCTTTCATGCCCTCCTCCAGAGTCCTTCCTCCAACTCCAGCTTCTCCTCTTGTCTCTTTTTTTCCTGGTCTTAAAAAGGTCCCACCAACTGCTACCAGCAGCCTCTGGCTCTGTTGCTGAGCTTGGATGGCGTGGGCCTGTGGAAACTGTTTAGAATCCAACACGTCTTTGTATTGGATCTCAGGCCTGATCATCCTCACACATGACGTACGAGTGACATTGTCTAGCCCTGGCTGAAGCTCATAACCAAGAATTTTAACTAATCCACTTTGGAATGGTCGAATGTTTTTGTCCCGAATCCGGTGAGCTTCCACAGGCTTCCCACCGTCTCTGAGGCAAACCCGGGCCAAGTCCTCCCTACGCATCCTGAGTAGATTTACTTCATTTTCCATATGAGTACGACCAAACTTGTCAATTTCTTCCCAGAAAGTTTTGTTAAAGGCTTTGTATAGGTACCAATCAAAGGCATTCCACTTTCGAAGCTTTTCCCGTTGCTCCTCTGTTAAGGAAAGATTTGGTGGCATTTTTGCTTGAACATGCCCACCTTTAATACCAACACCAGCTGCTGCTGCTGCTTTGCCCACCCAGCTCTCAGCCACTCCACCGGCGCTGCTGGGCTTCTGCTGCCGAGCATTTAGGCTAAATGAGACGACAGCATCCATTGGCCAGCAGAGGGCGTGTCTCAGGAGGATCATGGACTGGTCAAAGTACTCAGAAACAAGAATCAACTTGAAGGTCCGTCGGATCATGTCCTCCCCAAGTCGAGCCAACGCCAGAGAGAAATTAGCGTTGTGGTCGAGCCCAAAATCAAACCACAGCAGGTTGCGGGCGTAGTGGTTGTTACGGAGACGAGGGTCGTAGAATTTTTTAGGGTCATCTGCAAATTCCCCCAATCCTTTGGCTTTCCGAAAGGCCGGAGCCACTTCTTTGTAATAGGCGAAGGAAGACTCAGCAAGAGCGACTGGGTCTCTGACAATAGAGAAGTAGAAAGTGTCTGCAGGTATCACCTTCTCCACCTAAAAGTAAAAAAAAAAAGCCTTTGTTATAAAAATGTGCCATGAATGGAATTTTACTACAGCCAAAATATGGATTCACTGTTGAAGGACACTTTTTATGTTGAAACCATGATTGATATGGCAAAAAGGTTTCAGTTAACTGTGGAGTATGGTTTTATACAAGTATTCTGAAAATAAACTAGTAATTATAATTATGTGCTGATTTATTAATAGTTTCCGCCTCAGAAAATCTTGAAGGTTGGAAAATGGAAACCAATGAGAATGTGAGAGTCTGTTTGAAGCAATCAGCCATGAAATTAGGAAATGCATGCAACATTTTTTTAAAGTATCTGATAGAAATATAAATTCATGTTTGTGAGATGAACAGTTTAACTTATCTGTGATTTGAATAAGAATAGCTGGCTAACTCCGAAGCTTTTGAATCATTTCTGGCTCCTCCTTCCTAAGTGTGCATGTCACCAGATGGAGATCTGCACAGAGCTGCTTCATGCTCCAGGCTCCTGCTCACATCTGAGCAGCATGCAGAGACTTCAATTAGAATGATGAACTCATCAATGTCTTGTGTTTTCATCCTCAAATAGTGTGATATTATGTAGAGTTTCCAACTGTATTCAAACTAAACTGATGTCAGTAAGAGAGATGGCAGCACTGCTGTAATACTCTGAGGAGTCTGACAACCTGAAGGTGGAGGACGGAGTAGGAAGGCTTAAACTTAAACAACGATTTTTAATTTAGCATTTTCTATTTCTCAATAAGAGTGATGAGGAATGAATTCCGATAGAAAAAAATGATCAAATTATTGTTTTAGGCTAAAAAGTGGGCGACTAAAATCACAAGTTTGCTCTCTGCTTTAATAAACATGCTAATAGTGTTTAAGCTTCAACATTTAATCAGCTGCTTCTGTCTCTGACCCTCAATCTTCAGAGCAGAGGGGGTGTGGTTAAAATATTCCATCATAAGATGGACACCTGTTCCAGAAGCTTATTGGTCATGTCAGCGATCTAACACATAAACTACAGTGGGGGAAAAAGCCCCAATATGAAGCTACATTTTTATGGAGGACTACGGGGGTCATTGGAAAAGCAATACAGCATTTTGACGACGAGTGCTTACTTGTGAATAAAAAATATAGTTTGCTAAATAAAATTTCAAATTCAACAATTAATCCATACAAAAAAAGAGACATTTGAAAAGCATTTTGTAATTCCACAT
The DNA here is from genome assembly GCA_963556495.2 of Valencia hispanica. NCBI lineage: Eukaryota > Metazoa > Chordata > Actinopteri > Cyprinodontiformes > Valenciidae > Valencia > Valencia hispanica. The sequence goes on along the minus strand of OY747714.1, from coordinate 4,594,699 downwards.
TTTAAATTGAAATACTACAGAGGAATAGCTAATTGTATTTATTATTTGATTATTAAATACTGTGATATGAATTTTCTTTTCAAATCCTATTTCAAAATGGAGAATTAAATAACACAAATAATAAATGAGATTGTAAATATCTTTCCTTTTCATACATTTAAGAAGTTATTCCCTTTTCTACATTTGTCTTCTCTTTCCGGCGCCCATTTTCAAATCCATTTTGCAATTGCATTTCCTAAATGGTTTCCCCTCTCCTTTTAGCATTTGAGTGACCCTTCTGGTCCCTGAGCACCCTGAAAACTAAGTTCAACCAATCACATCTGCTCCTCGAGTGTAACCAGCTCTGTCATTGGTTAGACACGAGCTGTGCAGCTTGGCAAGGTCCACCCAAATGTGGCTGTCTAACCAACGAGAGAGCTTTCTTTCAGGCTGACCTTGTTATTGCCTTTATGTGACCCTGGAGGTTCAGGTCTGAGTCCATTACTACACCTAGGTTACGAACCTGATCAGTAGTTTCTAGCTGTATTAATTGAAGCTGTGTGCTGACTCTTGATCGTTCCTCCTTGGGTCCAAAAATAATCACTTCAGTTTTGTTTCTATTCAGCTGGAGAAAGTTATGGCACATCCATCCATTTATTTGGTCAATGCATTGATTTAGGGTTTGAATGGGTTCAGAGTCGCCTGTTGACATTGTAATGTAGAGCTGAGTGTCATCCGCGTAGTTATGGTAGCTAATGTTATTGGTTGCTATAATCTGCCTAGTGGGAGCATGTAGATATTAAATAAGAGGGGCCCCAGGATGGAGCCCTGGGGCACCCTACATGCGATTTCTGTTCGTTCTGATGAAAAGTTTCCTATTGAAACATAGAAGTCCCTGTTCTTTAGGTAAGATTCGAACCAGCCAAGTACTGTACCAGAGAGTCCGACCCAGCTCTCCAGTCGTTCCAATAAAATATCATGATCAACAGTGTCAAATGCTGCACTGAGGTCCAACAGAACCAGCACTGTGGTTCTTCCACAGTCTGTATTTATGCAGATGTCATTAAATACTTTGACGAGGACAGTCTCGGTGCTGTGGTGAGCGTGGAAACCAGACTGAAAAGCATAAAAACGGTTTGTCATTGTTATGAAGCCATTTAACTGCTGAAACACAGCTTTTTCAATAATCTTACTGATGAATGGGAGATTAGAGATTGGCCTGTAGTTCTGCATTAACGTGTTGTCCAGATTTTTCTTCTTTAGCAGTGGTTTAATAACTGCTGTTTTTAAAGCCTGAGGGAAGACACCTGATAGCAGTGATGAGTTCACTATTTGAACAAGATCAGATCCAATAACAGGAAGAACCTTCTTTAGAAAAGCTGTGGGTAGGATATCAAGACAGCAGGAGGAGGAGCTTAATTGGATAATGATTTTTTTCAAGGCTGTTCTGGTTTAATTCATGGAATTCAGACATTTTCTCTACATTGTTGTTGATTGGGGATGGCACTGGTTGTGGGTCCGATATTGAGGTACAGATTGACCGTCTAATTGTTAGAATCTTTTCAGTGAAAAAGCTGGCAAATTCATTGCAGGCCCTGGTAGAGTTTAGTTCAGGGGCTACTGTCACTAAATGATTAGTTAGTCTTTCCACTGTTGCAAATAGAGTCGGTGCATTATTAATGTTTCTGTTGATGATTTCAGAAAAGAACGATTCCCTAGCATCTTTTATAGTTAGCTGATATCTATTCAGTCTCTCTTTGTAGATCTCATAGTGAACCTGGAGTCGAGTTTTCCGCCATTTTCTCTCGGCTCGTCGACACTCTCTTTTTTCACTATGTACCAGTGGATTACTTGTCCACTGAGACTTTTTTCTACCTGAGACTACTTTCACTTTAGTTGGAGCAATGGAATCCATGATGTCTGAGATTTTCGCAAGCAAATTATCTACCAACTTATTTACTGAGTTTGAGTTGGGAGATGAGGGGGATGTGGTGGAAGGATAAATACGTTTAAAGGTTTCTACTGAACTGTCCCCTAGAAAACGCTTTTTTATAGTGGTCTTACTGTGGCTGGATAATTTAGCAGAGATGGTACTTTCAAAGAAAATACAGAAATGGTCAGATAATGCGATATTAATTACAGAGATGTCAGGAATATTTAAACCTTTGCTGATAATTAAGTCCAGAGTGTGTCCTTTATTGTGTGTTGGTTGTTTGACATGCTGGATCAGTCCGAAGTTGTGGAGAGTATCATCTAACGTTTTTGCAAGTCCCCCACGATGATTAGTTGGTCATAGTCGATACATATTACAGAAAGAAGGTCATTGAAATCATTAAAGAAGTTAGAGTTAAGTTTTGGTGGTTTATATAAACTTAGAAATAACGCTTTGTTAGGCTCATTTATCTGGGTGATAGGTATTCAAAAGAATCAAACGTGCCCAGAGTTACCTTTTTAAAGTTCATGGAGAGCGTGTGGTTAACGGTTTATGTTTCCTGCTGCTGATAATCACTGATATAGCCTCAGGGGTGCCGGGTGAATTCTGGGAGACGGTAGGGGTGGATTTATTGCCCGGTTCCCTCAAATATCAAATATCTGTAATAATCAGTGGGGGGAAGCTCCCAGGCTTATTGACACTAGTCCCAGGCGTTTGGTGTAGTCTAAGTTTAGGTGTTAATTGTGTCCCAAATTTGATTTGCTCGTTCAGTCTGTCTGTAAAGTTTCTAAATGGAGACTCATTTGATGTGGCTGAGTCACAGGAAGATGAAGACTTGATCTCTGATGGTTGTTTATCTGTTCGGTCCTGTGGTGTCATCCAGACTTGCTGTTTTTGTTCTCTGATATTCATGGGCGCCTCAAGGTCAGCTTTTGGGAGCAAGTGTTTTGCTTTCTGATTTTGATAAGAAAAAATGTTTGCTGCTAACAGCCTTTCTCCGGCCTTGGTGAGATAACGGCCTGCTTTGAACAGATGATTAGCACTTCCAAATACTTTGAAATTATTAATAAATGTGAACGACTTCTCAGCTGATTGTTTCTTCAACCATTTATGGAGCATGCGGAGTCTGCTAAATCTTTCATCATTCCCTTCAGGGACTGGTCCGCTGATGAGGATGTTTACGTTAAGTCCATCAAGTCTCTGTAGGAGATCAGAAAAGTCTCTTTTCAGAATCTCTGATTGTCTCATCGCTATATCTGCTAATCCAGCGTGAATGACAAGCTTTTCCAAAGCAGGATGTTGGTCCAAGATTTTAGGGATTTTTTCTGATATTTCTCTCACTGTATTTTTGTAGAAGCTATAAACTTTGGTATTCTTGCTACAAAAAGCCTCAATTCCATTAATTGATCCATCTTGTATGATAACAGTCTTTGCTGGGACTCAAAATAAATAAAATCAGAGTTCGTGACTAATCTCAACTCCTGATGTCTCTTGTTAGTGAGTCACGAGCAGCATGTCTGGCTAATATTTGAAAGCACTTCCTATTTTCATATTCAATGTGTTGTAACTACTAATAATAAATATTTGTTGTCTGGTTTTCTGAGCATCAATAATTATAATCAATAATTTAATATTAATATAATTATGGATGACGTTTGAGTTTAACCTGTCTATTAAAGATTTCGGGGCACCAATCTCATAAATGAGATAATTTTAATTAAACCAGACTGTCAGTCTCTCTGAAAAGGCGTAGAGTTCGTCCGCAGGGTTAAAACAAACTTTCCAGCACACACTGAAATAGCACAGGAAACTTCTCGTTACTTAAGGGAATTTATTAATGAAATAGGTCGACCTTACAGATTACATTTCATTCATAATTTCCATCTATTCTAACGCATGCAAAAATATAGAACAAAGTTAACGTCGAGGGAAGGGGGCGTGTGTGTGTGTGCGGCTGTGTGTGTGTGTGTGTGTGTGTGCAGCGCTGTGTGTGTGTGTGTGTGTGTGTGTGTGCAGCGCTGTGTGTGTGTGTGTGTGTGTGTGTGTGCAGCGCTGTGTGTGTGCGGCTGTGTGTTTGTGTGTGTGTGTGCAGCGCTGTGTGTGTGCGGCTGTGTGTGTGTGTGCAGCGCTGTGTGTGTGTGCAGCGCTGTGTGTGTGTGCAGCACTGTGTGTGTGTGCAGCACTGTGTGTGTGTGTGTGTGTGTGTGTGTGTGTGTGTGTGCGGCTGTGTGTGTGTGTGTGTGTGTGTGTGTGCCGCTGTGTGTGTGTGCGGCTGTGTGTGTGTGCGGCTGTGTGTGTATGTGTGTGTGTGTGTGTGTGTGTGTGTGTGTGCGGCTGTGTGTGTGTGCGGCTGTGTGTGTGTGCGGCTGTGTGTGTGTGCGGCTGTGTGTGTGTGCGGCTGTGTGTGTATGTGTGTGTGTGTGTGTGTGCGGGTGTGTGTGTGTGTGTGCAGCACTGTGTGTGTGTGTGTAGCACTGTGTGTGTGTGTGTGTGTGTGTGTGTGTGTGTGCGGCTGTGTGTGTGTGCGCAGCGCTGTGTGTGTGTGTGCGGCTGTGTGTGTGTGTGCGTGTGTGTGTGCGTGTGTGTGTGTGTGTGTGTGTGTGCGGCTGTGTGTGTGTGCGGCTGTGTGTGTGTGTGCGGCTGTGTGTGTGTGGGAGACAGCGAGCGGATGAGGGGGGTTCAGTTTAGCACACTCAATGCGATAAATAACTCAAGTCTTATCAATTGGCTAGATCGGTTCACAAAGGAAGACAAAGGAAGCCCGCGTGGCAATTCAACAAAGGCTAGTTTCATTAGCAATGGTGGCTTGGACAAAGAAAACGAGGGCGACGGAGAAAGGGGATCAACTGAGGCCACGCGACCTGTCTAAACAGACACGCGCCGACCGCAGCAGACAATAAACAAACAAGGAAATAATACAATATAATATACTTTTTTTGGTTGCAACCAAAGTCGCATAATAAAACACAAAAAAAAAGCATGCACATTCAGGGTCGGTGTACGGCGACAGACGACCAGGAATAACAGTGGTTAACCAGTTGACAAACTTATTTTAACCAACAGAAAACGGATATTAACCGTTAAGACCTAATTCTCCTCTACCCAGACCAAAGATATGAACCAGTTTAATCCTACTTGGTGGGGGCAGCTCTCCACAGTCCACGACGAAGAACGTAGAGAGTGTCCAGTTTAAAGGAGCAGTTTTGCGCAAAACCGAAGTCGGAAAAGCGGACGTTCGACTTTTAGGCGCTGAGGGACTCAGGCCTGTTTTCAATAGAGCTCAGATGGCCAGCGGACTACCTGGCTACCCGTACAGGAAAGTCCATTTGATCGGCCGATTCACTTCGAAGTTTAAAAGGGAAGTTCTTCCGGGTCCAGCAGGTTTGAACGGAAAAAGGGGAAAATGCTAGCAGTGGATTAAAGCGTCTCCTCACAGGCACCGCTCTGGGACCAAAAGGGACCAAGATTTCAATATTCGCTGTGGTTTTATCAACTCTGTGATGTCATGACTGGCCACAGACCAATGAGAATGGGTCGAGGGCAGCGCAATGGGTGCTGGGAGATGCAGTTCGTTCAGTGGAAGGATGATGGGAGATCCAGTTCGTTCAGTAAAGGCCATAGCCTCAACAAATGGCAGCAAACATATTGTGTACTGTACTGCAGTGGATGACCAGTTATACACTGAAGACATTATTGTAAATGATTGAATAACTTTATTTCAACCAAACCAGGCCAGCTGTGTGACCAATTTGCTGTGAGAAATCATGCTTTGGAACCAACCATGAAGTTGCTTGGGGTCTCTTTATTTGGGAATTCTTTGCAGTCAGCCAGCATAAAATAAATACTTTTTCTGAGGTTTTTGCAATTTGTAGGGAACAAATAATTCCTGATAGATGCTTCAAGGACAATATGAGATTTGTTAGCAGAGCCTTTATAAGAAACTGTACTCAGTTTGTAGAGCTAAAATATCAAAGCAGTTATTGTCAAGAGAAGGTGAGTTCCACAAATATCAAGTAGCTTTTTAGGATGTTTTCATGATTTTGCCTCACCCTTATCCAGACAAAGTTACCATAACTGGAATGCTGATTTCTTTTTTTATTTACTGAATTCTACATGGTTCTTGTGTTTTATCTGTTGTTCTGCTCCTCTGAATAACTCACCTCTGGCTTATTAAACCTCATGTGGTTTCCCATGATGTGAAACTCTATGGCTCTGGGACCTCGGTACCCTTTCACCCTGTGAGCATTGAAGGGTAGCGGGTAGCCGAGCTGGTATCCCAGCGGCAAGGCAAAGCGAAGGTTGTGCTCATCTCCGAAGCGGTACAGCATGTTGAGCACCGTGCTGCTGGCTGTCTTGTGGGTCTTGAGGAACATGATGTGAGTGTGGGGCTGACAGGATCCCAGAGACGGCCCCTGAGCATCAGGGGAAGAAAAGATGGATCGTGCAGCTGGCTGGACATTGCTAGAGAAGGGAAAAGAATTTTACACAGAGGATATTTCACATCATCAGAAATATGAGAAAAGGAGGTATTTTTTTAAATGTTCCTTTAGATTCTATATTTTTTTTAATGAGTGAATTTATCTTTTTGTCTTCTAAATGATTTTAGATTATGACCTGAACACTAAAGTCATGTTCAAAATAGAGAAAGACAGCAAACTCTTCCATGTGAAAAACATCAGCAGCAGCAAGATGTGAGTTTATGGAAGATGTCTGCTTGTGGATCAGATCCTCTGTCTAAAGGGTAGCAAGAATAAAGCTGGGTCAATATTAGGCAGAACCCGACAGAAGTTTTAGTTAAACCCACTTGGGTCCATGTTAGAGCAGATGAAAGCATTCCTGGACCAACAGTATGTCAGCTGACGGAGCATAAGACTGTAAGGGATTTCTGGAATTAATGTAGGTCATTGTTGAGCTAAATACTTTTATATTGGAAATTGGATTATAACATTGATTATTAGTTAATATCTGAAGCATTTCTACACCACAAAAGGAAGGACTGGTAGTTTCCACCTTCATATGAATTAGAGGTACTTACTGTTCTGATAAAAAGATGTCTAGTTCTGATTTGACTCTGTGGAAGAGACTGCAGCACCTCCTGGTCTTCCTGTGCCATGTGACCAGCCTGCATGCTTTGCTCACATCACATGACTCAGATATCATTAGCTGCCCTAACAGAGGTGCACAGAATTCAGATTTCTCTAGACTCCCAATTAAAAAAACATATGCTATTTTTAGAACATTCTGGACATTTAAGTATAAAATATTAACTGAACATGGTTGAAGTAGTCAGAATTTATCTTCAGGTTCCACAACAATGAAATGCACAACGCTAAAAATAGGTTCCAATTTTTAGAATGTGGTATAAGGCCATTTCACTGATTAGATAAAAGGAATGTATATTAGCCTACATTTTACCTCTTTAAAACACAGTATGTGAAATATGGTCCCCTTTTGTTGGCAAAAAAATCCAGCTTATAATGATGTTTATAATAGGTACAACAATGGCTACCTGGGTTTGCCATATTGAAATCCCGATTTATCAGACTACATTAACTGGAACGCTGTTTATTCGAGCGTGACGTCAAACCCAGTTCCAAGGTAAATGTAAAACACCACTATTAATGCTCAGTCACTAAATTTAAAGTTATTTTACCCAATCAGTACACTGCAACAGCAGACACCATTAGAAGATCCCTGATCTATCTTTTTGTCTGCATTTACATAGCGCTTTTTCAAGTCAGAGGGGTGGTGGTCCCCCTGTTTAAAAAGGGGGACCACAGGGTGTGTTCCAACTACAGGGGGATCACACTTCTGAGCCTCCCTGGTAAGGTCTATTCAGGGGTTCTGGAGAGGAGGGTCCGACGGATAGTCGAACCTCGGATCCAGGAGGAACAATGCGGTTTTCGTCCTGGCCGTGGAACACTGGACCAGCTCTAAACCCTCAGCAGGGTCCTGGAGGGTGCGTGGGAGTTCGCCCAACCGGTCTACATGTGTTTTGTGGACTTGGAGAAGGCGTTCGACCGTGTCCCTCGGGGGGCCCTGTGGGGGGTGCTCCGGGAGTATGGGGTACCGGGCCCCTTGATACGGGCTGTTAGGTCCCTGTACGACCTGTGCCAGAGTTTGGTTCGCATTGCCGGCAGTAAGTCGGGCTTGTTTCCGGTGAGAGTTGGACTCCGCCAAGGTTGCCCTTTGTCACCGATCCTGTTCCTAACTTTTATGGACAGGATTTCTAGGCGCAGCCAAGGCGTTGCGGGGATCCGTTTTGGTGGCCTCAGGATCGGGTCTCTGCTTTTTGCAGATGATGTGGTCCTGTTGGCTTCATCGGAGCGTGATCTACAGCTTTCGCTGGAGCTGTTCGCAGCCGAGTGTGAAGCGGCTGGGATGAGAATCAGCACCTCCAAATCCGAGGCCATGGTCTTGAGCCGGAAAAGGGTGGGGTGCCTCCTCCGGGTCAGGGATGGGGTCCTTCCCCAAGTGGAGGAGTTTAAGTATCTGGGGGTCTTGTTCACGAATGAGGGAAAAATGGAGCGGGAGATCGATAGACGGATTGGTGGGGCATCTGCAGTTATGCGGGCGCTCTACCGGTCTGTCGTGGTGAAGAGAGAGCTGAGCCAAAAGGCGAAGCTCTCGATTTACCGGTCGATCTACGTTCCTACCCTCATCTATGGTCACGAACTCTGGGTGGTGACCGAAAGAACGAGATCACGGATAACAAGCGGCTGAAATGAGTTTCCTCCGCAGAGTGTCTGGGCTCTCCCTTAGAGATAGGGTGAGAAGCTCAGTCATCCGGAGGGGGCTCAGAGTAGAGCCGCTGCTTCTCCACATCGAGAGGAGTCAGTTGAGGTGGCTCGGGCATCTGGTCAGGATGCCTCCTGGACGCCTCCCTGGTGAGGTGTTTCAGGCACGTCCCACCGGGAGGAGGCCCAGGGGAAGGCCCAGGACACGCTGGAGGGACTATGTTTCTCGGCTGGCCTGGGAGCGCCTTGGGGTTCCTCCCGAGGAGCTGGAACAAGTGGCTGGGGAGAGGGAAGTCTGGGTCTCTTTGCTTAGGCTGCTGCCCCCGCGACCCGACCCCGGATAAGCGGAAGAAAATGGATGGATGGATGGAGGACTTCCCACTACGTTCAGTCATTCACCTATATGCACACATTCCCACGCTGATGGTAGTAAGCTACATTATAGCCACAGCTGCCCTGGGGCTGACTGGCAAAGGTGAAGTTCCTCTGACCACCATCAGCAGTCAAGGTGGATTAAATGAACTCACATTCCAGTGTCTTGCCCAAGGACACAACAACCGAGCATTTAAGCATCTTAAATGTCCAAAAATGCACATGCACAGGGAGAACATGCAAACTGCATGCAGAAAGATTTGAACCCAGGACCTTCTTGCTGCAAGGCAACAATGCTACCGACTGTGCAGCCCCATCTTAGTCTTTAAATTATTAGAATTCACACAAAATATGAAATCTGGTGTTATGACCAGGTACTCAATACTCGAGTAGTCCTTCTAACAAATACTTTTTACTCTTGATGAGGTAATTTTTTGAATGGCAGCTTTTTACTTTTACTTGAGTAAAAATATGTTTAAGTAGTGCTACTTGGTTGTGTACAATATTTGGCTCTCTACCCTCCTCTGGTGAGTTCAGTGAAGACTGTAGCCATTCCTGAATGATGTGGAGCCGTCTTCATAGGGACATCCTTTACCAAAACCATTTATCCAGCTTTTATTGCAATGTATCAGTTAGGACAGTGCATCCCTGCTCAGTGGTCAATACAGCACATGTCTCAATACACTGTCAACAATCAGCAAATGACTAAATATTTAGTAACACAACAAAAAAATAAGCCTCAAAAGCACACCTCATCTGTTATTTCAAAGCCAAATTAATTTAAATATTGCACTACAGAATTTTTCAATATCAGCTTAACTTACAGTATAATAGCTTAGCTGTGGTTTAACTAACACTGCTTTACGAATAGAGCTGAAATTCAAATGGGAAAAATATAAAAGTACTTGTCATACCTTTTGTTGAAGATGACCCCCAGCAGCTGGCCGGCAAAAGCAATGGCCAGAAAAAGCAAAAGTGCTTTCCACATCCAAACTGGTCCCAGCCGACCACACACCAGCCACCGCAACATCCTGAGAGGAAGAGAGGAGGAAGAGGGGAGGAGAGGATGGATGGAGAGAGACTGTTAAAGTAAGCAGGCAAATGCTATGAACATCAGGGATGGATGGATGGATGGATGGATGGATGGATGGATGGATGGATGGATGGATGGATGGATGGATGGATGGATGGATGTTAAAAGATGCCATACAGATAAAAACAGATAAGAGGAGAACAGCATATGAAATAGGAGGAGGGAGCCAGTGTGTTGGAGGGAGGTCAAGGAGGCAAAGTGAGTAAAGGAATGGAGTGAGTCATGGAAGAAGCATGACTAAAATCATCATGACTGAGAGGAAACAGTCCCCAATACCATCTGGAGACATGCTCCATTCTCCCTGCACATGTTACATCACTACAGCAGCCTGTTTACAGTGGGAGGGGGGAGGGAGGGAGTGATTTTAGAAAAATATACAAATAAGTGACAAGATTAAGAGCAGCTTCCTAATATTGATTAAATCACCTTCTTGAACAAAAATATTGACCGTGACTTACTGACAGAAGGAAGCTGCAACAATAAGACTTGTTTTTTCTCATCTTATTCCACAGATTCTCAGCAGAGCTTAGATTTTCAAAATGTAAACATCTGTAGAATTTAAACTACCAATGTTGCTTCTGATTAGAGTATTTAAAGTTTTCTAGTCCAATTTCTTCATGCGTGTGATCTTGTATTTTGGTTTTTGGTTTTGAGTCTTCATGTTTGGTGATTGTTTAGTCTCCCCTATTCTCTGTGTTTCCTTTGGGATTTTATTCAGTCTTTCTCTTCCATTAGTTTCCCTCAGCGCCTCAGTTTCCTGCTTTCCTTTCAATCAGTAAACCACACTCCCAGTTCCAATCCTGGTAATCACTCCTCCCAGGACATATAACCCTTTGTTTTCATTCAGCCTCTGTCTGATTCTCCCATTACGTGCCTGACAGTGGCACTCCCTGTCGTCTCATGTTAACGCTACTTCGCCACATTCTTATAGGTTCTGGACTTCTGGTTGCAATTAGTGCTACACAATAACATTCTAATAACTATAAAGTTCATAATTAGAGTGGCTTAGTTTATCCTCAGCTATCTCTGTAGTTATGCTGCAATAGGCTTTGTCTGCTGAAGGATATAATGGCCACTTTCCCTTGGAGAAAGAAACTGGAGAGTAGTATATTCTCCTACTACTCTCCAATTTTTTATTATTTGCAGTTTTTTTTTCAACTTTTAACTTATGTTCTCTCTCAGGTTTTCTCTCCATAGAAGCTATGTCTGGCTTGTCATTGTGTTGAGCTGTGACAGCTTCCTGTAGGGGGGCATCGGCAGCGCTACTGCTGCCAACAACTTCATGTTCTCTCGGCCTTGTCTTTCAGTGTTTAAACCGGTTTCTCTCTCTCCTCTTTCAAAGCTATCAGCTGAGCTGTTACTCTCTCTCTTATTCTATAGACTTAAAAACTGGTTCAGAGCTTATCAATCTAACTGATTTTCTCCTAGATGAACCCACTAAAGGAGCTACTACTGCCATTATCTTTCCACTTTTCTTTAACATAGAAAGTAACCCTGGATCAGTACTTGTGTGATTTCTCTGCTTTGTCTTCTCAAACCCCTCAGTCGGTTGTGGCAGATGGCCGCTCGTACTGAGGCAGGTTCTGGTTCTGCTGGAGGTTTCTTCCTGTTAAAGGGGAGTTTTTTCTCTCCACTGCTGCTACATGCTTGTTCATTGCAACATGCTCATCCAGGAGGAGTGAATGCTGCAAGTCAATGACTCGATGCAATCTGCTGGGTTTTCTTAAATGGGAACTTTTTATCCAATTTGAATAATAAACTTAACTTTACTGCATTGTCTGATAGCTAGAATCAATTGGAATGTATGTAACTGACTTGGAATGACTTTTTTTGTAAAGTGTCTGAGACTGTGTTGTAACTCTCCAAACTCCAAAACCCTTCAACAAAGGACTGTACCACTCTCACTGAGCTGTAACATCCTGGTCACCAAGATCATAATCAGGTGTGAGCATCAAACACAGAGAGAGTCTATCCAACTGGCAAAATACAATACTGCCCAGCAGAGTATTAATGGATGGCAACTTAAAATGTTATACCCCATCAAATCTTGTGTACAAGCGGTCATTTACACTAACAATATTCTACAGATTAATACTGTGATGACAACTGTGGTGACAGATTTCATCAGAGTATTCCAGCCAAAAAAAAAATCAAGCTTTTAACTCCAATAATATCATCAAAGGGTAAACTAATCTTTGTAGGCTTTGGTTTTAAATCAAATATGAAATGTATTTGTAATTATTTACAAACCTAATCTAACATGTATAACCTAAATACAAAACAGAAGATTTTTGCAGATCTTAGTATTCTGATTAACATCAGGCTCATTGAAAGCCTGGTTTGCTTTAACATTGTGTGCTTCCAATACATGTAGCAGGGATTGTGAAACCAAAGGGGTGAATCAGATCACTCAGCAGCACTGGCATCTGGCATGAGTATAAAATGTGTTGGGCATTTCTTTATATGAAGTAATGTCTGACTGAACTGTCAATAACCCCCTTCCTGCTGGCTGTCCAGGTGCATTAAATAATTCAATGCAAGCAGGTGAGATGTTGTGGGGCATAACTCCCAAGGTGGCTCAGAGCGGTGGCTCTGCTTCAACCCTCATTCCACGTTGGCGCTTTCAGATAATCACAGCGGCGTGCCAAACACACGTACATCACAGATTAAAGGAGGGATCTGAAGGTAGAACTAACCACCACTTCTACAGCAGAAGACATGATTCTGTACTAAAGACTGACAATTTTTTGGGATGTGGGTCACGTGAGTCCTGCGGGATTCCCATGAGATGGGAGTTAAGTCATTTATAATCACGCTACTGGGACAAGACAGGAATAATAATCTAATAATAATAATAAAACAAATGTTTTTATAAATTTAATTGGGCAGGAGAGGGAATAGAATGTGCAGCCGCTAGCTGCTCTGTCGCCATATTTGACACAACATGGACAGAAACAGTGCTGCCAACTTAGCAACTTTGTCGCTATATTTAGCAAGTCTTCACACCCCTCGAGCAACTCTTTCAAAAAAGCAGCTAGCAACAATTCTAGCTACTTTTTTTGGTGTTATTGGAGACATTTGGAGACAGCGGTGCTGCCTCTTCCGCTCCTCTCCCGTCCCGTCCCATCCCAGAGCGCTCACAGCAGAGCAGGCAGTTCTTGTGCTGCAGGCCCAGCTGCAGTCAGAGCAGATGTTAACGCCGCTGTTTAAAGACCACGAATGAACCGCACATGATCCTACCCTGATCCTACCCGTGCTTAGTCAGGGCGGGATGTAAATGTAAAACTTTCTTTTTATAAAATAAGTCGCCGTTTTCTGAGCGTTATCAGTGGCAGATAATCAAGTTTACTCCTACCTCAAGGTAATGGCAATGTTCTTCTGTTGTGTTTTTGCTAATACAAGTAAACATTTTGAATGTTGTGTGGTTTTGTCGCTTTCCATATCCTGTTGTGTCTAACCCAACTTCCTATTTGATGGATTATTATAAATCGCTCTCCAATATTGTCAACGCCAGAGAATAGAAGGAGACATTTCACTTCTTACTGACAGTTTAGAACATGATTTTGTTGCTTTGACAGGTAAACTGAAAGCAGAAACCACATCTGCAGGTTGCAAACCCCTATATCTCAGTGCCATCTGTAGAGAGACTGCGCTCAGCATGAGTGTTTGGCTCTAAGAGGTTCTAGCAGTGACACACATAATTGAAAATCAAACATTTTGTTACAGTAAGTGAAAAACACTTCCTGAGTGTGTTGGGTAAACAGGTGAGCTCAGTCAGAATGTTTGCACGGTCAACCTGCACGCTTGGTTTTCTTGACAAGCAAAAGCAAGCTTGTCATGATTTAGGCCTCTGTCAGAATCGGTGGTGCTGACATGTCGAATATTTTTCATTCTCCAACCTCTGCACATTAACAAGCATCATACAGACAGATATTTAGTAACACACTGAACATCCCTTTTAGAACCTAAATAATGGGGAGTCTTAGGCTTATGTTTTGCATATTTCAGTTCACTTTTAAATACCTTAGCACCAATTCACAATGTTTTCTGAAAACCCTTCCATTCAATTTATTTCCATTTAACCAATTCAACCCAATCAATTAGATGCATTCCACTTTAATCGCTGCTAAAACAATGTAGTAGAGTCACTGATTGCAGCCTGCTATACCTCCTGGTGATGGCCGCCTCAACTGACCATATAGTAAATGCTAAGTGGATTGATGATAAATAGAACTTATCTATCTGACTACTGGAGCACTTTTACACTGGGACCACCCTGACATGGGGAGGCAACCTGGAGTTAAGTACCTTACACAAACTGGAGTCAAACTCACAACCTTCTAACTGTGAGATGACTACTGTTCCCACCTAGGCATAGCCACCCTCACAGAAGCATTCATGTTCTAACAGCCAACAACAACCTCAGCGCCAACAGTGGTCTGGCACTGTTTAGAAGAGTACTTTAATTAACATGGAAATATATATGTTTCCCTGTACCACTTTACAATAAGACTCCCCTTAGAAATAAGCTAATAAATAGTTCATAGATATGTTGTTAATTAATCTGTTAACTCTATAAATCCTTCAAAAAGGTTTACCATGCATGAATTAAAGGCAAAAAACGGACAAAAATGACAAGTTTCTTGCTAAATAGTGAGCCATATCTTTTCATTTCATCTAGAGCTGCTAATTTAAACATTTCAGACTAAGTCACTACCTTGCAGTAGGTAGCGTCACCACTTTACAACAGGGCTCCCTTTGATAGTGCTTATTTATATTGGATTGATAAAGAACAATACTATATGCTAAATAATTACATTTACAAATACTCATTGTGCCTACACAGTGAGAAATTAGTCTGAAATGTTTATTTTATCAACTCTAGATGAAATATATAGATTAGCTCACCGTTTGGCAAGAAATCAATCAGTTTTGTCTCTTTCTCCCCCGTATTAATGCATGATAAAAACGTATTCATTATTTATAAAATTGTTACATATGAACTAAAAACATATCTATAAACTGTTACTTGTCATTTATAAGAGGAGCCTTATTGTAAAGTGGTACGCATTATTCCTTAATATTTATAACTCAATCAAGGAGGCAGTTTCTTTTACTATTTTAACCTTTCAGCTCAAGCATTTAGTCCAACAGCTCTCAGTTTTCTGAAGGGCATCAAAAGTAAATTGTTGATTTATTTTTGTCAGAGCTGAGTATTAGATTGAAAGTGTTGCACAGAGTTCTGTTAAAAGACGCAGAGTGCCAGTGAGATACAGATGGAATGTAAATATATGAGAAGACTGAAGCCGACTGAAAGGAATGTGGAACTGTGACTGACTGGCCTTGAGGTTTTGCTCCCCCACTTTAACCAGGACACAAACGCATGGAACACAGCTACCATCACATATTCACTGGGTGGCACAACATGCAAACAGAAGCCACAAGCAGACAGTCAAACCACAGCTCCAACTACCACACACCAATCAGACATTTACCACACACACACACACACACACACACACACACACACACACACAGACAGACAGACAGAGAGAGAGACAGGCTGTATGTGCATGAAGCTGATCTAGTAGATGGAGGGGATATCAGAAGAAAGGCCTTTGTGTGTGAGGGGGCCCTTCCAGCCCTCCACCCCCTCCTTCTTTCCTCTACCCCTCCTCTGCACGACCACAGCCAGCCCCACCACCCCTCTCTAGCTCAATCTCTGCATCTCCGAGCCGACCCGTTCCGTTCCGTTCGGCTCCCAGCCTCATTCTCTCAACCCGTTTTCTGCCAATGAGCGGTCGGACTAAAGTTACCTGGCTCCCCGTCTGAAAAACATCGCTGCGTCCCCGGGCCGGTGTTATTGTGCAGCTGCGGAGAGCTCGGAGCATCTCGGAGTGTTCAGCTGCAGCTGATCCACCGCCACTACAGGCCATGGAATCAGAGCAACCCCGCTCATCCACACGGAGCTGGAATGCGTTGATTCCCCAAGGTCCTGACTCAAAGCACTGCAAGTCTCTGTTGGAGCAAACAGTGCTCTGCAACCAGATCTGCCGACGGCCAAGACTGACAGCCCGATAAATAGGTGTGGGAGACTGCAGACGACATCCGGTGTTATCAAAATAAAACCCTCTTTGTGTATTTGGATATTAACTACGGAGATGTTGCACTGAATTCTGTGGCCATGGTACATTCTGTGCTTAGGAGTCAATGCTGCCTCTGTATTTGTTAAAAGGGATAGTACAGAGGTTATACAGTGAGGTTCTGATGAGAAGTTACATTGAAATTGCGAATTTGTTTTTGCTTAAAATACTCCAAAGAATGTTGAGATGTCCCATAGACACACTATGCTAAAATAAAGATATGAGTAGGCTATGATCTAAAAAGAAAAGAAAAGTCAATCTCTAAAACTGGATTGTAGGTTTTTACAGAGGTTTGCAACCTCAGGCTCAAAGCCTCGGGTGGCTCTTTAGACCCTATGCTGTGGCTCCTAATAACTTATTAAATTATAAATTATGGGGCGTTCCATATGTGGTCAAATTTCGACTTCCCAAGTCGGAAAAATCAACTGGAATGTCCCCCGAAGTCGGACTTCTTACTTGGAAAGTCTGAGATTTTTTATTGATAAGTGTTTAAAAACATAAAGGTATTAAATTAAACCTTAGCCGGTTTTTCCCACTAGAAGAAGTTCTAATTTATACTTGCTTTTTTGACGCATTTTTAAAATAAAAATTGAAAGTCCCATTAAATAAAATGAAGTCTTTCCCTTTTGTTTAGTTGGACGAAAGGCAAGAATGACTCTTAGGGTTGTAAATGTTGGTGACTCATGGGCCCTTATTTATCAACCGTACTTACGGACAGATCTATGCGGATTTTGTGCATAGGAACAATTTTACACATAGTCTGGTATTTTATTTATTTAACCTTTATTTAACCAGGATAAAACTCATTGAGATTAAACCTCTATTTTTCAAGAATGTCCTGGGCCAGAGGCAGGGCAAAATTTACCATCTTCTGTTTGTGTGTAGAAATGTTCCTTAATATAAGAACAGCTCTGACCATGCTTACGCACAGCATCTACTGATGCCAGCCAAAGCAGTGTCCAATAATGCATGGCCACACATGTGTCAAATGTGGTGATCTGTTCATGCCAGGTAGAAGATCTGACCCAGCTGTGTGCTGAGGGACGTTTTATTGTATTCACTTCGATATCTATCCAAATATTTCCAACAGGAAGCTCAGTGTCCCGACCGCATTTACTGCCTCTGTCACTTTCTCCCAGGCAGTGTTCTTTTTTTATTGGTTCTCCCTGAGCTGATAGAACCAAACAGCAATGCTCGGGACAAATCTAACTGATATAATTTGTTCAAAGAAGCTAAGTATTTCGACAGAAGTGAAAGACAGCAAATGCAACGATTCTTTGCCACATTTTCTTATGTTCACAGCAGGAATATAACTGCTGTGAGCTGGGGAGGGGGGCTTTCAAAACGCTGTGAGCTTTTCATTAGACCATTATTTACATATAAAGAGTTAGTTATACAGTAACTAATTATATATTGTTGGGATCCATTTTCCACAAATTTACTGAACAGACTGCATTACCCAGCATTCCTAGCTGTGCCCCCAATGCATTACAATTGGTTGGTGACCTATGACGACATCACAAAGCTTATAAAAGCCAGCAACGACCGGAAAAATTTGTCTTTAAGATAGGCTTTGCCAGCTGAAGGAGACCTATACACTCGTGAATTCCCTTTATTTCTGACCCGCTGGGAGGGAAAGAAATCCCTTTAAATCTTCAAAGTACCCGCTGAACAGCTGCACGGCTTCTGTGTATGCATTCAGAGCTTTGCTGGCAGCAGAACTGTTCCAAGACAGTTCTTTAAGAAGATTAATTGATAAGTGCTTTGCTAATCAGTGACCAGGTTGGTGGAACTTCCCAGTCCTGCCAGCAATGGAGTTATGCATAAGTTGGTAAGTGGAATGGTTAAGTGGTGGAGCTGGCTGGATGATGGGAAGGCTGTCAAAATAAAATTAAAATGATCAGAAATTTATTTATGACTTACCAAAGCTAATTCAAGCATTGCACCATTTTTTTTTTAAATTTCCTGAACAAGCCAAGAGTTTGTATGAATAAAATGATTTATGTAGAATCATTGAAATTAAAATAAAATGAAAGGGAGTGAAAAACCATCCCTCCAAACAAACCATCCATCTTTATTGGTGTTGAAGCTACAGTGGGTGGAGCGCTGTTTGCAAAAAGGGAGACCATGTTCCTCCATGACAACGACCAATGTGTTGGTAGAGGCTTGCTTGTTGTGCTGCCAGATGCTGTTTTGCATTGCTGTTTTTGTTTGGGTTTTACTTCTTTGCATATCATGACATGCAGGGAGCATGCTTTCTAACAGACTTGCTTCCCCCTTAGAGTGCCAATGGCATTTAGGAGCTCCATGAAAGATGCACCAGACCCTGTTCAGAAAAGCTCCTCAATTTTTGGACCAGACTGAAAGCCTCATGTGATGACCTACACAACAGTCCTGTTTTTTTTGGGTTTTTTTTGTAATTTCTGATATTATGGACACGGAGACTGAAAATAAAGGGGAAGAAAGAAAGAAGATGAAGAGAGGTAGGAAAAAAAAGTTTAGAGGGAGAGGGCAAGTTGAAGATACAAGAGAGGAAGGGGAACAAAGGAAACATCCCAGTCCGCCTCTATACGGCAGGGAGAAAAAACAACAATGACAAAACAAATCAAACAATGCAAACCGAGAACTACAGAATCACAACCCACAAATACATATATCAATACAATAAAAGTGCCCCTGAAAAGCTTATGGTACCGATTATTACAAGATTTAGTAATGGTAACCTAAGCCCAACAATGTATCTGTAAACACCCGAATCCCCACACTGGTGTGTGTGTGTGTGTGTGTGTATGTGTGTGTGCGTGTGTGTGTGTGTACATGTATAGCTATACCTGTGTGGACCAACCTTTGACAGCCCACCAGCCTTGTGTGGACATTTGTAGTTGTGAGGACATTTTGCCTGGTCCCCACAATGCTTAACAAGCTATTAAACTCTACTAGTTAGGTTTAGAGGTACAGTGTGAATTAGGTTTAGGTTAAGGTTAGGGTTAGGCATATATCAGTAATGGTTAGGTTTAG
Source organism: Valencia hispanica (assembly GCA_963556495.2). Classification (NCBI taxonomy): domain Eukaryota; kingdom Metazoa; phylum Chordata; class Actinopteri; order Cyprinodontiformes; family Valenciidae; genus Valencia; species Valencia hispanica. The sequence goes on along the minus strand of OY747714.1, from coordinate 4,575,424 downwards.
GGAAAGTGTCTGGATTAGGCATAGTAAAATCAATGGAAGTCAATACAATTCAATTCAAATTCAAAAATAATTTATTGATCCCAGAGGGAAATTAAGTGTTGGTATAGCTCATATAATCAATTCTTTAAGGAGTTGTTATAGATGATGATGGCTGTGGGCAGGAAGGATTTCCTGTAGCGGTCTGTATTGCAGCGAAACTGACGAAGCCTCCGACTGAAGATGCTCTGTTGTTGTGTGACTGTCTCATGAAGAGGATGCTCAGGGTTGTCCATAATTTTTTTGATTTTATGAAGAATCCTTCTTTGCATTATCATCTCCAGATTTTCCAGAGTTGTCCCAAGAACAGAACCAGCCTTCTTTATCAGGTTGTTGAGCCTTTTTAAATCCCTGGCTCTGATGCTGCTACCCCAACAGATGACGGCTGAAGAGATTACACTCTCCACAACAGACTTGTAGAAGATCTGCAGCATCTTGCTGCAAACCTTGAAGGACCTAAGCTTCCTCAAGAAGTACAGTCTGCTCTGTCCCTTCTTGTAGACGGCTTCACTGTTGCGCCTCCAGTCCAGTCTGTTGTCAAGGTGAACTCCGAGGTATTTATACTCCTCAACCACCTCCACTTCTTCTCCCATGATGGAAACAGTGTTTGACTTATCCCTGTTTCTTCTGAAATCTACAATCATCTCCTTTGTTTTGTTCACATTCAAGGTGAGACGATTGTTTCCACACCATGTCACAAAGCGGTCCACCAACACTCTGTATTCAGCTTCTTGTCCATCTCTGATACACCCAACAATTGCAGAGTCATCTGAGTATTTCTGCAGATGACAGGTCTCTGATTTGTACTGGAAGTCTGAGGTGTACAGAGTGAAAAGGAATGGTGAGAGTACGGTCCCCTGTGGTGCTCCTGTGCTGCTGACCACCTGGTTTGACACACAATTCTTCAGTCTCACAAATTGTGGTCTGTTGGTCAGGTAGTCATTGATCCAGGCGATTGTTGAGGGCTCCACCTGTGTCTTCAGGAGTTTCTGACAAAGCAAATCAGGCTGAATTGTGTTAAATGCACTAGAGAAATCAAAGAACATGATCCTCACAGTGCTGCCTGCTTTGTCCAGATGACAGTGGGTTGGTTGAAGTAGGTGGATGATGGCATCTTCAACTCCAACTCCACAGCGATAAGCAAACTGCAGTGGGTCCTGATACGTTCTTGTTTGCTTACTTAGGGGTGCCAACAGGAGTCTCTCCAGGACCTTCATGATATGGGATGTCAGGGCAACGGGTCTATAGTCATTGATGACTGATGGGTGAGTTCTTTTGGGTACTGGAACAAGGCAGGATGTCTTCCACAACACTGGGACCTTCTCCTGAGTTAAGCTAAGGTTGAAGAGGTGCTGCAGAATCCCACAGAGCTGCTCTGCACAGGCCTTCAGGACTCTGGGGCTGACACCGTCTGGACCTGCAGCCTTGTTCTGGTTCAGTTTCTCCAGCTGCCTCTTCACCTGACTTTTGGAGACAGACAAGTGGGAGGGGGAGGCAAAGGGGGTAGCAGCATTTCCTGATTTGGTTGAAGTCAAACTTGTGGAATAAGAAGAGTCCATGGCTGAGGTGAAGGATAAAACATCCGAGGTGTAACAGGAAAGCTGTTGATCAGAGGATAGTGGGATGTCTGTTTGGCTGGGAACAGGAGAGGGGGATGCTGAGCTAGTTCCTGAACTGAACCTGTTGAAGAATGTGTTCAGTTCATTGCCTCTGTCCAGACTTCCATCTATCCAATCTTTCCTGTCCTTAAACCCTGTGATCTTTCTCATTCCTGACCAGACATCTCTGATATTGTTCCTCTGTAGTTTGTTCTCCAGCTTCTTCCTGTATGCCTCCTTGCTGTCTCTGATCTTGACCTTAAGTTGCTTCTGTATACTCCTCAGTAATTCCCTGTCTCCCTCCCTGAAGGCTCTTTTTTTCTTGTTTAGCAGTTCCTTCAGGTCACTGGTGATCCAGGGTTTGTTATTAGGGAAGCATCTTACTGTTCTGGTGGGGATGATGTTGTCCACACAGAAGTTTATATAGTCAGTCACACACTCAGTCATGTCATTGATGTCCTCTCCATGTGCTTGGCAAAGAGTCATCCAGTCTGTGGTTGCAAAACAATCCTGCAGGGCTTCTTCAGCTTCCTGTGACCATTTTCTCACAGTTCGTTTTGTCACAGGTTGCCTCTGAACAAGTGGTTTATATTCTGAACAGAGAAAAACAAGATTGTGATCTGATTGTCCCAGAGGAGGTCTTGGTTTGGACGTGTATGAATCCTTTACATTTGCATAAAACAAATCCAAGGTCCTGTTTTCTCTTGTAGAGCAGCTGACAAATTGTTGAAATGTTGGAAGTGTAGTAGAGAGCGAGGCATGATTAAAATCACCAGATATTGCCACAAATGCATTGGGGTGCTGTGTCTGTAGCTTAGCAACAATGGAACTGATGACATCACATGCATTGTCGGCAACGGCTGAAGGTGGAATGTAAACAACTGCCAAAATTACACTGGTGAACTCTCTTGGCAAATAAAATGGACGAAAACTCACTGCCAAGAGTTCGAGATCTGGGCTGCAGAGACGACACTTCACAGTAACATGTCCTGGATGACACCAGCTGTTGTTGACAAGCACTGCTACTCCACCACCTTTCCTTTTTCTGCTCGTCTTCAGATCTCTGTCTGCTCGTACAGTCAGGAAGCCTGGCAGACAGACGTTGGAGTCGGGGATATGATCCAGCAGCCACGTCTCCGTAAAACACATAACACTGCATTCATGGTCCTCTGGCTGAGTCCTTGTAAGGGCTTGGAGTTCATCCATCTTGTTAGCCAGTGATCTTACGTTACCCATTATGATCGATGGAAGAGATGGCTTGAACTTCCTCTTTCTCTGTCTCCTTTTCGCTCCTGCTCTGCATCCACGTCTCCTCCTTATCAACTCATCGGGGATTTGTGGTTTCAGTTGAGGTATTATTTCAGCTTTTGCGATGTTAATCAGCTGCTCCCGGCTGTAAACCACATTGTTGCCATGGTTACGCATCATAACAAATTGTCAAAAAGGGAAAAATTTACAACAAAAATCCTTCCAGCTTCACAGCACCAAAAACTAGAAAGTATACAGGTCAAAAAAATGCAATCTTCTTTAAGAAAAAAGAGGAACCAATGTACAAAAAAACAAAACTTAATATGTAGCCAACAAAGCCACTCCAACATGCAGCCACCCAGAGCAGCGCAATTCTAGAATGTCAACACAAGTATAGCAAGACGTGCGTGTGTGTGTGTGTGTGTGTGTGTGTGTGTGTGTGTGTGTGTGTGTGTGTGTGTGTGTGTGTGTGTGTGAGCATGCTGGTGAATATAATCCTGTCCTTCTCAAATAGTGGGGGGCGCCCCCCTGGAAGGGCGCAGTGTAATGCCAGGGGAAATTGCTTTTTTTTTCAGAATAAAGTGTAATTGCACATTTACTACACTGGGTGGCAGCGGCGCTCCCATTGTCAGAGTGTGCGCAGGGAGCCTTAGATCTAGTTTAAGGGTTTTTTTTCACAGAGCATGCGCACACTTTACAGAGCAGGACAGATGAAGTGAATGAATGAGAACAAACCCTTGGAGAAATACAGACAGCATGCCCAGGCCAAGACCAGCTAGCAGCCAGACACCGAGCTCAACCAGCTCCCGAATCTCAATCCCACACAACGCAGAGCACCAAGACCATGCATCCAACCAATGTCAATTAAACCCACCAAAGAACTGAACAAGCATGAAACATACAGAACAGGAACCCCCAATGAAACCAGCCTTGGACACAGAACACTCCTGGTTTGAATTCCTTCAGTAACAACAGTGTACCGTGCTCTCCTTCCAGACTGTCATTAGGTTTCAATGTTGGTGAGATCAGAAGTGCCTATGTTTCCAATTAGCTGGTCCACACTCAGGCCAGGACTGGGACAAGTCTCCTTAATGTCCAGAACCTCTGCCAGAAGACTGCCGTCATCCTCCTGATAACTTCCTGATTTGACTGTCGTAACAAACTGCCCAACAGAGATAGATCGAAGTGCCTGGTAAATCTCTACAGGTGTTGGAACAGGATTCCTTTGCGGTATGCAGCTGAACAAGTTTTCAAGACAATCTTGGAAAAACCTGCTTGTCAACACAAACATGTCCATGGACAAGCATGTCTTTTTGGACTGATAAGATTGTAGGTGTTCCCATCACAATTCCTGTTTGCACTGGTTTCCAGCTACCTGTTTGAACAATCTTAAGTCCACAGAAAAGTGTAATCATGTCCTGGAGAAATGTAATGGCTTTGTTGTACTCTTCCATCTTGTGCCTGCTTAGTGCCATCACAGGGTGGGGTGAGGACATGAGATCAAAGCAGTGGTTCACCTGCTCCAGAAACCAGGCTGTTGTCAGGTTAGAGGTAGATCGCAGCTCCTTCTCCACCATGTATGTCAGACCTTTGCTTGCTGTCTTACTGATGACATTCATTGGAGGCCCTACCTTCATTTTGTCAAAGTGACTGGGCTGAAGGGTTTTTTGTGACAGGTTTGGAGCAATTTCCAATGGCATTCCCTCCTGGAAATCAACCAAATCTTTCAAGGGAACAGTCTCTCTTTCTCTACAATATCGGATAGTATTTTAATTTCTGTCCACAAACAAGGGCACTGTTCAAATTCTTCACTAGATGCGGGACATCTGGCATGGAGTACAGCCTTTTGTCTGGTCTTGCTGGGTGTTGGACGTATTTGTTGTTGTGGCCCACTCCAAAAGCCCGCCACATAGCTCGATTAGCACTGCCCATTTCAGTGGTGATGTTTACCACAAAAAGTCGTATGGAAGCTGCTTTCTCAATGATTTCGAGGATGATTGGCTTGTAATTTACCCCATTAGTGAAATTGCCACTTAAATGGTAAGGCACCACTGGCTTCCATTGTGTTGTGCTTCCTGCCAACATAAAAAGACATGCATGTGTTGCTCCAACCTTCCCAGGCAATTTGATATCCCCAAAGAGCTTCCCTGTTCCAAGGCGCAGCTCCACGCTGGGTCTGATTGCCATCTCATCCTCAGTTAGCACTACATTCTCTTTCCATCTCTGTTAAGACTGTTAACTTTTAGTCTGAGCTTGTCAAATACCACTCCTAACACACCCGTTTCCAGCTTGATGTGTTGCACTCTTCTTTGCTGGTTTCTCATATCAGGCAGAGCGGTGCTCATGTCCTGAAAAAGCCTGTAGCCTGTTGAGCCCACTGAAAAACGGAGTTGTATGGCCTTTTTATTGTCTGTTTGCTCCATCTAATGCCTTTTCTTTTTCTATTAAGTTCTCCTTCTGTCCTTTTAATGTGTTCTTTTAGCTTTCTATTTTTCAGCTCAGTTCTCTGCTTGCATAGCCTGTTGACACATGCTCCTCCTAGCTCAGTTGACCCTGGTTCCTCATTGGTTCTTGGCATGTGCCTCTTTTTTGAAGCTACTATTTAATTCCCCCCTCATTTCTGTTGCTTGCTTTCTCATTCTCTGAAATTATAATGGCACTGTTAGCATGAAGAATAACTGTTAAATGAAAAAAATAAGAACATCTATTAATTTAACACTGTTTGCACCACAGTTTATTTTAGTACAGTATGTGTGCTCACAGGTCAGAGGATAACATTGCAGTGGAAGTGCTACTGTAGGGTACTTCTCACTGCAGGATCCTACTTCCTCCTTGGTTCAGGCCGATGAACAAAAAGGGTTGGGACAGGATCAGCCCTCAGTCTCAACCACCCTCTCCTTGTCTTTGTGAACTGTCCTTTCTCAAAATGTGCCTATAAAGTGATGTATTAGTGTATTTCCTTGCACATTTTACTATTTCATTGCAGTCTTATGCATTTGAGAGTAAACCATGTAGAGCCCTGATTAATAAAATTTGAGAGTGCAGATTAAACTTACTGCACACAGTTTTCTGTTCAACTTTTCTCATGTTCCTTCCTGAACATCTTAATTTATAATTGAAACATTCCACCAATTAATTCCTTCAAAGCAATACATTTTACCGAAGAATTGTTTTTCTTTTTTTTCCAGGGAGGTCGACAGTGGTTGATATCAAAGGGAGCTGTGGTTAATGATACCAAGGACGAACCTTTATTAGGACTTCAGCACATTTCCACATTGCCAGAATTTGATCAGATACGGTTTAATGGTGCAGATGTAATAGCTAAAGAGTGAGAATGGTAGTAAAAGTACTTTATCAAAGCTTGTTTTAAATTTTACATTATATTGTAGAGTATCAAATTTGGTTATTTGTTTTTTCCACAATTAACACAAACTTATTTTTTCATCTAATAATCTACATACACTTCTATTTAAATGACCATATTTTTCAGTAAATTACTATTTTACTGTAGTCAGACCAGACGAACAATCATCTGGGTTATAGATACATGTACTAAGTTCAAGTGAAAAAAAAGAAATTATAGAATGATGTTTTCTACTGAAAAGATGAAAAGAAGAATCCATCCCAGGCCATCAGTCAAAGCATAAACAGCCACATATTTTGCTCCTAGTTATTTAAAATAAGTCACTTAGATCAGCTCTGCCATTCAGCTAATGGCTCATTTTCACCTGACACCAGACATAGAGAACACACAGACTGAATGTCATCTGCTAGACATAGGGTGCGATGGGAGTAGATCCTGGGAACAGTAACATGCTAAAAGATGGAAACCACTAGCATACTTAAGTGTATAGGAGGACAACGTATAGCATTCCCATCAGAGCACGGGCGCACAATTAGCATGGATGGAAGGGACATGTCCCCACCAATATCCAGCGATTATTGAATTGTCCCCACCAATAATTTGATCTCTTCGAGAAAGAAAAAAAACCCGATAGAAAGCAAAACAGAGAAAGAAAAATATAGATCTGTCAATGTCTCATTCACCTAGAGGTGCAGAAAGAGTTTAATTACGTTCTCTTTTGGAGTCCTACCTCCCGTAACACATATGGCCAATGTGATTGGCTGTGCCTTTCCCTGCAGTCAGGTGAGACTCTGCAGCTATGTTTGGTTGTTAGCAGTGCCAAAACTGCAAGGAGAACTTTCCAGTCCACGAGAGGACTCAGGTGCAACGTGGGTGACACATGAGTGTCAAAAGGAGTAAGGATGGCAGGAAAAAAGAAGAATTTGGACATGAGGAACTATTTTACAAAGAAACCTGTAAGTCACTTAAAGTCAAGTTCCCTAATGAAATGTGTCCGTGATAATAACGTTACTGGCAATGCTCCGCTTTAGCGCACATCATACAGTCTAAAATTGTATGTAACTATAAATTACGTGGTTTGGAAACTAACTGCATAACAGGCTGCCCACTATTAGTTATCTTACACCATGCATCTAATCAAATCAAATCAAACTTTATTTATAAAGTGCTTTTCATACAAGAAGTTGCATCACAAAATGCTTTACAAATTAAAATGACCCCACATAAAACCACATTCCCATCCCTCCCCCACAGATTTAAAAGTATGATCACAGTTATACCCCCTCCCCCCAACCCAACCCCCATGCACACACACAGTTAAAAGAAAAAGTAAAAAAGGACATTGGGCCGAGTGTAGATGAACCATGCAAGGAAACGCCATCAGAGGAGCCATCTGCCCCGGCAGCGGTAGACCAACAGCAGCAACGGAGGCACCGACACAGGGCACCCAGTGGAGGCAAGGCCAAGACCCCCACCTCCACCCAAGCTCCACCTGGAGAGCACCCAGGCAGCCACAGCCGACCACCGCTCCCGGGGCAGAGGGCTCCCACAGAGGAAACACTGGAACGGGGATTAAGATAAATTAAAGTATAAAAATAAACAGTAAATTAATGTGCTAAGATTAAATAGTAAAACTGATAAAAATATAATCATATAAAACATAATGATGGTGCAGGTCTGTGTGCGCTTCCCCCAGGGAGCAAGGTGAGCATGCACTGTGTGATTTCTGTCATACTTTTAAGCCCATTTTCCAGTCACGCAACAATTTTTGCGATTGGTTCGTCTTCAAAGCTGTATAAAAATAAATATGTTCCCCCTATAATTTCTGCTTGCATCTCTAATTTCCCTCACATATGTTTTAAATACAAAATAATTGCAGTAAAAGTATACAGTTTACTGCTGCAGAGTCCTGCACAGGTCCAATTTTACCAACCCCCATGCTTTAAAATGATTTTTTAACCCGACCCTTTACCCACAGTTATCTCCAGATTAAATCCCGACCCAACCCGCCGCCCGTTGAATTAAAACCGCCATCGGTCTGTGTCCGCTGCAGCTACGCGCTCCAATCCCTCCGTAACTCTCCATGGTGCTATCAGCTGAGCTCTCAGATGCTTTGAATACGTGTCCAGATGTGAGATGATAATCAGACAGATGCTCTCATAGGAATCTTTTTTTGATTGATTCAGTTACCTGAACTCTGAGCGTAAAGTTGAAAATATCTGCGCGTCTGCAACAAGTGGTCAGCGATGTGAATTATAAACTGCTTGTGTTAAAAAGAAAAAGAAAAAGGGAAAATAACGTATTACAATAAATTATTTCCCTTTTTATTCCTCTGGAATGATACACAGCTGATTCTTATTTTATGCAGAACTGTAGTGAAGTTACAGTTGAAGTTTCTTCGCACAGAACGGCGAGGGTTGCAAGGGAAATGCGTTTGTTTTGTTTGTTCCGCATTCTTCTTCTGGGGCAAACATATTATTAATGGAGCCAACATTATTCTTTGTGCTACGATATGGATAAACATGATCTTTCCCAGACAACAGTCTAATGATGGTTTTCAGCGCCGTTTGAAAATCAAACAAAAAACACGATGGGCTTTCAATTTTTATACCTGTTATTACACCAGTGTATATTATAATAAAACGTCAGAAGGATAAATACCTATATATGAATGATTATTTATTGTCCCCAGCAATCTTCAAACCACACTCATGTTTATGGTTATTGTCTCCAGCAATTTTAAAAACATACCTACGCCCTTGCATCAGTGCATTCAGAGATCAGAAAGAGCTTCAAACTGGGTATTATTACTCCAGTTCAAGTTTTCTTGAGGCACGTAAGGTTATTAGACATACTTATATTAAGCAGTGTTTTGCATGCAAGCTTTATCAAAAAATATAATCTCTCTAAATGTGTTTGTAATCAAACAATGTGTTTGCGCTCTCCTTTCAATCTAAAATGTAGAACAGTGAGGAATTTTAGTCTCTGTCCTAAAAAAATGCTTTGAAATAGTAAAAATGCATAGGCTACTCAGTGAAGTAATTAGTGCACATCATTAGTCAATAGTTACTGAAAATTGCGAGGGGAAATGAGAAAATAGTCGATTTTGGTTGTCCCGCCAGAAGACAATCAAACTGACTGACAACCTTTGGAACTAGCAATTTGTGTTTGGAACTATTGAGGGCTCCACGAATCATGTGACTGTTTGTCGGCTAGTTCAAAGTCTGTCGTAACTCTCTCTGTACGGCACTGGTTACTAGGCTGCAGGTTTGCCACACGAGAATAGCATGGAATTGGAATTGGTGGGCGGGGCTTGATCTGTGAGGGATGGGGTTTAACAGTTGAGGGGTGGCTGTCGTGATGTTAGGTGTTTGTGTTGAGTTTAAGTTATTTCACTTCCTATCTTTAGACATTCTCACCTTTTGTTTCAATGTTTAATGTTTAATTTGCTTTTTCCTCCTTTCATTATTTGTCCCGGTTAGTTCTGTTTTACTTCATTCCTCTTTGGTATAGTTCTATGTGTAGTCTTTACTTATGTTATCAAGCATGTAGCGACAGTGGAGAGGAAAAACTCCCTTTAACAGGAAGAAACCTCCAGCAGAACCAGAACCAGGCTCAATACAAGCGGCCATCTGCCACGACCGTCTGGGGGTTTGAGAAGACAGAGCAGAAACACAGAAAGAACAGAGGAGCTGATATAAGAGTACTTTCTATAATTAAGAAAGTAAAGGATGTAAAAAAGGGAATGTGATATTTGCCTTCATCTCATCTGCATGGCGCTGCTGCTGCTGACAACAACCACATGCTACCATTCAAAGAACAAACAGAGGAGGACAAACTTTCACAGGTTTGATGATTCAGTGGAAGAAACAGTTACCTGTCTGTTAGCTTCCTGGAGAGGTCATCCACTCACAAAATGTTGCATCTGGGAAGCAATTCAACACAATATATTAAAAACTTAACTTAAATTTTTTTTTAAACAACGTAATGGTCATTGAATTTACACTTGAAGCCAGATATTTACACACACTTCAGGGGGAAAAAAATTATTTACTTTCAAACATCAAGTCAGAGTAAACTTTTTTTTTTATTCAATAAATAGGAACATATTTTTTGTTTTTGTGAGATGTCAGAATAAAAAGAGAATTGTTATATATATTTTTTATCACTTTCATCAAAGTCAGAGTATCAAAGTACATTGTGTCTTTAAACAAAAAGAAAATTCCAGAGGATTCCATTCTGAGCTCTGATAGGTTAATTAAGTCCATCTGAGTTAATTAGTATCACACCTGTGGATGCATATAAAGTCACCCCCAAACCATAAAAAAGGGAGCGGGAGCAATATGGCCTACAAACCTGACTGAACTCCACCAGTTCTGTCAAGAGGAGTTGGCCAAATATTCCAGCAAACTGGAAAGGTGCAGCAAGGAGACCAAAAAAGTTTTGTGAAAACAGTTTCAGGGCAGTTCTACCAAATACTAAGGAAGAATATGTATATTTCTGACTTTGATGAAAGTAATAAAAAATACATAACAATTCTCTCTTATTCATCCTTATTTTGACATTTCACAAATACAATAAACATGTTGATATTTATTGATTCAAACATTAATAGTTTACCCTGATTTGATGTTTGACAGCAAAGAAAAAAAAAAGTTAGTTTTTTTCTGAAGTGTAAGTAAATATCTGATTTCAAGTGTAAGAGACGCATTGGTATTCTTTAACGCCTGATGCTCCTTACCTTATCATTTCTGGGATGTAACTTTTTTTTAAGACTAACAGTAACCAGCAATTTGTGTACAATTTCATCCCCACTACACTGTACTTAAAATAATCATCAACAATCAAGTGAGCATTTTGTATGTTGTGTCTATTAATATTGGAAAACCTCATGATGTTTCATTCACTTTCTGGTCATTTCCACATGTTATAAAACTAATACAAACTGTGCTTATGGCACAAAATTGACCTAATCTTTGTTCAAACACTGTTAGACCAAGATCGCTGAAACATGTGAAGCTTATGTTAAAACTTACTCGCTCCAACATTATGGCCTCAGAATGTTCTCTCAGACAGCTCCTCTTTCATTGCTTTATCTCTTCTGTTGCAGGGTTGTTGTTTGGCACCTGGAAAACTGGGCAGTACTGAGGAACATTGCTGCCACCCAGAGGACCATGAGGACTAACGCGTATGCAAATTGATATTGGAGCTCCAAATAAAAGAAGCAGGGGCAGCTGTTGTTGCACCTTATGTGAAGGATCTTAATTTAATTTAATCAGAGCAGCAGGATTCCATATAAGGGCTGAAGCCCCCAGAGTCTAGATGCTGCTGGTGATCTAGTCAGAAGATGGCTGAGATGGAGGGGATGCCGTGGAGGACAGTAGGGTCGGGTTGATGGAAACAGTCTGAAAGAAAAAAGATTTATATTTCACAAAGTAAGGACAGATTGTTCCAAGAAAGCGGGCAGAATAAGTGGAGAGCAGAAGATGGAATTATTTTGACAGAGTAAACTGTGGATTATAACCATATTCAACATAGAGACATTTAATTTAATCAGTGATCAAAGTTCTACTCAAGCAACCTCAACTGGACATGAAGTCACTTCTCACATCCATCCATTTTATCCACTGAGGCCCCAGCCCCCAAGCCTCGGATACGAAACCCAAAGCAAGGAAGAGAATTGGTCCCAAAACAGGTGGACAACTTGTTGCCCCGGCTGTAGCACTCTGGCTGAGTAGAACTACAGGGGCTCAAAAGAGTCATCTAGCCTCACAGTTACAGCAGATATCATAACATGGATGTTTTTAGACTTCAAGTAAGCTGCAAATTCAGGAGAAAACTTACTGAGGCGAAGTGAAAAAGCTCAACAATAGATTTAAACAAAGAAGCTTCTTCTGCGTTAATGCAAATTCCTGCAATGCCACGCAGTTTGTTCCTCAAAAGAATTTACCCCAACCTGACTATCATGAGGATATATAAGATATAATAGCTTTTTTGACTTTTCTTTATTTTCTATCAGTGAACTACTTCCTGTTATTGCTGAACCTTTGTCTCCTCTGGTATTTTTTCCCAAAGAAAGCGAGCTTTGGCCACTACTTCTATGTTTTCCCGCAGGCCGTTTCAGATTCTAGTTCCACACAAACACAAAACCACCATTATGGATCACTTTGTCACATGTTAATGTCTACATCAGATTTTGTTGATCCACATATTTCTCAAAACTGACTGTAAGATCATGCAGTGGACCTGCTCTGGCCTCACAGGGCAGACTGCAGCTGCTTCTGTAGCTGTCTTTACCTTGTATTTAAGATGGATAGATGTATTATGAGATAGACTTCTTTAGGACATTGGTTATTTAAAAAAATGGATTATCACTGAGCTGCACACAGTAACTGCTTTTAATCATATTTACAGTATTTATATTTACTGATGTTCTCATGGTACCAAGAGCCAAAAAGTCGTTGTGTAAATAACAATCCAGACAATACTTTCATTTTGAAGCGTTTTCAAACATCATTAGTCTGAATTAATCGTTGGTCAAGACAGATTTCAATTCTTATCACAATAAAACATTTTTTACTATTACATAAACGATACGATAAATGCCCCTCCCTATCACTACATCACACTTGTTCCACAATCCCATATTACCCCTTACAGTAGTATATACTGGTTATGGGTATGTGACTACCTCCCAAGCCAAATCTGGGGCGTATTATTGGTGGAGTGACTTCAACTCATTGTTCCGTGTCAGGACCTTACAGTTGATCTTGAGGAGTAAAGAATACGTACAGATAAGAGAGCAAAAGGCTTAATGCCAGAATAATGGAGAGAATATTAGGATCTTTTTTTTAGCTTTCTACAAATTGAGAAGTCTACATCCATTTCTTTAGTATTTGATAGAACTACAAAAATGTTTGTCTAGAGTCAAACCTTTTTGGTACCTCCCACAAATTTCTCACAATAGTTTGTCGGAATGTTGACCCATTCCTGTGTAACTGGGTCAGGTTTGCAGGCTGCCTTGATTAGACACTCCTTTTCAAGTGTGCCCTCAATTTGTATATTTTATTGAAATGAGAGCTTAGTGATGGCAACTTCAATGCATCAACTTTGTAGCCATTATGCCATTTTGTAACTAATATTCAATTCAATTCAAAAATACTTTATTGATCCCAGAGGGAAATTAGGTGTTGGTGTTGGTGTTAGTTCATATAATTAATTCTTTAAGCAGTTGTTTTAGATAATGATCGCTGTGGGCAGGAAGGATTTCCTGTAGCGGTCTGTATTGCAGCGAAACTGAAGAAGCCTCCGACTGAAGACGTTCTGTTGTTGTATGTCTCATGAAGAGGATGCTCAGGGTTGTCCATAATTTTTTTGATTTTATGAAGAATCCTTCTTTGCATTATCATCTCCAGATGTTCCACAGTTGTCCCAAGAACAGAACCAGCCTTCTTTATCAGGTTGTTGAGCCTTTTTAAATCCCTGGAACTGATGCTGCTACCCCAACAGATGACGGCTGAAGAGATTACACTCTCCACAACAGACTTGTAGAAGATCTGCAGCATCTTGCTGCAAACCTTGAAGGACCTAAGCTTCCTCAAGAAGTACAGTCTGCTCTGTCCCTTCTTGTAGATGGCTTCACTGTTCAGTCTCCAGTCCAGTCTGTTGTCAAGGTGAACTCCGAGGTATTTATACTCCTCAACCACCTCCACTTCTTCTCCCATGATGGAAACAGTGTTTGACTTATCCCTGTTTCTTCTGAAATCTACAATCATCTCCTTTGTTTTGTTCATATTCAAGGTGAGATGATTGTTTCCACACCATGTCACAAAGCGGTCCACCAGCTCTCTGTATTCAGCTTCTTGTCCATCTCTGATACACCCAACAATTGCAGAGTCATCTGAGTATTTCTGCAGATGACAGGTCTCTGATTTGTACTGGAAGTCTGAGGTGTACAGAGTGAAAAGGAATGGTGAGAGTACGGTCCCCTGTGGTGCTCCTGTGCTGCTGACCACCTGGTTTGACACACAATTCTTCAGTCTCACAAATTGTGGTCTGTTGGTCAGGTAGTCACTGATCCAGGCGATTGTTGAGGGCTCCACTTGTGTCTTCAGGAGTTTCTGACAAATCAAATCAGGCTGAATTGTGTTAAATGCACTGGAGAAATCAAAGAACATGATCCTCACAGTGCTGGCTGCTTTGTCCAGATGACAGTGGGTTGGTTGAAGTAGGTGGAAGATGGCATCTTCAACTCCAAAGCGATAAGCAAACTGCAGTAGGTCCTGATATGTTCTCTTTTGCTTACTCAGGGGTGCCAACAGGAGTCTCTCCAGGACCTTCATGATGTGGGATGTCAGGGCAACGGGTCTATAGTCATTGATGACTGTTGGGTGAGTTCTTTTGGGTACTGGAACAAGGCAGGATGTCTTCCACAACACTGGAACCTTCTCCTGAGTTAGGCTAAGGTTGAAGAGGTGCTGCAGAATCCCACAGAGCTGCTCAGCACAGGCCTTCAGGACTCTGGGGCTGACACCGTCTGGACCTGCAGCCTTGTTCCGGTTCAGTTTCTCCAGCTGCCTCTTCACCTGACTTTTGGAGACAGACAAGTGGGAGGGGGAGGCAAAGGGGGTAGCAGCATTTCCTGACTTGGTTGAAGTCAAACTTGTGGAATCAGAAGAGTCCATGACTGAGGTGAAGGATAAAACATCCGAGGTGTAACAGCTGTTCATCAGAGGAGAGTGGGATGTCTGTTTGGCTGGAAACAGGAGAGGAGGATGCTGAGCTAGTTCCTGAACTGAACCTGTTGAAGAATGTGTTCAGTTCATTGCCTCTGTCCAGACTTCCATCTATCTAATCCTTCCTGTCCTTAAAACCTGTGATCTTTCTCATTCCTGACCAGACATCTCAGATATTTTTCCTCTGTAGTTTGTTCTCAAGCTTCTTCCTGTATGCCTCCTTGCTGTCTCTGATCTTGACCTTAAGTTGCTTCTGTATACTCCTCAGTAATTCCCTGTCTCCCTTCCTGAAGGCTCTTTTTTTCTTGTTTAGCAGTTCCTTCAGGTCACTGGTGATCCAGGGTTTGTTATTAGGGAAGCATCTCACTGTTCTAATGGGGATGATGTTGTCCACACAGAAGTTTATATAGTCAGTCATACAGTCCGTAATGGCATTGATGTCCTCTCCATGTGATTGGCAAAGAGTCATCCAGTCTGTGGTTGCAAAACAACCCTACCCCTGCCCCTTCTTCAGCTTCATGTGACCATTTTCTCACAGTTTTCTTTGTAACAGGTTGCCTCTGAACAAATGGCTTATATTCTGAACAGAGAAAAACAAGACTGTGATCTGATTGTCCCAGAGGAGGTCTTGGTTTGGACATGCATGCATCCTTTACATTTGCATAAAATAAATCCAAGGTCTTGTTTTCTCTTGTAGAGCAGCTGACAAACTGTTGAAATGTTGGAAGTGTAGTAGAGAGCAAGGCATGATTAATGGTGCGTTCTATTGTCTTGTAAGTGCGACTTGCAGCTCGAAAGTGCATCACATCCGTGTTGGAAAACAAGTTACAGCGGGTTTTTGCGTTCTGTTTTGCACACATGACAGGTCGGAGAAAAGATGGGACGCCTCCAGGAAACTCAATGTTGCGCTAGTTCTAAAAGAGTACAGAGAGCTAATATCAAAGTTTGTGGTTCATCATCAAAATATGGAAGAAGATGATAGCAAGTGGAGAACGTAAGTTCATGTTTCATCTTATTTGATGGTAGTCCATTAATGTTTTAACCGCTGTTTAAGCGAAAATTCCGTAGCTCAAGACTCGGCATTGTTGTCATAGCAACATGGAGTGTCTCTAGCCAATTTAAACTGCACAAGCTACAAAATACCTTATTAGGCGGCACGTAATAAGACTGTAGCGACATGCCTATAGGTAACCTATACACTGCTATGTGTACGACTTCTACATTTGGTTACAACAAAGACAAAAGTGCTTAAAATAGTAGAAAACCACAATGTTTACTTATGTGTGATGCTCGTGGTAGCCATTTTGAAACTGAATTCGGGGTCCTCTGAGCCTCGACGAGTTGACGACCTGTTTTTACGACCTCGGGGACGTTCTATTTGCAACTTCCGGTTCGTAATTCGGGAAACCGACTTGCAAACCGAGTTCCGTGGACAAATAGAACGCAGCATAAAATCACCAGATAGTGCAACAAATGCATTGGGGGGCTGGGTCTGTAGCTTAGCAACAACGGAACTGATGACATCACATGCATTGTCGGCAATGGCTGAAGGTGGAATGTAAACAACTGCCAAAATTACACTGGTGAACTATCTTGGTAAATAATATGGACGAAAACTTACTGCCAAGAGTTCGACATCTGGGCTGCAGAGACAACACTTCACAGTAACATGTCCTGGATGAAACCATCTGTTTCATCTGTTTCCACCTCTTTTTTTTTTCCTGCTCGTCTTCAGATCTCTGTCTGCTGGCAGAGAGACGTTGGAGTTGGGGATATGATCCAGCAGCCACGTCTCAGTAAAACACATAACACTGTATTCCCGGTACTCTGGCTGAGTCCTTGTAAGGGCTTGGAGTTCATCCATCTTGTTAGCCAGTGATCTTACGTTCCCCATTATGATCGATAGAAGAGATGGCTTGAACTTCCTCTTTCTCTGTCTCCTTTTTGCTCCTGCTCTGCATCCACGCCTCCTCCTTATCAACTCATCAGGGATTTGTGGCTTCAGTTTAGGTATTATTTCAGCTTTTGCAATGTTAATCAGCTGCTCCCAGCTGTGAACCACATTGTTGCCATGGTTACGCATCATAACAAGTTGTCAAAAAGTGAAAAATTTACAGCAAAAATCCTTCCAGCTTCACAGCACCAAAAACTAGAAAGTATACAGGTAAAAAAAAATGCAATCTTCCTCAAGAAAAAAGAGGAACCAATGTACAAAACACCAAAACTTATTATGTAGCCAACAGAGCCACTCCAACATGCAGCCACCCAGAGCAGTGCAATTCTAGAATTCTTTGGTGGTATGATTGGGGTCATTGTCTATTTGGAAGACCTTATCTGCACGAGGTCTTGAAATGTTGCTTTAGTATTTCCACTAGGACTGCACAATATTTTTTTTAAATCAAGGGACATGTATAATTATGGTAAATACTGCTATGGCAATATCAGTTGCAATAAATTAACGTGTGCCTAACTCTCTTTCTCAAGACTTGCGAAACACAGTGTGATGCTGCCACTACCATACTTCACAATTAGGATAGTTTTCTTGGACCTACAATATTTCCCCTTTTTTATTCAAATGTAACAATGGTCATTATGGCCAATCAGTCCAGTGTTTCTTTAATTAGACATCAGAGCATATTCCAGATAATTAAGATCTTTGTCAGTGAGTGACATTCCAGACCATGTTAGTACAGGATTTATTTTACTGTGGATTATGACTAGGGTAGTAAGAAAATATCAATATGTCGATATATCGCGATATTTTATGTCACGATATTGTATCAATATTCAAAAGCAATGTGTCGATTTCTTTTTAGAATTTGAATGGAACCATCAATGATGACAGTAACTTTTGTAGTAAAATTAAAAGTATGACTGCTAGCTGGTGGCTGTTTTCACCTTTTTCATTCCAGTGGATCAACTAGATCTAGTAATAAAACTGGATGTGTTAAAGTATGAAACATGTTGGAGTGTTTAGAATGCTGTGACAGTTTTTCTACAGTTAAATTAAGTTTTAAAAATCACAATATATAGTCTTATTCATAGTCTCGCAATATAGTGCAATATATCGTATCGTCTCCCCTTTATCGTGATACATATCGTATCGCCAGATTTTAACCAATGCACATCCCTAATAATGACACTCTCTTATCAGCTTCAGCCAGCATCATCACAAGGTTCTTTGCTTTTATTCTAGTGCTTATTTTTAAATTTAGCAAGGAAACATGTTCATCTCTGGGACACAGAACCCGACAGACCTTAGTGGAGAATTGTAGTTTGAATGATATGCACAAAGCTGAACAGATCGTAGACATATTGATCCGAGTGGGATATCAGGGAAATAATTTGGGTAATCCTTACTGATTTGAAACAGAAAATTTCAGTCTGATTTATTTTCAGACAGAAAAACTGGTTAGATAAGGTCTTCCTACAGTTTGTGTAAATATGTGGTTTTAACCTTTAAATGTAAAGGTTTGTCTTTGCTTCACTGTTTTAAGGAGGGGAAGTACAACTAAGGCAAAGTAGAAAAAAAATTAATTGGGCTCATTAAAAGTGGACACTGACAAAGTGCTGTTCAGCATAGACTGGAACAAGTTCTGCCTCCAGATTTAGTAAAGCCTGTAATCACTTAGCTAAGAAGGTTAAGAAGCACAGCACCAGCTGACCCACTCCCACAATACCTCATTTGTCCATATGGCCTCATTCAAAACAAAACCTGCAAAGTGTGTGGCTGCTAGCACATGTGATTCAGAAAGTCCAGTTTCAATGCAAGGTTCGGGAATGCTACTAACTGATCCAAAATAACGCTGTGCCCCATAGTTAATACAGACAAAAATAGCAAAGCTGCATAAACATGCGCTACTGTACAGCACCTGATCTCTACTATACAATCAAACTATACAGTACATTTGAAAACTAGGCAGTAAACAAACAAAATGTGCTAAATTTTAGAACATTCAGTTAGTTACCTTTCACCGACATGACAAGGGGAACCATTTTAGACATTTTCTGAATTTGCTGTCAGTTGTTGGATGGATGCCTGTTTAGCAGCATGAATTAACCCAAGAACCAATCAGCAAAGACAACACTGAAGATGTCGAATCAGGAAACTGAAACAAGTTCAACTGTGCTTTGTATTGCAAAAGCAGTCAAACACAGTGGCCCCTAACATGGACCAGGCCAGAACCAGAAGATCAAGGCTTGGCGGGATGAGTTCACTAAGTACCTGATTAAATCCTGATCTGCTACTGACCAAGCAGAATTGAAGCTGAGGAAGAAGCTGCTAGCCAGGACTACAACTTACTGCATAAGAAGTCAATGGATATTAGGGATGTAAGAAAATATCGATATGCCGATATATCGCGACATTTTGACACAATATTGTATTGATATTCAAAAGCAATGTATCGATTTTTCTTTTCTTTTTTAGAATTTGAATGGAACCATTAATGAGGACAGAAATTATTGTAGTAAAATTAAAAAGTATGACTGGCAGTTGGTGGCTGTTTTCACTGTCTTCGTTCCAGAGGATCAAGTAGATCTAGTAATAAAACTGGATGTGTTACATATGAAACAGCTTGGCACGTTTACAATGCTAAAAAAGAAAAAAGCAACAAGCTGCTGGACATTAAGATGTTAACCAGAAGCACAAAAGGAAATAAATCAAAGCAAAACTGTGCATGGATGAGGAGAGATACTTTGTCACAGTAAAGTAACTGCTGCTTTGTTCTGATCAAATAAATGTTAACCTTTTAAAACTGAGCATTTGTGGAAATCTAGATGCTCCAGATTTACAGCTAAAGGCTTCTCCAGAGCTGTGGAACATTGATTCTGCCTGACCAGCCTGATGTGTAGCTGCCTCCAGCTGAAACGGCTCACATCTGCACTGATGCAATCCATATACATCAATCACTTTTATTTTATTGGATATAGATCCTACTTTTTTTTATGTGCCACCTTTTCTGCTGTGATTGAGAGAACTACCCTCCACCACCAAGAGGAATGACATCACATTGAAATGAAAATGAAATGAAAATAATTTCAATCAATCCATAATGATGATCAAATAATAACAAGAAGATGCATTGATACATCAATCAATGAATTAATTAATCAACCATTTCATACTGTAATGTAAATGTGTCAAAAAACCAAGTCTTCCATCCACTTCTACACGTATACTTAAAAATACCAGGAGGGTAAAATACATAATGTTGTACAGTGTTATGATACGTGGACCACAATAAACCTGGAAATGAATCTTTTTATTCCATCATATCAAACTTAAGACGATAAATGAATACACAGGAACTATTCACTCTTTACTTCTACCTATGACTGAGTTCCTTAACTTAGTTTTCACCTCCACAGTTGATGCGGTGGGTGTGTTTGTACTCTGGATTAATAAAATAAAAAAACAAGCTTATTCTAACACAATGTGTTGCGAAGTAGATTGGATGTGACTCACCTTCAGGCAGCAGTAGTGCAGCAGCCCCCGCAGGTGGAAGTGGAAGTCCCATAGACTGTGTGACGTCCCCGCCCTCCTCCTCCTCCTCCTCCTCCTCCTCCTCCTCCTCCTCCTCCTCCTCCTCCTCCTCCTCCTCCTCCTCCTCCTCCTCCTCCTCCTCCTCCTCCTCCTCCTCCTCCAGGACCCTTTCTTCCGCCACAAGAGTTCGCCAATCGCCACAGTGTCAGAGTTTAAACAGCAATAAAAAATGAACAGCAATAAGTTGGGTTATTTACCCTGTCATAAGAGAAAAAAACGGGGGTATTTTTCAAGTCATTTTAAATATTTAGCTAAAAACCGAAATATTTAGTTTACAAATTAACTATTTAGCTCAAAAACCAATTATTCAGGTAACAAGCTAAATATTTAGTTTGAAGTTAAATATTTAGCTAGAAAGCTAAACTGGCTAGCTGAGAAGTAAATATTTAATTTAGAGCTGAACATTCAGCTAATATGCAAATTCACTTGCCCAGAGGCGGAGACGGACTATCAAAATAAAGGCTTGGTCCTACTGAAGGTGCAGTCATTGTTGCTGTAAATCCATCGGTAAATGTTTTTTTGCTGTTAAAACCGCCCATCCTTTAAGGAGAAGGTTAGACGTGTTGGTAGGAAAACAAACAAAGAGGTGACGTTCAGTCTCGTTTATATACAGGTTCACAATACCCAGCTTTTATTTTGGTAGTCATTTTCCGCTTATGGCAAGTACATTTGTATATTAGCTGAATATATAGCTCTGAGCAAAATGTTTAGTTCGAAGCTAAATATTTAGCCAGCCAGTTTAGCTTGTTACCTAAATCATTCACTTAAACAAGGCAAGGCAATATTGATTTGTATAGCACACTTTCAACAACAAGGTAATTCAAGGTGCTTTACATGACTGTCATTTGATTATCATGATTATCAAAATTATTGAACCAATGACTATTGCAATTGAGGGAATAATGAAAAGTGTGGCAATTGAAATTGAAATGCAGAAAGGCAGGAATGTGTTTGCTGCATGTGTATGTTGAGCACAAGGCTCAAATGTAGACACACAGAACAGTCACAAAACCATTTTGATAGGTTGTGACTTTAACATTGATTTTTTCAATTCAGCTAAATGTATAACTACTTCTGATTTATTAGATGCTTTATGTTCACAGTCCCTATATCCGTTAATTTCACACCCAAGCAGAATCACCACTTACTTGTGTAAGTATCACTTTACAATAAGCTGTGTCCATTAAAATTATTTTAAATAATATCTGAAAGTAAAAAACCTTGGTTTACAACGGTATTAATAAGAGCATGTAAAAAGCAAAATAAATTATCTTAAAAATGGACCCCTAATAGCGGGATAAAATACAAAACACATTAAAACAAATTCACTACTATTATAAGAAATGCTGAAAAGGATTATTAATATAGAAAACTAAGAGAAAATCATGGAAACATGAAAGCAACATGGAATGTACTGAATAAAGTAATGAGGCCAAACTCTAAACAAAATACATTACCAGATCATTTTATTGCGTATAATAACAGCAAGAATATTGCTAATGAGTTTAATCGTTTTTCACAAATATTGGTGCAATTATGGCAAAATTCTATGCATCTAATCAAGGTAGAACATTTGAAATGGGGAGCAGAATTATTCTGTCCATGTTTCTTGGGGAAGTTAGTGAACATGACATTTTAGCCATTGTAAGAAAATGTAAAAGTAAAACCTTCACAGATAGTGATGGGCTGGATATGACAATTATTAAAAGAACCATTGAATGCATTGTTAAACTACTGACTTTAATCTGTAATTTGTCTATACAAACTGTGATGTACATAAATGTAACAATTACTGACCAGTGTCGCTGTTATCACAGTATTCTAAAGTCCTTGAGAAATGGTTCACTCAAAAATTAACCAATTCTTTAGAGAAACATAAATTATTTCGAGAATAACAGTATGGTTTCAGATCACAAAGGTCTATAAGTTTAGCATTATTGAGTTGGTTGAAAAAAATTACAGCTGCTACTGAAAGAAAAGAATATACAGTGCACTGTAACAAATGTCTGTAATTTCTACAGCAATTTTTTACAGTAACTTCTTGTTCTCTCATTTTACAAAGTTTAGCTGTACATTGCAATGCATTGTGGGCAAAAAAAACAACTGTTACAGTAGTTGACAGCTTTTTCCCACAAAAATGACAGGCATATTTGCACTTGACTGTAGACCTGAATGATGCAGTAGTAGCCTACAGTTATTTACTGTAGAATGCGTTTCACGAGGCGGTTAGCTTGACGCAAGAACATTCGGACCAAGAGAGAGAAAGAGAGAGAGAGAGAGAGACCATGTCGGGTTGCTGAGGAGCCACTCCACTCATCCGCAATATGTAAGTACACACTAGTATAAATGGCCTACATAATTAAAGTGTGGTTTAACTTGTTAATGTTGGTTGAAATAACCTAAATTGACCGTGTATCAGTCTAGTGCAGGCGCCAAAATAAAGTTAACTGGAGACTAGCTAACTTAACCGTATGCATTAGCTGCATCGCCGCAGATCAGGTTGGCTGCAGCTGCAGACACCCGTTAAAATTAATCCGAATTCGGTCCGCAAAAAATGTCTTATTGAACCGAAAGCCCATAACGTAAATCCGACGGTCGTTCCTTCATTCCAGACTGATATTGTTCGAGACAACAGATATAGCCTACATTATTATAATGTCTGCAGCATTCAACATTAGAGCAGTTAAACCAGAGATAAAAGAAAAACAAAACACATTCTAAGTTTATTTAACTATTTATTTAACAATTTATTAATAGATGATTGAGCTCTATGGTTTCTGATCCTAATTGCTTTGGTCCATGAACTCAGTTCAGCAGGTCCACCTCAGTCCTCTCCCTCTGCCTCAGTGGCCTGGAAGGGGAGAAAAAAGCAGAGAAGAAGATTAGCAAAACTGAAAGATTAGATGCAGTCAGTGAAGTAATAACTTCAGATTTGATAACATAATTCAATAATTTAGGCCTAGTCATTGTGCTCCTTTCGTTTCTTATCTGCTCCATGTAATTACCATAATCTGTGCTATACCAGAGGTTCCTTAACCTTCAGACCACATACCACTGTGTGAAACCACATTTCAGTGCCACTTTTTAACACATGCAACAGCAACAAAGCACTACTGTAATAACATTAGCTTTCAATTATTTGCTCTAACAAATGTCATTCAAGGGGACAGACTGAATATGATATTTCACAGTTCAAGGACTGAAATTGGGCTTGTGCACATCTCCTTATTATTATGGGGCCCATGCTACATGTTCACCAACAACACCAGTGATACTTTGGCGCTAGCATTGTGGCTTCAGTTCATGTCTTCTCGGGTAAACCAATGAATGACTGATAAACAGACGCAATGTAGGCTATTTTAAGCGTCTTTTTAGCTCACTATACTACAGAAAGCCGAGTCTAGTTCAGGGTCGCATAACAAAAGGTACAAATTCACACAACTTACCTTAGAGCGGTCTCTCAACTGCACTGTCTTGGATTCAGCATCAGCAAGTAAACAATCCTGCGGAATAAGCGGACGTCTGGTCACCCTAGTTTAAAACATAGCCTACTTGACTTGATGGATGTATATGATGGCCATGAGAGTGTATAAGGGCTTGTACACTCTCAACTTTCAACATTAAATAGATGCCTAACACACTGTTTATTACAGATTTTTGACTAGAAAAACATGACATAGTACCATGCTTAGCTGCATCTCAAATGTTTCACAGTCCCAGTTTTCGGATGATAGATCATGCTTTCCCCAGGTCTATGTTGGGTCTTTGAGGGTTACTTTTTTTTTTATAACGGGCCTTCAGACCGGCATGGCAGCCAAAACGGAATGTCATGAATATTGGCAGAGATAGTTGTTTTGTTGATGTTGGGTTAGATTTTAGTTCATGTTATACTAGGCAGGCATCATTTACTTTGGGTAAGCAGTTTAAATGTGTCCAACCTTATTAATAACCAAATGTGAGGCTCATCCGACATGTGTTTTTCTACTTTTGCATTGTTTAGCCTAGCTACAGGGAGGAGAAACATCCAAAAGTGAGCGCCATCGCTGCACTGTGATCAACAACATACATGGCTGAAGACAAATGTCAGGTAAAAACATTTGTCATTTATGTGATTATGCCTGATCATGTAATAATGTTCTGTGGCATTTATAAATGTGACAGTTTGGGTGTGGGTAGAGAAGCACTAGTCTTCAGGGTTTTTTATAATTAATTCCGGAATTGCGCCGCTCAAGGTGGCAGCATGTTGGAGTAGCTCTGTTACTTTGGTTCATGTTTTTTTCTTTTTTAAAACTTTAATTCTTCCATTTCTGGTAGAAACATTGTTTTTGTGGACAACTGTTCTCTCTGGTTTTGAATGCTGTGCAGCTGGAAGGATTTCTGCTGATACTTTTTATTTTTGGACATTTGTTATGATGCATAACCATGGCAACAAGGTGGTTTACAACTGGCAGCAGCTGATTAACATCACAAAAGCTCAAATAATATCTCAACTACAGCCACAAAACCCTGATGAGTTGAAAAGAAGACGCCGTAGATCCAGAGCATCCTCTACATCAGACTGTCATACAACTACAGAGCGTCTTCAGTCAGAGGCTTCTTCAGATCTGCAGAGCGCTACGAGAGATCATCCCTACCCACAGCCATCAGCATCTACAACAAATCTTTGAAGGAACTTGCATAATGAGTTACAACAACGTTTAATTTCCCTTTGGGATTAATAAAGTAATTTTGAATTTTGAATTGAATTTGAATTGACACATAAGTGGTTAGTTAATTAAAGCTGTGTGTGTTTTGTTTGGAGTTTCTTTGGAGACCACTTTCATTACCTTTTTCTGTTTTCTCTTTTTCGCTTTTCTTAGACCAGCAATGTATCACTGCAAACATGAGAGTAAAACTATAATAAGTTTTACTCAACATATGAAACTTCACAGTAATGCACCAAACTGCCTTTTTACCTGTGGTGTACCTGATTGTATACGTGCATTAAGAAAATTTGCAGCCTTCAAGTCTCACCTATACAGAGATCATAAGGGGTATACGTCTCCCAGGAGTGCTAGGGTTGAACAAATCGGAACAACACTGATTTGTCAGATTGAATTTTGTCAGATTGCATGTACAAATCTGAAGATGTTTCTTAGTAATGTGAAGAGCCATATACGGGAGGGCAGGAAAATAACATGTCCATTTAAGGCTTGTGAGAAAACATTTAGTGTAAAATCCACATTTGCATCTCATATTTCGAGAATGCACAAAGACAGTTCAGTTGAACATGTACATGAGGCTGTGTCTCAACACCCATCCCAGTTTGAAAACCTGTCCCAACCTCTGAGTCAGCCCTCCACCTCTCTCATTGAGAGTGATAAAGAGCTGGAGACAGGGGGACTTGATGATAGTGTGGATGAAGGCCTCTTTTTAAAGAACTTGTCTATGTTTTATTTGAAGCTTCAGGCAAAGCTACTGCTACCAGCATCAGTAATTCAGACTATCATTGAAGAGGTCCAAGAAGTACATGGTGTTGCTCAGTCGCATCTCTTTTCAAAACTGAAAGAGAAATTGTGTGTGCTTGGGGTGCCAGACATGACTATTGCAAATGTCATTGAGGATCTCACAAAAGATGACATATTAAAAAAGGGCAACAATATTTTACGTACAGATCAGCGCCGCAAGTCGTTGTTCAAAAGGAGCTTCAATTATGTTGAATCTATGCCTCTGTACTTAGGTACAAATGACTCAGGAAAGGAATGCTTTGCACAGTATGTGCCAATAAAAGAAACTCTTAGTTCTCTCTTTGAGTCTGAGGCTTTCAAAAAGCAGTGTGAAATGGCCCATTCTCGCATCTCTACCCATGATGTGTTTGAGGATGTATGGGATGGACAGAATACAACTGAAAATGTATTGCTTAAAAGTGAAACATCATCATTAGCCTTGATCCTTTATCAAGATGCTTTTGAGGTTGTCAATCCGCTAGGGTCAGGCCGCAAAAAACACAAGGTACTGGCAGTCTCTCTGACGCTTGGAGACATATTCCCCTACTACAGATCAAATTTTGATCATATGCAGCTTGTCCTTCTCTCCAGGGAAAAAGACTTCCAGTTTTTTGGACAGGATATGGTTTTCAGTCCACTGATAAAAGAATTCAAGGATCTTGAGGACAGTGGTATTGTTTTGAAGAATGGCAAAGTTATTCGAGGTTGTGTATGTGCTATAGCTGGATATAATCTTGGTTCTCATGGTATCGGTGGCTTTGTGGAAAACTTCACCAAGTGTTCCTTTTTTTGTAGGTTTTGTGATATAGACAGACAAACATTTCAGTCAAGTCCATTGTCTGCTGGTTCAAAGAGAACAAAACAGTCCTATCAACAGCATTTACACAAATTAGAAGCAACAAACACAGACTCACTGTGTGGCATAAAGTTAGACTCCATTTTCAACCAGCTACGCTACTTTCATATTTGCCAGCCTGGTCTTCTACCATGCCTCGGACATGATCTTTTTGAGGGCATTGTTTCTGTTGACGTGGCATTGTGCATCAACCACTTGGTAAAAAAGGAACACCAGTTCACTTATGTGGATTTGAATAGAAGTATAGGTCAGTTTACCTACCTTGGAAATGAAGTGGATGACAAACCTCCTGAGTTCAGCCCAGGTAGTGAGAAGTTAAGTGGTCATGCCGTCCAGAATTGGTGCCTGTTGAGAGTACTGCCTCTGTTAATTAGGGACAGGATCAAGAATCCTTGCGAAAATTATGTTTGGAAGTTGATTTTGCTCTTGAAAGAGATAGTCGCTTATGTATGTGCACCAGCAATTACTGCAGATCAGATTGCTTATGAATGTCCTCATTGAGAAATACATACAGAAATACAGAACTTTTTCCTGACCATCCACTTAAACCAAAGCACCATTATCTCTGTCACTATCCTGAGCTCATACTTCAGTTTGGACCTCTCATCCGCCTTTGGACATTGAGATTTGAGAGTAAGCATACTTTCTTTAAACAGTGTGCCAGAAAACTGCACAACTTTAAGATCCTGTGTGCTACTCTAGCAGAGCGGCACCAACTCCTTCAAGCATTCTTAAGTGCTGGCAGTCTTTTTCCTCCTGTCATCCAGGTTGAGAAAGGACCAGCATTTTATGTTGGTGACTATAATGAGAGCATCAAGGCAGCAACTGCACCATATATCTTCCTGCATGACACTACTGTAGTGACTACTGCTGTCACTGTCAAAGGGACAAAGTACAAAAAAGGAATGCATGTGGTTCTAGAACGAGATGATGAGGGCCTTCACATGGGTGAGATTATGTTGATTTTGATCCATCATAGTGATGTTGTCTACATTATTGTGGGGAGGCAGAAGGCTGTGGAACTTTATGGTTTGGGTATTCACAGTCTAACAGACCATGACTCTAACTACATACGTGTTAAACAAGACGACCTTCTTGATTATTATCCACTAATGAGGTACAAGCTGAATTGCACATCATCGATAATATTTCATCATTCCCTCCAAGAGTGAAATGGCAGCACATGGGGAGGACATTAGACGAGCAGTGTTGGCAGTGTTACCTAGCATACCAGAGGATAAACTTCAGTCCATCCTCAAAAAGTTGGAAACTATTGGAGTGTGTTAGGTTAAAAAGTGGTTGACCTACAAAGAATCACACACGAAGATCGGAGAGAATATGGAGTCAATAAGCTCTGCAGAGGTAGATGTGGATAATCAGTTCTGCAGAGGGAGACCAGGAAAATACTATAAGGAATGAGCCAACCGTGTCTGTCTGTTCTCAGCCTCCCAGTGTCATAGTTTCTGGTCTCGAAGAGCACCCCCTCTGCAGTCTCTCTTTATTTAGTCACACTTCATTAACATATTAAAAGAACAGGATGTCATGCAAATGAGCATGTGACTGAAACCAAAATGACATTTAAAAAGTACATTAGAAAGACACCCTAAGAAAACAATAATACAACATTATTATTTTACCTAACATTTCCCCCCTGAAATGTGGTTTTTAAATGTGATCACGAACAAGAAAAAGTTGTAAAATAGGTAACAACTCCAATAATGTAAAAATATAAGAATCATAAAAACCAGACAACAAAAGGTTGCAAAATAAGTAGCATTCCAAATAATAAAAAAAAATAATAATAAGACATACAACAAAGAAATTGCAAAAGTAAGTAGCAATTTCAAAAAGATATTAATGCGAGCTTCACCTAGACATCATCCAATTAATCGCTACCTAAACAGTAGTTTAGATTAATGGAATCATAAAAAGGTTTTTACACATGTTAATTACAACCCATCTTCTTCTTCATTTCTGTCTTCATCTTCAAGCCTCTGCTCTTCTTTCCTTTGATGTCTGGATGTCATCAGGTGTGAGGAAAAAGCAGGGCAATAGAAGCAGGCAAACTGCCAGACAGGAGGGGAGCCAAACTAGTTTCATGTTGGCTAGAGGCAAATAAGAGGACTAGCCCATCAAAACAGAGGTTTGACTGCTAAGGGGACAGGGATGCTGTTCTGCTGGGTTTGAGACCAGAGGCCCTATTGGTCACTCTGTCCTTTGTAGCCCAGACTTCCCCACTGTCCCGTGTCTAGTCCCCTAATTGCCTTTGCAATTTGCAGTGTGAGATGTGTATCCACGAGGGTCTCTCAGCGATTTTCACAGCCGTGGGCGTGGTCAGCAGGACTTCAAAAGGTCCTTCCCAGCGGGGACTCGTCCAGTTCTTCCTTTTAATCACCTTGATGAATACCCAGTCTCCAGGTTTGATTGGCTTTTCAGGATCCTGCAAAACAGAAGGAGAGATAGGCAGATTGTGTGCGTTTTGCACTTCTTTGGCTAGGATAATTTTCCTCATGTAATCAGCTAATGTGAGTTCTTCGTCTGCTTTTTGCAAATCAGGCGCAACTAGAGGTAACCTGTAAGGTCTGCCATAAATGATTTCAAAAGGTGTTAAACCTTGGTTTGTTGGCGTGATTCTCATGTAAAGTTTTACTAGGTCCAAACACTCAGGCCATGGTCTTCTAGTCTCTGCCATGCATTTCCTGAGTCTGCTTTTGATGGTCCCATTATGTCTTTCTACTAAACCTGCACTTTGGGGGTGATAGGCACAATGATTTTTTAGTTGGATGTCTAAATGTTTTGCCATATTTTGAATAACCTCATTCACAAAATGTTGTCCATTATCTGAATATATTACTTGTGGAATACCATGGTTTGCAATGATAGTTTTACATAGTGCTTTTGCCACTGTTAGAGCATCATTCTTTGCAGTGGGAATTATTTCCAGCCATTTGGAGAAAGCGTCAATTATTACTAAGCAATATTTGTATGAGCCGCTCTGTGTTAGTTCAATGAAATCCATGTGGATTGTGTGGAATGGGTAGGCTGGTTGAGGAAATTGGCCTCGCTTGGGTCTCATATTCCCTTGTGGGTTGTGTTTGATACATGTTAGGCATGTCTTGCAAAAATGTTTTAAGTATGTTTCAAGGTTGTATGTTGTAAAGTGTTGCTGTATTCTTGATACCATCCCCCCTGTGGAGACATGGCAAGGCCCATGGCTCACAAGCGCAGCAGCTTTAAACAGTGATTTGGGTAGGATGGGTTTATTACGAACTTCATAAAGTCAATTTTCGTTTAGAATGGCACCTTTTGTTTTCCATAATTGTTTTTCAGAAGAGGGAGCGTTTGTTTGCATGTCTTTCAAAACAGTCTGATCTATAAGTTCCTGTTCTGTGGTCTGTGTAATTCCTAACTCTGCTTCCGCAGAGAGCGGATATTGTCTCACTCAGGGTGTAAATTGTGATTTAGCAGTTATTTGAACGGGAGCAATGGATGAGAGTAGGCCCACATCAGTGGGGCTTTTAGACCATAATGTGTCAGGGACTTCTTTGAGTTGCTTTTCTTCCTCTTCAGTCAATAAGATGGTTTCTGCTTCTGGTCATTCTAGTGGTGCAACTTGAGTGGTGCAGTGGAGTGGCATGATAAGGGGCAGTCTATATAAACCTGTGGATTCACTGTATTGCCAATGATCTTCTTTATTTTCTTGCAAAGTTTTAAAATCTGTGGCGTTATTTGCTTTTCGCACCATATATCCCAAATCTTTCCAACGTGATGTACTGCTTTTTGTCAGGGATATATGCGGCTCTGTAGGCAAATCGAAGAATGGTTTAAGGCTGGTAGACAGTGTTACTGAGGCAGCTGAAACAGATTTTCCATCAGTAATGATGTGTGAGGTGAACACTACAGCAGGTGAGAGTTGCATAAAATAGTCTTGGAACTTGGGATCAGGTTCAGGCCTCAGAGCCATAGTCACATGTAACTGTGATGTAGCCATGATTTGTTTGTCGGGTTCAGGAACTACCTGCAAAGCTGTGTCCATCATTGTTGTTGTATCTTTAAGGTTTTCTTTAGGTTCAACTCGTAAAAAATAGTACAGACCGAGTCCCTGTGGTCTATGAGTTGTATTTAGGTAAATGTCATCCTTTCCTGTTCTCACAGCTCTCATGCCGTCTCCCACTGGGATAATTGAGATTTTTAGGGCTGACATTAAGTCTCTGCCCAACAAATTGAGTGGACATTGTGGTGAAATGACTATTGAGTTTTTAGAACTAAACCTAGTTTTTGGATCTGTTATTACCACTGGTTTAGATAAAAATGAGCGCGTAGTAGCACCATCTGCTGATTTGACCAAAATGCTTTCTTTAGATTCTGGCAGATTAACGCCAGAGGAGATCACTGTTCTGCAAGCTCCAGTGTCACAAAGGAGCTCTACCATTTGTTCATTAATTTTAAGTGTTATGTAAGGCTTCTCTTTCAGAACATTAAGTAATTCCCAGGCGCCACAGCAATCCACCACCTCATTAGAGGCGGTAAAAGTATCTAGTCATTCCTGTGTGAACCGCGAGTGGTCTGGGGCAGTTGGACCCTGTGTATGGATCTGACCTTGCCCTCTGCCCCCTTCTCGGCCTCTGCCTCTGCTACATTCATTTGAAATGTGGCCTACTTTCCCGCAGATCCAACACGTGGGGGCAGTGTGGCCACCTTGATGTCTCCATGAACCCTGGGGTGTGTAATGATGTGTATTCCTTCGTGGTCTAAACCCCCTTCCTTTGTTGTGGTTGTCACTTTTATAATAAACTTCCCCCTCATCGTCTTCAAGCTGGGTGTGAAATACCTGTGTGTCGGAGTCTGGAGGTTTTGTTTCTTCCCCTTTCTTTCCATGACACCTTCTGCAAAACGTGCATTAGCCATAAGGGTAGTAAGGTCGCAAGTTTCCCATGTCAGAAGGTGATTTTTAATCCAATTAGTGATAGTGGGGTGGAAACTATGTAGCAGACCATTACACAAATGCCGCATATATGGGGTCTCATCACCATACTCTTTAGTTAGGCCACTGTGGATATCATGTTCTTTTTGGTATCTGTATTTAAAATCATCTACAGTTTCCCCAGGCTTCTGTTTTATGGAGGCCATATGCCCATAATCTGGTTTCTTTTTAAACTGTGCACGAACTTTAACCGCTACTGCATCGAATTGTTGCTTTAGTGCTCCCTGGAAATCATTCTGAAATTGTAACACAACTCCGGCATCATCTCTTCCTGTGTAATTTCCTCCTACATGGTGCCAGTCTTTTCCCAACGATGCAGCCATAGCCTGTCCTAATTCATGACCGTTTAACCGGTAGGATTTGACCACATCAACCATATCCTCTGTCCATTTTTCTGGATCCTCCTTATGGCTGGTGATTTGTTCTACAACCTCTTTAACGTCTTTAAGTGACCATGGTCTAAAAACATATCTCGGAGTGCCATTGGCAGATGGTACTTGAATCATAGGGTTAACATCTATTGAGTCCTCTGGTTCACTCTCATAAGACTTATCCTCAGATTTTTTTGGACCTGACTTCTTTGTAATTCTAAGTCTTTGTTTTATTGTGGTACCATCTGTTTTTTCTTCAATTGCAAATTGATCTCTTGGAACAGGAGGATATAGACCTTCCCCTACAGCCCCCGGCTGGTCTGATGGGGGTGTTGGTGGAGGTGCATAAGGTACTCCTCCAACAGCCCCAGGGGGGTCTGTCTGGGCTGTAGGTAGAGGTGCATAAGGAGGAGGACACAGTGTGAGTTCGTCACCGAGCTTTTTCATAAGAAAAGCCTTATCTTTAGAGCCTTTGTTTTGTTTTTTCCTGTTTTTTATATTTTGCTTCCTTTTCTCTGTTTCATCAGCCCACACACGTGCTATTTTTAACTGTGTCTGTTTAAGTTTTTTCTTTTTACCTTTAGCGATAAGTGTTTTTGCTTCGAGAACACATACCAGTTCTTTCCATTGATTTCCTTTAAGTTTCCCGTCTACTTTATACTTTTTGCGCCATTTTGTCAGAAACGGAAGATTTTCGGGGTCCTTTTTATGCATATACTTTGAATCTCCCTCTAATTTGTTGGTGGAAACATCGTTTCCCATCTTTGCGTTGTTTTTATATAACCCTTAATGGGTTCTATTAATTGGTCTGGTAAAGTCTAGTGTTAGAATACCAAATAGTTCTAGGAGGATAACGACAATTATTAATATTAAGATTAAGGTGAATGAAAAAGCAAGAACTATTAAATTAGTCTGTCGATGAGTTAAAGTTAGTCATTTATTCTTTAATTAATTAAAATAATTTTTTGGTCATTTATTTGAGATTTTTAATTGTAATCAAATTCTGCTAAAACTGGATCGTATAGTTTTTACTCCAAGTGTCTCTTTTGTGCAACTAGATTGAGCCGTTTTATGGCTTTCTTAATCTAAGGATGTGTTGTGTAACCTATAATTCCGCACAGAACGTCTCTTGTAGTGCACGTCAAACCGTACGTTAACACCGTTAGGTTTCAGGTTGGACTGGCATACATAAAGATTATGTCCTGTGCCTATCTTACTCTACCCACCTGGGGTGCGGTATATCGTTTTGATTCTGCTGTTTGTGTTTTTACTCCCATACACTGGCGTGCTTTATTTCCCAGCGAGGTGGATTGGCTCGCAAACCTAACCCGTTACAACCGTTTCCCAGCAAGGTGGACCGGTTCGCAAACCTGGTCCGTTACACCCTTTTTTCAAGGTGGACAGGCTCGCAAACCTGTACCGTTACACCCTTTTGCTGTAGTAATTAACGCATTAATCACTTAAGGATCAACACCTGATATTTTATCAGAGAGGCTAAAGCGTCCTTTAGGCCCAAACAGCAGAATATACCCTGACTATCTTAGAATTGTTTTTTTTGTTGTTTTTTTTTATGTGAAGGTGCACAAAAAAGACGTACTCACAATCTCCCCCCTAAGCGAGTGATTCAAACCGAATCGATCGCACGGGAGCACGCGCAGGGGGTCCTCGTGGAAGTTATGCAGCCGGCCAGTGCAGCAATTCAGCGATCTGGACGTCAAGAACAGCCCTTCAACGGAGACCACCAGCGGGAGTGCTCCGTACGTCGAGTCACGGCACCAAGATGTTAGGTTAAAAAGTGGTTGACCTACAAAGAATCACACACAAAGGTCGGAGAGAATATGGAGTCAATAAGCTCTGCAGAGGTAGATGTGGATAATCAGTTCTGCAGAGGGAGACCAGGAAAATACTATAAGGAATGAGCCAACCGTGTCTGTCTGTTCTCAGCCTCCCAGTGTCATAGTCTCTGGTCTCGAAGAGCACCCCCTCTGCAGTCTCTCTTTATTTAGTCACACTTCATTAACAT
Organism: Valencia hispanica; assembly: GCA_963556495.2. NCBI lineage: Eukaryota > Metazoa > Chordata > Actinopteri > Cyprinodontiformes > Valenciidae > Valencia > Valencia hispanica. Next base: position 4,541,178 of record OY747714.1, on the reverse strand, counting down.
ATTAAAAGAACAGGATGTCATGCAAATGAGCATGTGACTGAAACCAAAATGACATTTAAAAAGTACATTAGAAAGACACCCTAAGAAAACAATAATACAACATTATTATTTTACCTAACAGAGTGGAAACCAGATCTGATCTTCAGTTCATCAAAGAGGAGGACCTCCCTGCCAACATTACACCTATCCAGTGTCGGAAGCTTCTAAATGCATGGCAAAACCAAGGTATGTCTTAGATCATGTTTATAAAGATCTTAAAACATTAAAGCTACTTTCATCAAATTAAAAGCTGGTTACTTTTATACACTATACATATTACATACTGTAATTTATAACCAGGGGTGCACATAACTTTTTCAGTGAGTTCCTCAGATGAGCACCATGGCGTTTGGTACTCACCTTCCACTTAGCGTGATTTTAATAAAAATGTAGTCTTTATTAAGTGCTGTCTTCCTGACTGTCCTCAGTGTTGTTGCCCCCACTGTCCTCTACTTCAACTTCCAGCACGGTAGAAGAGGGAGCTGCTGCAAATGCAGCTCTCTGTCCTTGGTTGAGTCTCCGATTAGTTGTTTCCATCCAAAGGTCAACAGCTGGTTTTGGTACAAATGAATATGCAGCGGGGCTGAGAGATGAACATAAGACAGACGAGATCTGTTCTTGGTTATTAATTCTGTTGAGATGAGAGAATCCCCTCTAACAAGCTGCACAGCTTACAGGCAGTGAAAGACAGGGTTTGTTTTTGTTTTTATTTATTTTGCTCCACCTTTCGTTGAATAAACTGCAGCAGCTTGACCACAGAGCAATTAAATGTCTCGCAGTGAGGAACGTTGTGATCAGCTGATTTTGCGCAATTCAATGTGCACCAGGACGTCTCCAGTCGCAGCAAGGTGGCAGAGTTTTGGTGCAACGCTGTTGTACACACCGACGCTCAGAGGTGTCAAAAGTATTCACATTCAATACTCAAGTAGAAGTATAGATACTAGGGTTTAAAAAGACTTCTCTAGAAGTATGAAGTCAAGTTTTTTACTCAAGTAAAAGTAAAAAAGTACCGGATTCAAAACTACTTAAAGTATAAAAGTAAAAATAATGTCATTTAAAAAATGACATTAAAGATTAAAGCTTAAGCCACCCCCCCCCCAAAAAAAAGAGGCCATAATTATTATAATGTTACACAAAAAAATTTATTTTGAAAAATTTGAGATACACTAGGCTGCCTGTTTCAGCTGCATATATGTCCATTAAAATGTTTTCATTTTAGTGCAATGCAATTACATTAAAGAACCATATGTGGACTACTGAGCATTAATAAGTGTTTTAATGGAGTGGAAGATATGATGACTTATTATATTGTACTTACTTACTTATATTGTAATGCTGCATTTGCCTGAGTCTGTACCACTGACATGTTGAACTCAGCAACATATGTCTGCTTGGTCCTGGCTGGACTGTGAAGTGGTTTGAATATATATATATATATATATATATATATATATATATATATATATATATATATATATTAAGAATAGTACCACCAAAAGTCTTACAACCTCAGCACAGACAAGATTGTGCAGACCCCTGCAATCTCTAATGACCCCCTTGGGGCTCACGAACTTTATCTTTAGCATGAGTCTACTGATTTTTGTTGAGAAAGATGAGCATGTTAACATGCGCTGGGGTCAGAAGCGAAAGCACCCTGGTGACCAGACTGACGGTCACCGGGCTGCTGTCGCGTCTGACCTGCAGCGCCGAGATCACCTGCTGTGAGGGGACAGACGTCGCTGTGATACACAAACCTCCATGCTAACTTGGCAGGCCTCTGGAATCTTGTTTAATTCATTTTCCACTAGTCTGTAGGGGTGCAATCCAGGGGTGGAGGAGCCTCCCTCAGAAAGTAATCAGTGAGTAAGTTTCTCTGCTCATTGTGCATTGATCGTCGATTAATTATGCCCATCCCTACTCTGAACACAGCTTCATATCATTTCAGTAGCTGAAAATGTTGGAGCATGCGCTCTTTCGCACAGGTGTTTGGCACGACACCGGGCTCTTTGAAGCGCGTCTTTAACCAGCCGCACCGGTAACAGTCACGTTCCAAAGCCTTCTGGTCTGAGATGATGCTACTGCGGGGTGAAGATGCTCAGATGGCTTCATGGGAATCTTCTTAATCATTTATTGATTCAGTTACTCCACGCTTTAACTCCAACCTACAAATGTCTGCGCGTCTGCACCAAATGGTCAGGGGTGTGAACTACAATCTGTCAAAATGACAAGTGGCCTTCTGATTTTCCGTCACCGTTGTACAAAAAAACCGGACTAATATGGAAAATATTTGGTTAACGGGACCTCTGTGTGCACAGTATGCAATGGATTGCATACAAGCGGGGTGTCTGAATGGTAGATGTTTAAAATTATGATCAAACCACTGTCAAATTCTATCCTTTCTAGTTGGTGCATTTTTTAGATCGTTTTTTATGCGTCTTCTTAGTAAAAGACTTAATGAAACAGGAGTAACGAGACTATTTTTAAAATGTAAGGAGTAGAAAGTACAGATAATTGCGTGAAAATGTAAGGAGTAGAAGTAAAAAGTAGGCCCATAGATAATCCATCTGATGTGACCTGCACGGTACTGTCAGCAGCCAGTCCAACCAGTCCAAAAAAGTCCAGGGTAAACTCTCCGCTGCTCGACGGACACAATGTAAAAAATTTCCTGCTCAGTTTTTGTGATGTCCTCAGATCCATCAGAAAGCTACCCCAGAGCTCTGCAGACTGCAGCTTGGCTCTAACGCCCGCTGATGGTGGAGCAATGCTACGTATGATCTGTGTCCCCCCTTCACGTGACTGATGTGCACCTCTGACAATTACTCTTGGACACTTTAGTAAAGGAACATCCTCAGAATAGGAAGACATGGGAGGTGTGTGTTTAGCTTTATGGAAAGCAAGGAGAAAAATATTAAACAGAGCTTGCTGCTGTTCTTCATTCAGCCTGTCTCACATCTGGTAAACTGGACATTTCTTCTCGGCTAGCTTGTTTATTAGCAACGGCTTGCGCCACATTTGATGTCTCCCTGCTCTTTTCATGTTTATCAAATAAAGGATGGTTGAAAAGTTTTTGAGCCTTTATAAACACACATGTTTAGTGGATGGGAGTTCAGTGCGCTCATCGTTACCTTCCAGCCACGGCACATCTTGGAGCCACTTTTCCATAAAAAGTATTTTCTTCCGTTCTGTCTCTAGTTTGGGTTTCTTTGCAGGTGGCGAAATGCCAAAGAAGATGTTTAATGTCTGCTGCTTTTTGGATATTTCTGACAGTAGTTGACAAGCAACATGTCTAAGTCTTACACTGTCAGACTGCTTAGATGGGTGAAGTATGCAATAGCGCTTTGAAACACTTGTGGCAGTATCCATTTCTGATTTTTGATGCGCACCTGCGCATCAGTTATGTGCACCCCTGTTTATAACATTGTTGAATGTTGGATGTTATTGAATTTAGTGATGCTATTCTAAGAGAATGTCCTTTCTCTTCTTTTTCTCGTAGACCAAACAACATGTTTGACACGGACTCCTGTAGAACCATCTGAGATTTACTTCAGGCCCACTACAGAGGATTCTCTATCTTCTGAATTCACCGACACCTCCACCACTCCAAGCCTGCCTAGCAGCAATAGCTCCAGTATGACTTTGACTTTAAATGCCTGGCCTGAGAACTTGATTGTTCTATGGAACCGAATGCCTGCTGGTATCAAGACCGCCATTGCACAGGGGAAATGTCCATCTGTTAAAGACCGCAGGGAAATGGTATGAATCATCATAAATGAAATGAGGCTGACTGTATTAAATCCGTCAAAATCTCAGTGCCTGACAGTGGCCAAGATGATTGTAAAGCAGCATCCTGGAAGCTTTGCTGATGTCATGAGAGATGGCACTGTTATTCAAAGTGGGTATGGATCCCTTTTGACTCAGTTAAAGACACGAGTAGAACATGTTAATCGTGGAAGTGTTCTCTCAAGACGAAGGATGCTGAAACAGGTTCCAAATTCATCTGCATACATACCCAGAGGACCAGTTGACCAACATGGTCCCCACAAGGGGAAACTGATGAGAGTCTCAAAGAGAAGCAGAGTGCAATGAAAGACCTCTACCGTGTTGAGGGTCCAGCTGGTGCAGACAGGGGATATTTGAGTAAGTTAATGGAAACAACCTATTTCCTTCAAAGAAAAGCCATCAATGCCAGCCCACCTCCTTCGATTGCTGAGCTGAAAAACGAGTGGCCCTATCTTTTCACACCGAAAGAGCTGTACAGCCATTTCAAATTACTCACAGACATTGTTGTCCTGGATAAGATGGAGGAGGCTATGGAAAAAAGGGGGAAGCTGATCCTTCAGTTTTTCGAACAGAAGCCAGCAGGGACTAATGCAGATGAGGTGAAGCGCATCCTAGGGATGTACAACCGAGAAGAAGAGTGCGATCCATGGCCAGTCATAATCCTCCTGGCTCACTTCAAAGAAACAGCTGAGGGCCTCCTTCTCAGAGAGATGTAAGTGTGAAATTATTATATGAAGTTTTCAAAAATGATATTGATATGATGATGTTAGAAACAAGTCTTCAGCTTAGAAAAATTACTGTACATTTTTAATCCATTTTTCTTTGTCTTTTAGGTGTTGGCAACAGCAGCTGACGTTGAACAAACACTACAGCTTCCTGACTCTCCAAGACTAATTGTCTTAGGTAGTCTATTTTTTGTAATCAGTTGTAAAGCATTGCAAAGACATAGGCTATGAAGGACACACATTAGTTTAACATGGATATGTTTATGTGGAAGGCAACAGAATTTTTTTTTGCATGTAACCCATTTGTTTATTTATGACTAGGTGAATTGCTCACAGCAAGTTTGGATGCTGAGCATCGAGGGTCAGGTGGTTGTGCTTCCACATCCCAACTTTGTGGGTGGAATGGCAGCTTTGTTTTCTAGCTACTACAACTTCAATCTGGTGTACCAGGAGCAAGCATCTTGCACACTGGAATTCATTCAAAGGTAACTATGTGCTTTAAGTAGAATGCAGTTGATCATTATTTTGTAAAGTTTGCTATTATGAGCAACAGATATTTTATTTTGCTTTAAGTGTACTTATAGTAAATCCCTTTAACATGATTTTCGAGTTTATAAAAAAGGTAAGTTAGCAGTTATTTACCAAAATGCTTTATATCATTGCAGAACCAATTCAATGTATAATAATTGTAGTCCATCTGAGAGCTGCTAAACTCTGTTTCGTTGTTTTTCAAACATTGACAATAAAGATCTATTTGACACATTTTGAAAAGTAGTTCTGCATTGGGGTAAACTGGCATTTAGGTGAATAAACTGCAAACTTGCTTTGTTTAAAAAAATGCATTCACAAGAAATCCAAGATGAAAGTTCATCAAAGTCGGCCCGATCCAGAAAAAAGTCCCACGAGTGACCAATCGCCTCAAAAACGGCCAACAATCGCACAGTGTATGCCTGGCTTTAGGGTGCCCTCAGACCACTCCCTGCTATGGAACAATTTTGTTCATTACAGACTGACTACGTAGTGGAGCCTCTCTGAAACCTGCACGGTGAGGCTCCAGTACAGATTCAGAATGTTTTCACAAACAAAATAGTTCCAATGTAAGGACTGGTCTGAAAGCACTGTAAAGCAGCTTTATACACTTAATATGGTGTATTATGTTATGAATACTAAAATGTTATATTGTTGTGGTTTGTTTGATGTATTGTTGTCCTTTGAAGCAGGGGCTAGTTGGGAAATGTTCAACCAGAGACTTGCTGCTTGAGGTTATGTTGATGCAACTAACTTAACTAACCTACCTACAGTAACGCTAATGGCACGTTCACACCGGTCAGCGCGTCCAGGCGGCAAATCGCTCAAACGGACGAAAGTCGACGCTTTAAAATTAAAACCCAGCTGCTTGCACACTTTGTAGTCTGCGTCGGCGCGTCGGGGCATCAGCGCATCACGTCATTACGTCAGCGTGCGGGCGTGGATTTGTCTGTTGCTAGTAGTTTACAACATGGCGGATCATGTCGAGTGACTTGGGTTTATTTAATTAATGAAGCCACACAAGCCAGACAACGTTGGCTAAACACATAAGAAAAGTTAAAAGAAAAATATTTAACTGCTTACCTGGCACTCCAATATCCTCCGATATCTTCCTCCAAATAAGATCCGATCTCTTCCTGTCTTTGTAAAAAGACGAAGACAGGTCATATAATTCACGAAAATTACACACAGCGAGAGTTGATCCTCCATCTTGAATGAATGACTTGCCGATCCACCCATGGAAGGAGTAACTACGTCAGTACAAAGAGCCGCTCTGATTGGTTGAAGCCCCGCGTTTGCTGCCCGAAAGTTCAGTTTTCCCAACTTCACGCAGCAGCTGCTCCGACTGTCCGTCAATGCGTCCGAGCAGCAGCCGCGTGGACGAGCTGATGCCAGCTGCGCCGATGCGCGCGACTTGCTGCAGGGCAGCTTGGCGCCCACTTGATGCGTAGATACCATAGACTTGTATGTAATCTAGCTGCCCTGCTGCCTGGACACGCTGAGTCATGTAATTTTGTGATTAGAAATCCAAGCCAACCCTTTAACTGTTATGACCCTATATTTTCACTATATTAGTCATTGCATTGCAGAGCCACTTCCTGGTTCAGCTTGCCTGGACAGCACAACCGAAATGAAATGAATAATAATTACCAGGTTAATATTTTCTGTTGCAGTTTTTTGCACTTAAGCTGTAAAGGGCAAATCAGTTTGATTTGCACAGCCTGATGTATTTTGCACTCTTGTAGAGCTGTTAAGGCACTTATTTGTGAAGTTTATTTTCATGTGATTTTGTGATTTCAGATGCTTCATTGGACTGAACCCCTCCAGTGGGACCAAAACAACAAAGAAGAGCAACTGCATTAAATGTTGATTATCGAACATTTTCATAAAAAGCTATTTAAAAAATAATAACAATACCTCCATGGGTGTTTCAAATGGTGCAAAATGAAATTATTTTAATTTAAATATAATAAAATAGTATTAAAATAAAATAAAATATAAATTTTAACGGGCCCGACAATGACGTAATGTTTACACCTACCGCCAGTAGCGGCCGTGGGGTGCCAGATACGGTCTCTATGATCCAACTATGTGGTCGTACAACTTGGCTGGTATTGGGGAAAAAATGGCTGAGTATGCAAGTCAAGCAGCATCTTCAGAGCCCTGGAGGAGATATCGTTGTCCGTCTCAGGAGAGGAGTGACCGGAGAAGAACAGAAACTAGAGTAGTTTTAGGGGAAGCCTACACTAGATGGACCCACATAAAACATGTCCACGGCGTCAAACACACCCGGAAACGGCGACTTTCCTCCTGGATCGGTAAGCTAAGTCACTTGCTAACTTTGGCTGTCAGTTAAACTGCTCTTAAATACATTCCTCACTGGACGCAGTTCAGGCTGGTCACTGGGCGTATCGGCAGCGAACCAGGCAACCCAACAGCTGGAATTATTTTTCCATTGTTGTAGCTACAACTTAGACCCACTAGATGTCGCTATAGTGTTCAAGTTCCATATCCAACCTTTAACCCTCACGTCTCCTCTCTACTAAAGAAGCTGATGGATTTTGAATGCCTACAATTGTAAGTCAAATGACTTCCTCACAATTTGAACGGACATTGTTCTAATCTTCCAAAGTTTTGTTGGAATGTCGAGGTGATGTTTTGAACAGTTCCAGAATCCAGGTCCTGATTTTAAATTGGATGTTTAACCCTCATGTTGTCCAATTTTCTAAGTTTCTATAGCAGAAATGTTTTCTTTCAACTTAATTGCCCAAAAGTAACACGGATGGTTCCTTGAAACACTCAGAAAAAGATCAAGTTTGTTTTTTTAAAGCACCAAAGTTAGGTTATGGTAAATTTTATTGTTGGACCTCCATTGAATGTTTGAATTACCTTCTGAAAACGTATACACTAACACTGTATGTAACACTGTATTGCATTTTAATAATAAAATTTCAATGGTCACATGATTTTGACTCTGGTTTTAATTAACAGTTGAAGAGAATCTAATGCAAGGATTTTTTGGATTAAAAGCAACCCTGGTCTTATTTAAAACTTGGGCAGATTCAAATGTAAAAAGCAAAAATTAACTGTATTCATTTTTTTACAACTACATGATGTAATGTGAAATATTTACAGATTTTTGCTGGCAACTCGAGTTGCCAGGTAATATCTGTAATTTGAAAAGAATACAAGACAATGTTGTAAACAAAATTACAATAAAGTGTTGTTTTCCTATTAAAAAACCCATTACATTGCTGTAATTTATGTACAATAATAACCTGTAAACATATCCAGTATTATACTGTAATTATTTTTACAGTTATTAACAGAAATTTTACAAGATTTTACTGGCAACTTTTTTGCCAGGTATTTACTGTAAAATCTACAGTCAAATTTGTTACAGTGTGGGAGTGTGTATTGATTTACGCAAAGCATACGATACCATAAATCATGAGCTCTTGCTATCAAAATTGTACACTATAGGATTAGGGGCATAGAACATCAGTGGCTTCAAAGTTACATTTCAAATTTAAGGTCTAAATTGTGATTACAGTAAGGTCACATGTGGAGTCCCACAAGGGTCCATTTTAGGGCCATTTATTTTGTTTATCAATGACATGCAAATCACCTGGAATGTTAAATTTTTTGTTATTTGCAGATGACACCAGTTTATTTCACTCAGGAAGTAATTTGTTGGAATTAACAGAAAGAATAGGAGAATTCAATTCAGTTTATTTATATAGCGCCAATTCACAACAGATGTCATCTCAAGGCACTTAACAAGAAGTCATTTCAATACATTTATTCAAACATTCTAATCAGTTAAAGAGTTTCCTATTTAAGGAATCCCAGCAGATTGCGTCAGTCATTGGCGTGAGGTTGGGCCCCGTTGATGCAGACTTTCCAACCACAGCAATCCTTCAGCAATCCCTCATACTGAGCAAGCATGTAGCGACGGTGGAGAGGAAAAAATGATAAAAGTGATAAATTGGTTTAATGTAAATAAGTTATTTTTAAATTGGGACAAAACAAACAATGTGATTTTTGGTAATCAGAGAAAATCACCATTGATGGAGTCAATATAGAAAGAGTTAAAGAGGTTAAGTTTCTAGGTGTTGTTTTAGATGAAAAATTAATTGGAAAACTCATAGAATGTGTAAAAAGGAAAGTCAGTAAAAGTATTGGCATTTTATATAAAGTAAAAGATTTGTTTGTAGCTCATTGTATATGCTGTATTGTTCGATGATTCTCCCATACTTCAGTTATTGTGCTGAAGTCTGGGGGAACACATATAGCAGCTCTACTAGTCCCTTGTTTTTGTTACAAAATAAGCAATTAGAATTATCAGCAAAAAAGATTACAAAGAACATACTAACAGCTTGTTTATTGCAACTAGACAACTTAAATTTAAGGATCTAGTTGATTTAAAAATATGAATTATCATGTGGAAAGGCAAACAAAGAACTTTGCCAAATGATGTTCAACATTTACTTAGTCTCGTTACTCAGGGCGTTTTCTATAGAAGAAAAAACTATTTTTGAACTATGTTTGCACAGACAACATTGAAACAAAAGTGTCCCTCTGTTTATGGAGTGAAACTATGGAACTCTTTGAATGAAGAACTTAAATGTTATATAAATGTTTATAAGTTCAAAGAAATTTATAAAGACAAAACTATGAATGAATATACACAAGTTTTAAACAAATTTTTGTAATTGTGAAATGTAAAACAAATGTTATATAGTGTTAATATTTTTGTTGGATGTTTGGTGACTTGGAGGAGCTGGTGTTCAATGAAGGGAATCATTGTTTATTTTTGATAGGGCTACAAGGAACAGATCAAATAAGATTTATCTTCCTTCTGTTCCATTTTGTTCATGGGAAAGATGTTTAGTATTTAAGCATGTAATGGTAGAGTGAACATGTAATGAAGTGAACAAATAAAAATAAATAAATATTTGGCTTCTAACTAAGTATTTAGTTTGGAGTTAAATATTCAGTTTTTAACCTAAATATTTAGTCGACAAGCTTAATGTTTAGTTTGGAGCTAAATATTTAATATTTAAGGTGACCACTCTGACTTTACGTAGGACATGATTAAAAAAGAAATTATGATTAAAAATGTAAGGCAGGTAACCCTTAGCTAAGCAGCTCTATTATCCACTGAAAGATAACTTTATCATCACTAAACCTATTTTTTGTTCATAGAATGGGAAGAGTGTTCCCCCCTTCTCTGATGTCCACATCATCTTCTAGTTTTCTTCTTACGTTCATCTTTTAGCGTTTCATTGCACCTGCACTTAAGCTAATAAAGTCCTTTAAATAATAAATTCCAGTTTTGGCTGATTTTGTTTTGACTCATAATATCTTTTGCAATGATCATTTATGGTTGTGATGAAATCCCACATGAAGACATGCTAAGGAGCAACATCTTCCAGAATGCTGTTGCTTGTCTTTTTCCTTTCAGTCATTTTTGCATCTCTCAGAACATTTTTTTAGGAGTGTTGAGATGAAGTTTTTGATTTGTTTGCAGATCTTGTTCGACTGAAGTTGTCTGAGAGTACAAAACCATCACCTGGAAAGTTGATTTTACAGTATAAGATCTGGCCAGGTGTTATTTTACCGGAAATATGACACAAAATTGCAAATAAATATATGTTCAAACTTTTATTACAAAATATTAAAAACAACTTTACAGCTCAAGTTCAGAATGTATCAGAGATGGAATTTATATTTTAACCTTTAAAGAAATGAAAAGAAAAAGAAACAATCACCGATAATCCCAGTCAATCCTCTTGACGAATTCATACTACTACTCATTCAAAACACAAACAACAAACTGTAGTGTTCAATTGTGACAGTGAGAGTAAGACTGTTGTCTTATTATTGTGATTATTGTGATGATAAACATATTGGTAAATATGTTGATGGTGATGATAGTAAAAGATTTCTCTCAGCTCTTCGTCAAGAAGTCATGGTGTGAAGTTGATCCACTTTGAATCACTGTGGAGAAGACAGACACAGACATCATTTATCATACCCCAGAACCTTGATGCAGAGAGCAAACGTCTTCAGAGTTCACCTCTCTAACATCTGGGGAACATCTTCAGATGGACTTGACAGGAAATATTCACAGAGTGGACTACAGTTTTAGTGCCATAGAAATCTATTATGGAATATGCCGTTTTCTGATCACCTACATGTTGTTTTCTAGTCATCTATTCTGCATATTTTAGAAAACATACAAATCTTGATACAATATAATTGCTGTCAAATGTTCTGTTTTTGGATTGATTTATTTTCCATCTGTAAATGTTGGAAGAGGTTAATTAGAATAAGAAAATGCCAAGGCAAAAGACAAAAAGTAGGCAGAGAAGAAAGAGGTCAGGAACGTAACATGCTGACTGTGCCTGCAACAGAGGCAGGAAATTATTTTTAAAGATTACTATTTTTGCAAACTTCACTCAGTTTTTAGCCTCTAGTCTGGACATTCTGGTTGTACAGCAAGTTGGTGTGTAAACAGGGCTTTTTTCTTCCCTGGGTTTACCTCCTTTTCAGAGCAGGTGCCACAGATACAGCCGAACAGTCCATTGATCATCTGGCTGGCACAGAGGACAATCTCCAGGGCAGCAGCCACCAGCAGAGTGGAGAACAGCGCCACGTTGAATTCAACCACATTCTTTGGTTCTATACACAACTCCCAAATGTCTTTGTTGTTCAGGTAGCTTTCATTACTACAAGAAAGAAAAATAGTTGCTTCTTTCACTAAAGTAAAAAATAATTCTTTAAAACATACTGTATAGTGTATTGTTCAATAAGCACAGCTCACACAGTAGTTTCAAGTAAAACCCCATACCTGTTCAAAAAGGGTCTTCCCCATGTAGAGCTGGAGTTTTGTGTATTACTAAAGAGGCAAACTGGTCCATTGGAAAGACCCAGAGAAGCAACACTCAAACTGTAAATGGCCCCCACCACACCGACGGCAGCAAACCCAATGGACAAGAACATCTACACAGAACACATAGGTCAAGGTTAGATCATGGTTTTAAAGTCCTAACACTGAAGTCATGGCACACTGTGCAAAGGTCAGTCCTAAGAGCATGGGCGATTCTAGACAGTGGCCAACAGGGGCCTGTGCCCCTGTAGAACTGATCCTGGCCCCTGCTATGGCCCTTTTACTGAAGAGATCATACTAAATCAATATTTATGGTGATATGCGTTGGCACAAAAACCATAATTAATTGGTCCCTTCGATCAATTTAACTATACAGTTTTACTTTGACAATGAATTAAAAATTAAGGTGTCGAACTTTTTGCTTTAGCTGTTTGAGATAGGATCACAGTTTTCATCTGCGAGATCAGGGCTATGGAACCTGCAGCTCCGGAGCTGCAAATGACTCTTTGACTCTGTGGCTCACCTAATGTATTAACTTAATATATTAAAATATGAAATATTGCCCTGTATTTCTTTTCATCCATTTGTTCTGTGTCCCCAAAAAAAACACTGGGCCCACCCTGGCCCCCCTGGTAAATTTGGTCTAGAACCGCCACTGCCTAAGACTAAAGTATTTGGTCCAGACCTGGACAGTACTGTCAGAAAAAATGGTGACCATGGGGTCATTTAAACATCAACGTAGCTTTGGACTGTCAGAACCCCAAAAAACCCAGAATACAAATTAACAGTACTTAATTTCTCTCTGGGATCAATAAAGTATTTTTGACTTTAATTGAAATCAACTGAATTGAATAAGCCAGGAGGAGGAGCCAGCTGGGATTGTAATCAGAGTCACTCCTTTTCAGCGAGTTGACAGTTCATAACTCCACACCAGGAGCTACTAAGCCTTTATTTCATTTTAGTCAAATTAACAGATGACTGCACCTCCATTGAGATTGTTTCTTAAATTAATATTGACCCAAAATGTGTGCTCTACAATTGATGAAAGAACTTAACAGGTTCCTCGCAGGTATTAGGCTACATCCTTGGATTGAACTGGTTCCAGATCAGGCCTTAATTCATGCAGTTTTGTGGCACAGAACATAGAAAAAGACCTTTGCTCCTGCATTTGTTTGTTCTAACAAATGGCCTGAGGACATTATTCTCATGAAAGGACAGCATCCGATAAGGTTCCCTGGCAGCCAATTTCTTGTTGACTCTTCATCTTTTGAAAGATGGTTCTAGATAAAGATCCGTTGGAGGTGGCTCCATCAGAGCATTAGAGGATCATTATTAGCTTAATCTAAGTTAACCAGGAAATTCAATTCAATTCAGTTTGTTTATATAGCGCCAATTCACAACAGATGTCATCTCAAGGCACTTAACAAGAAGTCATTTCAATACATTTATACAAACATTCCAATCAGTTAAAAAGTTTCCTATTTAAGGAATCCCAGCAGATTGCATCAGTCATTGGCGTGAGGTTGGGCCCCGTTGATGCAGACTTTCCAACCACAGCAATCCTTCAGCAATCCCTCATACTGAGCAAGCATGTAGCGACGGTGGAGAGGAAAAACTCCCCTTTAACAGGAAGAAACCTCCAACAGAACCAGGCTCAGTAGGAGCGGCCATCTGCCACGACCGTCTGGGGGTTTGAGAAGACAGAGCAGAAACACAGAAGGAACAGAAGATCTGATATAAGAGAACTTTCTATGTTACAGAAAGTAAAAAGTTGATAACAGGACACAGTGGATGTTCAGTTACTGGGAGCATCATCCCAGTCGATGCCCCCCGTCCAACAGGGCATTCCAGCCAAGCAGGATACCAGACCAGGTATATCTTCTATGGAGAGAAAAACACTGAGAGAAAACAAAGTTAACAGTCGAAATAACAGAATGTACTGTAATACAACTGGAGAGTCGTAGGAGAAAAGGAAGTAGCAGAGTGAAGAAAATTGGTAAGTCTGTCCTCCAGCAGTCTAAGCCTATAGCAGCATAACTACAGAGATAGCTCAGGATGACCTTAGCCACTCTAACTATAAGCTTTATCAAAAAGGAAAGTTTTAAGCCTGGCCTTAAAAGTAAACAGAGTGTCTGCCTCACGGACTAAAGCTGGGAGCTGGTTCCACAGGAGAGGAGCCTGATAACTAAAAGATCTGCCTCCCATTCTACTTTTAGAGATCCTAGAAACTACAAGTAAACCTGCAGTCTGAGAGCGAAGTGCTCTGTTAGGAACATAAGGAACAATTAGATCTCTGATGTATGATGGAACTTGATTATTAAGGGCTTTGTATGTAAGAAGAAGGATCTTTAATTCTATTCTGGATTTAACAGGGAGCCAATGAAGGGAAGCTAAAACAGGAGAAATGTGATCTCTCTTTTTAATATTCATCAGAACTCTTGCTGCCGCATTTTGGATCAACTGAAGGCTTTTAATGGCATTTTGTGGACTACCTGATAGTAAAGAATTACAGTAGTCCAGCCTTGAGGTAACAAATGCATGGACTAGTTTCTCAGCATCACTCCTGGACAGGATGTTTCTAATTTTAGCAATATTCCGGAGGTGAAAGAAAGAAATCCTAGAAACCTGTTTAATATGGGATTTAAATGTCAAGTCTTGGTCAAAAATAACGCCGAGGTTCTTTACGTTATTACTGGGGGCCAATTTAATGCCATCCAGATGAAGTGATTAACTAATCAGTTTCTGTTTAAGAACTTCTGGTCCAAAGACAGCAACTTCTGTCTTGTCAGAATTTAAAAGCAAAAAGTTTAGATACATCCATGTTTTTATGTCTTCCAGACATGCCTGTAATCTACCTAACTGACTGGGTTCATCAGGATTTATGGATAAATATAGTTGTGTATCATCTACATAGCTGTGGAAATTTATCCCATGCTGTCTAATGATTCTACCAATTGGAAGCATATATATGGTGAAAAGAATTGGTCCAAGCACAGAACCCTGTGGAACTCCACAAGTAACCCTTGAGAGTGAAGACCCTAATTCAATTGTTTTTTTCAATGAGCAAAAACACTAACAAACAATAATGTCCTAAAATGGAAACCTATTAACTTAATCTTCATGTATTGATTACAACAAATATTTTTTATATAGCTTTTAAATTTTGAATGTCAAAATGACTAGTGGACAACTGTTTGGTTTGCCAAGAGGCTGACGGAGATCAAGTGACAGAATCAAAAGAGTCTAATGTTCTTTGGTAGTGGCAGTCTGAGTAGAGGAAGTTACAGCTTACTAACAGAGATATCTGCCTGTTCATATAAGTTAACTCTGACCATGAATCAACCCGCAGGTGACCTTCACTCCTTATTATAACTTGTTTATGGTATCAGTTGTTCATCTTAGGTCACCTCCTTCTGCTTTTCCCATGATGCAACAGGGAGCCCTTTCCAATCACCTGATCAATTCAATGACTATCAGAGACAATACATTAATTAGTGTCAAAGGTACACACTCACCCCACAGCGGTTGGCACAGCAGTTCTTTGCACTTGTCAAATGAATGTGAATGGCAGGAATAAGGACCTTTGAGACGAAAAGAGTAGGGGGGGGGGGGGCGTCAGAGATATGTGAAACCTATTCTTTGCAAGGAAGTTTAAATCTATCACTAAGCTGTGAAAAATGATAACAAAAATACAGAAACAAAATTCAACCATTTTAAGTCAACTGGGCAGAAGCTGGATAAATGTTAAAAGGTTAAGCATTCATTCTCAGATTGAAGATATTTTTATCGGCACAGCTTTTATGATATATTTGAAGTTTCCTCAATAAATATGAGGCAAATGGTTGAAAGTGCTAAATCAGTCATGTGTGTTAATAACACCATAAGGTGTCTTTATTGCTCACAATAATCCGCCTGGTCGGTAAACATCCTGCCTGTGTTTAACTAGCTAAAGGAACGTAGTAAAATCTCCTGTGTAAATAATGAACAGATCAATTATTTAAACAAATTAACAGCAGCTTTCCATCCTTTATTTTCCTCTGTAATTAAAACATTTAAAGCTATACTCGTAGAATGAGAGAAAGGATGAGGCCTGAATGTGTATGGGGTGCCGTTTGTAAAGTTAAACAGTCAAAAATGAACATCAGTAATTCGAGTTATTTAGCCTGTCATAAGAAATGGGAGTTCATTTATCTAAGTCATAGTTTCACCATCTTATTCATCCATTTATAAATGTCACAGTTTATACATAAACATTTAATTAATATGCTAAATATTTAGTTCACACATTAGATATTTAGCTCCTTAATTGAATATTTAGTTTGGATCTTAATATTTACTTTGTAAACTAAATATTTAGCTAAATATTTAGCTTCCTAACTAAATATTTTGTTCGAATCTAAATATTTATTTTGTGAACTAAATATTTAGCTTCCTTACTAAACATTTAGCTTTATGACTAAATATTTAGTTAGAAACTGTGAAATTTATAAATGAATTCATAACATGGAAGCAAATAAGATTTGAAAAATGAGCCTTCACTTTTTTTCTTTTATAAAAGGCTAAATAACCCAAATTATTATTGCAAAATTTTTCCCCAGTAACTTTACAAACCCATAAATGTGAGTCTCTCTGACAGATATGGATTATTTAGCCTTCATCAGAGCAAGACTCTTTGTTAATGTTCCGTGTTGGAACTTGCTGCCTTATAATGTGCAGATGTGAGGGTCACAATTTAACTTGCAAAACAAACCCTCCAATATAAGAGACTAAAAACTAAGTGAGTGAAGGAAAAGGATGAGGTAGGAGCATTGCCTCTAAACACGCTCTCTTCATCTGGACTGTATCAAACCATCAAAGCATGATGTCTATAGGCCTAACTGACTAAAGAAACATTTTGTGTTTCATGAAGGTAACCACTGCTCTGCCGATCAAACCACAGTTCAAATCTTTTTTTTAAAAAGTTTACATCCACAACACAGCAGGTGATCTACATAGGTCTACTCACCATGATTCCTCCTCCAAGAAAGCCTCCCATATATTTCACTTCATCAGTGATCCTTGGTTCCCCTTCCCTGTCTTCACTTGCATACTTTGTATCAAAGTCGGGGAAGAAGAGGATGATGTTGCAGATGGTTGACACTAGAGCCAGGACATAGAGAGGGATTGCAATAAACTTGGAGCATGCCCCTGTACACATTTTGCCTGCAGGTAGATGGTAAAGCTGTCCTCAAAGAAATGTGTTGCTTTGTACAGATCCTGAAGATCAAATATTTCTATCACAAAATTAATAAAATTTCAAGCCCAGCTTCAACAATCAGATGTAACTGGTGGAAATGGATGAGATGTCTAAATATATTACTGAGGGTGGGGGACTTAAAGGTGGAGCAACAGGTGATAAGGGAATACATTTACTATCATCTGAATAATGACCTGGACCATAATTTGTCTGATTGTGTGGGTGGAAACAAGTTTCAAGTTTCCATTAAAAATATGGCTTATTAAACAACAATTTTAACTTTTTAGTGTAACATTGATGAAAAGAAAACATATTTAGCTATTCATTTTTAAGAAGTTATTTATCAAGAATACATTCAGAAACTCAGTTTTCAACCTTTTAAATGAGCACAGCTTCATTCCTTGATAGTAGTCATTTAGGTTTATGGTTGCTCAACAGGCTTTGTTGTTTTTTTATTTTTAGTTATGCAGTTTGTGCTATGATCAGTGATGATCTCAGAATGATTGAGTCAGATCTGTGTGGTATTATCTTCTATCCGAAATGACAGTACACTGATAAAGACCTATCCTAGGCATCTATGACGGTGTGTATTTATCTAATCAGTTGATGGACCTTAACCACGCATGTACAACACTAATCCCTCAATAGATAAATGTAGTTTCCAAGTATGCATCAAAAGCTTTCACTTAGGCCTGCTTCTATTTTTATAGTAGTGTAAAACATTGCACATTCATTTGAGGGCTTAAAAGAAAGCATCTTTTTTTAAACAGGGGTCCTAAAAGATATTTCGTAAAAGATATGTGTGTAATTGAATCAAGCCTCCTCTAAACTGACAGGCAGCAAACCTCCAAATAAAAGAGGAATGCTAAAAACAGATAAAAGTACACACTTTTTAGTAATGTGAACATACATACTACTCTATTGTGTCTTAAGGCAATAAATCATATACAAAATAAATTAGGTTTTCAAGCTTTGTTGGTGAAGTAGGCAGGGCAAGTTTGTATTCACCTAACAGTGGTTCCAAAAGTCTTTATCTACTGACCGTAAAATAACGTCTGAATGTAAGCCCAGATGGTTCTGGCTGAAGAAAGCAGAGATTAATAGGAAACTAACTCAAACTGTAAACTAATTGGAATGTTTCTATGATTGTATTGAAATGACTTTTCTTGTAAAGTGCTTTGAGAGGACATCTGTTGTGAATTGGCGCTATAGAAATAAACTGAATTGAATTGAATTAACTGGCTAATTTGACAGAAGTAGGACGACAACTTAAAATAATAACACACAAAAAACTCATTACCAGGTAGACCTACAATCCCTGTGTTCATGTGTCTGTAAGGGTTTTATCTGGTGTAACATTTTTTATAACCCACTTAATCCTGTTGAGATAGGACACAATGGATGAGGAAGGATCTTGTCAGGATGTGGGATTGTTTTGATGTTTCTTCTGTGTTCATTTTGGCCACTCTGTTTTTTGTTGTTGTTGCCTAGCTTAGTTATTTTTTTCCTTTGATCAGTTCTCATTAGTTATTTTATTTTATTCTGATTATATTCATTATTGTTTATAAATTTCTTTTGTTTAATATTTGTATTATGTTTGCTCCTTCTATTTTCTCTCCCTCAGCCTGCCAGTATACTCCCCTTCCCAGCTGATCCTTATTTTCTAATTCCCTCTGCCTGCTCCCTCTCCTAGCTGCCACCACTCACCTCTGATTACCTCTTCTGACTTCATTGTCATTTCCACCTCTCCTCTCCTCAGTCTTATCTTCCGTTGCTCCTTTTGCTCCTCTTCTGTACCGGTTCCATGCATCCTGCCTATCCTCAGTCTTGCCATCCCCCCGTAAGTTTAGATTTAATTTCATTAAAGACTGTTTACATAAATTTTGCATCACCATGCCTACATCTGGGTCCAACTACAACCATAACCATGACAGATAAGTCCTTATATGTCACCAGTCTGACAAACACACACACACATGCACTTTGGGGCAATTGTGCATAAACACGTTTATAAAATTGGAAACTCCAACAGAAATTGGAACTCAGGACTTCATGGTGTGTGCCAGCTGTACCAACCCCTCCATCATCCATCAATTATCTGTACCCATCCATCCTATGCAGGGTTGCGGGGGGGCTGGTGCCTATCTCCAGCAGTCATGGGGCGAGAGGCGGGGTACACCCTGGACAAGTCGCCAGTCCATCGCAGGGGCTGTATCAACCACTGCTCTGAAATCTCCGTCATGGCTTGTCACAACTACGGTAGGACATCCTATGAGTACCAGATCTAGCCAGATCATTTGGTCCCAAGCCTAACTTTCAGAACTGCCGTGCTGTCAATGAACTGTGAAATCTCAAAAATTGGCAACAAAATTTTTCTAAATGGTTACTGTGGGGTCTTAAATTTGTCTTTCTAGTCTCATGGTATTTTCATTGATTCATTCATTCATTTTACATATAGCCGATTTAGATTGTGTAATTAATTTCTTCATTTAACAAAGACAGTATTAATGAAGCGGACATTGAAGAAAGGTTCAGGGGTTTTTTATGAGGGATATTTATTTTCTTCATATATGCTAAACTTGTCTTGGCTGGAACAAAAGCATTACCCACCACAGCTGTTCCACGAGTTTAATTATATGAAACCCAGTGCTTAAAATTAAAGGTAAGAATGATTTCTGACAAGAATCCGTTTTATATCTCATGTTATCCAATACCTTCTATAAGGTAAATCTGTCATTCCTGAATGTATGCTTAAGTGAAAAAGTCAGTAGGTCTTTTTTTAAGTCCTTACTTTGTAAAAAATAATGTCATTTCTTGAGGAGAATGATTTTAACTACCCTCTGTGCAGGCAAAGGTAAACTTGGATTTTTTCCAATCCTAAAACAACTCGGATGTCCCACGATTCATTTGAATGCTGTTTTACAAATCCTGGTACACTGAGGTCTATAATGATGACCTTCCCAGGTCAAATAGAAAATGCAAAAACAAAACATTTAAAGCATATCCTGTCAATGTGACTGATACAAAAGCAACGCAATGAAGCATCAAAAGCATTCCATGGTTTATGTAAAAGCTATTTTGTTTTTTTTTCTTCCATGTAGTTATATTGGCCCTTTCTTGATTCGCCACCTTAACATGGTGGAGGTTTGTGTACCCCTATAATTCTGAAGACTGCTTTCCAGAGCTACAGCTCCTGGTAGGGTTTCCCATGGCAAATTGGCCTCAGGAGAGGGGGCAGACTCAGAGTAAGCACAATTCAATGATTCTGATGAAATGGCTGAACACATTCAGAGCAGGGTACTCTCTTGGAGCCAGGCCTGGGGAGTTCCTGGTGGTCAAGCCTCGGCTCCTGAGGCTAGGCTGGGCTCAGCCCAAAGAATCTACGGGACACCTCCCTTATGTGGGCCCACCACCTATAGAGAAAGAGTTGGGATGAGGTGCCTTATAAGTTGGGTGGCAGGTGAGGGCAAGAGCTTTGGCATGGTGCTTCCTGGAGGCATAATCTGCCATTAGACAGATTGAATGCACAGTTTAGCCGTTGTCTGATACCAGACTCCTGGAGAGGGGGTGGACTCTCTCCCAGTTTGGAGTCGCCCAGGGAGGGAGGCATAGGGAAGGGGGGGAGGATATTCAGAAGCCCTTCTATAGCCAAGAATTAGCATCAGTGTCTAAAAAGGATCAACTCTGTATCTATACACAATAAAGACATTAAAAGTATTCTACAGCGGGTTAACTACTAAAAATGTCTCCATTGAACAACCCTGCATAAAATCAAATAAATATCCCTTAAATCAGCATTTCTTTGTCAGATATGCGTCTGGTCAAACCCCATTTGAACATTCGACACCGATCCTAACAGTTTCCAGATGTGGCCAAGTTTTTACTCTCCAAGGGATCTCAGTCTGCTACTGTGGTCAGCAACCTTAGCCCTGAAGTGGTTGGGACAGAGTGACAAGGTGAACAGGTGCAGATTATGAACATCATGTGACTCACCTACACCTGTGTGGACAGCATAGACTGTATAATTACTGGACGAAGCCTCGGTGACGTCACCCATAGATTTCTGAAGAGCAAAAATGAAGCCAAATGGGCTGTTCCCACCGCCGCCATCTTGGCTGCGTCACGCGTCTCGTCACTCCCAGAAAATACAAAAATGGGCAAAGAGGTGGAGCTGAGAGTGACGCTGTGAGGGCGGGGCGGATGATTGACACTCTGAGCCGATGTAGCCAGGAGCTAGTCCTGGAGCTAACTGAAGCTAATTGAAGCTAACGGAGGTTAGCGGCGCCTTTAGCCTGAAAGCCGCAGTGGAGCAACTCTGCTACCCTCTTCCATCCAGGCTGTAAATATAGACAATATTAAATCGGTGAGTTAACATTTAATTTAAAATTATTTATTTAAATGAAATGATCATTAACTTAATGCAAGTTTTCAATAATATTTTTAACTTAGTTATTAATAGTGTATGAGATCTATTTAGTCTATGCATGAGATACATGATCAAGCTAAGTTAGTTAGGATAGTTCACATATTTATATTAATATTTGTTTGTATTTACCCTAATTGTTAGTGATTGTACTACCATGTAGGATCTCCCAGTTAAAAAACTGTTCCCACAGCTATTGTAGATTTAACAGCTAATATGAATAATTTCGATCCTAGTCAATTCTGCAATGTATGAATTTTACTAATCATTTATTGAGGTCTGTGAAGGGATGAGTTGCACTTTTAGTAAGACACTTGTGTTTCTTTTTATATATTTAGTTTACCAGGTCACTATGGCGCCATGCCTGTCCTCCACAACAGCCAAACAGCAGAAAATCTAAGTACCTGTCTCCATCAATTCATGTAGAATTTTAATAGTATTATACTTTCAACCGATAGGCCACACCTGTGTAACTGCCATTCATTATGCTAGTTTTTTTCTCCATAGCCATTTGGATCATTGGAGACAGCTATGTCTGACTTAGTTCTGAGAGAGCTGAAGAAACCATCGGAGGAAACCTCGGCCTCCCAGACGTCCGTATCTCCTGGTTTGGCCGGGGGTCTGAGGTGGAAAGGAGGAAGAGCAGCTCTAGATGTCCTCATCATCAGCTGTGGCGGAGATAACATGGGGATGGTCAGCAGTGTCCAGTTGGTGAACATGATGGAGGACCTGCACTAGCTTAACCTTCTCCACCCTCAGATGTCCATCATCTTCTCCTCCATCACCCAAAGGCGTCGATAGAGGGCAGGTGTAAACCCAGCAAAAAAAGAAAAGGCCAGGAAGTTTGTCAACAGTGTTATGGGTTCTTTTATTCCTAGTTTAAATCCTGCCATCTTTATGCATCCTCACATTAGACATGACAGTCCTTTTGAACAATTGATGTTAAAGCAAAAAGTATAACTATAGTCCTGATTGTTATGACTAATGTGTTGTTGGTGTAGTTTTTTTATTTCAACAATTAAATCTGTTGCCATAACACTGACCACTCTGTCCCCCCCCCCCCAACCCCATTTTACTGTACATAAGTCTCTTTTGCTTTCTGGCCCCTCTTTGTTTTTTTATCTGTGTCCTTTTCTTTTATAGAATCTTGTGTTTAAAAAAATAAATATTTTATTCTCTATAATGACTGAAAAGTATTTCAACAGTATATAACAAGGGAAGAAATAAGACAAACAAGTAATTAATCAGCCAACTGCATTCTTGAATTTGATCAATTCCTTCAACATCTCATTATTAAAATAAACCTTGGCGTAGGTAATATTACAAAGCCAAATCATACTTCTTATGTAGCTACACAACTATGATTTTTTTTCTTGAAATGGAAAAAAGATCTCTGTGAAAGAAAAACAGAAACTTCATTGATTTGTTGTTTATTTAATCGAAAACAGAAAATGGACAGCACCAAAGGATATGAAAGAAGTGGCATTAAAGGTGATGCACATATGTTGTTAAGTACTTCTCCTTATGATCTTCCTGTAGTTTTAGGCGATTTATATGATCTGTAAGGAAAAAATTTCCAGACATCCCAGAAAATAAGACAATACCTTTGAGATCTCTTGACAAAGTAACGCCCAAATATTGATACGTTGTTGCTCGACACCTGGGATACATGACACACCGATTTATTGATTAAAAAAATCATCTGTAATATTTCTTATTAATTTTTTACTGTAATAGTGAGGGGTCTTCTTCAATAGCTTAATGCAAATCATATTTTATATTAATATTTTACTGTAATATTTCATGTTTTTCTTCAATAGCTTCCAGTTCATGTGACTGAGTGACACCAAATCAACCTAAAAATGTCTTAATACATCTAAATACCCAGACACAACAATTTATTTCCAATTTGAAATCACATAATATTTTATATTAATATTTTACTGTAATATTACATATTTTCCTTCAATAGCTTCCATTTCATGTGACAAGGTGACACCAAATCAACCTAAAAATGTCTTAATACATCTAAATACCCAGACACAACAATTTATTTCCAATTTGAAATCACATAATATTTTATATTAATATTTTACTGTAATATTACATATTTTCCTTCAATAGCTTCCATTTCATGTGACAAGGTGACACCAAATCAACCTAAAAATGTCTTAATACATCTAAATACCCAGACACAACAATTTATTTCCAATTTGAAATCACATAATATTTTATATTAATATTTTACTGGAATATTTCATGTTTTTCTTCAATAGCTTCCAGGATGTGACTGAGTGACACCAAATCAACCTTAAAATGTCTTAATACATCTAAATACCCAGACACACCAATGAATTTCCAATTTGAATGCGTTTTACATTTTATATTAATATTTTACTGTAATATTTCATGCTTTTCTTCAATAGCTTCCATTTCATGGGACAAGGTGACACCAAATCAATCTTAAAATGTCTTAATACATCTAAAGAACAAGACACACTAATTTATTTCCAATTTGAATGCAAATCATATTTTATACTAATATTTTACTGTAATATTTCATGTTTTTCTTCAATAGCTTCCAGGTTATGTAACCAAATGACTCAAAATTTCTTCCCAGTTGTCCCAGTATATTAGACTAGTGAGACACATCCGGAGGAGGCTCAGAGAAGAGCCGCTGCTCCTCCACATCGAGAGGAGTCAGCTGAGGTGGCTCGGGCATCTGGTCAGGACGCCTCCATGGGGAGGTGTTTCGGGCACGTCCCACCGGGAGGAGGCCCAGGGGAAGGCCCAGGACACGCTGGGGGGACTTCTGGGGGGTTTCTCGGCTTGCCTGGGAACGCCTTGGGATTCCTCCCGAGGAGCTGGAACAAGTGGCTGGGGAGAGGAAAGTCTGGGTCTCTTTGCTTCTGCTACTGCCCATATGAGCCGACCCCCGGTTAACCGGAAGAAGATGGATGGAAGGATCGATCTCATATTTTATATGAATGTTTAATGGAAAATTATTAACTTTTCTTCAATAGCTTCCAGGTCATGTGACCAAGTGACACCAAATCAATGTTAGAATGTCCTATTACATCTAGAGAACAGGACACACCAATTTATAATCTGTTTTTGCATCCTTCATTCATTCCACATGAAACTGTTGTGGTTTATGCGTTTTTAAGCATTAACTCTAAACTGTATCTTTACTGTGTACAACTTCTCACATTTTCACTCAGTTTGTACACTGCACTTCATTTGCGTAATGGCCATTTCCAAATTCCAGTCTTTGCACTTTCATATAGTCTTTTCCATATTCAGACACTGTGCATGGAACCATTTTTCACAGCTATCACATTGGATCTGTCAAAAGTAAAGATAAATAACAAAAATTATCAAAAAACTTTATTCATGATGTTTAATTACTTCTCACCTGGCCTCACAATTAACTTTAGACCTTCACAGATATATTAGTGTAAAATTGTGTGTAATAGTGTAAAAATCAACAAGACCTCGCCCATTCTGTTATCGGAGGCCCAGATGCAGGAGGTTTAAAGGCAGCACACATTAAACAACAGTTATTCTCATCAAACACTGAAAAAAAACTGAAAACAGGATGTTTGGGTGGGGCAACAAAGGTGTAAAATATAAGAGATTGGTAAATAGTTTAGATGGATAGGAGATGCACTGATGGCAGTATTGTGTGTTTTTGGTAAGCTGTAAAGGTACCTGATCCCTCAAGGATTTCGAGGGCCAACTCTCTTCTCACTGTTTTCATAGCCCTTTTTGAAGTCTCGAATTTAGCCTTTGGCATTAATGGAAAGGCCTCCATCAAGACTTTTGCCATCTAAACAAAAATTACAGTGACTTTTTTGTTTTTCACTGCAGAGCATGGCAACAAGTACTATCATATAAAACATGGAAACAATTTGCAAGATAAAGATACAGCTCAACGCAATCAATGCTTGAAATAATTTTTATTATTTTTAGACAGAGCATATATAAACTTCACAAAAATAAAAAAAATTTAAGTGCATCTTACATATAAATTGTACTAAAATAAAAGAACTGGTGAAACTACATATTGGTACTGAAAAAAAAATGACAATATTATTACACATTTTATAAATTGTAAATTATTTCAAGTTACTGATTTTCTTTTCTGTGTTATTTATTGACTTCCTTAAATATTGTTAGGGTATTCATCCATCTTCTTCCGGTTAACCGGGGGTCGGGTCATATGGGCAGTAGCAGAAGCAAAGAGACCCAGACTTCCCTCTCCCCAGCCACTTGTTCCAGCTCCTCGGGAGGAATCCCAAGGCGTTCCCAGGCCAGCCGAGAAACATAGTCCCCCCAGCGTGTCCTGGGTCTTCCCCTGGGCCTCCTCCCGGTGGGACGTGCCCGAAACACCTCCCCATGGAGGCGTCCTGACCAGATGCCCGAGCCACCTCAGCTGACTCCTCTCGATGTGGAGGAGCAGCGGCTCTACTATGAGGCCCCTCCGGATGTGTCTCACTAGTCTAATATACTGGGACAACTGGGAAGAAATTTGGAGTCATTTGGTTACGTAACCTGGAACCTATTGAAGAAGAAATCCATAATTTTTCATAAAAATATTCATATACAATATTAGATTGTAAAAACTGTGTTAAAAACTCTTGTGTCTCACTGGTCTAATATCCTAGGACAACTGGGAACAGATTTTGAGTCATTTGGTTACATAAACTGGAAGCTATTGAAGAAAAACATGAAATATTACAGTAAGATATTAATATAAAATATGATTTGCATTCAAATTGGAAATAAATTTGTGTCTTGTTCTTTAGATGTATTAAGACATTTTAAGGTTGATTTGGTGTCACCTTGTCCCATGAAATGGAAGCTATTGAAGAAAAACATGAAATATTACAGTAAAATATTAATATAAAATGTAAAACGCATTCAAATTGGAAATAAATTGGTGTGTCTTGTTCTTTAGATGTATTAAGACATTTTAAGATTGATTTGGTGTCACTCAGTCACATAACCTGGAACCTATTGAAGAAAAACATGAAATACTACAGTAAAATATTAATATAAAATATTTTGTGATTTCAAATTGGAAATAAATTAGTGTGTCTTGTTCTTTAGATGTATTAAGACATTTTAAGATTGATTTGGTGTCACCTTGTCACATGAAATGGAAGCTATTGAAGAAAAACATGAAATATTACAGTAAAATATTAATATAAAATATGATTTGCATTCAAATTGGAAATAAATTTGTGTCTTGTTCTTTAGATGTATTAAGACATTTTAAGGTTGATTTGGTGTCACCTTGTCACATGAAATGGAAGCTATTGAAGAAAAACATGAAATATTACAGTAACATAATATAAAATGTAAAATGCATTCAAATTGGAAATAAATTGGTGTGTCTGGTTATTTAGATGTATTAAGACATTTTAAGGTTGATTTGGTGTCACTCAGTCACATGACCTGTAAGCTATTGAAGAAGACCCCTCACTATTACAGTAAAAAATTTATAAGAAATATTACAGATTTTTTTTTTTATCAATAAATCGGTGTGCCGTGTATCTCGGGTGTTTAGCAACAACGTATCAATATTTGGGCGTTACTTTGTCAAGAGATCTCAAAGGTATTGTCTTATTTTCTGGGATGTCTGGAAATTTTTTGATGGTCCCTAACCGAAACCACCGCCTCCAGGAGCGAGTCTTCAGCTGCGATGCTTCCGCTCCATGAGAGCAGTTGTCGGTGAGACGTCGGAGGGAGTCTCCGCTTTAATGAAACGAATGTCCGTCGAATATCCAACTTAAAAACTAACTTCACCGCGGTCATTATGGGTGTATGTATAAAAGTACAACAATGAAGGTGAATCCCATATAACAGCATATATATATATATATATATATATATATATTAGTGTGTGTGTCTTGGCCGCGAAGCGATCAATACGTTATTTTGACGGTGAAATGAGTACAATTCAATAATTTTGTCAAATAAAATCATGAAGCCCCATCTGTCCATAGCTTTTACTAAATCTATGTGAAGTTTGAATAAATCGACATGTAAAGTAAATAAGAAATGTGATCATTTCAACCCATGTTCGACCAAGCAGCCTTATCTTAAATGCACATCTTAACCTGTTCAGTTTGTAGTTTCCCAGCTACTTTGTTAGGAGTTCAGCTAGCATGAGCTTCATCTACAAAATAACGTACAGAAATATTATTTTACTTACCGAAAAAATGGAGCAGAGACTTCTTAGAAGGTCTGTTAATGCAATCAGTACCACAGCAACCCATCTTTGTCCAATAAGTGCACGATTTATATCTAAACACTAATAAAGTTTACAGATACAACTGATGCTCAAGTTCAGAGAAAGGAAATGGCCAAAGTCTTAACGTGAGTCCCAGGCTGAAGGCCTTCCTGGAGCAAAACAGGGGGGTAAAGCAGTCTATGGCGGCAAGCTGCTAGCCACTGTTAGCCACCATTAGCCACCGGCGGTAACGCTGACGGCTCATCCAAGACCTGTCAATCAAAAGGACACGCCCCAAATTATTCATTATTTCAAGATTAAATTAAAGTCTAGACGGATGAGTTAGAAAAAAATTCACCCCCCTCAGAGTTGTCATGACGATAAACCTGACCTATTAGACCTAAAATGTTTTTTTGAACCAGGCTGTAAACAGATTTATTTCTGCTGTGAAGTTGGCCTTTTTTACATGGGAGTCAATGGGAAATTGCTCCTTTCTGCAGCCAGCCCCCAGCGGATGAGGGGTGAACTGCAATTTTTGTTACTTCCGGGTTGGCCTCAATTCTGAGTGGCGGAGTTTGCCCCTTGGTGGACAGGCTCTGTTTACTTGTGGCTATGTGAACACGTTTCTGTCAGACCACTGCATATGACCAATAAGCTAATATAATATTAAATAGATTGTTAATTGCACAAGCTTGTTTTTTAAGCTTTCAAACAAAAACATGCTGACATATGTTCATGATGGAAGGTTCCAGAAAGGTTAAACATTTAACTTAATAAGGCATTGCCTTCTTAAAAACAAAGAAGGATAATAGTCTACTGTCTGAACAAACTAGTATTTGGATAAAGAGCTCCACATCTGATTGTGTTCTTTTCACTTGACACCTGACAGCTTATGTAACACATTGATTGGTTTTGTTGGTGAAACAATCCATTTATTGCCACTGAAGCCATGACTTTCCATTGGCACTACCACTCTGACAGCATTGTGACACATTGTATCAGAAACACCCACCATGTGGCATAGTGACAGAAACACAAACACGAGTGCACATTAAGAAATATTCTGCAAGTTTATCAGAAGTGTGATAATTGGAAAACTGAAAAAGTGGGCAAAAATATCTCATCAGGTTTGAGAAGAATATGGTTTGACTATATTTGAGATTAGCTGTTATCTATTAAAGTAGGAATATACAATAGTATTCAAGTTGGATGAGAAAGCAGACAGTTACTGGCCTGAAGGAGCTGTACATTTTGTTCCACCAACTACAGGGGTGGAAATAGTTGTTGTCCTGCTGACTTCAGAAGCTTGTCCACTTAAAAAAGATAAAAGGTTTGTGAAGTTGTTTGTAGTTTGGCTTGAAGCATGAAGCACACAATATAAATACAATTTTTAATTGTTTTGTCTAGTTAAAAGAATCTGCTCTTCTAGAAAACCCGGAAGAAATATGATTATTTGGGTACTTTGAGAAGGCAGATAACAACACATCTTGATATGTTAAGAAAGGACACCTGTCAAAAAAAACGATTGTCGTCCATTCCACCCTTTCAACAATTATGAGAAAGACCAAAGACATTAGGGACAAGATTGTCTAAAATCACCCACACACAGCTGGCAGCAGATTCTTTATCTATAAAGAGAAAACCAAAGGAAAGTCCGTTACAATCTACACAGTGTCTTTAGCTGAGTACGCCAAAGAAAATACACCAAATATACAATATCACAAATAAGACAGACTTTCCAGAAGACAGGCTGTGTTAAAGACAGCACATCATAAGTCAGAACCAAAATGCTAATGAACTCAGAGTAATGAATGATTGTGTTATTGTGCTAGTGCTATAGACTGTATTCCAGCTGGATAATACTTCAGCTACTGTTTCATTAACAAAGTTCTCTAAATCACTGCTGGGGATTGTTATATAGCAATAATTTAGGGCTGTGAATAGAATAGGCTCTGGACAAATACCTGGTGACGTACTGGAGTTAGGAACATTTGTGGATTATCAGTACCATGAATCCTAACACACTGTGGTTAGAGATGGTTTCAAACCCAACAGAAGGACATTATTGTTGAAAGTTGTGGTGGCCATACTCCATTTAAGTGGGTAACTGTCATGCACCGTCATTTAATCATTCACAAAACACAATGACTCTTCAGTTTGCAATAACTGTTGATTGGTTCAAATACATTTGTTGTTTTTGTAAGCAAGTGCATGCAGTTTACTTATGTATTTGTATCAACTTACTTCTCATCTTAGGTTTGTGTATATGACAATTTTTTGTGTCTTTTACTAGAGTGTTATCTGCCATGAATCCTGGGAGTTTGCCCAGACCAAAGATTAGAGCACCTAATTACATGGAGGGGAATGCTGGACTGATCCACGAGTTCTTGTTGAGAAGGGGAACTTATATTTTCTTTGGTTAAATTAGCATTAGACATTGAACTAAATATTTGTATTTAAAAATTAAGATTTTAATTGGTGTTTAGTTTATCAACAACCTTAACTGTACTGTGTTGTTTCTTGTAGTTAGTGGTGACATTGTGTTTAGTTACCCCTACTGTGTTGTAATGGTTTGATCAGCTGTTATACACTGCTGGGCCAAAAAAAAAGTCGCCACCAAAAGAAAAGGTCAGACACACTAATATTTTGTTGGGCCACCTTTAGCCTTGATTACGGCATGCATTCTCTGTGGCATTGTTTCGATAAGCTTCTGCAATCTCTCAAGATCTGTTTCCATCCAGTGTTGCATTTATTTTTCACCAAGATCTTGCATTGATGATGGTAGAGTCTGACCGCTGCACAAAGCCTTCTCCAGCACATCCCAAAGATTCTGAATTAAGGTTAAGGGTTAAGGTCTGGACTCTGTGGTGGCCAATCCATGTGTGAAAATGAACCCAGAACCGCTCTTTCACAATTTGAGTCTGATGTATCCTGGCATTGTCATCTTAGAATAAGCCTGTACCGTCAGGGAAGAAAAAACCCATTGATGGAATAACCAGGTCATTCAGTATATTCAGGTAGTCAACTGACCTCATTATTGGAACACATACTGTTGCTGAACCTAGACCTGACCAACTACAGCAACCCCAGATCATGGTACTGCCCCCACAGGCTGGTACAGTAGACACTAGGCATGATGGGTGCATCACTTGATCTGCCTCTCTTCTTACCCTGATACACCCATCACTCTGGAACAGGGTAAATCTGGACTCATCAGACCACATGACCTTCTTCCATTGCTCCAGAGTCCAGTCTTTATGCTCCCTAGCAAATTTAAGCCTTTTATTCCAGTTTGCCTCACTGATTAGTGGTTTTCTTATGGCTACACAGCTGTTCAGTCCCAATCCCTTGAGTTCCCTTCGTATTGTGTGTGTGGAAATGCTGTTACTTTCACTATTAGCCCTGAGTTCTACTGTTGTTTAACTTCGATTTGATTTTACTAAACCTTAAGTGATGGGTCCCCACTATCCTTCTACTTTTTAATAATGCGTTGGACAGTTCTTAACTCAATTTTAGTAGTTTCTGAAATCTCCTTAGATGTTTTCTCTG
This sequence comes from Valencia hispanica, assembly GCA_963556495.2. NCBI lineage: Eukaryota > Metazoa > Chordata > Actinopteri > Cyprinodontiformes > Valenciidae > Valencia > Valencia hispanica. Next base: position 4,509,765 of record OY747714.1, on the reverse strand, counting down.
CTTGATGCATGCCAATGATTTGACCCTTCTCAAACACACTAAGCTCTTTTCCACGACCACGAGATGTGTCTTTCGACACGGTTGTTTATGAAATGAGAATTCAAATTCAAATTCAATTCAAATTCAAATTCAAAAATACTTTATTGATCCCAGAGGGAAATTAAGTGTTGGTATAGCTCATATAATCAATTCTTTAAGGAGTTGTTGTAGATAATGATGGCTGTGGGCAGGAAGGATTTCCTGTAGCGGTCTGTATTGCAGCGAAACTGAAGAAGCCTCCGACTGAAGATGCTCTGTTGTTGTGTGACTGTCTCATGAAGAGGATGCTCAGGGTTGTCCATAATTTTTTTGATTTTATGAAGAATCCTTCTTTGCATTATCATCTCCAGATTTTCCACAGTTGTCCCAAGAACAGAACCAGCCTTCTTTATCAGGTTGTTGAGCCTTTTTAAATCCCTGGCTCTGATGCTGCTACCCCAACAGATGACGGCTGAAGAGATTACACTCTCCACAACAGACTTGTAGAAGATCTGCAGCATCTTGCTGCAAACCTTGACATGACTGAGTGTGTGACTGACTATATAAACTTCTGTGTGGACAACATCATCCCCACCAGAACAGTGAGATGCTTCCCTAATAACAAACCCTGGATCACCAGTGACCTGAAGGAACTGCTAAACAAGAAAAAAAGAGCCTTCAGGGAGGGAGACAGGGAATTACTGAGGAGTATGAAGCAACTCATTGTCCCAGTTGGGGTTAAATAACTTGTTGCCAGCTGAAGGATATTCGCCCATGCAGTAATTATCTAATAGGAGGCTTGTACCTATTTGCTTAGTTAAATCCAGGTGGCCACTTTTATTTGGCCAGGCAGTGTATTTACCTTTATGTGTCATTTCTTTATTAGTTCAGATGTGTTTTTTGTGTTTGCTTGCCTGAGTTCAGTCTTGTTTCTTTAGCCTCTTTTATGAGTTCATCACTTCTTTGTTGTAAATATAATTTTGGGTTGAAATAAAAATACCTATTTTTTCCCAATAATTCCTGTGACTACTCCTACCTTTCAACTCAATCTTTTATATACGTTTTTTTGTATGATTGTATTAAAGGCAAATAATCTACATGTTTTACTAATCATGTACAATGATTCCCTGCTCCCAGTCACATTCAGTTCTTTGTTTGTTTAATATTTCAGTCTATGTTAGAAAATGTGTATACCTGTGCTTTGAAAAAAAGTATCATCCAATCACTGACCAATTTATAAGGTACACCTAATAAATTGCTTGTAAACACAAAATGCAGATCAGCCAATCAAATGGCAATCTAGACATGGTAAAGATGACTTGGTGAAGTTCAAAACGAGCATCAGAATGGGGCTTTAAATGACTTGAAATGTGACATGATTATTGATTCACGACAAGTTGCTATTTTTACATGTAGTTCCCTGTTCAGCTTGTTTGGATTAAAATATTATTCAAAATGAATAAAAATGAAATACTAGTGAATATGTTATAGTTTTGGGCTGCACAGTGGCACACTTGGTAGCACTGTTGCCTTGCAGCAAGAAGGTTCTGGATACAAATTCCGGCCTGGTTTCTTTTTGCATGGAGTCTGCATGTTTTCCCTGTGCATGCGTGGGTTCCCTCTGGGTAGTCCGGCTTCCTCCCTAAGTCCAAAAAACATGACTGTTAGGTTAATTGCCCTTTCTAAATTGCCCTTAAGTGTGAGTGTGGGTGTGCATGGTTCTGTCTCTTTGTTGACCTGTTGTTGTGACCTGTCCAGGTTGTACCCCGCCTCCTGCCCGATGATTGCTGGTGACACACACCAGCCCCCCCCCCCACAACCCTGCATGTTATATGGAGTTATAGTTTTAAAAATTGACGGGTAATAATGGATTAGGACTGGAATGAGTGCTGCTGTCACGTGTTGGTGTGCCCCCGGGCAAGTCACTTGGCCCCCAAGTTGCCTATCGACGTGATGTGTAAATGTGAATGCATTTTTAGGTGTGAATTGTGTTAATGTGGCTCTAGCGCAAAGTGTTTTGACTGGAAAAGCGCTATAGAAGTTCAGCCCAATTATCATTTACCCATGCAGGTGGTGGGAGATAGAAGGACTTACTAAAATTACATTACTGCTGGAAAATGTCTCCCACTCCATGCATGAAGCTGTTGCTGAACTACAGAGCTCCTTCAGTGACAGACTGTTGCATCCTAGGTACATGACGGAACTTTATCATAGGCCCTTCCTCCCAGGAGCTGTAAGACTCTATAACCTTCACTGCTCCAAACAAACTCAAAGAATGTTTACATCTCTGCTGTTATTTGCACATTTCTGTTTGCAGTTTCTATTTTGTACTTTTTATAAAGAGTATGTTGTTGTTTTTAAATACACATGTATTCTGTAAATATTTTTTTATTATCCAGCTCAGCTGCACATTCTTCGAATCGGAGTATGCCATTTTTATTCTTAAAACTACACAGTATTTTAATCTTGTCACTGTACGGAATATTTTTATTCCTAATTCTGTTTTTATATTTTCTTGTGTGAATCAATATGGTCCAATTGTCTGTCATTTTGCTGCTGTTACACCTGAATTTTCCCTCTGTGGGACAATTAAAGATGTTTCTAACCTAACCTATTCTATTCTATCTCAAATAATCACTGATTACACTCAAGTTATTAAGAATACCATCTCTATACACACAAATGGTCAAAACTCACACCGATCAGTTGGGACCAGGAAACAGCGACTAGAGACACACTGGCTCACCAACATCAGACAATAACAGATTTGAAAAAATGGTCCTGGTCTAATGAGTCTGAATTTCAGCTGCAGCATTCAGGTTTTAAGGTCAGAAATGGACAAAAATAATGTGAAAGCATGGGGCTTGTGTTAAAGGTTCAGGTTGGTGGTTAGAACTATAATGGAGTGTTGCTTACCAGCCGGACGGGCTCGTTTTGCTGACCATGATCTACAGCAACAATGTCATACTATCGTCTCAATATCTCTGAGGGATTCTTCCAAAACCCTGCTGAATATAATCCACAAAGACAGAAAGCAGTTCTGTCTTTGTGACAGAAAGCACATGCTTACTAGAAATAAATCAAGAATATGGGGAGCGAGACGTTCATTTATTTCACCAATAAATCCCAAAGCGTTTGTTTACCATGACAACTGTCAAGGTTCAAAGAACTCTGGTCACCCTACAAAAGGTTTATTTTTAGGCAGCACATATGAAGCATTTTTCAAAGAATAAGTTCAAAACCTTGAAGTTTAAAAAATCTTACACTTTGAATAACCATAAACAAAAAGTAGACTTATAATTGCCTCATGTGTGAACATGTGCTATTCAGTAGGATCACTCAGCGCAAACTTTGGCAGAAATAACGCCATAAAGCTCAGGCAGTGGGATAACGATATACGAGTAATCAGATAAGATTCAAATAAACCAAACAACATTAGCCTATCATCTCAATGTTATCAGTTTCTGACGACCCTAAAAGGAAGTCCATGTCCTGGTATGATGACATCAGCAGTATTCAGGGCCTTCTGTCGACTGACCTCCTGTCCTGCAATGTCCATACTCAAATCCTTCCAGGTGCTGTCATCAGAACAGCACTCAAATAAGTCCCCTGCAACAAGAACTGTCCCAACTGATGTCCCCTTCACCTGGACGCTGACATCTTGTCCTGTGTGGCCTGGGGTGGGAACTACAGACACCTGTGAGAGAAAAACTGGATTAACATGGGATAGACTTTTTACAGATGGTACATACATTATTTCTTCTTTAATAACTGATCCCATGCATTTCATAGTGGGAGATTTTAGGATTATTGTCTCTGGATGTTTTCCTGTGATGCTAAAAAGTAAAGAGTTGGAAATCATCAGGAACAATGAATGACTATGAAGAAGAATGAAACTACCACTTACTTGGTCCCGTAGTGTATGTCTAACACTCTCTGAACAGATATGTTTAAAAAGTCAGACACCATAGGGCAATACTTTGGGAATATGTCATATGATCCAGACCATAACCACTCTCATTTAGTCCTTTCTGGGGTGGCTTTACGTATCCAATTATTTCATTAACCATAAAAGAATATTGTTAAAACATATTGCAATTTACAATGAAAATAAATGGTGCAAGCTTAATTTATCAATACTATTGCAAATACATATGGTGCAATTTAAGTTTTATTTTACCCACTTATTAATAGAGCAGTCTTCCTTATACTATTTCCATAGGAATATTTTTGTTGTTAAAATGATTAACTCCCTGCCTTGGGCATTCCATGTGCACCTAGAAGTGAGAATTTCTTAGTTCCAAGACAGAAATATTCCCTTCAACACCTCCTGAAGATGGAAGCTTCCCTCTTTATTTTTTTTTTAAACATGGGTTTCAATCGTTTCTAAACCTTTAAAGCTCTTAAGTCGCTTCAAAAGGGGAAACAGAAACATGATATATGTAAGTTTTACTGATTGATTTTTTTATTTACACAAAACTGCACAACCTAAGTTGACATTTAAATCTAGAAAAATCCTGTCCATCCTAACCGTGTTGCATTTAAAGAAGGCTGATAACTGGGTTCCATGGAAACCACTTTTCTAGCAAGGTACCACATCAAGACGAATCACCTTTTTTCCTTTCCCTTGTTTGAATCCATTTTAATGAGATGCCAGACTGACTAACATTCTCTTTAACTAATGCAGTCCTGTCTGGACTACACCTAGAGTTTGAATGGCCAATCAGCTGGCTGGAAGAATACCGGTCTGCAGCTTTTTGACTGACAGGTTGTACAGGACTGTGTATCACTAATTTACTTAGTGCCTTTAGATGTGAAAATGGAGAGTTTATTCCTGCAATAAGCACTGTTCCATTTAGAGTTGAAGATTGGTGGAAAACCTGACTTCCCAAACTGGAATTCTGACTTAAAGGGTTGTTTTAATTACGATTTCCGAGGTAAATGAAACGCACATGAATCACTCCATCTTATATAGCCTCCAAAGAAGAAATGAGAAGCTTAAGCGACAAGCTTCCCTCCCTCATCCTAAAACTATTAGTTCAGTTAAAATAAACTGCTGCAGGTGATGGGATGCTTACATGCTCATCCACAGAGTAGAGCTGTCCCTCTGCCAGCTGGTTGGGACGGTAAATGTCCCCCTCACTCATATCATAGCCCACTATAGTCAAAGCAGAGGGGAAAAGGTTCAGATTTCCGATGTGATCGGAATGTCCGTGAGTCCCCACCACCAGATGTATATCCCTGGGTTCCAGGCCTCTCTTCTTTAATGACTGGAGGAGGAATTCCCGGTCCCACGGCCCCCCAGTGTCCACCAGGATGTCCCTGATACCCCTTATAAGGGTGATAGTCCCGTCGGCTTTGAACGTCCCATCAGTCTGAGGAACGCAGTAACCGACTTTAAGGACGGAGACAGAGTACGGCTGGCCGGGGAAGTCCAGCTGAGTCTCTGACAAACACACTCTCTGGTACCGACCACACACTGCGTCCATCTGTAAACAACACGCTGCTGCTGTCTGTGACCCGCAGGGTAGGCTGGGAGCTTCTTCTTCCTCCGTAAAAGCACTGATCTATGGTGAAATGCTGCCCTCTTTCGGTCCAGATGATGCCACTACCTCTAAATCTGCTTCTGCAACCGTTTGAAGAGTAGAGTCTGCTTTTCTTTCCTTTTCTTTTTTGTCTGCATAAATAGCAAAAAGAACAGATGTGATTTTAATGTAAATGTGAAGATTTGAAATGACATGGAAACGGCTCAAAAGCTCAAAAATGTGTGATGGAAAAGCAAAAGCTGAGTGGAGAGATGAATAGTGTACACAGCAAAAAATGAAACCGCCGGCTAGAGGCATGCAGAAAAAAAACATCTTTAAGTCCAGTGTTCCTAAACCTAGTCCTTAATATATAATGGGTTTCACTTTTTGAAATGAGAGAGAAAAATATTGAAAGGTTTTCACGGTATTCTAATTTGTATTCTAATTTGTTTAGATGTAGCTGTTCATTGAGACCTGTCCATGGAAACGAAAAGAATGTTACATTTCTCGTTTCAGATTTGCTACTTCAAACGGAACCTTTGTGTGTCACGCAAACATCTGGGGACTTATTACCGTAACACATCGGAGAGCAACGTCATCGAATATGGCAGATACACCAGATTATCCGAGAGGGGCGTCTTTTATGGATCCTTTAAGAGGGATTCTAGTGGCATACTTTATGCCCGAATATTGCTACGATACATTCTTTCTGGATTTGGACTTTCTGGACGGTGAGTGGCTGCTTTCGTCATTTCCTTTGGTCTGGTGTATCGTGATAATGGCTCCAGTAGTTAGGCACTGAATGCTTCCGGGATTTATTGCTTGTTTGGTTTAAACATCAGACATTAAAAACCAAGTTCCTAATAGAGCTGCTACGGAAGCTTTGAGGTAAAGGTGAAGAAGCGGAGTTCAGGTGACAGCCATCAGGGCTGCATGCACTTTGAACCCGGCAGACTTTTAAATGAATGGGAACTAAAATCCTGAAAGAATCTTTTTGGAGAATGGCAATGAAGTTGAAACCAGATGTTTACATACGCTGCATGAAAAGATTAATTAAATTAAACCAAACGTTTCCCGTTTTCCTCACTTGCCTAAGCTATTAATACAGGCTAAGTGCCAGAATGTTAAGAGTTTTTTTTTTTTAAAGTAACTTTCTTCAAATACAGAAGCGTGTATCTTTTCCTTATTGTATGGCTTGGGTCAAACATTTTGGGATTGTAGCAGTAGTTTGCTGGAAGTTTGGCCCATTCCTCCTGACTAATCTGGTGTAACTGGGTCACATTTGTAGGCTGCCTTGTTCACATATTCCTTTTCACTTCTGCCTGCTTAGTGTTCATGAGTCTGAGACCCGAGCTTTGTGACGGACACACCAAAACATTGACTTAAGCCATTTTGATCTTTGTTTAATTGGAAGACCTATCTGTGGCTGAGCTTTACTTTCTGGCTGATGTTTTCAGAACATGATGCTTCCTCCGTCATACTTGACGGTTGTGAAGATGTTTTTGAACTTTCAAGCATCTATCTTTTTCATCAAATTGTAACTAAGGCCATTATGGTCAAACATTTCTATTTAGGTTCATCAGACCACAAGACAAGTCTCCCAAAGCCAAGGTCTTTGTTTCCATGTCTATTGAAACTGGAATCTGTTTTTTATGTGACATTTGGAGTACAGGACCTGTTTCACTGGATAATGAGACTCTCTTACTAGCTTAAGCCAACATCTTCATAAGGTTTTGAGCTCTTCTTCTCTGGTTGATATACATGCTTCACCCCAAATCAAATTTACCTCTGCGACACAGAACCCGTCTCACCTGTTTGAACACATGAATGTGGAAACTTTAGGCATCTGGTAATTTCATTCAGGGGATTAACACAGCATCATCTGGGCTTTCCTAAATTGTTTAAAGGTATAGTAATGTTAGTTTGTGCCAGCTTTGAAGAAAAGAATAAAGTAACTCTAGAAAAGATGTGCCTCTTATTATTCTGGCATTGACTGACAGGTAACCGGATCATCTTCCAGTCTGTAAATCACTCCTCTGGCTTCCTGTTTTTCAGGAAAGATTCTAAAATGTTGCCCTTAAGCGGGTGAGCAATGAGTGTTCTTGGGCGTAAATATATTTTAGATTTACTTGTTTTGTCTAAAACATTTGGGTGTCCGAGGACCAAACTCACTGAAAGCTTGAGTTGTCCAGAAACCCCTGGGCCCTCATTTATCAACCGTTCATAAATTAGAAACTGTCCTATAGTCTATCCTTTCGAATGAAATGTAGAATGTTCGTACAGTTAAAAACTGGATTTATCAAATGTGCAGTGGCTACTCATACACATGTGCCTCCACAATCATCTGTTGATAAATCCTACATGCCCGTACCTAGGTGCCGGTGGCCGTTCAGTCATTTGCATACAGAGTATACATTTGCATACTCCCTCAAATAACCATATTTGGTCACACCACATCCTCTGACACATGCATTCAATCCTCGCGTTCTTCCCGAAAGTAATGGCCAAGGGAGCGAAAAGTGAATTTCAGTGACACAGAGATCGAGGTGAGGCAAAGGAAAAAGTCATGATGAATGGAATTTTTGAAAATTGTCACAGTTAAACAAAATTCCTTTTAGCAATGATAGTTTTTACCCTCTGTTATCAGCGGTTCCTCTGCTTCATGATAGATATTGAAGTGAATACAATAAAATGTCCCTCAGCACACAGTTGGCCCAGATCTTCTACCGGGGGTGAACAGATCACCACATTTGACACGTGTAGCCATGCATTATTGGACACTCCCAAAATGTAATCATTTATTCCTTGGCAAATTTCAAACAAAGTCATACAGACGCCAACATGAGCTCCTTGGCTCATGGCTCAGGTGATAAACTGATGAGATAAATATTCAGTCAAACTGTTTCAGTGTTGTAGTTCCCCTGTTCCACCACTAGATGCTCTTCGTACGCATGGTCAGAGCTGTTCTTATATTTAGGAACATTTCTACACACAACTATAAGATGGTAAATACCACGCCATACTTAAAATTGTTCCTACACACAAAGTACGCAGAGATCTGTTTGTAAGTACGGTTGATAAATGAGGGACCTGGTTCCTTTAAGTCAAACACTGTTTCTATCATGGGAGAAGAAGTGGAGGTGGTTGAGGAGTATAAATACCTCGGAGTTCACCTTGACAACAGACTGGACTGAAGACTGAACAGTGAAACCGTCTACAAGAAGGGACATAGCAGACTGTACTTCTTGAGGAAGCTTAGGTCCTTCAAGGTTTGCAGCAAGATGCTGCAGATCTTCTACAAGTCTGTTGTGGAGAGTGTGATCTCTTCAGCCGTCATCTGTTGGGGTAGCAGCATCAGAGCCAGGGATTTAAAAAGGCTCAACAACCTGATAAAGAAGGCTGGTTCTGTTCTTGGGACAACTGTGGAAAATCTGGAGATGATGATGAAAAGAAGGATTCTTCATAAAATCAAAAAAAATCATAGACAACCCTGAGCATCCTCTTCATGAGAAACTCATACAACAACAGAACGTCTTCAGTCGGAGGCTTCTTCAGTTTCGCTGCAATACAGACCGCTACAGGAAATCCTTCCTGCCCACAGCCATCATCATCTACAACAACTCCTTAAATAATTAATTATATGAGCTATACCAACACTTAATTTCCTTCTGGGATCAATAAATTATTTTTGAATTGAATTAAATCAGGACTGAAAACTTAACTGTTTAGTGCAGCTTTTCCATAAAGGTAAGTTGGTAGGGTGCTCAAATATCCAGCTGACACATTTCCAATTGGGATGACCTTGTTACCAACCAGGAACCTTAATACTGGCCTGGTTTATCCACCCTTAAACCGGTGTGGATGTGTATTTGGGATCACTGTATTCTTCTTTTGGAGTCCGCCGGTAGTAGAGGTAGGACAGTATGTATATACTCAAAGATTAACCCAAATCTAACTAATACTTTTCAGTGCTCATATCTGCAGTATTTTTAATAAGATTTCTGTGTCAGATAGCTGGAGACTGTTTTGATTTCTTTTTTCTGACTCGCTCTTGACATGTTGATGACAATTCGAAAAGAAAATGTTACATTTGGATTAATCTGTCCATCAGAATGGATGTCATTCAGTTTCACTACATCTGCTTTGTTATTTGGCCAACTAAACCTTTTGTGCCTACATCCCTACACGGCATGTGACCAGCCACACCAATTTAACCAGCAGAGGGCGATGTTGACCTGCACCTTCTTCCTCACAGGACTCCTGTTTAGATGCACTGATAAAGAAGGCAGACCTGCAGGGATAGATTGATGTTGTGAATAATGTTGTACTGAAACAACCTGGGTTCATCTAGATTTTCATCTGATTTCAGATTCTCTTGTGAAAATTCAAGATGAGGTCATGTTGGTACATAAAGCAAGCTGCTGCTGATCTACTTCCACTCAGTTTATTCCCTTTTTTCTGGTTCAGTCTACTGCTATCCATTTATTTCGGAGATTCTGGGTCAGATCAGAATGATAAATATCTCCACTCGATCAGCTGTGTTCAAGTGTTCTCTTCTTTTTTTCCGATAGTACCATGTCTGAAGATTGTGGTGAGCAAAGCCCTGGGAATCGGCATCATCCTGGGATCAGTGCTGGGTAAATCATTCACTCTCTTTAAATCTGGTCTAATTTAGCATCTAATACCTACATCATAATTAATAGCATCTAATTAAAGGTTATACATTTTTTGTTCAAGATATCTTTTAAAAAGTTCACCATACATGAGCCATTATTTTTATTCCGGGCATAATTAGTGTTTTGTAATGTAAATCCCCAATCAAACATTTTAGGGTAATTTTGAGGATTGGCACTTGGTTGCCTATCTACTTTTCTACAAAATAGGCATCAGTATGTATATATATATATATATATATGCCACAAGGTCCAGTCCTTGGTCCATTGCTGTTTTCTTTATACATTAAAGACATTTGCTTGGTGTCGAAGTCCTTGGACTGTATTTTTTTTTGCTGATGATACAACTGTATTTTGAGATCATTTAGAACAGCTTCTGAATGTGATGGAGAAGGAAGTAAAGAAATGTAAACAGTGGTTGGATTTGAATAAACTGAGTGCATTATGTTTGGAAATAAGCCCAGAAATTTCAGTAGACAATTAAAAATAGAGGACGCTGAAATTTAAGTTTTAACTGAAACTAAATTCATTGGAATTATTATCAATAGCAGATCAAATTGGAAATCACATATTGATTATGTAAAACTAATTTTCAAAATAAATTGCAGTTTCATATAAAAAAATTCTATATCTTCTCCCTCTAGATTCATTAATTACTTTACATTCATTAGGTACCTTACATGACATATTGTATTTAGGTTTGGGGAAATGCATATAAAACAAAAACTAATTCTATATTTTCATTGCAAAAGAAAGCCATGAGAATTATTACTAAATCTTATCGTGAGCCAATAGATCCATTATTTACATACCTAAATATCTTAATGTCCAAAACTTGTTTAAAATGAGGACGATGAGTTATAATTCGAGAGGTACTTTATTATTTAATAAACCAAAAACTTAAACTACTGTAAAACAACACTGTGTATATAGAAAGAATTAGAAACATGTTGCGCTTTAGTTGGTTTAAAGATTCTTTATAAACAATATAAAATTTCATGTGATGGTAGGGAAAACTAAGTCGAATGAAAATGTATTTTCTTTGGATTGTGCGCTATTCTTCACATTGTGGTGTAGAGAAAATGTAAGTATACAAAATAATTAAAAATGTGTGTGCCTTGGTTTAATTTCTCTAGGTAGAAGGCGTAGGTATACAATCTAAGCTTTTGAGTCTACCTTCTCCCTTTCCATTAGACGGGTTAACTGATCCCAGTTGCTTGTTTGTACCGAAATAAACTTTCATTCATTCACAGCTAGATTTTAAGATACGAGTTCAGTGGGATTTTTTTGTTTGGGGGTTTTTAAACAAGAAATTTTGTTTCGCTAAGAAACAAACCCAACGCATCTGATTTTCACGGCACTTCAGTTCTGCTCTCTTTAGCATCCATAGCATGATGAGCAGCAGGGAAGATCAGGGGAGAACATTAGAAGGCCTGCAGCAGTCAGAGGTTGATTTAAAGGTCTCGTTCACTGACAAACTGTGTAATACTTGTTGTTTTTGAAATGCAATCGATCACTCAGTTGCATATGCATGCTGCACGTGAACATTTTCTCCAACCCCCATTGCCTGCTTTAAGCCTAGTTTATACTTCTGTCAGCGGAGGTGTGGAGACGTGCAGCGCCATCATCCGTCGACACCAGGGCTCTGCAGCAGGCCCACAGAGGGTGACGAAGACATGCCCAATTTTTAAAATGTCTGTCGAACGCTACAGAGAGTGCAAGCCGGACAGCACGCCACTTCCTTCAAATTCGTCAGCAGTGCTGCTATTTACAAAAAGCTGAGTGCTGAAGATACCTAGCAGCAGACATGGAGCAGATCAAAGAATGTCTTGAATAAGATAATTTAGGAGTGTTTAGCGTCCGATACAATAGCGAAAAGTGTGGAGCTTTTTTTTCACATTTGTCCACAGAAAGCTCTTTGAGTATTGATAGAGGAAAAGTTCATAAGAATAAAAAAGTAAATGCGCTGTTGTTAATCAGAGACATGACTGAAAAGCACTATGCCCCCTGTTGTCCTGGCGATGAATGACTTTGCAAGACTCCCCAGCAGGCATAAACAGGCCGGGGATATGCCAGATTTGTGCTACATGTTTATGCCACATTTTGTGCATCTGGGGCTGTAATAATTTAACCAGAACTATATAATATTGACCGTGGCGGGCCATTGGCTTGTTTTCTCAAAGGACATTTGGCTAATCCAATGAAATCTTCCAGCCTTCTTTAGTCCCGCCCTTCCCGTACTGCAGCTTCTTTCCGGCACACACAGCAGCTTCCCCCTGCTGCTCTCTCAGTCACAGTCTGACACAGAGAGCGGGCGGATAAAGAAACAAAACTAATCGTTTTTTGGATATGGTTCAGATTTAAAGTTTCAAATGAGCAGCAGTTAACTGCAAACAGCCTAATAAAAAATGAAAATAAAACAAACGTGTGTGAGTCGTGACTTTTGTTAGTTTCAGGTAGTACATTTGACAGACATTCATCCCGGTATGACAGAGACTTTTGTTTTTAGCATGTTACCAAGTTCTGACATGGACACAGAGGCTGGATCAGCTCTGTGTTCATTGCTGAGTGGTGTGGTTCAGAGACGATCAATAAATGACTGAAGAAAGGAGGAAAGTATCACCTAGTTTCACTTCATGTGACTCAGTCACACCAAACTAACGCAGGATAATTAGACAATGCAGATAACTTGTCATATTTAATATGATTATTTTAATAGAAAATGTGGACTTTTAAAATTGATTTTACATTATGGGAATTAGTCACAATGTAATTTTTACATTTACTTTTTAGATTGGTGTCTCTCTTTCTGTATCAAAAATGTTGTAGCTCTTCACCTTTAGGCTTCACATGTGTCCACACAATGGAGTAGTTTGTCCAACTCTTAGTCCTTCATAGATCAGTCTTAATATAATTACAATATTTTGGAATGTATATAATAATACATTTATCAGATTGATCTAGTATACCTAACCTCAACTCTGCTTTCTGTCTCCCTCAGTGCCACTTTTAGAGCTCTTAATTCTACGTGGATATATGCTCTTACTGAAGGCATAATTGTGTATTTGTATAAACCGTATATTTCATAAAACATTGAAAAGACATCTTTAGCAGTGTTTCTTTGACATCCAATCTCACTTGAAGATGGGAATTGTGACACTGTGGCCATTCTCACACGATTAATAACTCTGAGTTGTGTAGGTTGCTGCTCTTTTTAAAAATAACATTTTTAAAACGATACAACGAGCACTTATATCCTCTTGTATGCCGTGTGCTCTGCATATGTTGCAAATGATTATGGTGGACCACCATGGCCATAAATGCCAGAGCCGCTGTTTGGTCCCAGTCCAGCCCTGCTCCCCGGGCAACAGAGAAGTATAAAAGAAAAAACATCTCAGTCGATCCATCTGAGTGCAAACTTGCTGCCTGAGAAGTGTAAACTAGGCTTCAGCCGCAGAAAGGAAATAGACAAAAACAAGCCAGTCAGAAAAAGCCCAGTCCCTTCTACATCACAGGGAAAATTAGTATCAACGGCCCCGCCCACCTTAGCTGGCGACCGCCCACGGGAAGGCTGTATTGATTTTTGCGGCCAGGAGAGAGGAGAGCACATCTCTACTAGTAGAAGCTCACATTACCAACTTAGCCTGAAGAACCTAATTCTTAATAACTCCACAACATGCCGGACGTTCAGGCTTGGGTTATTTGTGGACATATACATCAGGGTTGCATTTTTTTTTTTCCCAAAAAAAGAGGAAGAAACTGTTGGAATTTGTCTGTGGAACAGCACCAGTGAAGTAAGTTCTGTTAGTTAATTGTTCGAAGGCAGCATAAGAGTCCCAATGCTGTTAGCCAATCAGAGGTGTGACATTTGTTTATCATGGATGATGATGAGTTAGACTCGTAATCCTTACGTTTTACCTACCCACTCCTTCGACAAACTGCGACCTCCTAAAACGTCAGCGAGAGAGCGTTTTGTCCACAGAAAACGACTCAAGGCATTCATATTAGCTAGAGACCACAGCAAACTTATTGAAAAGACGAGTGAATGAGACCTTTAACCAGCTTTTATGCAAACCTGCAATACCTTCTGTTTCAAACTCAAGTGCTGGAAATGCTGTCTAATGCAGTGTTTTTAAGCCTTGTTCCTCAAGGCACACTGCCCTGCATGTTTTAGATGTTTCCCTGCTTGAAGCACACCTGATTTCAACTGATGGCTGATTAACAGGCTTTTTCTTAACTGTAATCATCTGAATCAAGTGTGTTAAAGCAGAGACACATCTAAAACATGCAGGGCAGTGTGGAACTACGGTTAGGACCAAGATGATTCAGACGCCTGGCAGTTTTTTATTTGAAATTATTCCCATTCAATCAAGACATTTGTTTCTGATAGAAAATGAGACGGGCATATCTGAAAATATAATAAAACAATGCAAAAGGAGGATACGTTTTGAAAAGGATAATTTATATTTTATTAAGTTACGTTGGTGTAGATTGTCAGTCATCCAGGCCATGATATTCTTGAATGAAGGAACCTGGACTTTTCTTGTTGTCTTGAATACGTTTCGTCTCTTATCCAAGAGGCCAAGTCTAAGGTTAAGGCTCACTAATGGAACCTTAGACTTATAAATCTGATTTTCCCAATCCAGTTTTCAGAACTGAAGAAGACTTTTGGATGAGAGACGAAACGTATTCAAGAAAACAAGAAAAGTCCAGTTACCTTCATTTAAACTCTCGAGAATTTTATATGGTTGTATTAAAAATGCCATGTCATATTCATGTATGCGCTTCTCAATAATCTGCAGAGAAAAAAAACAGTTTCCACTGGTAGTTTAGAGTTCTCTTTAGTGAAGAGCTTCAAGTCGAGGTTGAAAGGCCTCCTTGCCATCACCCTAATCTTTAGCTCCCTCCACAGATTCTGGATCAGATTCAAGCTTAGATTGTAATTGGGCCGGTCCAAGACATTATTACTTTTCAGTTAGAAGAAGCATGGTGGTATCAGAAAGATGGCGTTAAACCTAAATCTAGCAGGAAACATCTCATGACATCACTGATGATGTCACTACTTATGTCCACCAGTACTGTTCTAGTAAGTGAGTAAATAAGTACAACTTTAAAGATAGAAATCACAATGTTAAAGGAAACCATTGAATCTGTTGATCTCAGAGACAGAGGAAGTGAGTTCCAGAGTTTTGGAGCAACAGAAGAAAAAGTTCGGTCTCCTTTAGTCTTCAGTCTTGTATGGGGGGTAGATCTGTAATCGGGCCTTAAAAGTTGGGCCCGGCCCGAGCCCGAGAGAATTCAGCCTGAGCCCGAACCCGATTACAGCCCGACATTATTCAAAAGTCACACATCAGGGTTTCCGCTAGAATAAAATGGCACCGGACAACGTGACCGGCAGGTTTTCAATTTACTGGACAAATGTTTGAAATTCCCGTCAAATAGGCCTATTATCTGAAGCTTAAAATGATAAATGAGGCCCTGCCTATAAGAATAATATCAAGGCATGTCGATTTATTATCTTTGTTTTTGTCTGCAGCTTTATGAAATAAAATAAGTACCATCAATTAGGCTATCTCACATGCATGACTTCTAAAATAAAGGCTATTGCACAAGCCTGCCCTCTTTAAACATGAACATAAAGAAACTGAAGGCCTGCCTATTATCAGATTAAATAATTTGCAAACAAAAATACATATTCACCAGTGGCTAACCTCCGTTTCACCTCCTCAGCATCCATTTTGCATCTTGTTCGCGCTAATGAAATGATCAGCTGACCGCTAAAACCCGAGCCCGTGGACAATGATAGAAATTAAGCCCGAACCCGGCCCGACTTCGGGCAATGATCTTCAGCTCTAATGGGGGACAATCTTTAAGTCTTGATTACAAGGCAAGGCAATTTTATTTGTATAGCGCACTTTCAACAACAAGGTGATTCAAGGTGGTTTACATAATTAGAGGTAAAATAAAAACAGCATTAAAACACAGACAAAGCATATAAAGTAAAAACAGCAATAAAAGAAGTACACATAGATACTTCAAGGCATTACAAGGTATATATTGTAGAAACAGCAAGAACCATAAACAAAACAAGATATATGAAAACATTACTCAAATGCAGCTCTAAACAGACAAGTTTTTAGTTCTGATTTAAAGGAACTCAGGGTTTCAGCAGCTTTGCAGTTTTCTGGAAGTTTGTTCCCGATTAGAGGAGCATAGAAACTGAAAGCTGCTTCTCTGTGTTTAGTTCTACTCTAGGGATGTTGAGTAGACTGGAATTAGAGGACCTGAAGGGTCTGGTGGGTTGGTATAGTAACAGCAGATCTTTAATATACTTTGGTGCTAAGCCATTCAATGATTTATAAACTAGTACAAATATTTAGAAGTCTATTCTCTGAGCTACAGGGAGCCAGTGTAAGGACTTTAGAACTGGGGTGATGTGCTCTACTTTCCTGGTTCTAGTGAGGACGCGAGCGGTAGCGTTCTGGATCAGCTGCAGCTGTCTGATTGACTTTTTAGGCAGACCTGTTAAGATGCTGTTGCAGTAATCAATTCGACTAAAGAGAAACACATGGATGAGTTTTTCGAGGTCCTGCATCAGTCCTTTAATTCTAGAAATGTTCTTCAGGTGATAGAAGGCTGATCTTGTTATTGCCTTTATGTGACCCTGGAGGTTCAGGTCTGAGTCCATTACTACACCTAAATTCCGTGCCTGATCAGTAGTTTCTTGCTGTATTAACTGAAGCTGTGTGCTGACTCTTGCTCGTTCCTCTTTAGGTCCAAAAGTAATTACTTCTGGTTTTTTTCTATTCAGCTGGAGAAAGTTGTGGCACATCCATTCATTGATTTGCTTGGTGCATTTACTTAGGGTTTGAATTGGTTCAAAGTCACCTGGCGACATCGTAATGTAAAGATAAGTATCATCTGCATAGTTATGGTAGCTAATCGTGTTGGTTGTTATAATCTGGGCTAGTGGGAGCATGTAGATATTAAATAGAAGGGGCCCTAAGATGGAGCCCTGGGGCACCCCACATGTGATTTCTGTTCGTTCTGATAAAAAGTTTCCTATTGAAACAAAGAAGTCCCTGTTCTTTAGGTAAGACTCAAACCCGCCAAGTACTGTACCGGAGAGTCCAACGCAGCTCTCCAGTCGTTCTAATAGTATATGATGATCAACAGTGTCAAATGCTGCACTAAGGTCCAACAGAACCAGCACTGTGGTTCTACCACAGTCTGCATTTATGCGGATGTCAATGAATACTTTGACGAGGGCAGTCTCGGTGCTGTGGTGGAAGCCAGACTGAAAAACATCAAAGCGGTTTGTCATTGTTATGAAGCTATTTAACTGCTGAGACGGAGCTTTTTCAATAATTTTACAGATGAATGGAAGATTAGAGATTGATAGATTAGAGACAAGAACTCAGGGCCCTGGTGGGGGTGTAGGGATGTAAGAGTCCAGAGATGTAGACTGGTGTTTGTTCATGTAGAGCTCTCTAAGTCACAACCAGGATCTTAAAAAGCACATAATAATAAATCGGTAGCCAGTGAAGTTCCATCAGTAGAGGAGTTACATATCACTAAATTTGGAGGACCTAGTCAAGAGCCTAGCAGCAGCATTTTATATAGTCTGCAACCGGTCTAGGGGGGGTTTGGTCAGACATGTGTAAAGCACATTTCTGTCATCCAGGTGAAAGGAAACGACAACATTAATTAGAATTTCCATGTCAGGAAGGGAGACAATACGGCTTAGTTTGGCAATATTTCTCAAATGATAAAAACGGGATCGAACCAAAGATTTACCATGACTTTCAAGCGTAAAAGTTGAGTGAAGAGTCATCCCAAGGCTTCTGACTGTAGATTTAGCCAAAAAACAACAGAGGCTCGTTTTTCTTTGTGAACTCACTAGTTCAAAGGTGCCCAAGTCCAGTCCTTGAAATCTACCATTCTTCAACTTTTAGATGCATTTCAACTCCTACACACCTGAATCAAATAACTAAATTTCTTCCTCAACATGTTTTAGTTTTGCAGAGGCCTGGTAACAAGTCATTCATTTGATTCAGGTGTGCAGAAGGAAGGATGCACCTAAAAGTTGTAGGATGGTAGATCTCGAGGACTGGACTTGGGCAGCCCTGCAATAGTTGGATCCAGTTAATGTTGAAGTGGATCAATTTCTTCTGTGTGCTGCGTAACCTGAGTTAGCTCTTTTAGACAGAATCATGCCTAAATGGATTAAGGATGTCCTTAGATAAATGTACTCTTGTGTATATCTGTAATATTTATGCTTTCACTCTTTGTTCACAGTGAAATTACCTCAGATCATGAAGCTGATGGGAGCAAAGAGTGCTGAGGGGCTGAGCTTCAATTCTGTGCTCCTGGAGTTGTTAGCCATCACTGGAACAATGGTCTACAGCATGTCCAACAAGTTCCCCTTTAGGTCTGTACCTGGTGCAGTTTAGCTCCGCTCTCTCTGAGCAGACATGGAGCGCTCTAACAGCTGCCATTACACTCTGTATTGCTTATGTTTGATAATTGAAGTAACATGCTGAATGTTACCTCAGTGCCTGGGGTGAGGCTCTGTTCCTCATGTTGCAGACTGTCACCATTGGCTTCCTCATCCAGCATTACGGAAGAAGAACCAGCATAGGTGAGAGTGGATGGAGCGTTACAAATGACCAGTACTGATTTGAACAGGAAAAACAGCTTATTCGAATGTGCTTAAGATATTCCCTCACAGTCTTAAACGGGTTTCTGTAGTTTCAGTGGCTATTGCAGCTGCAGACCAGTGTTGTGCGGTCAGGGAAAGAAAATCAATGTTTCAACTTATCTGTTCTAAAGAAACATTTTTCTATAATATTTTAACATTTATATGGTCAAAATGACTGAATTTATTTAATATAATTGCCTGCGGGGTGAGGAAGTGCAGTGCAGTGCCTCACCTCTGGTGGCACTGTCACACAGTAAATGAAGCAGGCCGTTGGTGCATGCTCACTTCTGTCTCTCTTTATATCGCCCAGTATACATGATTGATTAGGTTCTACAGTCTAATATATTTATTAAAGTGTATGATGTATTTTGTCTTTCCTGATTGGCCTTAAATGCTCCGTGAAAATGGGCCTGGTAAGGCAGAAAATACCATGCCTCACTGATAGGTTTGGGATTAAATATTGAATAATTTTTTAATACTTTTGCACATGAAATCCTAGCTGTTACCATTCACTTCCATTGTTTATGCTAAGATAAAGCAAATGGACTGCTGCCAGATTAGGAGAATGACTGGGCTTGTTATGAAATGCTTTTTCTCACTTATCTAACTCTGGGGAATAGGGCAACAAACTAAATTTCACTTAGGGGAGGAATATCCCTTTTAATGTATAACTCAAAGTTGTTAAAAAAAATATTCCAATTAGTGTAAAAACTGAAATGCAAGCTTCTAATTTGGGTTTAACATCTCCAATTCCAGAGGAGTCAGTGCCTCACCACTCATGAACCTTACCGCATGTCACTGTGCAGTTGTGCCCTCAGTTTACCAAACAATGAGTACATGAAGACCTATTTCTCCTTGAAAATGTAGATTTGGTTAAAGTATTTAAAGCAATTAAAATCTTGACCTTAATATCTGCACGTTTCTCTCCTCCAGGTCTCCTGTTTCTGGTGATCTATTTCAGCCTGCTCGGGGTCCTTCTGTCTCCAGTCACTCCCATGTCAGTGGTTACCACCATGCAGGCCTCCAACATGCCAGCCATCATCATCGGCAGGGTAGGCAAAGCCACCATCATGGCCATAGACTCCACCTACTGCCTAACATGCTTAGGTTATGTGTTATTATGACAAGGATTTACATGTCACCTGTTACCTAACCATCTGAGTTTATATTTCAAATCATCTCTGATAGTAACACTGTTTCAGCGGTGCTAACAGAATTAACAGGTATGCAATGCAGAATAGTTAAATTATTAGAAAGAGGCAATATGTGAAGGGTACTCTGTGACGGGGTAAGCCGTATTGCGTCATTTCCTGTTGTGCTCCGTGGAGCTGTTGTGCAGACTCTCTTGAATTGATCTTGTTTTCTCTGTGCTGAGGCCTTTTTAAGTTATTTTAACACACAAGCACACTAAAACACACGTTTTGTGGTGGTGTACTTTACGTTTTGGGAACTCCTTGTGTTTCACACAGCTTTTCTTGGGGTGGTAAGGTCTCGCTAGCTCAGTTAGCTTAGCTTCATTGCGGCTATGGCTACTCTTCTCTCTCCTGTCTCTAACTCTTCTCTTCTCTCTTGCTCTCTCTGTCAGATGTTTAGTTACTTCCCTGCCTCCTTTAGTGATAATGGTAACAGTAATAAATGTAATATTTTTGTAGCTTTGGAGGCGAGGGTATCAGAATTAGAAGCACGGCTCCACGCTGTTGAAAAACCAGTAGATAGCCGAAGCCCATTAGCCAGCACGGAGCCAACAAGGATAGAACCCCCTAGCCGTCCTCCGGTAGAGCCCGCGCAGCCGGGACCTCAGGCCGGCTGGGTGACTGTACGTAGGAAGCAAACTTGTAGGACCCAGCCCACGGGCCACCACCAACCGATCCACGTTTCTAACAGATTTTCCCCGTTCAGCGACACACCCGCTGAGAAGGCGACCCTGGTAATTGGCAGCTCCATAGTCAGAAACGTGGCATTAGAGACACCATTGACCATAGTCAAATGCTCACCAGGGGCCAGAACGGGCGACATCAAATCATACCTGAAACTGCTGGCTAAAGATAAGCGTAAATACAGAAAGATTGTTATTCACGCTGGCTGTAATGACACCCGGTTACGCCAATCGGAGGTCACAAAAATTAGTGTTGCTTCGGTGTGTAAGTTTGCTAAAACAATGTCAGACTCTGTAATCTTTTCTGGTCCCCTGCCTGATCGGACCAGTGACGACATGTTTAGCCGCATGCTGTCATTCCATCAATGGTTGTCTAGGTGGTGTCCCGCAAACGATGTGGGCTACATTGATAACTGGCTAACTTTTTGGGGAGAACCTGGTCTGATCCGGAGAGACAGCATCCATCCCACTTTTGATGGAGCAGCTCTTCTTTCTAGGAATATGGCCGAATTTATTAGTCCTCCAAAACACTGACAACCCAGGGTCCAGACCAGGAAGCAGAGTCGTAGTTTAACCCACCTCTCTGCTGCTTCTGTACTGTTACCCACCCATTACCCTATAGAAACAGTGTCTTGCCCACGGCCAAAATTAAATGGATTAAAAGTTAAGCCAACAAAAGCAAATTATGGAAATCTCAAAGATAAATACAACTTTGACTGAACAGAAAAATAAATCGATTAAATGTGGTTTATTAAACATAAGATCTCTCTCCTCAAAAACTTTGTTAGTAAATGACTTGATTTGTGATAATCACATTGATTTGCTTTGTCTCACAGAAACCTGGTTGCAGCAGGAGGATTATGTCAGTATAAATGAGTCAACTCCTTCCAGTCATTTAAAATTTCATATTCCTAGAAATACTGGGCGAGGAGGAGGAGTTGCAACCATTTTTCGTTCTGATTTACTAATTAGTCCCAGACCAATTGATAGCTACAGTTCTTTTGAACATCTAACCCTTAATTTTCCTCATCCAAGTTGCAAAACATTAAGACCATTTTTATTTGTGGTTTTGTATCGTCCACCAGGCCCTTACTCTCAATTTTTGGATCAGATCTCACATTTTTTATCTGATTTAGTATTAAATACGGATAGGGTCATTATAGTGGGGGACTTCAATATTCATGTGGACACTGAAAGTGATAGCCTAAATGCAGCCTTTAGTGCTATTTTAGACTCAATTGGCTTTACTCAAAAAGTACAGGGATCCACCCACTCGGGTAAACACACTTTGGACCTTGTACTGACATACGGTATTGAGTGTGAGGAAATAACAGTCCACCCACATAACCCGGTCCTGTCTGACCACTTCTTAATAACTTTTGAATTTACTTTAACTGACCATCTTAAATCTGAAAGAAAATTTCATTATAGTAGAGCTTTATCAGACAATGCTGTAACAATTTTTAAAGAATCTGTTCCATTCTTACTTTCCTCAGTGTCTCAGAGTAACACAGTGAATGGTAGCAATTCTATCTCTAACCCTTCAGAAATTGATGGTCTGGTTCACAGCGTTATTTCTCATTGCGTTTGGCATTAGATAGTGTAGCCCCCTTTAAAAAGAAAGTTGCTAGCCATAGGAGGCTGACTCCTTGGTTTAACGCAGAGTTGCATACTTTAAAGCAGAATACTAGGAAGTTAGAGAGAAAATGGCGCTCTACACATCTAGAGGACTCCTATTTAACCTGGAATAACAGTCTACAGCTGTATAAAAAGACCCTTCGACAAGCTAGAACAGCATATTTTTCATCATTAATAGAGGCGAATAAAAACAATCCTAGGTTTCTTTTTAGTACAGTTGCCAAACTTACACAGAGTCATAGCTCTGTTGAGCCAACTATTCCCCCAGCTCTTAGCAGTGATGATTTTATGGGATTCTTCATAAATAAAATTAATTCTATTAAAAATAAAATCATTGGCATCCTCCCAAACATGATTACTTCTTCCTCAGTAAATGAGGCAGCATCGGAAAGAACTGTAGAACCTCATTTGTGCTTAGGCTGTTTTGATTCAGTCTAGCTTTTGGAATTATCAAAAATATTAGCCTCATCTAAACCTTCAACTTGTATGTTGGACCCAATCCCAACCAAATTATTTAAAGAAGTGTTCCATTTGATTCCTGGCCCCATTTTGGATATGATGAATCTATCCTTAGTAAACGGATACGTACCACAGGAATTTAAAATAGCTGTAATTAAACCTTTACTCAAGAAACCTTCCCTTGATCAAGATGACTTAGTGAATTACAGACCTATATCTAACCTTCCTTTCTTATCCATAATCCTTGAGAAAATTGTTGCTAATAAAGTCTGTGAGCATCTAAACAGTAACGAGCTGTTTGAAGAGTTTCAGTCAGGTTTTAGAGCTCATCATAGCACTGAAACAGCACTGGTGAAGGTTACTAATGATATTCTAATGGCCTTAGATAATGGACTAGTGCTGCTTTTGACACCGTCGATCATAATATTCTCTTAGAAAGGCTTGAACATGTTGCAGGGATCAAAGGAACAGCACTAGGCTGGTTTAAATCATATTTGTCTGACAGATTCCAGTTTGTTCATCTAAATGATCAATCTTCTTCACTCTCAAGGGTTACTTGTGGAGTTCCACAGGGTTCTGTGCTTGGACCAATTCTGTTCACCATATATATGCTTCCAATTGGTAGAATCATTAGACAGCATGGGATAAATTTCCACAGCTATGCAGATGATACACAACTATATTTATCCATAAATCCTGATGAACCCAGTCAGTTAGGTAGATTACAGGCATGTCTGGAAGACATAAAAACATGGATGAATCTAAAATTTTTGCTCTTAAATTCTGACAAGACAGAAGTTGCCGTCTTTGGACCAGAAGTTCTAAAAAAGAAACTGATTAGTCAATCACTTCATCTCAATGGCATTAAATTGGCCCCCAGTAATAACGTAAAGAACCTCGGCGTTATTTTTGACCAAGACTTGACATTTAAATCCCATATTAAACAGGTTTCTAGGATTTCTTTCTTTCACCTCCGGAATATTGCTAAAATTAGAAACATCCTGTCCAGGAGTGATGCTGAGAAACTGGTCAATGCATTTGTTACCTCAAGGCTGGACTACTGTAATTCTTTACTATCAGGAAGTCAACAAAATGCCATTAAAAGCCTTCAGTTGATCCAAAATGCGGCAGCAAGAGTTCTGATGAATATTACAAAAGAGAGATCACATTTCTCCTGTTTTAGCTTCCCTTCATTGGCTCCCTGTTAAATCCAGAATAGAATTTAAGATCCTTCTTCTTACATACAAAGCCCTTAATAATCAAACTCCATCGTACATCAGAGATCTAATTGTTCCATATGTTCCTAACAGAGCACTTCGCTCTCAGACTGCAGGTTTACTTGTAGTTCCTAGGATTTCTAAAAGTAGAATGGGAGGCAGATCTTTTAGTTATCAGGCTCCTCTCCTGTGGAACCAGCTCCCAGCTTTAGTACGTGAGGCAGACACTCTGTTTACTTTTAAGGCCAGGCTTAAAACTTTCCTTTTTGATAAAGCTTATAGTTAGAGTGGCTTAGGTCATCCTGAGCTATCTCTGTAGTTATGCTGCTATAGGCTTAGACTGCTGGAGGACAGACTTACCAATTTTCTTCACTCTGCTACTTCCTTTTCTCCTACGACTCTCCAGTTGTATTACAGTACATTCTGTTATTTCGACTGTTAACTTTGTTTTCTCTCAGTGTTTTTCTCTCCATAGAAGATATACCTGGTCTGGTATCCTGCTTGGCTGGAATGCCCTGTTGGACGGGGGGCATCGACTGGGATGATCCTCCCAGTAACTGAACATCCACTGTGTCCTGTTATCAACTTTTTACTGTCTTTAACATAGAAAGTTCTCTTATATCAGATCTTCTGTTCCTTCTGTGTCTCTGCTCTGTCTTCTCAAACCCCCAGACGGTCGTGGCAGATGGCCGCTCCTACTGAGCCTGGTTCTGTTGGAGGTTTCTTCCTGTTAAAGGGGAGTTTTTCCTCTCCACCGTCGCTACATGCTTGCTCAGTATGAGGGATTGCTGAAGGATTGCTGTGGTTGGAAAGTCTGCCCAACCTCACGCCAATGACTGATGCAATCTGCTGGGATTTCTTAAATAGGAAACTTTTTAACTGATTGGAATGTTTGTATAAATGTATTGAAATGACTTCTTGTTAAGTGCCTTGAGATGACATCTGTTGTGAATTGGCGCTATATAAATAAATTGAATTGAATTACACAAACAGGAAACCATCGAATCTGCTCCCTGCAGCAGCTGCAGATACACTATAAATGTCCGACTGATTCTGTGTTTGATTTTTCCAGCTGATTCAGGCTGCAACGAACTTCCGCAACGGGCACACCGGTCAGCTCTCGGCCATCTCCGTCTTCTTGTTGTTTGCTGGATCCCTCGCTCGGATCTTCACCTCCCTGCAGGTAGGGACAGGCTTTTCATTCTCCTAAACACTCGGCTCCATCTTTATTCCTCTTCTGAAGGTGGAGCAGCGGGATGTTATCTAGATGTATTTATCTTTAAGCTGATATTAAGTAAAAGCAAGTTAAACACAATTTAGTGGCTACTTTTTAGAACTCTGCTGTCTTCTCACAGGAAACTGGGGATTCGCTGATGGCCCTTACATATGTCATATCCTCTACATGCAACGGCATCATCGCACTGCAGGTTCTTTACTACTGGAACAGCAGCCCTGAACAGAAGAAAAAGAAGAAGAGAGAATAAACAACAGACTCGCGTTAAACATCAGCTGTAGAGTGCTGTTTAAATGTACATATGCTGTTTTAGAATTTCTCCTCCTCAATACCTGAGGAAAGAACGGACAATGAGCAGAGTAGCACTTAATATCCCATTTAAGAAAGAAGAAGATTTTCCAGACAAAAGTGATCATATGCAGTTTTATCTGGAAGTGATCATATGCAGTTCCGCTGGCTGCATGATTAACAGCTGCTATTGTTGGCGAGATCCGGACTCATCTTCTATCCTGTGGGGCACAGTCATCACTCAATCACATTCCAGGAAATTTCCTAATCATGACAACCTGTTCTAATGATCAGGATTAATAAATGCAAATGTTCTGTGTAAGCTCTGACCTGTTTGTGTTTCACATAAAAATCCCTCATGATCTGAGGTCAGAGGTTGAAAGTGTACAGGTCCTTAAATATTGGGTTAAGATCTGTCCAACGCATTATTAAAAAGTGGAGGGATAGTGGGGACCCATCGTCTTCGAGGAAGAAATGTGCCCAGAAAAAAATCCTGAATAATCATCATCGGCGATCACTTAAACGTTTGGTGAAATCAAATCGAAGAAAAACAACAGTAGAACTCAGGGCTAATAGTGAAAGTAAGAGCATTTTCACACACACCGTGCGAGGGGAATTCAAGGGATTGGGACTGAACAGCTGTGTAGCCATAAGAAAACCACTAATCAGTGAGGCAAACTTGAAAAAAAGGCTTAAATTTGCTAGGGAGCATAAAGACTGGACTCTGGAGCAATGGAAGACGGTCATGTGGTCTGATGAGTCCAGATTTACCCTGTTCCAGAGTGATGGGTGCATCAGGGTAAGAAGAGAGGCAGATGAAGTGATACACCAATCATGCCTAGTGTCTACTGTACCAGCCTGTGGGGGCAGTACCATGATCTGGGGTTGCTGTAGTTGGTCAGGTCTAGGTTCAGCAACAGTATGTGTTGCAATAATGAGGTCAGTTGACTACCTGAATATACTGAATGACCTGGTTATTCCATCAATGGGTTTTTTCTTCCCTGATGGTTCGGGCTTATTAGATGACAATGCCAGGATACATCAGACTCAAATTGTGAAAGAGCGGTTCTGGGAGCATGAGACATCATTTTTTCACATAGATTGGCCACCACAGAGTCCAGACCTTAACCCCATTGAGAATCTTTGGGATGTGCTGGAGAAAGCTTTGTGCAGCGGTCAGACTCTGCCATCTTGGTGGTGACTTTTCTTTTGGCCTGGCAGTGTATGTAAGAAGTAGGATCTTTAATTCTATTCTTGATTTAACAGGGAGCCAATGAAGGGAAGCTAAAACAGGAGAAATGTGATCTCTCTTTTTAATATTCATCAGAACTCTTGCTGTCGCATTTTGGATCAACTGAAGGCTTTTATTTACATTTTGTGGACTTCCTGATAGTAAAGAATTACAGTAGTCCAGCCTTGAGGTAACAAATGCATGGACTAGTTTCTTAGCATCACTCCTGGACAGGATGTTTCTAATTTTATCAATATTCTGGGGGGGAAAGAAGGAAATCCTAGAAACCTGTTTAATATGGGATTTAAATGTCAAGTCTTGGTCAAAAACAACACCAAGGTTCTTTACGTTATTACTGAGGGCCAATTTAATGCCATCCAGATGAAGTGATTGACTAATCAGTTTCTTTTTTTACATCATCTTCTGGTCTAAAGACAGCAACTTCTGTCTTGTCAGAATTTAAGAGAAACCCGTTTTTAGTCATTCATGTCGTTATGTCTTCCAAACATGCCTGTAATCTACCTAACTGACTGGGTTCATCAGGATTTTTGGATAGATATAGTTGTGTATCATCTGGAAATGTATCCCATGCTGTCTAATGATTTTATCAATTGGAAGCATACATATAGTAAAAAGAATTGGTCTAAGCAGAGACCTCTGTGGTACTCCATAAGTAACCCTTAAAAGGTGAAACTAATATATTATATAGACCCATTACATGCAAAGCGAGATATTTCAAGCCTTTGTTATAATTTTGATGATAATGGTTTACAGCTTATGTAAACACGGAAATCTAAAAAAAATTTAATATTGTGAAAAGGTTCAATATTTTAGGGTCAACGTGTCACACTTTAGTCATCTAATTAATCCAAAACACCTCCAAAGTGTTCCTGAGCCTTTAAATGGTCCGTCAGTCTAGTTCTGTAGGAATCACAATCATGGGGAAGACTGCTGACCTGACAGGTGTGCAGAAAACCATCATTGACCCCCTACATAAGGAGGGAAAGCCTCAAAAGGTCATTGCAAAAGAAGTTGGATGTTCCCAAAGTGCATTAATAGAAAGTTATGTGGAAGCAAAAAAGTGTGGAAGAAAAAGTTGCACAAGCAGCAGGGATGACCACAGCTTGGAGAGGGTTGTCAGGAAAAGGTCATTGAAAAGTGTTGGGGACCTTCACAAGGAGTGGACTGAGGCTGAAGTTAGTGCATCAAGAGCCACCACACGGAGACGGATCCTGGACACGTGCTTCAAATGTCGTATTCCTCTTGTCAAGCTGCTCCTGGAAAACAAACAACGTCAGAATCGTCATACCTAGGCTAAAGAAAACTGCAAATTTTGCATCTCGTTTGGAAACCAAGGTCCCAGAGTCTGGAGGAAGAATGGAGAGGCACACAATCCAAGATGCTTGAGGTCCATTGTGAAGTTTCCACAAGTTTTTATAAGCTGTAAGCCATAATCATCAAAATTATAACAAAGGCTTGAAATATCTCGCTTTGCATGTAATGAGTCTATATCATATATTAGTTTTAACTTTTAAGTTGAATTACTGAAATAAATGAACTTTTGCATGATATTCTAATTGTATTAGTTTCCCCTGTATAATCAGGCAAGACGTTATGTGCAGTAAAGGATCAAATTCAACACTGGGTAAGCATTGGCTGGCGGAAGGATGTGTCACCTTAAATCAGAGCTGACTGTCAGAAAGATCCAAATTCCCAAAGTCAATAAGAATTGTCAATATTTAGTAAAAAGAGACATGAGTTTATTCATATACTGTAGCACCAATTCACAACAAATGTCATCTTGAAGGCACTTTACAAAAAGTCATTTCAATTCCATTGTTCATGTATTCCAATTAATTCTTCAGCTTATTATTCCAATCAGTTTAGAAGTTTTCTATCTAATTAAACAGCAGATTACAGCAGAGTCATTGACTTGAAGCATTCAGTCCTGCTGAACAAGCATGTAGCGACAGTGGAGAGGAGAAACTCCCCTTTAACAGGAAGAAACGTCCAACAGAACCAGAACCAGGCTCAGTAGGAGCGGCCATCTGCCACGACCATGTGGCATATGTTACTCTGAGCATGTCACTGTCTCTTTTTCATGAAGCCTTTAATTTAGTAAATTATGGTTTCTGCTTAAGGTTAAAAGCACATTAAGATTAGAATATCACATCAGACCAATGAAAACTTATTTTTAATGGAGAAATGTAGGCTTAAAGAAAATGATACCTGCTTAAAGGTTATTTTCAAAAGGTACTTTTATTCTAACAAATGAGCCTCTTTGGAACACTAATTTAGTAAATATTACTGTAATATGGGTAATTTAATGCTAATATGTCAGACAACATTTCTGTTTGCTAACTATAAATAATTTTACTCAGTCAAGTTACGTGTTACGGTCCACAGACAGCTACATGTGCGTAAGTTGACCTTGACACAGGACTTTACAGCTGATAGACCTAGTTTATACTTCCTGGTCAGCAGCTTTTCCTTTATACTTCGCTGTTGGTGTGCCACTCAAGGAGCAATGGCAGAGAGCGGGTTTTGAGTCAACAACAAAACTGACTGCTGTGTTTGTTTGTTTACATGCGTAACTTCTTGGCCTTCACAGTAATACAGACAAATATCTGAACAACATCTACTTGCCTAAAGAAGCTGTTTGTTCAACATATACACATACGTAAACTTTGTTTCTGGTATGATGATATAGTGTTTGCTGTATTGTAAATAAAAATGGCATACGGTTGACTATATACTAGAAGCATAATAAGAAAGAACATGTAGCCATGGATCAGAATGAAGCTTGGGTAGCTCCTAAGCTCTGGGCCATGGCTGGAGGACCTGAGCGAGGCGTCTGAACAGAAAAAATGTGCTAATGCCAGATACACTGTGCTGTGAAAAAGTATTTGTCCTCTACAATTTTCTTCTGTTTTTGCTTGTTTGCCACACTTAAATGTTTTAGAACATCAAACTATTTTAATATTGAACAAAGATAACCTGAGTGAACACAAAAAGCAGTTTTCAAACAATTTCATTCATTAAGGGAAAAACTATTCAAACCAACGCGGCCCCCTGGAAAACGGTAAATACCCAAATTTTTGGATCAGAAATTAACTGATTAAACTCCTTTTTTCTTTTTGAAATTTGAGTTTAATTTCACAAGCCAAACCCCAGCTTGTATATTTCCAGATCGGCAGATATAATGAATAATTTATATAGAACTTCTTTGATGCCTGAAAGATCTGAAAAAGCCTCACATCATCAGAAAATCAAAATCAACTATCAGTCTGGAAAGGGTTACAAAGCCATTTCTAAGACTGTGAACCAAGCTGAGAGTCGTGAGTGACAGCTGGAGAAAACCTGCAGCAGTGGTGAACCTTCCCAGGAGAGACTGGTCAACCAAAAGGACTCCAAAGGTAATCGACAAGTCATCAACGATTCAACCAGGAAGTCACAAAACAACCTGGTGTTAACTGAGACACTAAAGGCCTCAGTGTCTCAGTTCAATTCAAATTCAAAATTACTTTATTAATCCCAACGGGAAATTAAATGTTGTTGTAACTCATTATGCAAGTTCCTTCAAAGATTTGTTGTAGATGCTGATGGCTGTGGGTAGGGATGATCTCTTGTAGCGCTCTGCAGATCTGAAGAAGCCTCTGACTGAAGACGCTCTGTAGTTGTATGACAGTCTGATGTAGAGGATGCTCTGGATCTATGGCGTCTTCTTTTCAACTCATCGGGGTTTTGTGGCTGTAGTTGAGGTATTATTTGAGCTTTTGTGATGTTAATCAGCTGCTGCCAGTTGTAAACCACCTTGTTGCCATGGTTATGCATCATAACAAATGTCCAAAAATAAAAAGTATCAGCAAAAATCCTTCCAGCTGCACAGCATTCAAAACCAGAGAGAACAGTTGTCCACAAAAACAATGTTTCTACCAGAAATGGAAGAATTAAAGTTTTAAAAAAGAAAAAAATATGAACCAAAGTAACAGAGCTACTCCAACATGCTGCCACCTTGAGCGGCGCAATTCCGGAATGTGTTAACTTTGCTGTTCAAGATTTAACAATAAGAAAGAAAGAATGAGCAAAATGGGAGTTCTGAGGCCAAAACTACTCCTGACCAAAGGAACAGAAAAGCCTCTCTCACATTCACCTAAAAAAAACCCATCCTGATGACCCGCAGAGTTTTGGGAAAATCTGTGGATTAACGAGACTAAAGTTGATCATTTTTGGAAGGTGCGTATCATATAACATCTAAATCTAACTCAGCCTTTCAGAAACAGACGACCATACTGGCAGATCAGATCAGCCACAGTGGTGGTAGTGTGATGGTTTGGGGCTGCTTGGCTTCCTCTGGACCAGGAGGACTCGACATAACTGATGGAATCATGAGTTTTGGTCTCTATCAGAAAATCTTGAGAATGTCCAGCTATGAATACAGAACCTTAAACCCAATCACATGTTGGTTCTGCAGCAGGAGAATGATCCAAACCACAGCAGCAAGGCCACCTCTGAACAGTGGTGGCATCAGGAGGGCGCTAGGGGGTGCTATCGCTTCCCCTGGATTAGACAGCACTTTCCTGCATCCCCAAGAAAATATATTTATATATTATTAAATGTCTTTTTTTTTTTTCATTTTCCCAATTTATTTAATTTTTTATTAAGTGTGATTGTGATTATATTTAACCTAAAAAGCAACAACAATCCAAATAAACAGTTACTTATTTTGGTATGGGAAATGTGAAATGGTGATGAGCCTATGACCTCATTTCACATTCTTTAAACAACTAGGTGATAGGGTGAATGAGAAAACTAAGAGGTTTATTTTACTGCTCAAATTATGAGCTGACAAAATGACCAAGCATTAGGCTGCTTGGTGATACCAGAAAGATTAATTCTGCACAAAGATTCATCATGTCATGTCCCAACAGAAGCTTCAGCAAAGATTTGACAACAAAGCATTCTGGTTATGCTGGTTATGCTGGTTCACTATGTATGAACCAGGAGGCAGAGGAAATTTGGAGGAAATAGGTACACAAATGTACCATGAACGTATGGGATGCCATGTGTAAAGTTACAGAGTCAAAAATTAACTACATATTTAGCTTACTAAGTAGCATAATTATTTAGATCCAAACTAAGTATTTAGTTTTGAAGCTAAATATTTAGTTAGGAGCATCTATGACCACAACCCCCCTGAACAAAACAGCAACCTACTCATATACCAGCAGAAAAAAACAGGCCACCACTGCCTCTGAATGATAAAAAAAAAAAAAAAAAAAAAAAAGTTTTGGAGTGGCCTAGCCAAAGTCTGGTCTGTTTTTTTCTTGCTGGGCTTGGATAGCTTTTTTTCCCTTTATGAATAAAATCATTATTTAAAACTACTTTCTGTATTTTACCAGGTTATCTTCATGCAATATTGAAAATGTGTTTGATGATAGAAAACATGAAAATAGCAGAATAAATCTGTGGGGCATATGATTTATCAGAGCATGGTAAATATGTTGTTTGTTTTGTGTTTAAAAATGAGGATGTTATTTGCTATAGCCAAGAAAAGGCTGCGGAATAACATCCTGGGTTTTTGGGAAGAAGTGAAAGATCCTAATAAATGTAACTATCTCTGATAAGATGAAGGTGTTTCTGGAGCAGATAATATAGGAGCGTCATGGCGACAGATATACAGTACATTACAAGTGTATATTCTTGACGGATTCGGGTTGTTTTGACTCATCCTTTTACTCCGTAGGTTAGATTTCCTGAGGACGCTCGTCTTCATCCTGCTGGATCTACTCTCTTTGCTCTTGTTTAGAATAGAATAGAATTCAACTTTATTGTCATTGCACATGTCACAAGTACAAGCAACGAAATGCAGTTTGCATCCATCCAGAAGAGCTTTAGCAAGAATATAGATATATGAAGGAGATACATATATTATAACTATAAGTATATACAAGCTATAACTGTAGTGGATGTACAGGCTGTGAACAGGTTATACATATGGTTATAAATATGAAAGTCTACAACAGACTATAAATGACAGGTTATACCGGAAATATATATGAGTACAAGTATGAATAAATGGCTGTAGAACTATAATTATTGTATTGTATTATACAGTATTATACTTGCATTATTTGAAATTACTGCTGCTTAACTTTGCTTTTTCTTTGCAACCAGCTCTTTTCCTATGTTTTTATTTTATTTTATTTATATATGTGAATCCTTGCTGACATTTATTTTCTCAGGTACTTCTTTTCTGGTGGTTTTCCTGTCTAAATTATAACATATCTAGATAATTTTGACTGAATTATGTTTTCTTACCTTGGACTTAAATTAAGTCTTAAATTAATTCTATTTTTGTGTGATGCTAAAACATATCCTGTCATGTGCATACACTATATATGCATTGCATTGCTATGTAAATGTATTGCATTCAAAATACCAGTGTCTGGGCCGCAACAATGCTGTGATATAAAAATCCTGATTGATCTTTCTGAGACAGCTTAAATATTCCAGTCTTTTTCAGTAGGAGCTCTTTCTAATTCCTCCTCTCCTATTGCATGTCCAAGTGTTCACTTAAGAAGGAAAACAAGAGCTGTTCATGAATAAAAGTCTCATCTAGGAGAATAAATGAACTTTGAAGTAGAAAAGCTTACATTCAAATCCATTTACTTCAAACAGGTTATGACTGGATTGTGTCTTCAGTTCACTCTTTAAAATCCTGTTGGTGACTACTACCCTTTCCAGCACACAAAACTCTCCCAAACACTGAGAATGACCACGGCTCTTTGTGGACTCCTAAGTCACTCTCAGCAGTTCCATGGCAACCACTTGTTGAAGCTTCACTGCTTGTTGCTGGGCAATGTGATGTACTGGAGCAGAAAATCCCTCCATTGACATGCTCTCCGCCTCCTTCTGCACTCGCCCTTCTCCCTGCCTCATCCCTGCCCTCCCACTGACCACTGTCAAAACAACCCAGGTTTGTGCTCTACTTCAGTGGGACACTGGGCAAGCAATGCACATTTTTGGATGTCCTCTGTATCGTCGTGCCACAGCACTAAGAATGATGTAAAGCTGCTTTACAGGGAAATATCAAACATTCTTTGGATTCTACCAGACAGGAAATAACTGACAACACAAGAACATACTCATGACACATTGTGTTGTTTTAAGTTCATCTCCCAATAACATATGATTTAGGAAAACATATTTTCAGAATAGCCAGTTGTGTCTCTTAGTAACATTTGCCACAAGGTCTCCAATTTAATGCACAACTTTCTTTATTCCACCAGCTTTGTGTTCTTTGAAAGTTGACCCTTTTTTTTTTTTATATAATCGAAGCATCTTCCATATTTCTACAGTTTATGTTGTATATTTAATATTACACTAAATTGTATGAACTAAAGTGGTGTTGATTCAGCTGAATAAATAGACTGAACTCAGCATTGAAAACATGCCTATTGAAGTGGAGTTCTTACAACATTACAAAAAGAAAACTCCAACATCAGCAGTTGTTCCACTTGATTTATCCCTTTCCAGCTTTCAAATTTAAATACATAACAAATCCTGTTGGTTTTCCAAATTGAAGCAGGGGTATACTATTATAATTACACTTCTGATTCTGACAAATAACCAACATGGCCCATAAACTTGTAACTGAAACATATTTCTGATGGATTTGATTTGGAGAGCAGATATTTGGACATATCCAGCGCTAATATCCTTAGAAACAGCTAAACATGCAGATTTTCCACTTGGTTTGCTCTGAAACGTTTTTGAGAGAGCTTGATGTCTGAACAATTTACTCTATCCTTGAGTTCCAAAGGTTTTGTGTTTTCTGCTATGACGATCAATAGTTTGATCCTGTCACTTTAGTGTGACCTGTGGTATTAAATCCAAACCCAGACTTACTTTATTGGTGCTATGAGAGTCCTGCTCCTAGGTTAGAAAGAACATGCTGAATAAACTATTTGCAGCTGGGTGAACACAGTAGTCATGTTTTCATGTTGTAGATCTTTATTATGGTAGATGCTGCAGCTACAGACTGAACTTTGACAGGAGCAGAGACAAAGTGGGTGATGTGTTCTCTGAGGAACTCTGGCTCTGTCCGTGTCCTCAGCATCTGTTCCCGGCTCCTTCTCCCCTCCCCTCCCCTCCCTGCTGCTGATCCCCTGCCCTCCGTTTTTCTCCCCTCCCCTCCCCTCGGTGACCGATTAGCCGGTGTGGGGTTCCCTCCTATTTCCATGAGAAAGGCAACGGTCGGTGAAAGGGTTAAGCCCGAGGACGCAGCCCCCCAGAAAGCAGCCCTAATTTTCTGCTCGGTGGGGGGGTGAGGGAAGCGGGGAGAGGGAACAAAGACGCCCAGGGGAGGAGCGGAGACTGCGGCTTTACTATATGCACCTGCGGTCTGAAAAGCCGCAGACAATGCGCCTCCGAAACGGCCAATTACGGCTAGTTTTCTAAGGAGAGTCCTGGAGGAGGAGGACGGCTGCTGAAAGGGAAAGGGAGGGCAAAGAGGAAAGTGAATTTAAAAACAGGTTAAAGATAAGAAAGTAAATAATCATTGGAGACACCATAAGACCCCCCTTAGATCTCAACGATCTCCCCACCCGGAGAAAAGAAATGTGGGCTTTGCTTGGGAAGATCCGTGAGAGCTGCAGGCAAAGTGACCGAGCCAGAGAAACCTGTGGGACCAGCTTCTCCACTTCACACTAATGCAACCTTAGAACAGTCAGGAAATTAGGCTACTGAAGCTACATCCCATAATTAGTCTACTCTAAAAAATATTGGTCTATTCTGTGGGCTATTTTACCTAAACTAACTAGTTTTTAGACCAATTCTGTGTTGGTTTCTACTTTGGTGTCAGTTTCCGGAGATTTCCTTCCAATCTGCCGGTTTTTTACTAGTTTTTTTTCTGCATGAATCAAATCAGGAATCCATTGTTAACATCTGATCTATTTTTTTATATTCAGATGAACCTGAAAACAGTGACAGGTATCTTAAAGAAACGATTGAGGGTCTGTTCATACACCCTGGGATTTTTCCGTGGTCTAAAACTGAAACCTTTGTGATCAAATGACTTCCATCTCTAATGCTTTAATATTTACTACATAAGAAAATCCATCCGGTCCTCACCAGTTCTTTAGAGAGGATAAATATGACCTCAGGAAAGAATAAAAAATATCAAAATTAACTAAATGTAGGAACAGGGTGTGGGGGAAACGTTTTGCACCCATACTGCTTCTACATGGTGAGAATTAAAGCTGAAATTCAGACTGTGTTATCACTATGCCAAAAAAAAGAACGACTTCAGCCGCCCATCAACCTGCTAAAGGTTATAAGGTCATTTCCACACTGGATGTCCTGACAGAAAAGAACTAACCTAACTAGTGACATTTGGACATCACTTGTTACACATAAAAACAAGTAAATGATCAGAGTTCCAAAGACCCAGATAATGTATATCAGAGAGCTTACATGGGGAAATAAATGGACAGATTGTTTCATCAGGTGGTTCCCTAACCATCTGGTGCTCGAGATAAGAATCTTTTTTTTACTTGACGTTTTTATTCTGGTTTAGATTTCATCCTGCCACTTCATTTTTACTTTTGGCATGTTATGTAACCCCTAGCAACCAGAGAGTTGTTTGCAAGCAGGAGCGGCTAATTGACAGTTCAAAGTCTAAAGTGCCATTACCATAAAGGGAGTGGAAGTGAAGGAGGAGCATAAATACCTTGTATTCATCTGGACAACAGACTGAACTGGAAATGCAGCACCGATGCCGTTTTAAATAGAACAGATTGTACTTCTTGAGGCCAATCTTCTGTGTTACAGAAACATGTGTCTGTTGTGGAGAATCCAAATCTGTCATCTGTTGGGGTTGCAGCATTAGAGCAGAGGACTGACATGGCTAAAGAAGCTGGTGAAGGTTAGCTCAGTTCTGGGGAACGATTGTACAAACAGAAAGCTTCATAAAATGAACAACCCTGACCCCTCTCTTCATAAGACTGCAATTCCACTGATGGTTTCCAGTCAGAGGCAACTGCAGCAGAGACAATACTACCAATAAAGATTATCTGAAGGAAGTTCGACCATGAGATCCTACATATAAATTCCATTTTTTGGGATAAATGTTTAAAAGGAATCAGACAGGAAAAGAAATGTAAGTTAAGGCAACACTCCAAACGGTTATTGTATCATGAAATTGTTCAACAGCTTTACAGCTAGAGTTTGAGATTCCCCTTTTTACCACAGTCTGCATGCAGTGACACCATATGGTGCCTGTAGCCGTTGGTTCAAACATCTGGCCCTTAAAACATGCATCTCCTTAATGTTGAGACTTTGTAGGAGCACTTTAACAGAACCTTGTTTGACAATGGGAAGCGCCAGTAGTGGCTACATGTAGAATATAGCTGCACTAGTTATACCACTTACAGCATTCTAGATCCATCCATCTCTGGTCTCCATGGATACCAGACTGCTTTCACCCTTGACACTTGCCTGTTTTTGATTAGTCAGCACATTTTTAGTTCCTCAGACCTAAAGGTTTTTAAACCTGTCAAGAATCCAAGTCATCTTCCATGAGTTATACTGAGGACTTTAATAGAATGTTACACAATGAAGTCAATGTTTGTTCAAAGCAATAAAACATCCTTACTTCACACTTCGTATTTTACTAGGAGTTAAGCAAACTAATGGACAAGTTGTTAAAATCTTGCTGAAAGCTGCTTGGACATTTTCTGAAATGGCTTCAAACAGCTTGTCATCTTTCATAACGTTAGCGTTGGAACGTGCTTGGGACAAACTCAAACATTACTTTTAGATTCACTGCAGTTCTGAAAAAAAAAAAAGTAACTTTGACAAGTGTGCCATAAAAGAGTTTTAATCAAAAAGGAAATTAAGACTCTGCATTAGAGCCTAAAAATATGGACAATATTTACAGCAACAGCATTTCCTGTGACTCTACAATGCAGCATTTGCATACACTTACTCTACAAAGTATTCAGTATAAAAGTTATTTTATATACTTGGGTAGTAATGTAAACATTCACATATTAGTGTCATAGAAGTGATTTTTAAACACTTTTGGTATTCCTTTCCAGTGTCTGCTTGGTTTGCAGTGGAAGCGTTTTAATCACATTCAACATTCTGTCTGCGAGCGACAGGAAGCAGGCTGAACACCAACAAATTAGCTCTGCCAGAAACAACCTTGACTTTATAGAAAAGTTTGGAAAAAATATAGTAACTGATTAATCGTTTTTGTCCGCCCTCTCGTCCTACGCTAACAGAAATATGGCAGCTCCAAAATGTTTTAACGCCAGCACAGAGTAAAGTGATAACATTGGTAGAACAATGTGGTTGGATATTTACATGCAAAGATTAAATCTAAAAGCTAACAGTAAAGAAAACTCATAAATGCAGAAAATAATGGAAACATCTTCTCAAAACCGGAATCCAGTGATTTGACGTGAACAAGGACCTCCTCCATGTTTCAACTACATTTTGAACAAAACAGATGGAACCTGGAGTGCTCCTTTTGTTTCCTGTAGATGCAGTGCCGATTGTCCAACAGGTGGTTTGTGTGTCAGCACACAGGATTTCATCTGGAAAATCTAAGGGAGAAAAAAGTGAAAGGCCATATCCAGTGCACAAAGTTAAAGAGTTCAAAAGTTGTGCTTTTTCTTCCATCTGCCTCTGAATCAGTCATCACAGACCCAGGAACAGCTAATGAGTTAAGAAAGGAATTTGGTGGTTATCAACTGAGGAGGAGGTTCTCCAAACCTTTCCTCCATTTGGGCTTTTTTTGAAGAATGACTCTGGACAAACACTGGTTGACTACACTTATTACAAAGGATTTCACATATGCACTGCAGCCCAGAATTTCTTGCCACAAAGACCACAGAGGTTGGAATAAGTTGGACCTTGCACTTTGTACCAGGGAGCTAAAAAGATAAGCCCTGAACCCACATGTAGCGGCAACAGGTGAAGGACTGTGGAACATGAACCTAAGAATCACAAAGGCCTGTTTCAGTAAAGTAAAAAAACAAAAAAAAAACACAACAACAACTTTTAGGTTAAAATATGCACAAGCTACAATATTCTTGTTCATTCCTGTAGTACTCCTCACCTCATTCTCTTGTTCAAGCCCCTGTGCATCGGTTCCTTTTCTTATTCCCAATCCCACCCCAGGATTCCCACTTCTGTCTTAGATGTGCGTAAGTGGGACCGTTCCACTGAGGTAGTGTTGCTGGACACTGGTGTAGCCCCTCTGTGCAGTCGCAGGATCCGAGGAATCTCCTCCGGGTCCAGGAATGTACATGCTGATCATGTCCCTGAGATCCCCTTGCAAAGCCCCTCTGTGGTGGTTTGGTGTTCCTGTTGAGGGTGAATGGGCCACCGGTTCTGCCTTCACCATGGGCATGTTGACTGGGCTCAGCTGCTGCGGGCTGCTGCTGTATGACATGGGACTGTGGGATAAAGAAAAAAACAGAACAATGTAAACCCACACATGTTTTTTTTATTTCAGGTACTACAAAGATCAGAATTGGAACATTATGTTTGAGAATCTCCACAGGTGGACCACTGTACACACCATAATGTGTCGTTGGCAACAATGTTTGGTGCAAATCTCAAAAAGCAGAACTTTAAAAAAAAAGGTAGACAAATTCATTCAAGATGAATATAGAGGCTAAAGTGGATCTTTAGATAATTCAACTTTGGGTTGTAGATGCTCCAACATGAACTTTTATTTAACCCTGGACAACAACAAAAAAACAACTTTAATTTTATCATCTTAAAATTCTTCAGTTACAGATCTGACTTTATAGCTTCCCATATATTACAGGTGAGTCTGCCTCACTTCAGGTAATTCATATTTTCACTATGTAGAAGCTGAAAAGAAAATTCCAGTTGAGACAGAGCAATAGTACCGTAGAGGTCAGG
Source organism: Valencia hispanica (assembly GCA_963556495.2). Classification (NCBI taxonomy): domain Eukaryota; kingdom Metazoa; phylum Chordata; class Actinopteri; order Cyprinodontiformes; family Valenciidae; genus Valencia; species Valencia hispanica. The sequence goes on along the minus strand of OY747714.1, from coordinate 4,469,963 downwards.
AGCATGTCACCTTCCAGGGTAATACAATAACTGTGACTAGCATCAGCAGCTTTAGTCTCAAACACACCTTATAAACTAGAGGCCTTCAGTCCTTGCGACTAACAGGATTCTTCCAGACATTAAAATCATCCTCATCCACTCAAATGCCAGAAAGCTTACAACATTTCTGCACAAGATTCTGAGTGAAAAGCATCATGCACCACCTCCTACACATTCAAAATACAGAACTATTTTTTTTTTACATTTGTGATTCCATAGACTACTTGATGTTTTTGTTTTTTTTACAGTTCCCATCAAAACTAGGAAGCCAGAAGGAGGAAGTGAAGGACGCATTTCCAAGCAGTGTAGGAAGTGCAGCGAGTGGTCTCTAAAGATTGTCCCTGGAGACATCCGCCATCTCAGTTAAGTGTTAACTCATCCTATGTGTTCCAAACACATGGAATGATGTTTCTTCCAAGTATTCCTCTATGGAAATGACCGTCTAATAAATGGTCATCGATCACAAAAATACTCTGCACGTCAAACTTCGGAACAGTTGCACCAAACTCTGTTGTGCATTCCCAGACTATCTTTGCCTCAGATGGCCGACTTCACAAAATAATTTCCACAATCTGTAAACATGGACCAGGTACCTATATGGTTATTAAGACAAAAAAAATCTTCCCTAGTCCTCAAAACCAAACTGACTGGCATATTCTGTAGGTAGGACACTGACACATCTTAGGTTCTCTGCACAACTACAGAAAAGAAAAATCCTAGTTTGGCTTCTTGCTGAACTGGTAAACCAGAGATCTTGAATGAAAGGATCTTGCGTACTTTAGGCTGAGATTGAGGAATTTATGAAAAATGTTTGGCATCAGGAATTGGTAAATATTAGAAAACTGTATGTACTCCAAGTAGAGGAAAACTGAATATTACAGCAAACAGGAAGTTTCTGTCAATCAGTAATTCACTAGCTAAAAACAAAAATGCAACAAAAGACATGCTGAAACGGTGCACCAATGAAATGCTGGATTAAAATCTGTATGTTTGAGTGCACAGTCTGTAAAGTTTGAGGAGGTTAAAACTTGTATCAGAAGACAAAGGTCTGCGATCACTTAGGACAATGGTTTCAAAGAAATAGTGGGTGGCCACACACGGAGCAGCCCTGCCCGTCATCAAGTCCGCTTGATCAACATTCCAAGCAGGACCAAACCCAAAATCAGAGCCTCTGGCATAACAAGTAGGCAACAGACAGAACTCTGTTCCATGTTCCAAACTCAGTCTCCTACAGAGAACAGAGTCAGAATAACCTGATGAGGCCATCATTTAAGTCTGTTAACATTCACCAGGTTCAAGCTGATATCCAAATCAAACCATTTTCAGACCTATAAAAGAACCAATGAAATTAGTGGATTTAATGTCCAATACATTTAAGTTACATCTGCTGTGAAAGTGAAGACATGTGGAAGTGTTATACTCTGGATTATGACTATTTAGCAGCCCTCAAATAGAAGGTAATGAGGTTATTTACCAGTTTAGTGTTGAGCAATCAACACAGAGTTAAAGATTATTCACTAGTAGTCTCATACAGAGTGGTACTCAATCTGACATTCATTATGGACTTTTTGTTCTGACAAAACACTTCTGGGTTTATTGGTGGGTTTTTAGACTAATTAAAACGACAATATAAAGTAATTAATAACACTTCTGTCTGCAATATGTCAAAGTGGATTGACTTGCATATAGTACATGTTGAAATGTGAAAGAAGGCAGACTTTTTTATGATTTGAACTTCTGTTAGTGGAAGCTGTAGACCTAGTTTACAGTGGATTTGATGAGGATTTGAGCGTTTTGGCCGCATGGAGGACGGATAGGAGAACCCACCTGTAGGAGTTGGCCCCGCTCATGTACGTCTGTGCCGCCGTCATCCCGGGCGGATACTGGAGAGCCGTCAGGTCGTACCGGTGCAGCTGCTGCGTGTAGCTGAGCGCGTCATTCTGCATGCCGCTGTAGCCTCCTGTAGGAGCCCAGCCGTAGCCCTCCATCCTGGGACTGCCGCCTTGGTTCTGGGCCGCTGCCGTCAGTAGGGTCCCGGCTGACAGCGGATACTTGCCCACCTGTGCGTCCTTCTTCAGCAGCGGCTTGGTTTTGCGCCGGGGCTTGTATTTGTAGTCCGGGTACTCCTTCATGTGGACAGCCCGGAGTCTCTTGGCTTCATCGATGAACGGCCGCTTCTCAGCGTCAGTCAGAAGTTTCCACTCAGCTCCCAGACGCTTACTAATCTCAGAGTTGTGCATCTTGGGGTTCTCTTGTGCCATCTTCCGCCTCTGTCCTCTCGACCAGACCATAAACGCGTTCATGGGCCTCTTGACTTTATCCATGGGGTCACCTCCAGGCGCACACGCCGTTTTCGGGAGAGAGTTGCCATTAGTCCCAATACTCCCGGTGAGGTTCCCGGTGATCGGTGACATCCCCGTGGTCTGATGAGTCTGAGGCTGACCGTTTGGTTTCAGCTCGTGTTCCATCAGGCTGTACATGTTGGCCAGACGTGTTAAAGATGACTTCCAGTCAGTGAGATAGGCTACAGCCGTGCACCTGGTGACTTTAAGCTTGGCTTCCCAGCAGGTTAGACCGGGAGCGCCGGGTGATTTAAATTAAGTTGCTAATTACCCACGTCACACCCTGGAAACAAACGAGCCCAGCGAGATCCACCTTTCTAATGTTCGTGTGATGCAGCTTGGGGAGTCATTACTTCTCTACTTAAGTAGCCTATTACAGGTTTAGTTTAAATTGAACCAGTAGCTGAGAGTGCATCTGTTAATCGGCCCCAACATCACACTGACCCAGCTCCTCTGCTGCTGAGCTCAAACAGACCAACTCTGTGCACATGAGTAGGAACCAATGGGAAAGCGAAGAACTCCAGAGGGCCATTTGAATGTGAATAGCTGCCGACGCTGTACAGACACTTGTTGATGACTGAGTCCTACTGCTGCTCCACAGAGACGGTGGGGAGGGGGGGTGGCAGGGGGGCAGACTTCCTATGTAAGTGTATCCTGCAGATGTTTTTCTAAATTGTTCATCCTCACTTCTGCATGACACGTGAAAAGACAAGAAAGGGTTTTATTTTTGTTGTTGTTTATGACCTCAAACCAAATCCCTTTATAAGTTACACCTGTTCACTTTAATAGTTATGTATTTTTCTTAGGAGGCCAAAACCAAGACATACAAAGCTTCTAGAGCAGGGATTCTCAAACTTTATGTTCAAAGGTTCAAATTTGATTTCTTCATTTTTTTCTAGCAATGAGCAAATCTCTTCTATTCAATTTTCTCATAAGCAAAAGACGGGTGTTTTACACCAATATATTACTCTAAGTTGCTGTACTTTTTAACAACAAAGTATGATAATCCCTCTAAATTCATAAGTTTTAACCTGAACTTTTACTTAATCAGTTTTTATGTCTTAAATTGCCTTTTTCCCCACACAGGATTAAAGAAAACAAAGAAACGTTTGAGTGCAGAATATCATGGAAAATGTAGTTATTTCTATAATTCCATTCAAAACGTTGAATTTCCATAGAGTATATATTCAGGGCCCACAACGTAAACGATTTCAACTATTTAGTTTATTTGTTCATAATTTGGGCTTCCAGCTCATAAAACCCACGAAAACAGGAATTCAAAACATTAGAATACTGTGAAGAAATCAGCGTTTTCTTCTCAGTTTTTGAAGAAAAAAAGAAAGAATTAGGTTCACACCAAATCAATCAAAATATGGTATTTTCAAAAGAATAAGTCAATCTTCAATACTTGGTAGGGAATCCCTTTGCCTTAATCACTCGCTCGATGTGCCGTGGCATAGAGGCTATCAGCCTGGCATTGCCTGGGAGTTATGGAAGCCCAGATTTCCTTGATGCTTGCTGTCAGCTCTTCTTTGTTATTGGGTCTGGTGTCCCTCATCTTCCTCTTGATAATACTCCATAGATTCTCAATGGGGTTTAGGTCCGGTGAGTTGGCTGGCCAGTCAAGCACTGTGATGGCACCATGGGCATCAAACCAGGTTTTGGTGCTTCTGGCAGTATGGGCAGGGACCAGGTCCTGCTGGAAGATGAAATCTGCATCTCCATACAGATCCTCAGCAGAAGGAATCATGAAGTCCTCTGAAACATTCTGGTAGACTGATGCTGTGACCTTGGATTTAAGAAAGCAGAGTTTACCAACACCTGCACCCCAAATCATGACTGACTGGATGTTTCACACTGGACCTCAAGCAGCTTGGGTCCTGCACCTTACCTGTGTTCCTTCAACAGATGCACTCACTAAATATTTGCAGAGGGAGTCTTTATGTTGGCATTATTATTTTTATTAATATTCATAACTGTTACTATTTGTTTTATAGTTACTGAATTTTACTGTTTAATGTGTTGCTAATTTCTCTGTAAATGAAAACCATAGTCCAAACAACTGTCCTGACTTGGGCACCAAAAATACTAGGGCTGACGTCCGACACCATAACTTCAAAACGAATGCACTCTTTATATCTAAGAAAATCCCAGATTGTCTTTTGTCATATATCAACATGTACCTGCTTTATGTATGTTTAACTATGGCAAAATGTTGACTGGATGATCACAGTTTGCTTTGTGTTATGATTTGTACTATTACTGATTTTAAAAGGATAAATACATAGATGGTATCCATTAGAAGAGTAATTCCCATAGTTACATTGAGTTATGCAGACTGTAATTCTACTGGTTATGCACTTTATCCAACCATTAGAAAGCATTTGTGCTTTCTAATGCTTTTCCTAAGATACATATTCTGAGATATGGTGATAGTTACAGAGTTGTTAGAGAATACAAACATTTTGCATTGATACCATTAACTTTGACCACATAATGAAGTCACATTTGTGTCACATAGTTGGGATTAATGTAAGCCTGCATATGAATACTATGACACAATAATGTATTCAAGTGTCAAAGTAGGATTTTATGCCTGTTATTACTGGTGGTCCCATATGAATACTTGGTAGCATGACTCCTTGCCTGCCACTGCCTACCTGACCCTGGATCTTATTGTACATTGCTGGCTCAATCACAGAGAGGTTAACTGGGTCAGAAAACGGTTTCAATATTCTGATAACACTTCACTTGAGTTTTATTATTTATTTCTAAAAGACTACCTAGAGCTGAGTGACTCCTGCCTCTGTCTCTGCAGGGGTCCCCCCTCTACCATGGGCTCAGGACAAATGTCAGCCTTGGAGATTGTTAGTAAAAGGAAAGGTAAGTTAATGTTTTGTTGAGCAGTTGCACTGTGCACACACAGGATGCTCATTTCACTTCGCCAGTTGCTAAAACACAACTCAGCAAGGTGTACATAGTGACTGATGGCAACCAGATCATTTTATTTATCCAAATTGTTATTCTTAGTTAAATGTTAATGTTGGTGGGCACAGGCAGGCCTCCAAGTGTTTGTGTGCGGGCCAGGTCCTCAGCTTTTATTGGATGTACCAAGGACTACGTACAAGCACTGGGGTGGCACCCACTCAGTGGTGGCACCCACGCTCTGGAACCAACTTCCTTTGGATCTTAAGTGTCGAACTGTGAAATTAGAATTCCAATTCTTGTTTTGAATCAAACCTTTTGGGACGGGATGCATTGTGTCAATTAAATGCAAAAAGTTGTCGTTCACCACAAGGAGTTTAAGATAAGATAAGATAAGATAAGAAATACTTTAATAATCCCCGTGGGGAAATTAAGTTTCAGTACAACCAATCCAAGATCATACAAACATTTACAAACATTAACACAGTACAGGATATGGAAGACCGCGGTGGCAGCCGGCTTACCCAGCGCCCCTTATAGCAGATAGAAAAAAGGATTCACAGAAGGTAGGGGGGGGGACAGGGGAGAAAAATAATGTGCAACTCTGCCCAGCCCCCTACAGGGAGCCGAGCCGGGGTGCTGAAAAAAAACCCACTGCAAAACATTTAAGCACATATATCACTCATCACATGTGAGAACACAAATAGGACGGGGGGGAGCTCAGTAGTAGACTTCCAAATGCATGCTTAACACAGAGCAGGCATAAGTTTATTGGCACAGTGACTTCTCTAAACCAATAACAGAAGTTTTTGAAAAGAGGGAAAGTTTTATTATAGCACAAATTCCAAATTCAACCAAGCCATTTAGCGATCTTCATTGCACAATGTTCTTTGATCCATCCTGCAGTAAGGTATTTGAGGAAGAATGGGACAAACCAACAAAAGACTCACAGATTGAACTAATAACAGAGTAGTGATAGGAAAACAAGGTGTACCTATTAATGTGAAAACAAACTCATTCACTGACAGATGGTACAATGTAACAGAATCTGCACCACACATAACTCTGTTGGTCAACGAAGGCTTCGATTCCAAAGATTTGGGGCCAATGATGTTAACAGCAAACCAGGCTCCATGTCAAACAGCAGATGATCCTCTAATCTTTATAGCTAGACTAAACCATGATCAAAATCCTTGTGGAACTTCTCGACTTGCTAGACCACAAGTAGTGTCAATCCCAAAGAAACAGTGAAGCGTTGAAAAAGGACATGCTAGACCATGTCCCAGAACAGCTTTGATCAAAGCATGACACAGATGTAGGTCTGGTACAATCAGCAAGTTTAGTTGAAGTACATCTAAAACAAAATGTCAGATTGCCTAATCATCTACAATACTCAATAATGTGCGAAAACAAAGAGGATTCAAAAAGACATATGGGAGTCCCATTCAGCATCGGAAACAAATGAACGAGCTTATTTCTGCAATGATGCTTCCGTCAAAACTGACAGTGATTAAATCCCCAGTTCACCGTAAAGGTAACACTGACGTAATAAAAGGTAACAGCGCGGCAGATGAGGCAGTAAAAATAGCTTCTAAATGTGAAGTCGCTATCCTAAGTCCAGTAATTTCCTCCTCAATATTCTGTGGGTGAAGCCAGAGATCTTTTGTTGATTTTAATGGTGAAAAACAAAACACCTTTTTGTCTGCAACTTTCAGACACCTAAAGGTTTTGGGTCCAAACTGACTGGTTTTTAGAACTGTTCATGATCCCATCCCCCTTTCTGCTGCCACAATACTTTACTGTGGATCCGTTGTTCTTTTGGTGATGGACTGTGTGTTTGTTTGTTTTTTGACAAATTTAAGTTCAAGTTTGATTTTGTTTACTAGTTTCTGTCCTGTCTTTATATTCATTTTGGAGAAAAGTCCAGGTTTTGGAATCCTACTGTTTCTCCATGTTTTGCCAATTATTGATGACTGTCTTTCCTTTGCCATGGCATGCATTACTGCTGTGGATGTTTTTGGTAGCTTTCTCCTGAATTATACCTTATTTCAGTTAGATAATTTTGATCGGTTGTAGCCTCTCTAGAAACTTTGTCTTAAAGCTTTCATTAAAGGATGCAAATGGACAAATATCAAGAAACGCCTAACTTTATTTCTAGTTAAGCTTTTAGATAAGATAGATTCAGATTCACTTCAACTAATGACAGCTGCATACCCATGAAAGCAGAATCTTGGAACTGGATCAAAAGATGCATAAAGCAAAGTATTTCTCTCAAGATTTGCAAACTAATGCAAATAGTTTGCTGCAGCTTTTTTTAGGGATGAATGGCGCTCAGAGGTTAGAACAGTTGTCTTGCAATCAGCCTTTGGGCAACTTACAGTACATAATCCTGAACCTTTTTTCATACAGATCTGTGTATTGATCAGGGGTTGAGTTTACGGAATATCTTCTGTAGTTAACCGTTTCTTTAGATTGGTGATGGAAAAATCTGAAGGCCATCTGTCATTTCGACAGATTACAATTCACACCCCTAACCACTTGGTGCAAATGCTCAGACATTTTCAACTTTACGCACAGAGTACAGGTAACTAAATCAATTTAAAAAAAGATTCCCATGAGAGCATATATAATAATGGCTTGCATTTATATAGCGCTTTTCAAGACTCTCAAAGCGCTTTACAACTCCGTTATTCATTCATTCTCACACTGGTGGAAGCAAGCTATGATTATAGCCACAGCTGCCCTGGGGAAGACTGACAGAAGCGAGGCTGCCATATTGCGCCATCGGCCCCTCTGGCCAACACCAGTAGGCAAGGTAGGTGAAGTGCCCAAGGACACAACGACATGTAGCGGGTGGAAGCTGGAATCGAACCCACAATTTCTGGGTTGCAACTCTACCACTGAGCTACAGCCGCCCTTCATCTGAGCATGATCTCAGAGCTGGACACCGTACTCAAAGCATCCTGCAAACCGGGAGCTGACAGCGAGCTAAAGAGTTACTGAGGTGGAGCGCAGCACTCCCAAGAGTCCGGTGTCCTGCCAAACACCGGTGCATGTTGGAGCTTGCGGGTCAGGAAGCAGCTTGTTCAGAGAGTCTTTCCAACTTCTGATCACTTCTATTGGAGAAATGTACCCTGATTTCAAAACTGTGGTTGAAGTGGCGCTTTATTCCAGTCTCCCGTGTGGCAGAGGTGTTATAAAACAACAAGCTTCGAACATGTCGAAGGAGCTCTGTTCAATTCTTCATTTAAATTGCACAACTGTTAACTTAACCGTCCACCTTAAATGATTCCCCAGGCAAGGAAGGCATTGATGAGGGAAAATTATAGCATGACATTCTGGGAGGTTTACTTTCCTTTCACATGTAAAAGTAGACTTAAAATACAAACATGCACATCAGTAAAGAATCAGTTTATAATCTTTCTATATATTTCAAATAACATAATGTCTGTCATAAATATTGGTTACAAAGAAATTATATAAGTACAGCAGTTTGTGGGGCAATAAGCCCTTTGGTCAGAGGTCCCGCCCAGACTATTATGATAAAAAAATACCAGAAGAAAAAGAGCAGACTGCACAATGTACTACATCCAAAAGTTTGCATCAACAGAAGGGGATGTTACCAGGATACAGCATTTACACCACCTCTTCTTCTCAATAACAAAGATATGCTCCAATTATATCTGTCAGGTGTTGCAAGTTTTTAATGTTTGGGTGAGAGCAGGGTAGCAATATTCTTCCAAATTAAATTCTGTTTAACAATTAACAGCAAGAAAAGGATATAAAGATGAACAGAACATTTTCATTAAATCAAACTTTATTTATAAAGCGCTTTTCATACAAAGATTGCAACTCAGAGTGCTTTACAGATTAAAATGACCCCACATAAACCACATTCCCATCCCTCCCCCACAGATTTAAAAGCATAGCATGATCACAATTATACCCCCTCCCCCCAACCCAACCCCCACGCACACACACAGTTAAATGCAACAGTAAAAAAGGGACATAGGGCCGAGTACAGATGAGCCAGGTAAGGCAAGGAAACGCCATCAGAGGAGCCATCTGGACCGGCAGACCCAGGGCGCCCAGAGGAGGCGAGGCCGAGACCCCTACCTCCACCTAAGGGTTACCTGGAGAGCACCCAGAGCCGTAAGTGAGGACCATAGTACTGGAAAGATGCCTCACCGTGTGTGTGTCCTGACTTTAAGGATAACACGGCTGCCAGTGGACCGCAGAGACGACGAAGGTTCATATGGTAAAAGTAATTCTGAAAGATAAGAAGACCCAAGACCATTAAGACACTTAAAAGCCTTTAAAAGCACCTTAAAATCAATCCTAAAACATACGGGGAGCCAATGCAGTGAATTTAAGATAGGTTTAATGTGTTCTCACCTCCTGGTCTTCGTCAGAACACGTGCTGCTGAATTTTGTAGAAGCTGTAAACCTGAAATACTCTTTTTGGAAAGACCAGAAAGCAGGGCATTACAGAAAATCTATTCGAGCTTTCGGAATTATCAAAAATATTAGCCTCCTCTAAACCTTCAATTTGTATGTTGGACCCAATCCCAACCAAACTATTTAAAGAAGTGTTCCATTTGGTTCCTGGCCCCATTTTGGATATGATGAATCTATCCTAAGTAAACGGATACGTACCACAGGAATTTAAAATAGCTGTAATTAAACCTTTACTCAAGAAACCTTCCCTTGATCAAGATGACTCAGTGAATTACAGACCTGTATCTAACCTTCCTTTCTTATCCAAAGTCCTTGAGAAAATTGTTGCTAATCAAATCTGTGAGCATCTAAACAGTAACGAGCTGTTTGAAGAGTTTCAATCAGGTTTTAGAGCTCATCATAGCACTGAAACAGGACTGGTGAAGGTTACTAATGATATTCTCATGGCCTCAGATAATGGACTTGTGTCTGTTCTGGTTTTGTTAGATCTCAGTGCTGCTTTTGACACAGTCGATCATAATATTCTCTTAGAAAGGCTTGAACATGTTGCAGGGATCAAAGGAACAGCACTAGGCTGGTTTAAATCAGATTTGTCTGACAGATTCCAGTTTGTTCATCTAAATGATCAATCTTCTTCACTCTCAAGGGTTACTTGTGGAGTTCCACAGGGTTCTGTGCTTGGACCAATTCTGTTTACCATATATATGCTCCCAATTGGTAGAATCATTAGACAGCATGGGATAAGTTTCCACAGTTATGCAGATGATACACAACTATATTTATCCATAAATCCTGATGAACCCAGTCAGTTAGGTAGATTACAGGCATGTCTGGAAGACATAAAAACATGGATGACCCTAAACTTTTTGCATTTAAATTCTGACAAAACAGAAGTTGCTGTCTTTGGACCAGAAGTTCTAAAACAGAAACTGATTAGTCAATCACTTCATCTGGATGGCATTAAATTGGCCCCCAGTAATAACGTAAAGAACCTCGGCGTTATTTTTGATCAAGACTTGACATTTAAATCCCATATTAAACAGGTTTCTAGGATTTCCTTCTTTCACCTCCGGAATATTGCTAAAATTAGAAACATCCTGTCCAGGAGTGATGCTGAGAAACTAGTCCATGCATTTGTTACCTCAAGGCTGGACTACTGTAATTCTTTACTATCAGGTAGTCCACAAAATGCCATTAAAAGCCTTCAGTTGATCCAAAATGCGGCAGCAAGAGTTCTGATGAATATTAAAAAGAGAGATCACATTTCTCCTGTTTTAGCTTCCCTTCATTGGCTCCCTGTTAAATCCAGAATAGAATTTAAGATCCTTCTTCTTACATACAAAGCCCTTAATAATCAAGCTCCATCATACATCAGAGATCTAATTGTTCCTTATGTTCCTAACAGAGCCCTTCGCTCTCAGACTGCAGGTTTACTTGTAGTTCCTAGGATTTCTAAAAGTAGAATGGGAGGCAGATCTTTTAGTTATCAGGCTCCTCTCCTGTGGAACCCGCTCCCAGCTTTAGTCCGTGAGGCAGACACTCTATTTACTTTTAAGGCCAGGCTTAAAACTTTCCTTTTTGATAAAGCTTATAGTTAGAGTGGCTTAGGTCATCCTGAGCTATCTCTGTAGTTATGCTGCTATAGGCTTAGACTGCTGGAGGACAGACTTACCAATTTTCTTCACTCTGCTACTTCCTTTTCTCCTACGACTCTCCAGTTGTATTACAGTACATTCTGCTATTCAGACTGTTAACTTTGTTTTCTCTCAGTGTTTTTCTCTTCATAGAAGATATACCTGGTCTGGTATCCTGCTTGGCTGCAATGCCCTGTTGGACGGGGGGCATTGACTTTTTACTTTTTGTAACATAGAAAGTTCTCTTATATCAGATCTTCTGTTCCTTCTGTGTTTCTGCTCTGTCTTCTCAAACCCCCAGACGGTCGTGGCAGATGGCCGCTCCTACTGAGCCTGGTTCTGTTGGAGGTTTCTTCCTGTTAAAGGGGAGTTTTTCCTCTCCACCGTCGCTACATGCTTGCTCAGTATGAGGGATTGCTGAAGGATTGCTGTGGTTGGCAAGTCTGCATCAACGGGGCCCAACCTCACGCCAATGACTGACGCAACCTGCTGGGATTCTTTAAATAGGAAACTTTTTAACTGATTGGAATGTTTGTATAAATCTATTGAAATTACTTCTTGTTAAGTGCCTTGAGATGACATGTGTTGTAAATCGGCACTATATAAATAAACTGAATTGAATTATTATTTATACAGTTAATAAAGAGTTTTAATATATGCATACACTTGAATATACAAATACAGAGAGAGTAACAAGGATACATACTTAACCCAAAACTCTCCAATAACCCCAGGAAAAGTTGCTAGATTTTTTGCTAGTCGCTTTTTTGAAAAATATAGCAACAAAGACGCTAAAATGCCAACACTGTCTGCAACTCACCACTCATCTTCACTCATCTTGTCCTCTCCACTACAATGGAAGCTCATGATAAGCAGGCCTACAGACAGCCAATCGATGTCCACCTCAGGGTGTCAGGTGAATGCCATTGTGGCTCAGGAGGAAGGAGTTCGTCTTGTAACCGGAGGGTTGCCCCCACTCTGTCCGTCTCAGTCGTTGTGTCCTTGGGCAAGACACCTCACCCTACTGCTGGTGGTCATAGGGCCTGGTGGTGCCAGTGTTCACAGCCTTGCGTCTGTCAGTGTTCCCCAGGTGGCTGTGGCTACAATGTAGCTTACCATCACGAATGGGTGAATGACTGAATGTAGTATGAAGTGCTTTCGGGTCCTCAAGGACTAAATAAAGCGCTATACAAGTACAGGTCATTTACGATTAAAAAACACAGTGGGCTGTAATTTCTTGATCACAATTAACAAGAACAATTTGACACCCCTAGTCAAAATGTACAAAACTGACATGCCCCAAGGTGAAATTATGTTTTTACAAGATCCTGACTCATTGTAGCTGAAGACAACTGCCTGCCAAACCCACAGAAGACCTTTTGCTTCTTCTTTTTTACTTTAAAATGATGCTCTACTTTGGGTTTGACTTATCACATTAACCCTAAATAAAAACATTGAGGTCGGTGGTTTAAACTTGACACAATATGAAAAGTTTTAAGGGATGTAAATGCTTCTGCAAGACACTGTATGTGACAAAACTTAATTTAAAAATTAATATTAAATGATTTAAGTCTAAAGACACTCCCACCAGAGGTCGTGATAGTATTTTTTGTTTTTCTGTCATTTTGACTGAAGGGATAAAAAAAATCTGGTCATTATCTATATTTACCTGTTAATTCTTTAAATGATAATAATGACATATTTAGGAGTGTTTAAGTTTCATTTATTTGAAGTAATATACAATCCAAGCAAGCTGAACAGAGAATCTACATGAAGCAGATTTATAATAATGGCTTAGATTTATATAGCACTATTCGAGACCCTCAAAGCACTTTACAACCCCATTAATTATTCACTCTCACATTCACACACACTGGTGGAAGGAAGCTACGATTGTAGTTTGTCAGTCTGCCCTGGGGCAATCGTACTCCAACACCAGTAGGCAGGTAGGTGAAGTGTCTTGCCCAAGGACACAACATGTAGCAGGCAGAAGTAGGAACTGAACCCACGATTTCTGGGTCGCAGGCCAACAACTCTACCACTGAACTACAGCCACCCTGATTAATAGGTTACATGTATTAATTATAAAACATTTCACCTGCTGTGGCCTGAACGCTCCACATGGAACTGAACTGAACTCCTGCTTGTGGGTGATGGAGGCAGTCTCCAGTGTGCACTTTGTTGCAACACTGGAGACTGGAATTACATGTGCCACTTCAGCCATCCATCCATCCATTATCTGTGCCCGTCCATTCTATGCAGGGGTTGCGGGGGGGGACACGCTGGTGCCTATCTCCAGCAGTCATGGGGTGAGAGGCAGGGTACACCCCAAACAGGTTGCCAGTCAATCGCAGGGCCCACTTCAGCCAAACTTTTGAAATCAGGGAAAATTTCTTCAGTTGAAGCAATCCAAATTTGGCAAGACTCTGAACGAGGGCTTTCCTGATCACTTCACTAAGAGGAAATCCCGCAGCATGCGCTCTTTTTGGAAAAAACATTTTTAATCAGTGGTTCTGTTAACGCTGGTCTGTGCAGTCACAGATGTGCTCCAAAGCCTTTCTAATTCTTCAACACGTTGTCAGCTCCCAGATAGCGAGAGTCATTGGGTACGATGTCCAGGTCTGAGATGACGCTCACGGGAATATTTTTTTGATTGATTTAGTTACCTGATCTCCATGCGTAAAGTTGAAATTGTCTGCACATCTGAAGCAAGGTATTTTGTACTTGTACCTTGCAGGTCATTGATCCATGGACCTTTGTATGAACAGTGACTAAAAACCAAACATGCACAATAAGAGACAGTCTACTTCTTCAGGATCTGGTGCCTCTGCCTAATTTAGAACCAAACAATTGGTTCCAGGTCAGCCGAGATTCTTTGCTGGAACAAACCACAGGGGGGGTCAATCGATAGAAGCTGAAATCATTACAATCCTGTTAAAAAGTTTAGACTAAGACAGTGGTGGTTCTATGGAGGGAATACTATCTACTCCTGAAGGCCCTGAAGAAGCTGCAGGTGGTTTAGGTCGAGAACAATAAATAATATTGGGCTAAGAATGTATGCTGCTATTGTCTAATATAAATATTAGACATTAGTTCTTGTAGTAGTAACAAACATAAGGCTTTAAGCTGACTGTCTAATTCAGCTGTTTCCTCCTCGCTGGTGGCTAAAAGTTAGGTAGAAATCTTCAGCTTTTTAATAATGCCATAATATCTCCGGTTGACTCAAAGTGTAGATTTTCTCTTCATGACAGCATCAAGTCACAAGCCTTCTTTTAGTGTTAAAGAACTCTGACTATCGGATTATCATAATGGATCCCTATTCAGCATACCCACAAAATAATGAGAGGATTCAAATGCTTTAGAACCGTACGAAAGGTGAAAACAGCTTGATGGAAAGAAGGGGAAATCTGAATGAACAGAAATTAAGTAGGATGAAATAAGGAGAAGTAAGGATGGCAGTAAAATGGGGGTGGGGAGTAGATTCAAGGGTGAGAAAGGGCCAGTGAATATCGTCCAACGAAACCCCCAAATAAAGGAGAATGGGTAGGCAATGTGGAAGGAGAACAAGGGAGGAGGAGGGTTGAAATGATGAAGGAATGGATGAAGGGTTGGTGTAAGGGTTTGGAGCAGGAGGGTGGTTTTGGGTGACAGGCCTCATTCAATAAACCTCTATTCTTCCCCCTGCTGCCTTCTCTTTTCATGCAAAACAGGCCTGTTCAACCTCCTAGCCATCCGTCACACAGAGAAAGACCATGGCAGGCCTTTTGCGAGTCTCACACTCACATAATCCACCCACCCCACTCTACGATCCAGCACCCAACAGGGGGTGGAGTGGGTAACAAGACGGTATATGTGTGTTGGACAGCTGGGGGATGGGCAAAGGGTACCTTCACCACAAAAAGTGAAGAAGGGCCACCTAGTCTAAGCGCAAGATTAAAAAGTAGAGCGAGTTAACATGTTTTGAGGTAGTTATATTGGGGCCCCTGGAGAAATAGAAAGGTTAACCTCTCTGGGGCATTCCAAACCATCTCACCCAATTCACATTCAAACATTCATTTAAGACAGCTATATTTTATCTGTACTTTGAAATATTTGGTTACTATTTCAGGCCCAAAGTCACTTGTGAATTCAGATTTTTTTTATTGATTTATTCTCTTTGACAAAGTTATGGAAAGCATAGGCATTCCTGCAGAAGTGGCAGGCCTACAGCACTCCCCTTGTGTTGCCTGAATGATACAGCAGCTTACATCTAGGGAAATTTAGTACCTAAACATAAAGCAGCAGTCAATAATATTGCCTATTACTTTGAGCAGAAATCATAAAAAGAAGAATAGTGTTAGCAGTAAAAAATTTTAGAGGGAAATAAAAATAATACAGCATACAGTATGTCACGTTGTTTTTGTTAAAGCTAGCATTAGCTAGCAACTACAGGAAGTTATAAAGTTTAAAGTTCAGCCTTCAGGTGTTTCTTTAAAATAAGCTAACAGCTTACAGAGACTAACTGAATATTTTATGATCTACTCTTATAGGTTATTATAGTAGTGAGTATTTTGTAGCTGTCGGTGTTGGCATTGCTGAGAAGGTTGCTCTAAACATGGTGATTATACACACATTTTGAAGAATGTCCATGTTTACAGAAAGCAATAGAGTATAATAATAACAATAATAATAAATCCTGTCACTACAGTTTATCCGTTTGTTTTTGTTAAGCTTGCTCACAGCTTTCTAAATCAGCCATACTTCTGCAGAGACTAAGCTTTATCTTCATACTATATTAATTAGCTGGCAATGCTCTGCTGCTTAGTAAAAATGAAGAAAAGCACACTAATGTAAATTGCTGCTTTTGATATTTGGTAAATAATATGGGACAAAAGTTGCATGCAAAATAGCATATGATGTCTGCCACTAGGTTTGCACAGTTTATATGTCTGGAATGTGAAGTAATTCATTTATTTTACTGATTAGTTTGGTTTATGCTTAGATTGTTTATTATTGCCAATCAGCAATAATTTATATCTGATTAAATATTAACCTATATAATCTAATGACTATATACAGTCTAATTCAGTCCAAATTAAAGCGATTCAACCCTACTTAATCTAATACAATCACACACTGTCGAGTACAACAGTTTGATACAATGTCAATTAGTAGAGTTGTCCATCTAATTCAGCAGACTCCGCTGAATCCTGGCTTTGATGCACTCCTTCATCCTGAGCAAGGATAGTGGAGAGGAACAACTGCCAGTCACCAAGAAGAAACCTCCAGCAGAACCAGCTTCATGATGAGCAGCTATCTATCTCTAACTGAGACAGACAGACAGATAGAAATGAATGAATGGCAATGTCTGCAATGGGACCAGGAACAACTGATTAGAATTTGGGGGTGATTTGGATCACAACATTGGGTGGTGGAGGTCTGCGCTCTCCGAGGGCTTTTAGTTGTAAATGTGAAGGGAGAGTAAAGACGATGTAGTCAACTGACTTCTCAGGATGGCAGCTCCACTCTGAACTCCCACTAAAAGAAGAAGTTCTTCATCCTATCTTAAAGGCATCATCAGGCCAGCCCATGGAGAAAGCTCTGCTCAGCCTCCTGCAGCACATTGTTTTGGTCATTCACTCCAGATCCCATGACCATAAGTGAGCAGTCTCTCCTTCACACTTGGCTGCAAACTATTCCAATGCACATCAAAGGGAATACCTTGAAAACACCAATTGAACCACACCTTCAAAAAGCAAAGGTTTGAATCTGAACATCCAAAAGCAGACACTCTGCTGTCCCCGACTACGTATTAAAATCCTGTCCTTGAACACCACAAAGTGACAAGGAGAAGATGTAGATATAGGTCTCACTTTAAAGATAGACCAGAAGATGAGACCAGCAATGGAAGTGACCCTGACACACAACCCTCCAGCAGCACTAGACATACATACAACTACAGTGGTGTGAAAAAGTATTTTCCCCCTTCCTGATTTCTTATCTTTTTGTATGTTTGTCACACTTAAATGTTCCAGATCATCATACAAATTTAAATATCAAAGACAACAAGAGTAAACACAAAATTAAGGGAGGAAAAAAATCCAACCCTACATGTCCCTGTGGGACAAAGTGATTGCCCCCTATTAAAACATAACGTAACAGTGGTTTATCACACCTTAGTTCAATTTCTCCAGCCACATCCAGGCCTGATTACTGCCACATCTGTCCTCAATCAAGAAATCACTTCAATCAGACCAGCCTAACAAAGTGAAGTAGATCCTCAAAAGATTATGCTGAGATCCAAAGAAATTCAGGAACAAGTAAGAAAGAAAGTAATTGAGTTCTGTCGGTCTTGAAAGGGTTCGGAAATCATTTCTTAAGCTTTGGGACTCTAGCGAACCAAAGTGAGAGACATTATCCACAAATTGTGAAAAATGGAACATTGGTTAGCCTTTTCCAGGAGTGGCTGACTGACCAAAATTATTAGTGGCCTTGTCAAAATCCTGACCTGAATGCTATTGATATGCTGTGGCATGATCACCTTAGAAAGGCAGTTCATGCTGGAAAGCCCTCCAATATGGCTGAACAACAACAATGCTGTAAAGATGCCTGGGTCAAAATTCCTCCACAGCTGGAAAAGACTCATTACAAAGTTAGGCTTGATTGCAGTTGTTGCTGCTAAAGGTGGGCCAACCAGTTATAAGGTTTAGGCCAGGGGTCTCCAACCCTGGTCCTAGAGAGCTACTGTACTCCAGGTTTTATGTCAGAGGCATCAGCACACCATCCTACTCACTAATCATTGTCTGCTCCTGTCTCCAATCTGTCACACCTAATCCTCCTTCCCTTTTGTCTGAACCCTTTACTTCC
This sequence comes from Valencia hispanica, assembly GCA_963556495.2. NCBI lineage: Eukaryota > Metazoa > Chordata > Actinopteri > Cyprinodontiformes > Valenciidae > Valencia > Valencia hispanica. Next base: position 4,451,719 of record OY747714.1, on the reverse strand, counting down.
TCTCACTCCCCGTCGGATCATTGATGTCTTTTCCTTCTGTCTCACCCTGCTGTACTCCCTCATTCGTATCAACCGGGTGTCCTGTATCATTGTTCCTGCCTTCTTCAACATCATCCCCATCACCATTATTTAATAAAGAACCTTGGACCTTACCCACGTCTGCGTGTGGATCCATGCTACATCCTGACACACACCTAACGTTGTAGGTGCATCCCTGCTCCAACACTGCTGAATCAAATGAATGACTTGTTAGCAGGCCTTTGCCAAACTTATAGTATGCTGCAGAGATAATTCAGTTCAGTTATATTCAGCTGTGTTGGAGCAGGGAATCATCTTAAACCTTCTGGACAGTAGTTCTCGAGGACCAGGGTTGGAGTTCCCTGGTAGGGGGTAACCACTTTGGCACACAGGGCCATTTGGGTTCAGATTCTTTCCTCCTTTAATAAGAAACAGACTTCATTTAAAAACTACATTTTATGTTCACTTGTGATGTATTTGCCTGATATTTAAACTTGTTTGATCACCTGAAGTATTTAAAGTGACCAACATGCTAAAAAATAAGAAATCAGGAGGGGAGCAAACACTTTTTCACACAACTGTATATATTACTCCCTTTATTCTGGCAGTGAGGGAACATCTATATGGTCTCTGCTGCCACCACCAGGAATTCGACTGTGAGAGCGGTCACTCAGGCAACCCAATCAACTTATTTCTGTTCAGTCGATTCCTGAAATGGTTTCAGCAGTTGCACTGGTTTATATCCAACCAGTCTCAAAAAGAAAAAAAAGGAATTCAGGAGTGATGATTTGGTATTATACATGATTTTCTCCATCAAAGGGAAGTAGAAAAAAAATGTTATTTTCAAGAATAGAAAATTTTACTTTTTATCCTGATTGTGTAAGTTGTATGACTGAAATTTACTAACCCCACTTATGTAAAAACATAAAAATCTTAGTGTACATATACTGAATATGAAGAAATCGATAAAGACTTTTTTGAAATATTCTTATTTGCGTGTTTGCATCTAGCAAATATAAATAATGCTGGTCATCTTGACCTAAAACAGGAAAAATTAGTCTGATTTAAGAAAAAGGAATTATGGTGATGTAAAAAAGAAAGGTTATGGATTGGTTTGCACAGTGTTTGTAAAACAATATATGGTTTAGATTGGCTCTATGAAAGCTGTCTGATGAAAGTTCTCTATAAATTCACCACAGAATATTCAGGACAGAATATTCTAATGCAGGTGGTTACTGTCATTGTTTCTCAATAATTGCTAAGAATTTTCCAAAAAGAACTAATAAAAAAAACTATAAATATTTTAAAGTTTTTTTTTGCTTTCATTTCTGCTCTGATTTAATTTGACAATGCATTTAACAGCTACAGCTTCCAACTGCATCACAGTGCTCCAGATATTGTTACACATGCAGAGGTAGAGAGGTCTGCTAAGTAAATGCATCCAGCAAATCAATGGATGGATGTGCTTTAACTTTCTCCAGCTGAAAAGAAACAAAACAGAAGTAATCACTTTTGGACCCAAAGAGGAACAATCAACAGTCAGCACACAGCTTCAGTTAATCCAGCTAGAAACTACTGATCAGGCCTGAAACCTAGGTGTAGTAATGGACTCAGACCTGAACCTCCAGGGTCACATAAAGGCAATAACAAGGTCAGCCTTCTATCGCCTGAAGAACATTTCTAGGATTAAAGAACTGATGTCGCAACAGGACCTAGAAAAACTCATCCATGTGTTTATCTTTACTCGGACTGATTACTGCAACAGCGTCCTCACAGGTCTGCCTAAAAAGTCAGTTAGACAGCTGACATATTTTTTATTTGTGCTTCGTGCTTTATTTCTGTTTTTACTTTATCCTAAATTCATGTCATGTTTTTTTTAAGTCTCATACGCTTTGTCTGTGTTTTTTTTCTACTTTATCCATCATGTAAAGCACCTTGAATTACCTTGTTGTAGAAAGTGTGCTATACAAATAAAATTGCATTGCCTTGTCTTTTCTTAGTTCAGAAGAGGATGTTTAGAGACATAAAACTGATGAAAGTTAAGTGTGAGATGTATAGGTACACTCAAATTCGTCATCCTTCTGCTGTAGAAAGTGAAGTTACAGGCACCATTGTGGTGTGAACAAGTGTGAGTATTTAACCCCGATCCTGGTCTGACTGAATTGGCTGGCAGTACAGTACTTGATCCTTATTAAGATCCTTGTTTTACTTTTAAGTCCCTGGCAGGTACAGCACCATCCTACCTCTCTTGTTTAGTTTCAAAATACTTCCCTTCAATGTCCCTTTGCTCTTCAGACCAGTGCATGTTGCTGGTTCTGATAACTAGATGCAAGAACCTGAGGGGATCGTGCATTTGCTGTGCTGGCTCTGAGACTTTGGGACGAACTGCTGCCGGCTATTAGAGGTTATTTCCTTATAGAGTTTTAAAGCCAAGTTATTTTTGCACCACCGCGTTTTATCTTCTGCCTCGCAGGCCTTTGTTTTTAAGCTGGTCTTGATTGTTGAAATTTGTTAGCATGTCCTCCTGATTGTTTTTTGTCTTGTACCTAATTAGTGTACAGCACTTTGGGGCCCCTTGATTGGTGCTTTATAAATGAATAAATGAAGTGTTGAAGTTTGCCAGTGAACATGTGAACATGATTCAGAGAAGGCTCACAAGAAAATGTTGTGGTCAGATGATATATACATAGTGTATACTGACAAAAACTTGGGCGTGAGTTTTGACTCTGAACTGACTTTTATTCCTCACATAAAAAATATTACTAAAATAGCTTTTTAATCATGTAAAGAACATCGCCAGAGATGCCCATTCTCTCTCTGGCCAATACGGAGACGCTGATGCATGTTTTTATCACCAGTAGGTTTGATTACTGTAATGCCCTGCTTTCTGGTCTTCCCAAAAAGTATATCTCAGGTTTACAGCTTTAACCAAATTCAGCAGCACGTGTCCTGACTAAGACCAGGAGGCAGGAACACATTACACCTGTCTTAGAATCCCTGAATATTGTCTCCCCGTATGTTTTAGGATTGATTTTAAGATTCTTTTAATAATTTTTAAGTGTCTTAATGGTCTTGGGCCTTCTTATCATTCGGAATTTCTTCTACCGTATGAACCTTCGCGGTCTCTGCGCTCCTCTGGCAGCCGTCTCCTTGTCACCCCCAAAGTCAGGACACACACTCATGGTGAGGCGTCTTTCCAGTTTTATGGCCCTCACCTCTGGACAGGCTGCCAGAGGACCTCAGGGCTGCAGAGAACGTTCATGTTTTTAAGAGCAGGCTCTAGACTCACCTTTTAAACATAGCTTTTAACTGAATATTATTTATTAAATCTGTTTAATTACTCTGCATGTTTTGATTGAATTTCTTTTTAGCTTTTAGCTGGCTATTTATCAAATATTGTTTATCTGCTTTATATTTTTATTTGATCATATCTTATAATTGTTTTAATTTTAATATTTTAACTTATTTTAGTCTTCCTTCCAGTGTTTCCTCTGTGGGAGCCCTCTGCCTCGGGGGCGGTGGTCGGCTGTGGCTGCCTTGGTGCTCTCCAGGTGGTGCTTGGGTGGAGATGGGGGCACCAGCCCTCCCTCCTCTGGGCTCCCTGGGTCAGTGCCTTGGCTGCTGCTGTTGACCTGCTGCTGCCGATGTAGATGGCTCCCATGATGATGTTTCCTGGCTCATCTGTACTCAGCCCGTTCTGCTTTTGTCTATTGTTGCTTTTATGTGTGTGCGTGCATGGGAGATGGGGGGTTATAGTTGTGGTGATGTTTTTTACTTTTGGGTTTTGGGAAAGGGGTGGGGGGGTTGTGGGTCATTTTAATCTGTAAAGCACTTTGAGACACTTTGTTGTGGTTTGAAAAGCGCTTTATAAATAAAGTTTGATTTGATTTGAAAAAGTTAGAGATATTTAACATTTGGGTGAAATCTCAGGATGGACCTAAAATGACCTTTAACCTTTCCAGGTGAACCTAATGTGACCTTCTCTAAGCTTTTAAATGCACATGTCCAACTGTTCAATGTTTCAGAACTTTTTGCGCAACTTGCTGTTCTTTAACAAATAGTTTAGTGGAAACATTTACAACAGGTGTTTGATTCATGAGTCCACTAATAAATTCCCTGCTTCAATCAGTATTTGTATTTAAACAGTCCTCCTCATCATGATGTTCACATTCTGACGTGATGAGACCAAGACGACGCCCAACAACTGATCAACAGAACCTCGTCATTGCAAGGCTTCAAACAGGATGTTCTCAGATGGAAGTGGCCACTGAGCTTAGAGTGTCACAGAGTGTCATCAACAGGTTGCAACAGAGAGACTGGAAGAGTCATAGAGAGACAAAGAAGTGGACGTCCTTTGACCACATCCCACACTGATGAGCGCTTCATTCAGAACAGTGCCCTGCAGAACCGGATAATGAATGCCACACAACTCTTGGCGCATATTAAAGGAGGTCATAGGCACCCAAGTGACCATGAGATACCATGAGGAACCGTTTACATCAGTGTGCTCGACAACCTGCAAGGGTACCTGAACACACCACCAGCCACAAGTGCATCCTCTTGCATTGGCCAAGGAGCATTTACGCTGGGCAGGGGGAACAGCGGTCCTAAGAACTGTTGTTAGAGTGAATTCTTTTCCCTGGAATAAAGCGAGGAGAAGAGTAATGTTCAACAAAATCCAATCAAATTAAACAGAGATTCACCGACATCATGTAGATTGACATAGACACCTGTAAAAGGGTGCTTAATTTAGCGTTACACACTGTTATAAAGGAAATGTGAGAAGATCTTGATTGGCTAAAACTATTTGAGGCATGCCATGTTTTAGCTTATATAGCAACCCAATCGTTGGCTCCCTGGTTAAGAGGCCAAATCCCAGGAGGTTCTTCTTCCAGGAATTTATCCACCCCTCAAATGGCTTTAATCCAGTGACCTGCAAAAAGGTGCTATCTGTGGCTTGCTTCTACTCTGTCTCTGAAGTCATTAACCTTTTCTGATCTTCTCCTGTCTCTACTTCTTGTTGTTAACTCCAAGAGTAAACTGTATAAGTATAAAATTCTGCTTTAGTCCTGGCTCATGTTACATACAGTGTTTTCAGTGTTATAGCAGACTCACGATAATTAATATTAAATTAACAGTAATTAAAAATTAAGATGATTAAGTTTAGCAATTAAACTAATTAAGCATGATGGTAGTGGTGGTGTGGGCAGGTGTGTCTAATCAATACAGAACTGCCCTACACTTTGTGAATCATACAGTGAAAAGCCCAAACTACCTGAATAACATCATTAATCCAGACATTGTGCCCCTGCATGAACAACACAGGCCTGATTTCATCTTCATGGACAACAATGCTCCAGCTCATCAAGGTCGCAATCATTTGGGAACCGCTGCTGGAGACTAGGGTACATTGTTTGAGATAGTGAAATCACCATTGCATGCTTTACTCTTAAATGCCCCATTTTCATGATATAATATCATTGTTGCTTGAACTTTTTGTGTTTTTCATGAATTTAACACAAAAGCTAAATATCCCTAACTTCTTGCCAGTTATATACACATACATACTCAGATGATCCTGCAATTGTCGGGTGTATCAGAGATGGACAAGAAGCTGAATACAGAGAGCTGGTGGACCGCTTTGTGACATGGTGTGGAAACAATCGTCTCACCTTGAATGTGAACAAAACAAAGGAGATGATTGTAGATTTCAGAAGAAACAGGGATAAGTCAAACACTGTTTCCATCATGGGAGAAGAAGTGGAGGTGGTTGAGGAGTATAAATACCTCGGAGTTCACCTTGACAACAGACTGGACTGGAGGCGCAACAGTGAAACCGTCTACAAGAAGGGACAGAGCAGACTGTACTTCTTGAGGAAGCTTAGGTCCTTCAAGGTTTGCAGCAAGATGCTGCAGATCTTCTACAAGTCTGTTGTGGAGAGTGTAATCTCTTCAGCCGTCATCTGTTGGGGTAGCAGCATCAGAGCCAGGGATTTAAAAAGGCTCAACAACCTGATAAAGAAGGCTGGTTCTGTTCTTGATAGATAGAGATGATAATGCAAAGAAGCATTCTTCATCAAATTAAAAAAATTATGGACAACCCTGAGCATCCTCTTCATGAGACAGTAATACAACAACAGAACGTCTTCAGTCGGAGGCCTCTTCCGTTTCGCTGCAATACAGACCGCTACAGGAAATCCTTCCTGCCCACAGCCATCATCATCTATAACAACTCCTTAAAGAATTAATTATATGAGCTATACCAACACTTAATTTCCCTCTGGGATCAATAACGTATTTTTGAATTTGAATTTGAATCAATACAAAAAGGCATTGGTACAAACACCAGAGAATCCAAACGGCAGCTGCTGGTTTACTGAACAGTCGCTACATAACTACAAAACCAGACCAATTGTCGGTAGTGATAAAAACAACAACATATGTCTCAATGCAATACACGTTGATCCTGGAATACCTGAAGCTGTACAAGGTCAACAACACTCTAAGAGCCTTTTTTTGCAAAGTCCATGAGACCGCTTCAAGCAACTGTCCAAGTCTCTATAAAATGTGGCATATACCAAGGAGATGGTTTATTCCCACTGCAGTTCTGCATAGACCTGTACCCCTCAGCCAACTAATCAACAAGACTGGCCATGGATACTGACTCAGAGATGAGGGTCACCATCAGTCACATTCTATATAGATGACATCAAGCTGTATGCTAGAGTGAGCGACACATCGACTCAGTGATCCACATCACCAGAGGATCTACAGCAGGCATGCCCAATCCTGGTCCTCAAGATCTACCATCCTACAAATTTTAGATGAAGCCCAGCTCCAACACACCTGAATAAAATTGTTCAATTCTCTCATCAGCAGTCTGTCAGCTCTGCAGATGCCTGGTAACGAGGCCTTCATTTGATTCAGCTGTGATGAGAAGGGATGCACCTAAAAGTCGCTGGATAGTAGATCTTGAGGACCAGGATTGGGCACCCCTGATCTACAGCATGTCAATGTCATTCAGGCTGGAGAAATGTAGATGGTGACAAAGAGCAAGAAGGTAATCCACATGGAGAGAACTGCACTCCCACAAGGTAAATAGTCGATGGTGAGGAGAGCTAAAAGTACCTTGGAATTCCAGACAATGGAAACTATTCCATTATGGGAGAAGGGGTGATGGTGGTGAAAGAGTATAGATACCTCGATGTTCACCTGGACTACAGGCTGGTCTGGTTTGCAACAAAAAAGGTGTCTACAATATGGTACAGGAGACCCTTCCTGCAATTGATTAATCCTAATATTGAACAGAAATAGTTAAATGTATATTAATAAAGCATGTACAATTATTTTGAAAATCTTATTAATCATTGCATTATGCAGGACAGGAACTGTTAAATAACAGAATAAGTGTTACTTTTACTGGTTTTTGTCTTATAATTAATTTGGCATCTTATTTTCACAAGTATTTACATAAACATTTTGAAGTTGTCATCTACTTGTTAATTTTCGGGATTGTGGCAAATTTGGCGCTCATTCCAGAATGAGTGGAGAATGGTGTTTACTAACTACCTTTTTACAGCGAGGTGGCGCTAATGCCTTATTTTGGGGGTTGCAACTCTGAAGGGGGGGAAAAAGAGGAAGAAAACGAAGAAGAAGGAGCCGAATTGTGGCTGTTCCATACTGGTTTAGTTGAATGAGGCTAAAGAGCAGCTAAAGTTTGTGTTTGGTCTTTAAAAAATTACAAAGAATTAGGTCCAGTATTCGGTCAGAAAGTCTGAGGCTGAGGGGTAAGAAGTTTATCGCTGTATCCAGCTGGTTGAGGCATGCACCCGCCGACTTTTTCATGCAATTCTTGGAGCATGCTAAGTGCTTAGCTAGGTTAAGATAACGTTGCTAACAGCTAACACGTTTGCACGGAAAGATAATAAATGATCAAAGGCCTATTGGGATTAAATTTCATGCATGATGTTTTCTACTTGTGATGTAAATGACCTTGATTTGTTTCTATTCCGGATGAAAGCGGTTTTTCAGATAGGGTCGGGGATTTTATCTTGCGTTTGGAAGCTATCGTTGCTAGCTCTGTTCGCGCACAGCGCCGAGGTGGACTGTTGAATGAATTCATGGTGTTTAGCAGTTTAACCACACCACAGCTAAACCGAGAAATGCATTTAAAAGTATTTTCCACCTGGGTTCTGGTGCGGACTTTATTCGGTGCTTCGCGCCTCTTCCTGCAGCAGAGCAGGTACCGCTCTGTCTGAAGAGTTCCACATGGTGATTAGTGTTTACACATTCTGATCATCACTGGTCATTCTCAACCAGGGGGCATTCAAACCTGCGTTTCTATGGATGGTGCCTGAAAGCTGCAGACAACGTTATGTAGGTTTGGAAACTCCAACCGTTTTATACTAGCGAACTTTTCAACACCAACGACAGCATTGGAAAGCCATTTATTGTTCGGTCGTGTGTGGAAGTCGGAAAATGGAGACGTTTTGGGGCAGAACGTTGAAACTATGACCCACGATCACCTAATTGAAAGTTGTTTGATCAGATTTACTCATGAAACGTGCAATCCACTAACAATCTTTGATCGTTTTTAGTAGCCATTATAAATAACAGTTGACTGGCTTCTATCAGTGAGTTTAATCAGCCATTGGCAGCACATGGTTTACTGTAGGATATGACATTTTCACCACTGAAAAAGTTGTTTTAACGCAAAAAGGCTTTCAGCTTGCATTTAAAGCTATGATTGTAGTTGCATTTTTGATTCTGGACCTTTTTTACAGGCTAATTAACAATGAACTGTGTCATTCATTTATTATGGTTTGGTTAAACCAGATTTTTTATCCCTTGCTGTGAGCGGTCAGCTGTAATTCTGTGTAAAACACAAGCTTCCATGTGACCTCGCTGTGATGCCACTTAGATACTGAGCTCCACTGATACTGATTGCACATATTGCAGTAACAGTCATTTCTGCCATCTGATGCAGTGTGTGTGTGTGCGTCTGCTGTTTGCAGGTGACGAGCTGGCGCAGGTCGTGGGCTGTCCGTGGACAATGCGAGACAATGGCGGTAGCCTGGCCCAGAACCGCTGGCAGGGGGACCTGGGGCTGACTGCTGTGGGGCAGGACAGCACTGGAGGAGGTGGGCACTTTAGTGGATGCTGCTCTTTACTAATAGAGGCTCCATTTATTCTCCTTATTTGTGCCATATTTTCTGTTATTGTGCATGTTTCACAGTCATGTTATTATACCTTCTTTTTTTGATCCAGAAGTCCTATTGAGAGCAGGAATCTCTCTTATAAGATGGCACCCTCACAAATCAGAACTAAAACACATCAGTGATACACAAGAATTTTTTACAATAACACAGGACGGTGACTTGAAGAAAAACAATGATGTTCCACCTTCACTCCATTTCTTAATGATACTTTTGAAATCATAAATGGATCAGTGTTTTTAATTATATCAGAATCAGTTTTATTGGCCAAGTTCGTGCACAGTTAAGGAATTTGACTTCAGCTCCTCTTTGCTCTCAACAGATGCTTTAAAAAAAAAGTAGTTTAGTGGGAAATAAAACTATATTTAAAGAAAATATAGTTTTTTTTGCAAAAGACGACCACCAGGTGGAAGGTTTAAGAACGGTAGATTATTCCACGTCTATGGTGTGCTGTAGGAAAATTCTGGTTCACCTAAATATGTCAAAACCCTGGATACATTCAAGAGAAACCATTTGGATGAAGTAGCTTTCTGAATTATCCAGGGACTTTTACCCAGCAGAGCCTTATTAATAAAACCATACAAATGTTGTCTGATGATTAATGATGTCCATCCAACCAAATCATGGAGAATACAGGGAGTTAGAGATTTTGTCTTTGAGATAAAACACACAGAAGTATGATGAACAAAATAAAGGCTCTTTAAAGAGAGGGAGGCTGCCATCATGTGCAGTACATCCCTGATATCAGCCCATCACTTATAGACAGAAAGGTGGCTTCAACCTGTTTTTGTTTATTCCAGAGGAAAAAAGAGACTAAGAATTTTCATGTGGTTTCGCAACTAGATTAGATTTATGTACATTAAAGGGATATTCCACCCCGAAGTGAAATTTAGTTTGTTACCCTATACCCCAGAGTTAGATAAGTGAGAAAAAGCATTTTATAACCAGCCCAAGCATTCTCCTAATTTGGCAGCAGTCCATTTGATTTAGCTTAGCATAAACAATGTAAGTGAATGGTAACAGCTAGCATTTTGTGTGCAAAGGTCATAAAAAATTATTCAATAATAATCCCAACTATTTCTGGTGACCTCAATAATCATAAAATGCTAAGTATCACGAAGGAATTACTGGAGCAGATTTAGACTTGGGACTACATTACAACAAAGCACCGCTGCTGCAAGGCGCAAGGACACGACCCGGGGTCTGCAAAAGCTACTTGCTTCCGTAAACACAAATGCATGAGCTGCACTGAGTTTTTACTGTCGTAGTTTGAGTTCTTTTTAAGTCTAATGCAAGAAAACGGTTCTTGCTTGTGTAGCAAAGGGTTGTGAAAACAAGTTGAAGACAAACAGCAACACAATGTTACATTGAATCCATCTAATGCAGGAGGAAGAAGACAACGGCCTTCTGCCCTGGGAATTCCTCCAATTCAGTTTATTTATATGGCGCCAATTCACAACAGATGATATCTCAAGGCACTTAACCAGAAGTAATTTCAATACATTTATACAAACATTCCAATCAGTTATAAAGTTTCCTATTTAAGGAATCCCAGCAGATTGCGTCAGTCATTGGCGTGAGGTTGGGCCCCGTTGATGCAGACTTTACAACCACAGCAATCCTTCAGCAATCCCTCATACTGAGCAAGCGTGTAGCGACAGTGGAGAGGAAAAACTCCCCTTTAACAGGAAGAAACCTCCAACAGAACCAGGCTCAGTAGGAGCGGCCATCTGCCACGACCGTCTGGGGGTTTGAGAAGACAGAGGAGAGACACAGAAGGAACAGAAGATCTGATATAAGAGAACTTTCTATGTTACAGAAAGTAAAAAGTTAATAACAGGACACAGTGGATGTTCAGTTACTGGGAGGATCATCCCAGTGTCTGCCTCACGGACTAAAGCTGGGAGCTGGTTCCACAGGAGAGGAGCCTGATAACTAAAAGATCTGCCTCCCATTCTACTTTTAGAAATCCTAGGAACTACAAGTAAACCTGCAGTCTGAGAGCGAAGTGCTCTGTTAGGAACATAAGGAACAATTAGATCTCTGATGTACGATGGAGTTTGATTATTAAGGGCTTTGTATGTAAGAAGTAGGATCTAACAGGGAGCCAATGAAGGGAAGCTAAAACAGGAGAAATGTGATCTCTCTTTTTAATATTCATCAGAACTCTTGCTGCCGCATTTTGGATCAACTGAAGGCTTTTAATGGCATTTTGTGGACTACCTGATAGTAAAGAATTACAGTAGTCCAGCCTTGAGGTAACAAATGCATGGACTAGTTTCTCAGCATCACTCCTGGACAGGATGTTTCTAATTTTAGCAATATTCCGGAGGTGAAAGAAAGAAATCCTAGAAACCTTTTTAATATGGGATTTAAATGTCAAGTCTCGGTCAAAAATAACGCAGAGGTTCTTTACGTTATTACTGGGGGCCAATTTAATGCCATCCAGATGAAGTGATTGACTAATTAGTTTCTGTTTTAGAACTTCTGGTCCAAAGACAGCAACTTCTGTTTAGTCAGAATTTAAAAGCAAAAAGTTTAGGGTCATCCATGTTATTATGTCTTACAGACATGCCTGTAATCTACCTAACTGACTGGGTTCATCAGGATTTATGGATAAATATAGTTGTGTATCATCTGCATAGCTGTGGAAATTTATCCCATGCTATCTAATGATTCTACCAATTGGGAGCATATATATGGTGAACAGAATTGGTCCAAGCACAGAACCCTGTGGAACTCCACAAGTAACCCTTGAGAGTGAAGAAGATTGATCATTTAGATGAACAAACTGGAATCTATCAGACAAATCTGATTTAAACCAGCCTAGTGCTGTTCCTTTGATCCCTGCAACATGTTCAAGCCTTTCTAAGAGAATATTATGATCGACTGTGTCAAAAGCAGCACTGAGATCTAACAAAACCAGAACAGACACAAGTCCATTATCTGAGGCCATGAGAATATCATTAGTAACCTTCACCAGTGCTGTTTCAGTGCTATGATGAGCTCTAAAACCTGACTGAAACCCTTCAAACAGCTCGTTACTGTTTAGATGTTCACAGACTTGATTAGCAACAATTTTCTCAAGGACTTTGGATAAGAAAGGAAGGTTAGATATAGGTCTGTAATTCACTGAGTCATCTTGATCAAGGGAAGGTTTCTTGAGTAAAGGTTTAATCACGGCCATTTTAAATTCCTGTGGTACGTATCCGTTTACTAAGGATAGATTCATCATATCCAAAATGGGGTCAGGAACCAAATGGAACACTTCTTTAAATAATTTGGTTGGAATTGGGTCCAACATACAAGTTGAAGGTTTAGATGAGGCTAATATTTTTGATAATTCCGAAAGCTCGACTGAATCAAAACAGCCTAAGCACAACTGAGGTTCTACAGTTCTTTCCGATGCTGCCTCATTTACTGAGGAAGAAGTAATCATGTTTGGGAGGATGCCAATGATTTTATTTTTAATAGAATTAATTTTATTTATGAAGAATCCCATAAAATCATCACTGCTAAGAGCTGGGGGAATAGTTGGCTCAACAGAGCTATGACTCTGTGTAAGTTTGGCAACTGTACTAAAAAGAAACCTAGGATTGTTTTTATTCACCTCTATTAATGATGAAAAATATGCTGTTCTAGCTTGTCGAAGGGTCTTTTTATACAGCAGTAGACTGTTATTCCAGGTTAAATAGGAGTCCTCTAGATGTGTAGAGCGCCATTTTCTCTCCAACTTCCTAGTATTCTGCTTTAAAGTACGCAACTCTGCGTTGAACCAAGGAGTCAGCCTCCTATGGCTAGCCACTTTCTTTTTTAAGGGGGCTACACTATCTAATGCCAAACGCAATGAGGACGTAACGCTGTGAACCAGACCATCAATTTCTGAAGGGTTAGAGATAGAATTGCTGCCATCCACTGTGTTACTCTGAGACACTGAGGAAAGTAAGAATGGAACAGATTCTTTAAAAATTGTTACAGCATTGTCTGATAAAGCTCTACTATAATGACATTTTCTTTCAGATTTAAGATGGTCAGTTAAAGTAAATTCAAAAGTTATTAAGAAGTGGTCAGACAGGACCGGGTTCTGTGGGTGGATTGTTATTTCCTCACACTCAATACCGTATGTCAGTACAAGGTCCAAAGTGTGTTTACCCGAGTGGGTCGATCCCTGTACTTTTTGAGTAAAGCCAATTGATTCTAAAATAGCACTAAGGGCTGCATTTAGGCTATCACTTTCAGTGTCCACATGAATATTGAAGTCCCCCACTATAATGACCCTATCAGTATTTAATACTAAATCAGATAAAAAATTTGAGATCTGATCCAAGAATTGAGAGTACTTTAAAGGGGACATATTATGCATTCAAATTATAATAGGTCTATGGTCTGTACAAAACATGTACAGACCATGAAGTTCTTTTGCACAAAATCACACTCTCATAAAGCGATCTCACCTGCTTTGCTAATTTTGCCTTTTGTGATGTCACAATAAGGAACTTTTACAAACGGTTTGTAGAAGTATAGGATTTCTGACTGGATGGATGGGTGGTTTTTATTCATGTTTGGAGTGTTTATAGAGGCAGCAGAGACCCAAAATGTAACACAAAAGGATCTTCATTGTAAAGGGTTTAAACAATGTTTTCCATTCATGTTCAATTAACCATAATCAATTAATTAACATGCACCTGTGGAATGGTCGTTAAGACCATAACCGCTTACAGAAAGTAGGCATTTAAGGTCACAGTTCTAAAAACGCAGGACACTAAAGAGACTTGTCTACCGACTGTGAAAAACAGCCAAAGAAAGATGCCCAGGGTCCCTGCTCATCTGCGTGAACGTGTATTAGGCATGCTGCAGGGAGGCATGAGTACTGCTGATGTGGCTAATGTCCGCACTGTGAGACGCCTAAGACAGCGCTACAGGGAGACAGGAAGGACAGCTGATCATCCTCGCAGTGGAAGACCACGTATAACACCTGCACAGGATCAGTACATCCGAATATCACACCTGCGTGACAGGTACAGGATGGCCACAACAACTGCCCGAGTCACACCAGGAACACACAATCCCTCCATCAGTGCTCAGACTGTCTGCAATAGGCTGAGAGAGGCTGGACTGAGGGCTTGTAGACCTGTTGTAAGGCATGTCTATATGTGGGAAACACTGGTATATAACAGCTGAAGGACACTATTACGGAAATATAGGCTACTTACTTGTGAAGGGATATTTGCTGGTTCACGGAGGGTTGGTATTGATCCTGGTAAAAGTTTAAGACGATCTGCGAATCCACTGCTGTATTGTCCCAAGTTAATAAAATATTCGTCAGAGAAATGTTTGTCACAAACGACCAGGCGTTTTGGGAGTCTGTCGGGTACATTCCTTGCATAAATAAAGTCCATCCACAAGCTTTACAGTGGCTGGGAGGTGGGGAGGACAGTGTCAATGCGGTCTGGACTCCATGCTGTCGATTTGTTGTTTGCTTTTTACCGTAGCTCTCGTTGTTTAGGCTGTAATTTGTGCCGCGGGGGGAGGGACTTGGAGGGTGTTGTTCAGAGAAGGGGGTAATTGGCTGGAACTCAGTGACGGCATATGCCGAAACGTGAGCTCATATGCCGAACTGCAAAACAGCCGTTTCTGAGTGCTAATTTCACTATGTAGGCAGATATACCCGGGGACAAAGGAAACACTGATCAGTAGTTTTAACCCCTTATGGATGGGGAAACTAAAAAATATGACCAAAAAATGCAAATTTCATGCCGGGGGCACTTTAACTCTTTGCCTGGAAACCCTAAGTCCTATCTGTTAAATAATTTTAATCATGCACGATCTATCAGCATCAACATGGGTTTCAGCCATCACATTTATAATTTTTTAACGTATCGGTTCGATTCAAATTACATTTTGGTAATTTTCGATATTAACAACCGATGTTTATTTCCATCTCGTTGCTGTTTGTGTTTGGGGGGGGGTTGGACATGTTGATTTTGTTCAGTCATATGATTGTGATACAGCACAGGATTGTTGGGTGTTTCATTGAAGCACAGGAGCAATGTTTGTGGTGTGGTTGCTTTTAGGCACAGCAAAGCAAATGTATTTGAATAGCACACTTTCAGCAACAAGGCAATACAAGGAGCTTTGGGTGATTAGGGGAAAATGAAAGCAACAATAAAAACAAAACACATCGCTGACATAAAAAAACCATTAAAACATACTACTGTTATGATATTCCAGCTATTATGAAACCAAAGGCAGCTCTAAACAGATGGGTTTTAGTCTTGATTTAAAGGAACTCGGCAGCTTTCAGCAGCTTTGCAGTGATTGGATTCTGATTGTAGTCCGACTCAGAGAAATGGCTAAAGGATGATTCCACCTTATTTCCACTAACCTCAACAGCTTTAACTTTAACTTGCACTTTTTGTTGCATCTGGACCACACTAGAGCAGCTCCAGCTCAGGAAATACAAAACTTAGACTCTTCAAATGTGGATTATAATATTCTACACTAATGGCAGATTATTTAAAACCCAGTTTATAATTTGTGAAACATTTGCTTGATTTGTGAAAGCTTTATTATAGAGGCAGGTCAATTTCACTGTTTAAATCATATCAAAATCCTCCGTTATTGCATTTCTTAGGTGCTCTAAATATTTTGTGCACATAGAGCAGAATAGAGCATTCTTAAACGTGTGTCTGTGTGTTTATACAGATGTTCATGAGTTTTACATAGTGGGGTATGAATTTTCGTAAAGGTACAATTTTCAGCACTATGTTGCTGACATGCTACAATATTCAATTGATATTAAGAGTATTGAGTGATCACATATTAATGAACATTTTAGATTTTTTATTTTATTTATTTTTCTCCAGCGGGGTATAACTCAGGATCCTGGCCTATGTGTAAACATAATGTGTCAACCATAACCTTGTGTTCCTGAGCTGGAGCTGTTTTAGTGTGGTCCAGATAAAACAAAAAGTGCTGAAGTCGCCCTTTATTAAACTTTCACAAATCAAATCAAGATTTCACTAATCCCAAATTGGGTTTGATTTATTCCGCTATTGGTGTAGAATAATCTAGTTCGGGTTTGAAAAGTCAAAGTATTTTAGTTTTTAAACTAGAGCAGATTAAAGCTGCTTGGGTTAGTGGAAATTTGGTGGAATTGCCCTTTAGCCATTTCCCCGAGTTGGACTACAATCAGAAGCCAACTTCAGCTCCGTATCACCTTATTGACGATAGGCTTCGCCGTTCTATTAATAGTCAGTAAATAAGCATTTATCAGAGACGGCTTTAATGTAGGGCTGGGCGATATATCGATTTTATCATTTAATTTGAATTTGCCGTTTAAGAAGATTTATTTTTGGGGAAAATCGAGATTTATCACAAAACACAGCCAAAAGATAAGCCACCATAGGGGAATCATTTTCACACTGTCCCTTATGATAAGACGGGTGTTCAGTGGAAAGCAATCACAGATTCCATCACAATTTTTATTGCCAAAGATATGGTGCCTGTTTATACATTGGAAAAGCCTGGCTTTATTTACCTACTGAAGACGTT
This sequence comes from Valencia hispanica, assembly GCA_963556495.2. Taxonomy (NCBI): domain Eukaryota; kingdom Metazoa; phylum Chordata; class Actinopteri; order Cyprinodontiformes; family Valenciidae; genus Valencia; species Valencia hispanica. The sequence continues at coordinate 4,434,932 of OY747714.1, read as the reverse complement.
GGACGCTAGGTATGTGCTACCAACTTTGCACACAACTTTGAATTCAGGTAGACTCCCAAAGGAGATTTTGTTTGTTCATTTGTTATTTCTGTTTAAGAAAGTAAAGGGAGAAAGAAAGAAATCGATTAAAACTGGAAATCGGATTTGGTGTGAAAAAATCGGTGATTTTATTTTTAGGCCATATCGCCCAGCCCTACTGTAATGTTTTGAGGAGTTTGTGGAACATTTTAGCGATTTAATCTGCTCTGAATGTCCGACATACAGCCGCAGGATCACAGCATCACTCTCAGGCCCCACACTGCTCAGCATGGGGGTTTTCCTGTTTGTTAATACTGAGCTCGGCAGCGCCCCCTGCTGTACGGGCACAAGTCACAGATTGTTTTGCTCCACATCGAGTGTTAGAAATGGAGCAAAAGGAGAAGCGTGGCTTGTAAAGCAGTTTTTGACTCGCATCAGCGGTTTCATGCAGTTGCATTCACTGACTTGTCTGTGTTTAAATGAAAAAATGTTGTATTTAAGTTTCTGTGAGAAGATATTACAGGTGTGTATTTGTTTTGCTCCAAATGTACTTCAACTTCACTGTTACAATGCACACATACTTTTCCACCAAAAATACCTCCATATAGTTTTCCTAATTTTAGGTTTTGTATTTAATTGTAGCCTAAATAAAACAATATGTGCAATGGGCCCAGCAGTAGTACCTGCAGCAACCTTTAAAGGGATCCAAGGTATCTGGGCCATCAGATTTCTTTTGCATGGAAAGCTTTGACTGTATTTTCCTCTTTTGTTTAGGGGGGATTCCTGGAGACCACCTCATTGTCCCTGTGTCAGGCCACAGTGTGTCCAGCCCCATGCATCTCAGGCTCGGGCCGAAAGAAAAACTTTGGACAGGAGAGTATGTAGAAGACGAGGAAGAGGATGGGCCAGGTGGGATTGAGGCGATTGGTGATGAGGACGAAGTCAACAATCTGTATGAAGACGATGTCGAGGAATTTGAGGGCAAAGGCTGGGAAAACCATGGAGAGGAGGAAGACGGGGATGAGGTGGAGGAGAGTGAGGAGCATGAAAAGGAGGAGTGGGAAGTCCCAGATTTTCCCTGCCAGTCCACCCCTTACAGTCGTTTACAGCAACCCCACCATCATGGACCACAACATAGGGTAGAAAAACTTGGTGAGCCATCTGTAGAGAACATAGTCTCCCAGACTGGAGTCAAAGGCCTGTTTGGGTCCCAGTTCAGCCGATACAGGGCCCTGAAGAGGCTCAGACGCTTGCGACGCATTCCCTCTCAAGGGGTTCTTGGATTTCAGCTCGCCCAGCACTGGAAGAGCTGGCGCCAGAAGGCCCGATGGATCACCTCAACGGGCCACCAGTGGGGTCGAAGGGGGCTAAAGTACCATTTGTACGGCAGGCAAAGGAGGACAAAAAGATTTCTACCACTTTACAATGAGGATGAGGATGATAGCCAAGAGGAGCAGTTAACAGGTACCCATGCTCTGATAATAAGAATGAACTTCCTTAGTCTTCCAACCTGTTTATTTCCACTAATGAAGACTGCTTACAAATTTATAGCCAACAGGGCTACAGACACAGCGAAGGATCTATTCTAATATTCTCAGCTAAATGATATCAGATTTAGCATGGAATGTGTGAAAACCTATTTCATGCCAAATATCTTGAAAGTTTCTCCAAACTAAGTGTCCCCAGATTGTTTTTAATTACCAATGTTTTAGAGAAATCATTAGATCACATTTTAAAAACAACCGGCCTGAAGTTTTATGTTTTAGGTCAGTGAATTATCAGAGCTGAATGATTGAATACCTCTGGTACACTGAAGGGACAGGAAGCTTTAGGAAGAGTGTCTGTCTGGGAATCCTAGTGGCATCCCAGTACCTGGTGGGGTCGTCACAGCACTAACATTTCAAACTGTGTCAAAGAGTAAGCTAGCTGCTGTCGTCATAATGGTTTAAACTCTCCCACCAGACTCATGAGGAACATGGATTTTCATGTAAAGAAAGGAAGATTGAGAGAGAGATTTTGTCATGAAGCTTTAGAGCAGAGACCCTCACCCTATATCTGTATATGAAAAAAGGCCATAGTGGCATCTACAGCGTCACTACGGAGCCATTATGTTACACTAGAGGCAAACATGCTCTGAATTCTTCCCACAACAATCTTAGAACAGTTTTAGATTTTGATAGCTATTTAATATATACCTAATAGTTTTTTATTAAACCTATATTAGGGCTGGGTGATATTGAAAAAAAAGTTCTATCATATTTTTCCTGTCTGTCTAATGATATAAAACAAATCACTATTTTTGTCAATATTTAACATTGCCTGGTATTATTTGAAGGTATCAGAAGGTTATTTTTGATTTAAAGATTAATTTTTTAAAAGTTGAACATGTCGTCAGACATTATTCAACAGTTTCAGTAAAATTAAACATTGGAGCTAGGTGATATGGATAAAAAATTTAATATATTTTTAATGCCAGATTTGATTTTGGATATGAATCCAAAAAAAATCCCTTTTTTTTTTATTCCTAAAAATACATTACAAATGACAGTTTTTAAAATGTGCTTTTTTTCAATCCTCTATTCTTGGAGTTGACCTGAATTCTGATAAATCGATATATTCCCCAGCCCTAACCTATATCAACGCTTTATGTTGTATATTACATTTGAAAATGAAATAAGAGTTTGTCTGATGTTTATTACCTCTTGTCTGATAGATATGCAGTTTAACGGCCCTTCTTCAGACAAGCAGGATGAGAAGATGAGACGGGACATGGTCCTGAGACCAGTAGAGGTGGCTCTAAGCGAAGAACACACCAAATGTGTTACTGGTATGGGTGGGACTTGTGAATGCTTTTGTTGCCATATCTAATGTCAATGTTTTAGCTGTTAGGTCAGCTGCTAAGAGGATGATCTCATCTTAACTGATGTTGGTTCTGTTTTATTTCGACCTCTTACAGAGTGTGTTTGATTATTGTTGCAGAAAATGTCAAACAGTCCCAGCCTTTTGATCTGATGACCTTCCTAGATGGAATAAAAGAGAAACCAATGATAGAACCTGAGTGGTAGCAGCTTAATGGTTCTTGATTCTTTGTTAGGCATTCTTGAAGAGTCCCTACAGCAGTATGGCAGTTTGATTCCCATCCATGTTGATGACGTCGTGGGAAAGCTTCAGGATGTTTTCCATGAGAACTTCTCACAGCCACACAGGTCAGAGACATTGCTCACCTTATCTTTCTGTCTGTATAATATAGAAAATATTTTTTGATGCCTACACTGTGGTAGACATTAGGGGTGTAACGGTACTCAAAAACACGGTTCGGTACGTTTTCGGTACACTTTAATCAAGAAAAATAAATACAAATGTGCATATGACTTTCTTTTTTTTACTTTGATCAGAATTAAAAAAGAAACTTTTTTCCTGAATTCCTCCCTTTCAATTCCTGAAATTAATTAATTTCATTATGTTCTATACCTTAAAGTTAAAAGTATAGAACTGAATGGAGATTTGATTGGATTTTTTATATATATATATATAAATAGGATGGTAGAAGCAGACATAGCCAGAGTAGAAAATAATATAACCACTTGAAAACAGTCAGTGTTAATGTTTATAAACGTTTAAATAATACTTTGCCCATATTTTAGAACAAAACATGTTTAAATCACTTTGGAGTTTTGATATTTTGACATGCTAGTTTCCCAGCTGTACTTGAATGCATCAAGGGCGATTGTTGGGAAAATCTCTTCTCATCAACAGGGATTCCTCCAACTTGTGTTTTATCCAAAATACATTATATTCAGGTTGACGTTGCTTCGGCAGAGTCATTCAATTCAGTGCAGAGCGTGTTATGGACCTTATTGCTGCTGAAAGATGTAGGTGCAACAGAGTTCTGGTACGGCCCATCTTTCTTTTTCTACTGTAGCTGCATGAGAAACCATTGCTGTTGCCAAATAGAGTTTAGTGAAAGCTGGGAGTCCCTTCTGTTTTATTATGGTGTCACTTTTTAAAGTTGCCCTGCAGAACGTTTTGAGTTCTGCACATAAACATTCTGCATGTGTTCAGGTAGAAAACCGCTGGATTCGTACAGTACTGAACCAATGGGAATGGAAAAATACAAATGGATGTATTCTTGCACTCCTAGTAGACGTACTCAGTCATTGACAGTCAGAGGTGCAGTGAGAGCTGGATGAAACCTTTTAAGTATAAGATCAATTTAATACACTAAAAATGTTGCTAGGCAAATCAGAAAGTTCCACAGCCGTCTTGCACTGTTAAATGTGTGTCTGCTTTGTGTAGATTTTCCTGACCATGCCAGGCACTCTCTACTTACTAGCCTTTCGGAAAACTGAAGCAAATCTTTCAAATCAGCTTGAAGATGCTAAATAACAAATCAAATTTTAAATCTAAGGAGTGGGAAAAAAACTACACTTATTTGATTAAAATGTTTAATTGGATGCATTTTCAGTTGCAATGTTTTCATTTCCATTATAAGAGGTTCTCAGTGGTGTTTCTAGAGGTTAGTGCTACAGCATCATCTGTCAGTTTACTAGTGCAACATGAACATCTTGTCATTGAAACTGCAATGCAAATTTATGTTCAGGTTGTCTTTGGAATGTATGATGGGCATCTCTATGAAGGCAGCTTGTAGAGTATCACTGGACACCATTACTTTTATACATGTATACACTGTTGCAGTGCTGTACTTGCCTTTGCCAAGAAACACAGACGGTTTTCAAATTGATCAATTCAAAATCACCAAAAGACCATATTAAATAAACTGGCCTTGCAATATAAAGCATCTAGTGGCCAAAAGATGCATCGACTACTAATTAGATCAACTATAGAGCTCCGCTCTAGTGAAATGATGTTGGGCTGACCAATTACAGACGTACGCTCTCCGCTGTGTTCAACGGATGGTTAAAAAATTGGGCTCTACTCCGTCCGTCATTGCGTGCCTATCAGAGAGCCCTTGCGTCGACGGATAATGATGCTTCCGGTCTCCACACCTCCGCAGACGGAGAAGTATAAACTAAGCTTTAGTTGGAAGTAAACTTTGCATTTCATTTGTAAATTAAGGTCTGAGTCTGGAGGAGTGGAAAGGAACAGAATCCATGTTGCTTGAAGTCCAGTCAGTGATTATGTGCAGTGCCATGTCTTCTGCTGGTGCTGGTTCTGGTTCAATAAGGTTTCTGAAGTCCACAGTCCTAGCAGCCATCTACCAGGACATTTAGAGCTCTTCATGCTTCCTTCCAGCTTTATGGAGATGCTGATTTCATTTTCCAGCAGGACTTGGTACCAGCCCACACTGCCAAAGGTACCAAAAGCTGCTTGCTGACCATCCAACCAACAAACTGGGCTGACCTTTAACTAGGGATGGGACGATACACTTAAAATGACAATATGATGCACCTCGATATGCCAGGTCTCGAAACGATATGTCACAATACGATATCAAAAAAGAAACATATTACTGCGTACTTACAAATTATTTATTTTTGTTTCAGTTGCACACAGGGAAACACAAGGTCTAACTGGCAAAACACAAACAAGAACACTCCTTTCATGCTGCTATAACCCTAGGTTAAGTTATCTCGGCCTCTCTTAAGCCATGGCCCTGGCCTAGGATTGATTCTTCCTTAGAAAAACTAACATCTAAATTAAAATGTAAAACTTTAAGAATGTTATCAATTTAAAAATTGTAATTTTTTTTTCTAGTCTCTATTTCGCAATCCATTCTTTTTCAAACTTGATGCTTTTCGTCCCGTTTTGTATCGCGATATTTCGTCCCATCCCTACCTTTAACCCCGTAGAAAATCTATGGAGTATTGTCAAGAGGAAGAAGAGAGACATCAGATGACCTGAAGGTCTCTATCAAAGCAACCTGGGCTTCCTGAACACCTCAGCAGAACCACAGGCTGACCTCCTCCATGCCACGCTACATTAATGCAGTAACGAGCAAAAGGAGCCCCAGCCATCTATTGAGTGAATACAAATGGACATACTTTTCAAAAGCTTCATATTTCACCTTAAAATATCCCTTTTATTGATCTAACGTAATAGTCTTAATTATTTGAATTTTGGGTTTTCATTTTCTGTAAGCCATAATTATCAAAGTGACACGAAATGAAGACTTGAAATATTTCACTCTGAGTAATGAGTCTACATGACTTTCACTTTCTGAAATGAGTGAAAAGATGTAGAACTTTTTAATGAGATTTAAATTTTTAAAGATGTATAAACACTGATTTCCATATCTTGTGGTTCTTTAAAGGAAAGCAATGGTCCAGCATCTCATTCAGTCCTTCCAGCGTTCATCCGGATCGGCTGTGGCTAAAACATTCAGAGTCAACTACAAGCGCCATGTTTTGACCATGGATGACCTGGGCACTTTGTATGGACAAAACTGGCTCAATGATCAGGTACAGCACTACTGTACACTACACAGCACAGTAGAACAACTTTCTGTTCTCACACAGTCATGGTCAAAGGTGTTGGCAGTGAAACCAGAGGCTGCTTTACTGCCTCAGCTTGTATTTCGTAAGTTCGAAGAATGTTTAAGAAGGAACTACTCATGTGCTGCCTGTGTCCAGCTAGCTCTGCACTGGTGGCAACACGGTTCTATAGCACGCTCATTAGTAAGGAACCATCTCGCTTTTTCTTGGATATCCTCAAGCTTCCTACATAGTAACTAAACCTCTCACCCAGAGGTCGCACTACAATTTTTTTGTAAGTCATTTTTGACTGACTGGGTCAAAAAAGAAATCCAGTCCTGATCTATTTTTAACGGGTCAATTTTTAAAATAGTAGATAATTAATGACACATTCAGTTCAATTTTCATTCACTTTAATTAATATTGAAACTGAACAGAGAAACCACATTGTGCCATCAACAGATTTTTATATGCATGGAGCATCTTTTCATCTTTGATATGAATGTTTGTTTTCTCCATTTATTTGCATTTGTATTTTTACCTTTTTGTTCTGGGTGAATTCTTGCGTTTAACTCAAGTATAACATGATGTGTTTTGTGTAGATTATGAACATGTACGGTGACCTGGTCATGGATTCTGTTCCAGACAAGGTAAGGAAACATGGCGCTCCTTCATCATCTCTTCTACATCCTACATCAGCCAGGTAGGGTTATTGCCAGCAGAACTGGGACCAGATCAGCATCACATGTCATGTCTGCTGTTGAGAGAGTAGTTGTGAACAGTTCGCTGTGTTATTCCTAACGGTGAAGAGAAATCCATAAAGGTAAAGAAAGGAAGCAGTGACCCATCGGTGGGCCTGGCATCACAAGGTTTCTATCCAGACTGCCTGTTCAACCAACAGAGCTACTGTGTTAGCATGAACGTCTTTTTGTGTCAATTTGACTTGAGAAGTGAGAAATCTGCAGGTGTCGCTGCATAGTTCAAGTGGTGACCCAATAGTTTGAGAATTCTGCCTTCCTTATGGATCCCTGACATGTAAAATCTACCATGCCTTGATTAGGTTGTAACTGCTGTCAGTGGTGAATAACAACACGGGAATAAACAACCCGTGTGCAGAGAAATGTTCTACTCTAAATGTTCATGTGATCCTCTGGATTGTTAGAACAAAAATCTCCCAACGTTCTGGTCCTGTTTAGTTTCATACTGTCTCAGCATGTTGAACCAACCGTAATATAGCAATAAAAATGTTAGGTGTTTTTTTTTCAAATTATTATTTAAAGCTTCTTCCAATTGATTTAATCAAAGACTTGCTACTCATAAACATTTAGAATCTATGTAAAATAAGGTTTAATAGTTTTGCTTGTTGAGTCCATTGTTCTGTGTTTGAAATCATTTTGTTGTCCCCAGGTCCACTTTTTCAACAGCTTCTTTTATGATAAGCTGAGGACAAAAGGATATGATGGAGTTAAAAGGTGGACAAAAAATGTAAGTGGCTACTGTTCCGCTTTCTAAGGATTTTGCAGCCGTTATTTGTCAACAAATTATTGTGGACAGGGAAATGGTAGAATGGGGTAGAATTAGGGGTGTAGCGTACATGTGTTTGTATTCAGATTTTGCGATATGGTCCTGTTGGTTCAGCACGCACGTGTATCAAACCAATCCAGCTGTTTTCTACCCGAACTCATGCAGAATGTTTAAGTGGAACTCAAAGCGCAGTGCAAAGTTCCACAGTGCAACTTTAAAAAGTGACACCAAAACAGAAAGGACTCCCAGGTTTCACTAAACTGCTAACCGAACCAGAACTTTGTCAGCGAACGCATCTTTCAACAGCAATAAGGTCCATAACACGCTCTGTACTGAACTGAATGACTCACCTGAAACAATATCATTCCAAATGGAAACATCAGTGATGCTAGAGAAAAACCAGCTGACGTCAACATGGCTACCAGTAGCATCCAATCAGCCCAAACTCATTTTGGATAAAATGCAAGTCAGAGAAATCCCTGTTAATGAGAAGGAATTTTCCCCAACAGCTGCCCATGCTGCATTCAAGTACACCTGGGAAAATAGGTTGTTGAAATACACTGCCTAACCAAAATAAAGTCGCCACCTGCATTTAACTAAGCAAATGGGTATGAGCCTCTTATTGGTTAATTACTGCATGGGCGATTAGCTTTCATCTGGGAACAAGTTATTTAACCCCAACTGGCGCAATGAGTTGCTTTTCATCTTGTAAACAACCGTGTCGACAAAAACATCTCGTGGTCATGGAAAAGATTTTAGTGTGTTTGAGAAGGGTCAAATCATTGGCTTGCATCAAGCAGAGAAAACATCTAAGGAGATTGCAGGAACACCTAAAATTGGGTTAAGAACTGTCCAACGCATTATTAAAAAGTGGAGGGATAGTGGGGACCCATTGTCTTCAGGGAAAAAATATGGTCGGAAAAAAATCCTGAATTATCGTGATCGCCGATCACTTAAACTTTTGGTAAAATCAAATCGAAGTAAAACAGAACTCCGGGCTAATAGTGAAAGTAAGAGCATTTTCACACACACAATACGAAGGGAACTCAAGGGATTGGGACTGAACAGCTGTGTAGCCATAAGAAAACCACTAATCAGTGAGGCAAACTGGAATAAAAGTCTTAAATTTGCTAGGGAGCATAAAGATTGGACTCTGGAGCAATGGAATCATATGGTCTGATGAGTCCAGATTTGCCCTGTTCCAGAGTGATGGGTGCATCAGGGTAAGAAGAGAGGCAGATCAAGTGATGCACCAATCATGCCTAGTGTCTACTGTACCAGCCTGTGGGGGCAGTACCATGATCTGATGGCACGGGCATATTCCAAAATGACAATCCCAGGATTCATCAGACTCAAATTGTGAAAGAGCGGTTCTGGGAGCATGAGACATCATTTCTGCACATAGATTGGCCACCACAGAGTCCAGACCTGAACCCCATTGAGAATCTTGGGGATGTGCTGGAGAAGCCTTTGCACAGCGGTCAGACTCTGCCATCATCAATGCAAAATCTTGGTGAAATATTTTATGCAATACTGTTTCCATACAGATCATTGCAGAAGCTTATCGAAACAATACCACTGAAAATGCGTGCCGTAATTGAGGCTAAAGGTGGCCCAACGAAATATTAGTGTGACTTAAATTCTTGATTAAATTGTAGCCAAATGTACTGAACCGTGACTTGTGTACCGTTACATCCCTAGGTAGAAGGTAATTTAGACATAGGCAAACAGCCCACCCAGCTGAATTATGAAGATAATAAAGCAGCTTCAGGCACTCTGCTGATGTAGCACATCTGTTCAGTTCTTATTACTGCTGCCTGCCTCTGTTGAAGTCAGTCCTAGAGTTAGAGGTCAGTTTTGTCATTTTCTTTTTATTTAATAGCTTTCTGGATGCTACTTTGTTCCTTCCTCTCGTCAGGTGGACATCTTTCAGAAAGATCTGTTGTTGATTCCCATCCACCTGGAGGTCCACTGGTCGCTGGTCAGTGTTGACATTCCTCGTCGTACCATCACCTACTTTGACTCTCAGCGGACCCTCAACAGACGCTGCCCGAAGGTAGGAAAAGCACACAACAAACGGATCTACAGATCCTCCAAAGGTGATTAGTACTCCCTACATTTTTTAGCTGTAAACTAAGGCCTTGTTTCCACTAAATGGCTCGGTGCGGTTCGGTACTGTATTTTAGCGCCCCATAAATCAAACCCGTACCGCAATATTTCTCTGCGCCCTTCAGTTATAGGTTCATAGGATGATGTAAAGGTTAGGGTGGAGCTACACAGTACATTGATAGGGGGACAGAAAAACGTGACTGCCTGAGACGAGCCCGAGACATACTAGTGCGTCACGTTTGTCGTCGTATTTGGGTTTATCCCCGCCTACCCAGTGAGAGTACAACAGTTGATGGAAACCAGGGGTTGCCTTAAACGAATATTTTCCGTATTTGGCCAATTTTTATCTTTCAAATTTGTTACGGAAAAATCTAAAGGGTATCAGATTAGGATTCACACCTCTTACCACTTGGTGCACACTACTTGATGCAGACATTTCCACCTTTACCCATGGAGTACATGTAACTAAATCAATCAAAAAAAGGATCCCATGAAAGCATCATCTCAGACCTGGACATCGTAGTCCATGCATCTCGCTAACCTAGGAGCTGACAGCGCCTTGAAGACTTACTGAGGCTTTGGAGTTTGTTGCTCCCAAGAGCCCGGTGTTCTGCCAACCACCGATGCATGCTGCGGGATTTCCTCCCACTGAAGCGATAGCTTGCGGATCAGGAAACCGCTTGTTCAGACAGTCTGTCCGACTTCCATTGGAGAAATGTTCTGATTTCAAAACTGTTGTTGAAGTGGCGCTTAATTCCAGTGTGGCAGCAGAGCGTGGATTCAGCTTCCAGAACAACATCTAAACCCTTATGAGGAGTCATCTGTCCCAGGCAGAGGACTCCTCATGGCTTTGGCTACACTCAGTTACACCGTCACAAATGCCAGAGGGAGATTGTCTACTCGCGACGCGGCAGACGTCTGACTATATAACTAAATGCAATGTAGTTTTTTAAAGTAACCTCATCACTGGAAGAAACACTGGACGAAGTCGTAGTACTGGAAGCCATGTTAACCATGGCATGAAACGGCCACCGTAGGAGGGGGGGAGGTGGTGCTAGAATGTAATATTCAGTTGGTTGTTTCACCGCTAGATGGGAAAAGTTCTCACACAATGTAGCTTTAAAATAGTGAAGCGTGCCGTACTGCTCAGTGGAAACGAGGTCTAAACGTTTGTGACATAAATCTGATGTCAGTATTGGAGATTGAACAAATGAACATCTATCTGATTGGATGGAAAGGGATTTCAGTATACTCTTACAACCCTTGAAAACAATTTAGAGTTGTTAACATTACTCGCTATACCTTAGTGTTTCCTAGAATCTAAAGAACTGGTTGAGGAGATGAGACTGAATCATTTCTAGCTTTTCTCTAAAATATTTCCTTATCAAAATAATTTAGTGTTTTGTATTGATGCCATATAATCTAGGTACTAATATTGTTTTGGCCTCACTTCTGACACAGAAATTAGGCTTATTGTAGAAATATGAGAAACTACATTTGGTAAGTTGCCATACAGCAGTGCTTCTCAAATATTGTCATGCACCCCCTTGGGAATATTTTTCTCACGGCAGCTCTATGAAATCCCTTTTAACTATTTTGCAAATTCTGTCTTATGTTTTCTAAATTTCCAGTTTTTCCATCATTTTTCTGAATTCAACTTTTTTCCATTCTGACTATATTCATTAATCCAAAAAGCGTGTGATTATAGAGTGACTGAAAACAATTAACCAAATTAATAACCAGAGAGATCCACATTTACTGTTGTTCACAACTATTTTCACAAATCTAGCAGTGCTGTGGTTCAAGCACCCCCCTTCATGTTTAAAGAATTAAAAGATTATGTGCAAAATGCAGAATCTGATATTTTTCACATTTTATAACAGAAAATCTCTCACCACCAAACCTTGTCTAACAAACAATACATGGATTTAGTGTTTCCAGGTCTCTTTATTAAATTCTGCGATTCCATCCGCCTTTCCCACGCTCTGGACTTCATAAAGCTCTACAGTTATGGCCAAAAGTTTTGAGAATTACACAAATATTAGTTTTCACAAAGTTTGCTGCAAAACTACTTTTAGATCTTTGTTTCAGTTGTTTCTGTGATGTACTGAAACATAATTACAAGCACTTTATACGTTTCAAAGGCTTTTTTTGACAATTACATGACATTTATGCAAAGAGTCAGTATTTGCAGTGTTGGCCCTTCTTTTTCAGGACCTCCTCAATTCGAGTGGGCATGCTCTCAATCAACTTCTGGGCCAAATCCTGACTGATGGCAACCCATTCTTTCATAATCACTTCTTGGAGTTTGTCAGAATTAGTGGAGTTTTGTTTGTCCACCCACCTCTTGAGGACTGACCACAAGTTCTCAATGGGATTAAGATCTGGGGAGTTTCCAGGCCATGGACCCAAAATTTCGTTTTGGTCCCCGAGCCACTTGGTTATCACTTTTGCCTTATGGCACAGTGCTCCATCGTGCTGGAAAATGCATTGTTCTTCACCAAACTGTTGTTGGATTGTTGGAAGAAGTTGCTGTTGGAGGGTGTTTTGGTACCATTCTTTATTCATGGCTGTGTTTTTGGGCAGAATTGTAAGTGAGCCCACTCCCTTGGATGAGAAGCAACCCCACACATGAATGGTCTCAGGATGCTTTACTGTTGGCATGACACAGGACTGATGGTAGCGCTCACCTTTTCTTCTCCAGACAAGCCTTTTTCTAGATGCCCCAAACAATCGGAAAGAGGCTTTATCGGAGAGTATGACTTTGCCCCAGTCCTCAGCAGTCCATTCACCATACTTTCTGCAGAAGATCAATCTGTCCTTGATGGTTTTTTTGGGGAGAAAAGTGGCTTCTTTGCTGCCCTTCTTGACACCAGGCCGTCTTCCAAAATTCTTCGTCTCACTGTGTGTGCAGATGCGTAAATTGCTATTATAAAAACTTAAGCAGCAACTTTTCCAATTTCCAATATTTATGTAATTCTCAAAACGTATGGCCACAACTGTACTCCAACAGCTCTGTCTGTGTAGACCACTTCCTCTGCTAGGTGGCAGCCTGTTAAATTGGAGCACTGCTGCCACCTAGTGACTGGAGGCTTGATTGTTGTTCAAGCATGAATAAAGAAAATGTCCTGCCATTTAAACAAGACTGAATCCACACACAGCTTTTACATTGACTATTTATTGTCATAATCAAAACACTGCAGGTAGATTATTGAACTTGATGGGTTTTGTAAATGTATACCTTTGTGGTCATTTTTATTGTCTTTGTTTCATTCCAGCATATTTTCAAGTATCTTCAAGCCGAGGCCATAAAAAAAGACCAACGAGACTTTCTGACGGACTGGAAAGGCTTTTTTAAAATGGTAAATAATTCCCATGTTCATAGTCAGTAAAACAGCTTTCTGCCGGAGAACACTGACACTGGGCGGGGGGAACTGGGTTCTTCCTACATCTCCTGTCTTACTAGCAGAAGCACAATCCATCTGCATTTTCATACCAGCAGGTGGCGTAGTCATCACGTTATGTTGCATTAAATAAAATCAAACAAATTCTAAGACAAATTATGTAATGCATTAATTTTATAGCACCATGTCATAACTACTGCAATCTTAATGCACTTAATAGAAAAGTCCAATTTATACACAGTCAATTCAAACAGATTCATAGTCAAATACATACATTCCAGTTTGATCCCAGTTATAAAACAATACTGTCCAGTTCAGTTTAATGTTTAAGATGGTACGGTTTTCTTCTTAAGGACACCCAGCTGATTACATCAACTAACTGACTTTTACATCCACCCGTCCTGAACGAGAAATGTAGTGACAGTGGACAGAAGATGGCATGCTATTCAGTCCCTCCAGGATGAGGCCCTTTGGAGTCTAAAATGCCTGATTTTGCATCAGCTTTTGTCAGAAGTTGCAGTGTTTTTCATTGGTGATTTTCCCCTTGTGTTTAACCCTGCATTCTGAGCTTCCATATACAAAATGAAATGAGGCAGGAATAAATGATAAAAGTAGAAAAGAATGGCAAAAATACTGTAAGCGGATTAAGGCTCAGTGTCTTGTCATTTTGGCTGACAGTGTCAAAAGAATTCCATCTATTTTTACCCTATATTTCTAAATGATTACATATGCAGTAGTATTTTTATTCATTTTAATACATTTTCAATATGAACGAGCTTAACAGACAATCCACATCATGCCATCACACATCAAGCAGATAAATACATGTAAGTTTTTCTCCACCTTGACAAAAACCACTGACTGTTGCTCCCACTAACTACATATTAACAATTAAATTAAACAATCACACCTAAAATAGAAACAGCGCCACTTCAGCCAAAATTTTAAAGTTGAAGAGATGGGAAGCCGTTTACTGAACCCAAGCGAACGCTTCAGTGGGAGGAAATACCGCAGCAACTGGTGGTTGGCACGACAACGGGCTTTTTGGCCTCTGTAACTCAATGCGCTGTCAGCTCCTTGAGTACAGTGTCCAGAGACAATGCTCAGATGCTGTAATGGAAATCTTTCTTAAATTGTTTTAGTTAGCTGTACTCCGTGTGTAAAGCTGAAAATATCTACATGTCTGCATCAAGTGGTCAGGAATGTGAATTGTAATCTGATCAAATATTTTCTCAATCAATAACTTCCATTTGTGTTCGCCCACAAAATTGCATGGGTTACAAAATAATCTACGGCCACTTTCATGTAGAGAATGAGGAAACTGTATAGGATGATCTTTGGTTTGTGGGAAATAAAGATACCATAGATATGTTTTCAGTTTACCATCCAGGCATTGATTGAAGATGCTGAGTTTATAGCTACTACTGAAGCTGGCCTTAGTAATTGGAGGGGGGGGTGTAAGAGTGATTCCTCAGTCAGTACGTTTACATGCACATCTAATTCAAATTTTGGCTTTAATTGGACTAATGGCTTAACCAGAATTGGAGCCTTTATCCCAGTTTACATGTCACTCAGAGAATCAAATTACTCAATGAAGTGTGTTACTCTGCTACGCTAGGTGGCGACATGCGCCCTTTCATGTTGGCATTCTTCTGGTTGGCCTAGAGTCACACAGATGGTAAACAAATGATGGCAGCAGTGAAGCAGATGGAGTAAAAGTAGGATATGCACAATGAAGAAAAAAATGGTCTACAACAACGCTGCAGCACAGTACATTTTCTAAGTACTGTACTGTTTAATGATGTTACACTCATTGTTGCTGCAGTGTTGTTGTGTACCGGTGTTGTTGTTCCCTCTTTCCCAGTTCCCATGAAAAGCTCGGCTGAGGCGGGGTTGGAGTTTACATGCAGAGAAATCCAGTTTAATTATCACGTTATCTGGGTGCCTTAGCTCGATTATGAGGACTAAGGCAATAATTTGGCTTTCTCTTACTCCATGTAAATGCACTGAGTGTTACTATGAGGAACAATCAGGAGCTGTGGCACTATGTGGTGTTTGGCTGTGATTGGATGTGACTGGCTGGTATAAATGATGTATTTTGTATGTTACAGAATGTGGGTCGTCAGAACAACGACAGTGACTGTGGAGCTTTCGTACTGCAGGTACGTTTCTCATTTTGTGGTTCTCACATTTGCAAATAAATGGCAACAGTTCCTTCTGCTTTAAGTATTGACATTTTCATATCCTAAAATAGATCTGGATATAGATACTCCTGTTTGCTGCATGTAATTCCCATACCCATGTTTTCTCGGGGCTTGCTAGCAGCCACGTGTACTCCGAATTACTGATTTCCAACTTGGATAGAATCAGCAGAAACCCTTGAAGGACAAATTCTGACTTGGAAAGTTCTTAGCTCCCTCCTGAACATGGATCTAAAAAGCCAAGATGGCTGCCTTGCTTTATACACTGTTGTAATAGCTGCAGAAATAATAGATTTTGCCTTTCTGGTGGTTTTTATCTCATCAAATCAGCACTTAACTTTTATTTGTGTACATGCTCCCTCTCTGTTTTGGCAAATAAAATGCAGATGAATAAATCAGTTATCAGCTGGTTTAATAACTGAGCACAAAAATTAAGAAATCTTCCTGGTCTTCCCGTTCCCAGTTACAGGTTAAGGTTAAGTTGGGTTCAGTTCCAAACAGAGCTCAGTATTGGTCCTGGCTTACTTTGTTGTTCATGCTAACATTCTGTATGAAAACACACTTCTCATCTGGAAGCTGACCAACTTTTACAGGGCAGCTTCTTTTTGTCAGGGATACTTTGAGATGAATTGTTTGTTAGATTCAGTTCTCAGTGGGTCAGTGTTTGCATTTTTACACATGTGGAAATGAGGTCCTGTGTTATACAAAGCAAACCAAATATCCTGCTTGAAAACATTGGCTTACCAAGCGGTATTGATGAGCAGCTACAAATGATAAAGAATCTAGACTAAAATGCAGAATCAGTTTTAGTATGTCCATATGTCTGTTTGCTGGGGTGTTGGTTAAAACTCTTCAGTTTCTTCTGAAGTAGACCAAGACACAGCCTTTTCAACAGAGGGTCGACCACTCTTTGATTGTGGACCATGGTTGGTCCTTTTGGACATTGTTTTAGCTTTTAAAATCTGAAACACATCAGTAAAAGATGGTCTATTCTGACTCATCTAGAGATGCATTCAAGTACGCCAAAAATCCAGGTTTGGTACTGTGCTGGCAGAGTTAAGTTTTAAATAAAGACGGTTGAGACAGTTCTTTGTACCTTGGTTTCACCAGTGGGTGAAAGTGGGGGAGGGGGGAGTTTTTATGTAATGACATTAAAAATAAAACTGTACTTGCACTAAATTTTCCAACAAAAATGTTCTCAGATAACACAAAAGTCACACAATAAAATAAATAACATAACTGTTTAAATATTTTCTTTATAAGAAACTACAACATCAATACTTTGTCAAGTCAAGACAATCTGAGATATGAAATGACTATCTTTCACTGCCCTACTGTCTGTGTCAGCATTGGTAACAAGTTAATCGGTCGTTAAGCTGTTACCTGAGCCAGCTGACAGGATGTTGTAGGAGTTATACAGGTAGGGTGGGAGGGGTTACAGCACACTGCTAGTCTGATGGTTTAATCACTGCTGCAGAGTTCCTTTTTCCTGAGGAGCCTCGGTTTATAACACCAGAGTTTCTCTTGGTTTTATGTGTTCTATTTTTATTTGGCCTTTTATACACTCTTGTCTGTGTGAAAACAAAAGCTATTCGATAGATGACTTTATTTTAGTATTTATGTGGGACACTGGTGAGGGTGGTGTTTCTTCCGTTCAGCTTCCAGCTGCTGCAAAACAATGCAAACAAAACATCACTAAATAAAGCCTAGTTTATGCTTCTACGTCAGCAAGTTTGCACTCGCACATATGTATTTACAGATATGTTTGCCTTTTATACTTCTATGTTGGTGTCAGTGTTGCAAAGCAATCCCCCACCAGGACCTCATAGACCTCCTCTAAAAACGCATGGAAACAAACAAACACAGTGGTCTGTTCTGTTCTTCTCTAAGACTGTATTGGATAAACTGGCCTGCTGGACAACCCTTGCGTTGACTGATTATGGCGCTGCATGTCTCCGCACCTCCGCTGACATAGAAATATAAACTAGACCTAATTCCTGAAAGGAAAATTTTTAACACACTGTTACAATCAGATGTTCAGTCTGATTATACCTTCTTGCCGGGCTAAGAGAACGACACCGAGGGCAGCTAAGCAGTGTCCTTTGGCTCAGCTGTGGTAGCTAACAGCAACCAATGACACTACCAGAAGTGGGTAATCAGTTAACATGTAAACGCGTCGTTCTATAACACCGGCAAGCTGATGTGTTCCCAAACAGGGGGGCTTTTACAACTGAAGCAGGCATTTATGTTCCTACTCTCCCTTAGAGTGGCTGACCATAACTTCTGCTAGCAGGAGGCTGGGCTGCTCTAAGAGTCGCATGTGTTGCTGGCTAAAGTGCAACGCAGTTATGCTTCTGTGTGGAAACTCGGTACACCTGTGTACCGGTTCCGTACTGAAAAATACAGATACATGTACTGTTACACCCCTAGAAATAAGTTATAGGTTTGATTCTTTCTTCATCAATTAAGGGTTAAGCTGTGACCCGTAGCATGTAGAGCTACATGTTTAGCATTTTCTCACTAAGCCTTGGTCCTATTTTAAGCCATTCGTTTTTCAGTAGCAGCCTATAAATGTTCCTATGCTCTATAGCAGGCCTGCTATGCTGCTGCCTTTTACCTGGATACATTATCATGTTGTTTTCTCTGCAGCTCAGTAACTTTGCGTCTCATTTTTCCTGCACCATCCTACAGTACTGCAAGTGTTTGGCACTAGGACAGCCGTTTAACTTTGGGCAGCAGGACATGCCTCGACTAAGGAGGCAAATGTACAAAGAACTGTGCCACTGCAAGCTCACCCTGTGACCTTGCTTCCCTAACTCACCTGGATCCTAACAACACAGAGGGACGACAATACATCAGGAGGATGAGAAGAGCAAACAATAGGCTGGACGACAGAACGTCTTCAATGTGAATGGGGACTGTTGAAGCAGGCGGACAAATTATTTCTAGCACATCTGATATCATAGCCTCCCATTTGATTAGTCTTTTCTTCCCTCTGTTTGCCCTTTGAAAACTGGTTTGGAGTTCTCACATCATAGCTACTTTAGACCAAGACAAGGTTCAGTTCTGTGATTGGCTCAGTCATTTTTTCCTAGTTCACTTATCTTTCAGTGAAGACTGAAACATAAACAGTATGAAGTTATAGAAAGACTCCAGGCCGGAAACAGCTTGTCCTGCAGTAAAATCTGCTTTCATGTAACAATGTAAAACGATCTGAAGCAGTCTGTGTAAGCTTGTGATTGAACACTTCCTGTGAGTTTTCCATTCTTTCAGTCCATCTCTGCAGGTGATGTTTTAGCAAAATCCAACACTAACACCACAGAAAATAAAATGCTAGAGCCGGTCATTTGGACATTGTCATCTGTGTAGTACAATGTGGCGTTTTGATGTATATTATATTTTTTAAAGAGATCAGTCGGGTGTGTTTTTAGCAGGATTGAAACTGATGGAACTAATTAATTCTGCTGCTGGAAACCAGCTTTCTTGTGGCGTTTGCAGAAGGAAAAACTTGTAAAAAAAAAGATTTTGAAGTACGCTTTAACCTGACTTGGGTGCCCCAGATGTTCTGCCTTTTCCAGTAAAGCAAATGAAATGGCTCAATATGAGATATTGGATGAAAAGCAGCCCAAACAAGGCATATTGATGCAACGGCCCGAAACCAGGGGTACCTTTTTTTTTTTTTGTTTGTTTCATTTATCTTTGTGTTTTTATTGCTGTCAGTAAATGTGGTGATATACTTATTGTTTTAAACAAATTGTGTAGAAATAAAACAACTCAAAATCTGTTCTTTTGGAGCAAGTTCCAAACATTCTGTTTAGTATTTCGTTGATGCAAGCCATTTTGGTAAGGACCACAACAGCTACACAACAGGCACCGAATGCCCACAATGGAGTTGCAGTGCTTTCTTCTTTCATTTTTTTTATAATAAAAGACAAACTTGTGGATAGCTGGCTTTTTGTTTTGCATTTTTTTCTGAATGAATACAATAGTTGTTTTCTAAATCTTCTACATTGCATTATGGTTGGTTAAAAATAAAAACATGTGGCAAACAAATGTGTATTTTCTTAAAGCTAGATTTATTTTTACAGAGCAAAACTAGGATTTTCAGTTATTCAAATATGCCGGTTTACTACTTGATTACATTAAGCATAACATTGTCCAGAGAAAAAGAAATACTTAGTTGGAGATATCGTGAGAGACTCAGTGGATGTCATACATATGGTTGTTTCACTTCAGAGATTTTTGGGATAGGGAGGCAATTGTATTGGGGTGATAGACACACCTCATTTTGTGTTTTCCACGTAATAGTCTCACTGTGTACAGTGTGCCTTACATATTGGGGCCAACACCAAAAAATACTAAAGACAATCAATTTCATCATTCTGTGGGTTTAAAAAGCGCCTTTGGGTCGGTGGCAGGCAATCAGATGTTGCACGTGAACTTGGTGTGTCTCAAAGTGTCATCAGCAGACTTGCATCAAGACACAGAACTACTGGCAGAGTTCGTGACAGACCCAGGAGTGGAACCCCACGAGTGACAGACCGCAACGATGACCAGTACCTGAGGACCTATGCACTCAGACATCTTCATGGAACTGCCACACAGCTGCAGGCCCGTTTACAAGATGTGAGGGGTTCTAGGGTTTCCAGACCATTCTCAACCGACTTAACCGCTTTGGCATGAATGCCAGTCGACCGTTGCAGGTGACTCCACTGACACCAAGACACCGCCTTGAATGTTTGCAGTGGGCACAAGACCATGTGACCTGGATAATGAAGCAGTGGTCTACCGTCCTGTTCACTGACGAGTGTCGGGTCACCTTGCACAGAAATGGTCGTCAGCGTTGCTTGAGAAGGCGAGGTCAACATGGTCCCAGGGTTAGCTTTGGTAGAGGAGATGTAACAGTCTGGGCAGGCATCACCAGTCAGCGCAAAACTGATTTGGTTGTTGTAGATGGCTCAGTCACTGCACACGCTTACCTCAGAGACATCATAGAACCCATCATCATTCACCAATTCTGCCAGCACAACTTTCTGTTCATGGATGATAACGCTCCACCACATCGTGCCAGAATTGTCACAGCTCAACTTCAGGAAGTCGGAGTGCCTCATATGGTATGGCCAGCAATGTCCCCTGACCTAAACCCCATAGAGCATGTTTGGGACCAGCTGAAGCAGAGACTGGATGATCGTATCCCACCCCCACGTGACCTGGCAGAACTGCGTGTAGCACTTGTGGAAGAGTGGAACCCATTGCCTCAGGACAACATCATGAGGCTAGTGAGGAGCATGAGACGTCGCTGTCATTGCGGCAAATGGTGGAAACACCCGCTACTGACATTGTCAATTTGTGTTATTTGGGGCTACCCTTATTGTATAAATTTTGGGGGTAGTATTACACTAATATTTCTATAATATACTAATGTTTCTTCTCATTCATTATAAGTAATATCAAAGGATACTTTTACTTATTTCATAAAAATTCAGACCAAATAGGAATAGCACTCATGTAAATAACAATAAACCTTACTTATTGAGTAGTGTATTTAGTCAGCCACCAATTGTGCAAGTTCTCCCACTTAAAAAGATGAGGGAGGCCTGTGATTTTCATCATAGGTGTACTTCAACTATGAGAGACAAAATCCAGAAAATCACATGGTTTGATTTTTAAAGACTATTTGCAAAATATGGTAGAAAATAACTATTTGGTCACCTACAAACAAGATCTCTGGCTCTCACAGACCCTGTAACTTCTTCTGTAAGAGGCTCCTATGTCCTCCACTCGTTACCTGTATTAATGGTACCTGTTTGAACTCGTTATCCGTATAAAAGACGCCTGTCCACAACCTCAAACAGTTTCCGTAGCCATCATGACTTTTGCAATAATGTGAGGTTATCAGAATAACAATGTCAAGTATCACATTATATTGTGCTATATGGTAAACGACCTACAAGTCTGAGGACTCCAAAGCACTTCTCACTACATTCAGTCATTAGCCCATTCATGGTGGTAAGCTACTTTGTATCCAGACTGGCAGAAGCGACTGCCAATTAATCAGCAGACAATCTCAGATAAAATGTCTTCCAGTCACACAGACGGACGGATCCCCCTGTAACAGAACGAGCACCTACCTCCTGAATCACTATGTATGCAGATGGTGTTGTTCTCTCCATGTAAATAGCCTGCAGTTGAATAGCACTTTTTCAGTCACTACATTCAGTCATTCACCCATTCATGCACACATTCACACTTTGTAGCCATAGCTGCCCTGGGGCACACTGACAGAGGCGAGGCTGCCGGGCACAGGCACTTCACTGGGGTGAAGTGTCTTGCCCAAGGACACAAAGACCTAGATGGACAGAGTGGGAATTTGAACCAGCAACCCACTGATTACAGGAAGAATTCCTTCCTACCACCTGAGCCACAGTTGCCCCTGTATGTCAAACTTCCATCCATCGTCTATACCACTTTGGGTTTGTAGGGGGTGGGCTGCCTATCTCCAGCAGTAATCGGGCGAAAGGCTGGGTACACCCTGAACAGGTCACCAGTCCATCACAGAGTACCCGGAGGGAACCCATATCACATGCAATGGAGGTGAACTGACATGACCTAGTCTATTGTTGTACAACTGGGCATCACAACTGAGATCAATTAAATGAACAAGGGACATACCACAACAGACAGAAACGTGACGGGAGAACTTAGATCTGACTATGACCTTGTATTTGAACTGTTGGTTCTAAAAGAAAGGGGCTGGTACAATTTATTTGCAATTACAGTCAGATCAACGCTCTCTCACCTCCACCAAAACCCCTTTCACTTGGAGTCCAGAAGTCTACAATGCTTTCTTAGAGCTGAAAAAGAAGTTAACTGAAGCTCCTGTTCTTATCCAGTCTTTCATGTACAATCAGACAAAAGTCTCAACCCCCGCCTGTCCCGTTGGTCCTCATCAACCCTACGTTCTGTTGGCCATCGACTCACAAAGTTGTTAGAGACTGTATTATTGCCTGTCCTGTTTGTGCTCATAATAAAACCAGAAATCAACCTCCTGCTGGTTTTCTTCAGTCCAGGTCCATACCCAAACGATCTCAATTCAATTTCAATTCAGTTTATTTATATAGCGCCAATTCACAACAGATGTCATCTCAAGGCACTTAACAAGAAGTCATTTCAATACAATTATACAAACATTCCAATCAGTTAAAAAGTTTCCTATTTAAGGAATCCCAGCAGATTGCGTCAGTCATTGGCGTGAGGTTGGGCAGATTTCCAACCACAGCAATCCTTCAGCAATCCCTCATACTGAGCAAGCATGTAGCGACAGTGGAGAGGAAAAACTCCCCTTTAACAGGAAGAAACCTCCAACAGAACCAGGCTCAGTAGGAGCGGCCATC
Source organism: Valencia hispanica (assembly GCA_963556495.2). Classification (NCBI taxonomy): domain Eukaryota; kingdom Metazoa; phylum Chordata; class Actinopteri; order Cyprinodontiformes; family Valenciidae; genus Valencia; species Valencia hispanica. The sequence goes on along the minus strand of OY747714.1, from coordinate 4,411,851 downwards.
TGCCACGACCGTCTGGGGGTTACCCCAGACCGTCAGCAATATGACCGTCTCATATTGCTCTGAATTTTCTCACAGGATATCCTATGTCTAAAGACATAACCACCATCTTAACCATCACTGACTGTTTATCCAAAGCCTGCCACCTCATTCCCCTGAAAATATTACTCACTTTTTTCCAAACTGCCTATCTCCTCATTAAACATGTTTTCTGTCTGCGTGGCATCCCTCCAGAAATCCTGTCTGATCATGGTTTTCAATCTCCCGTGTCTGGGATGTCTTGGATATTGGTGGTGTTGTGTTTGCGTGATGTTTCTCTCCCACTGAGCTGCAAGTTTCCCTAGAAGGCATGGCTGAGCTATGTGCTCATACACACCTACTTTTCATCAAGCTCATCACATGGAGCTTAAGAGGAGCTAGGTGCAGGTCATTGAAAGCCTGCTTGGTACCTCTAGCCCTGCATCTACTTGTACTTTCCCGACTTGCTGTTAACATTACGATCCCTGTTGTTTCCCGAAGGATACTTCCTAAGTTCTCAAATCATGTCAAGTCGAGGTTTATTCGTAAGGCACTTTAAAAACAACCGAAGGTGACTAAAGTGCTGAACAACTCAACAGTGTTGAATAAATTCCCAAAATATAGAACAAAATGCATATCAAAAAAGAAGAAAAATTTAAAATAAATCATGTCTAAACAGATAGAAAGTACATTTAAAAAAAGATACTTTTTAATACACGCTCAACCTCAATCAAAAACCGAAGAGAACTTACGAATCTTTAAAAGAAATTTAAAGGGGACATATTATGCAAATGTTACTTTTTTCATCCCTTTCTGTTGCCATTCAGGTCTCTGCTGCCTCTATAAACACTTCAAACATTAAAAACTATAAGCCCACCAAACATAAAAACCACCCATCCTTTGTTTTGGCAATTGTTTTCTGTCAGAAATCTTGGGCTTCTACAAGTCAATTGAAAAAGTGCCTTATTGTGAGGTCACAATACGCGGAATTTGCAAATTACCGTCCCTCACCTGTCAAACCCCGCCCATCTTCTGTCAGATTCCACCCATTATATGTCAAACTCCGCCCACCCATTCCAATTCTATGCCATTCTCATGTGTGGCAAACCTGCAGCCTAGTAACAAGATGAGTGGGCGTGGTCTGCAACCACTAATTAGCATAAAATTAACAGAGGCCTCTAAACAGCTCATTCTGAAAGGGACTGAAATTGTCAAGAATTGAGCCAGTTAGATCGCTTTATGTGAGAGTCATTATGTGCAAAGAACATGTTAATCATAGACCTGGTATAACTGTGTAAAAAGACGCATAATATGTTCCCTTTAAAACTCTCAAGGTTCTAGGCCGATCTCACCCTGAATCCCTGGATCTGTTTCTCAGTGAAGCTTCCTGAATTTGGTTTAACCTCCTTGAGCTATAACCTCACCAACAACTGTCTTCCACAACCAGCTACATCAACCTCTCTCTCCCCTCTCTGGGAACCTACAAGCCTTAAGCTGTTCGTCTTTCAACGTTCCACCATTTAATCCAGACCAAAATCCAGCTCACAGACCAAACAGACCAAAACCCCAGTCTACTTACAGACCAGTAAGATCTACTCTCTGATTCACTAGCCTCAGTAATCACCTGTTTATTCACTCAGCTCATCTCTTGTCCTTTTTGAGTTTCTCACATCTGTTCACATAAATATCTGTTGTAGTGCATCATCTCATTGCTCTATTAATGTATTCTGTTATTCAAGTACAATTCTTGATACTTCAAATTATTCAATTGAACAAAATTGATTTATAAAAAATCTTCAAATGGATACCACCTAAGTACCAGTACCAGCCTTTTTATTACTGTAATCTTCAAGTCTTAAATTGTAAATTAGTGTGGTATTTTTTCATAAATGGCCAAAAAAAAAACACATCAATAACTTAATGTTTTAGAAATATCTACACCAGTGTTGTTTACAATCACAAATAATGTGACACAGATGAGGAGATAAATAGACAGCATGTTTGCATTTGCTCTGGGGTTTTTTCTTCCTATCTTAGTTTACAATGTTGTCCTGTTTTCAGTACAAGAGAGTAACCTGAACCTTAAGACAGCCTGCATCACTTAATTTAGTAAAAATTTTAAATGAAAGAAGGGAACGTAGGGATAAAACGTCTCAGATGTGATAATGGAGGCTTAGGAAGAAGATTCAGCATGGGGGTGCCTTCTTCAGGGGTTCTTCTTTCCCAGGCCTGCTCAGCCCCCCCTCCAGATGGGACCTTAAAGAGAGAGATGTTAGAGGTGGCGAGAACCAGGAGTGGATGAGGGTGACGGGAAGAAAGGATGACGAGGGCCAAACAACTGGGGAGGGGACGAAGGACGAATGAAGGGTGGAGGGAATGAGGGAGGGCATCCAGGGATGTAAGAGGTGATGTAGGGGTGAAGGAGGGATGATGATGAGTAGAACAAACCAAAGCAATGCCTGAAAGAAGGTGGAACAAGATGGGGAACGAACAAGACAGATGGGGAACACCAGGTGAGTTGAGTTTGTATAGACAGCAATAGAAGAGTGTTTGGGGCGTGGTCTTGCTCCTGATAATCAGTTTACATATGAACTATATTTAATCCTTTTGCTGAAACATAACAGAACATTCATGGTGGGTAACTGCAGGGTCAAGTATTTTACTTTCTTTCCAGTCATATATAAAGTCCTCCAAAATTTGGTCATGCTTTACCAGAAATAAGAGAGAGAACATAGCCATACAAAGGTAGAATATTACAGTGCAAAAATGTCTAAATGTCTCAGTCAGCAACAGAAAAGATCAAACATAAATATCAGGAGAAAATAACTAACAGTAATACATGACAAGCAATTTCGAGTTTGAAAACATGAGATATTGTCAGACTATAGAAGATTTTTATGCCCTGTAGCCATTTTTTTTCTTTCTTTACAGATAAACCAGTTTGAATTGTTCTTTTACCTGGTTCAAAAGAAGAAGGAATAACTAAAAACACAACAACTTTGTTACACAAAGGATATTTTTTATGCTACCATACCATTACTAGTTTAAAAAAAATAACATGAGTAAATACTGTAGAAATTCTGTTGGATGAGAAAATACTATAAAAATTCTATTTGTCCACAGTAATGTTTTCTCCTTTCGTTCCTTCAAAGTAAAAAGAAAAAAGTTCATCTTATCCTTTTTTTAACTACACACTATTTTTCATTTTGTTCAGTATGGCAGAATGTTTTGGACTGATGGACGTTACATTAGTTAATTCAGTTGGAAAGAGAAAGATTTTTCAAAAACATCACCTCATCCATTCTGTTGCTGCTTGGTAGATTTCCCTTTCATAAAACAAGATGGACAGACTCCAAATCCAACTTTAAACAAACTTTTACAGAAAAGCACTACAACAAAGGACTTGAAAATCAAAAGGTCGTGAAGATGAACTCTATTTTTGATAAAGTTCATATAAACATGTAAGCAAATACTTTGTAGTTTTTCCATACTCTAGTTTACCCTTATTTTGTTGTAATGTTTTTATTCATATTCCTCTATCTTGTTTAGCTTATTTTCTAATGCTCTCCAAACCAAACATTACCATGATGTGTAAATGTTTGGTAATGTTTAAATAAAGGTTTTAATAAAATAGACCCTGCATTTTGAACTTCAGCACTCCTCCATCTATTGTGCAATAAATGCATCAGATGGTACTTGTGGTATTTCTTGTGAAACTTTTCAGGTTCTTCTTCTGTTGCTTGTTGGTAGCTGGCAAACTGACTTACATACAGGTTCATTCACTGTCACCTAGCGGACAGAGGTGTGTAACAAGGGGTTCTTCAAAAAATATATATTCTATTGATCCAGCCAATACATTTAAAAATGTTATTACCTACCCTGATATTAGTAGCAGAAATTTCAAATGAAGGTACAGGAGATCTTTGGTCGCGTTGCTTTTTTATAAAGGATATTCCTGCTTTCTTCTCTCGTGTTACGTTTTAATAATACGTGTTTTATGAATTCTCATTGATTAAAATGATGTTTGATGTTCACCTTTGATTTGAAATGCTCTGTATTATCTGACCCTGTGTGTCCTATCCTGAAAAACTTAATGCTACAGATTTAGTTTGAGTGCTGTACATACAGGTGAAATTCAAAACATTAGTGCAAAAGTTCATTTATTCCAATTTATTCAACTTAAAAGGTGAAACTAATATATGAGATAGAGTCATTACATCTGCGATGGACTGGTGACGTGTCCAGGCTGTACCCCGCATCTCACCGATGATTACAGGAGATGGATGGACAGGTATAGATATTGGATGGATGGACTCATTACATGCAATGCGAGATATTTCAAGCCTTTATTTGTTATAATTTTGATGATTTTGGCTTACAGCTTATAAAACCCCCAAATTCAAAATCTCAGAAAATTACATGAAATCAATAAAACAAGGATTTTAAATAGACAAATGTCGGACCTCTGAATGCATATGTACTCTGTACTTGGTTTGGGCCCTTTTGCATCAATGACTGCCTCAATGTGGCGTGGCATGGATGCTATCGGGCTGTGGCACTGCTGAGGTTTTGTGGAAGACCAGGATGCTTCAACAGCGGCCTTCAGCTCTTCACCCAACTTCTTTTGCAATGACCTTTTGAGGCTTTCCCTCCTTATGGGGTGTGTTAGTGATGGTTTTTCTGCACACCTGTTAGATCAGCAGTCTTCCCCATGATTGTGATTCCTACAGAACTAGACTGACAGACCATTTAAAGGCTCAGGAACACTTTGGAGGTGTTTTGGATTAATTAGCTGATTAGAATGTGACACTTTGAATCCAAATTATTGAACCTTTTCACAATATTCATTTTTTTGAGATTTTGAATTTGGGGTTTTCATAAACTGTAAGCCATAATCATCAAAATTATAACAAATAAAGGCTTGAAATATCTCGCTTTGCATGTAATGAGTCTATATCACATATTAGTTTCACCTTTTAAGTTGAATTACTGAAATAAATTAACTTTTGCACAATATTCGATTTTTTGAGTTTCACCTGTATATATTTTTATTATTTAAATGTCTGCCTGTATCATAAACGTTTTAATGCTCTTGTCATGTAAATATAACTGTTTATATACTTAGCCTCCAAATTGTTAACCTCTACTTGTATATCAATAATGGGCGATTTATGAAATGTTCTTCTATTCCAATGTTTACTGGAATCCAAATAAAACTATTAGGCTACGGTATATTCTGTAGCTTTTCATACTATGATATTCTAAAGATGATATCTTACCTACTTGAGTTTTCTGACCAAATATTTTTGAGTGCTGATAAAATATGTGGATGAAGTTCTGATATTTCCATTAAATTTGTCCATCAGCCCAATGAAGGCATAAAGTTAGAGCTAAGAGGCCCAATGTATTAACTGGTATTTGGTCTATTATGCTTTTTAAAGTATTATACTATACCCAGAATAAAAATAGCAGCAGTAATCCATCTAGTTTCTAGGTCTTTGAAACCACATATGCACACTATACAGTTGTCTCTGAATAGTGATGATTTACAGGACTTTGAATTTCAACCCAGGAATCATTATGTCTTTTCTTATCCGCGTTTTTCGTTTGAGTGGAAACGTTAAATGAGGGCAAACTGAAATTCCAAACCTTCAGAGTAACTCAGAAGGAGTACTGTTTCTTTAAAAATCTAAACACCGCCCCCTGGCTGGTGAATCACAAGCACCCCACCCTATTCTTCCATTTTTTTCTTTCCACTTGTAGAAATAGCCAATCGTAACCCTTGGAAGGCGGGATCATAGTAGAATGACGGTGATATCCTTCAATGAGAACGCGGCATTGTACGTCCAACGTATATAAGACATTTCTGCCGTTTTTTTCTTTCTTTGGAAATATGTCTGCTGACTATGATAACAGGTTAGTAAAATTGTGAAATAATCCTGTGTGAACGCCTTATTTCGAAGTTTATGTATGTTTAAATCGGATTTTTGAGATATTAGCTACTACGGAACGTTTTTGGACTCTTACTTAAGTAGCGCTTTACCGTTTAGCCGCTTAGGCCCAATTCTCGCCTCACTGTTCCTAATTAAATCTATTACTGATGCATTACAAGGGGGACATTGTCGTCTATGTTTCGAGTTTATGGTTTCTTGATAAATGTATGTCTAATTATTTTGGGTGCCACACATTTCTGTGAGCGGTTCTGAAAATAGTTGAATTAAATGGCTGCCGGCGTCATGAACCGCACGTGAGTGAGCTCTATCTCTTGTTTAGTCGGAGGCTTTATTGTCCGTTAGAACTGACCATGTATGACTGCTGAGGCTACGCTGGTTCTATGTGCTTCTAGCTCCATCACTTAATCTATGTCGTAACTAGCTGGCGGTTCGGTTCCGTGTTCTGGTTTACTGGGTGCACATGGTGGCAACCGGCAGAGAACAATACCGGTAGCATCGGCCTCATGGTACCTACAGATATTCCAATCCCATTTCCCCATTGTAGAGGTAGTTCGCTGTTGTTACAGTATTTGAACGGCTATTAGATGATTTGGCTGACTTGTAAGTGTTTTTTCCCCCCCCGTATCAGTCGGGCCAATGCTACCACAATGCGAGCTTTTTTTTTTAGCAGGCCCGTCTAGTATTAGCCGAGCCTGCCTTTCTTCTCTCGACGTTTCTGCTTGTTCTGTCGGCTTAAAATTAGCCCACGATATCCAGTCCGTGTTAACACTTAAAGTTCCACAGTCTGACATCTTGGAACAATTTGTTCCTTTCCCCCGTTCAGTCGACGCGCCTCTTCTCCATTACTCGGGTCGACAGGAAAACGACCATCTTGAATTGAGCAGGCAGTAAAAATGGCGGACTCACTCGGCCTCTGTTTTTGGGACTTGGGTCTGGTTCTCGTAAACGCGGCCTTCTGGGAGTCGAAAGGGGCCATAAATGGTCGTATTTGAGTTAAAATGTGTTATTTATTATATTATTCGGGTTAGCTAAATAGTCATGACGTGTTTAATTTTTTGCTAATGTGCCATACAATAAAGCTATTTGCAAATCAGTGTAATTGTTTTTTGTGCTTGGTCCTTCTCAGGGATAATGGCCCAGAGGGCATGGAGCCAGATGGCATCATCGAGGTAAGTCTCTCTTTTCTACCTGTGACAAGTCAGGTTAACTAGTAGTTTTACTGTTGGAAGTGTTAAGGTCACCCTGCCTTTGCTCAATCATTTGTTTTAGAGTATTTATTTGTTGTGTCCCCCCCAATCGTTGGTTGAATCAGGCTATGGGTTTATAGGGATACAATTAAGACCCGGGCACTTTCTATGTGATTTTGGGTTTAAATACAGTTGAAGTCCCAAATGTTAGAGGTTTAAGTGTTGCTGTTTTTCCTCCTCCAGAGCAACTGGAACCAGATCGTGGACAGCTTCGATGAGATGAACTTGCGCGAAGCTCTGCTCAGGGGAATCTATGCCTATGGTTTCGAGAAGCCATCTGCTATCCAGCAAAGGGCTATTATGCCTTGTATCAAGGGTGAGTATCTTGGATCCTGTTGTTCAGAGGTTACCTGGTGCTTCTGAAGTTTATTTTTCCCCCACCTGTCCATGGACTAAATCAGGGCTGCAGAATGAGCAATTCTCAACGCATCAGAGACTAATTACAGTGGCCATATCAGGACATTGGTTTCCTATGGAGGATGTCGTTTATACGGTCTTCCTTCACCATGATCACATACAAAAGTTCAGCGTACAGAGTAGCGACTAATGTGTTTAAAATATTTTATCTATGGCAGGTGGCCAATATCTAGATACTTCTAATATTAAATATACAAAACGGGCAGATAAAGAGATGCTGTACCAGAAAGCAATTACTAAATAGAAGAAACGGTAATTAGTTTATTTGTAGTTCATCAATCTTAAATTCAGTTTATAACGCCTATAATAAATATTATTGAAACATTTTAACAATTACATGTTCGAAAACCATTCACTAGTGTTTTTGTGTTAAACATTCTACAGCTTTAATGTGGAAACTTGTCTTTAACTGAATATACCAATAGATTAGGCACAATTCATTCACTTTACAGTGAACCAAAAAAAGATAGGTTTGCATCTTTATAGTGATTGTTTACTTTTTCCGTTCACTGTGTTGTCGGAATAAAAGTTGCCTAATCAAATTACTTGATCTGACACGATAAACATTTGGCGCACAATGGCATCTGAGAGGGGTGGAGTAGGGCTGGGCGGTGATTCGATAGCAATATATATCGATCGATAGACGTGTGGTGCGATAGAAAAAAGGGGTCTATGAAAAAGTTCGATAGAAAGAAAAAGTTTTCCCTCATCTTTTTCATTATATCAGGAAGCTTAATGCAACAATCATTACTTCAAACAAATTACCGCTGATAGGCAGCTCTGTCAGCCTCCCCTCTCCTTTCAAACCACAACAAGGATGAAATGATTTGAGCTGAAACATCATTTTTTGATTGTCTCTAAGCGAACAATCGCCGTAACTTCACGTCGGTCAGTTCTCACAGCAAGGGAGCAGCGGAGGAAGTTGTTCCAGCTAAATGTTTCAGTGACTCAGGTAAAGGTCGCATCCCGTTTTGAACCGATCCTCGACGCACTAAAACACTAAATGTAGCAATAATAAACCACATAAAATACTATGATCAGTTGTCTTAAGCAGGACTCCCCTCTCGCTGCGAATCCGTTACAGAGAGAGAGGAAACTTACCCAGGTCGCTGCTAACACTGGTGGCTTTTAAAATGTCCCCCTCGGTTCTGACCCCAGTCCTCCAGAGGTGAAAAACTGTAAAAAAAAAAAAAAACACAACAGGGTTGGCTAGGCCAGCCCGCTGAAATGAATTAGAATATGGCCCCGTTTACACGAAGAAAAAACGCAGATATTTCCCTGCTGTTTGACCTCTCATCTACACGGAAATCACAGAAAACGATTATTTCTAAAACTCCGGCCAAAGCGGAGATTTGCATTTTCTCCATTTTAAGTGTTTGCTTGTGGACAGAAATAACTGGCGTTTTCAGCTCTGCAACATCACTTTCCAGGACAAAAATGCTCCGACATCACTTGTGCTATCTGTGTTTACACTCAGAAACAGCATTTATGCCCTCAGAGATGTGGCATCGATTGTCCAAGCGCTTTTTGCTTGCTAGCTTTTACAAGCTCTTGTAGAAGTTAGAGGTTAGAACATAGAAAGTTAGAGTGGATAGGATTTGGGGGAACTACTGCCCCCTACAGGTATAGCATGTCTATGAATGTGCTTAACACACTTTATGCGGTTAGGTATGGACGGAGATTTTTTATTTATTTAAACGAGGTGGTGAGGATATTCGTTAAAAAAACCGGCTATGTGTGCACATAGCCTAAGCTTTATTGACAAACTGAACCAAAGGTTTCAGCCATTAATATTATAACGTGTCGTAAAATGTTTAAAAGATTAAAATGCATCAAGATAAGCCTTTAATTTCAATTACTAAGAATTAGAAAATGTATAATATAATGGTTAATAATGACTTTGTGTTTACTGTTGTTACTCAGGTCTCTTATTTGTTTGTCTTACAAACTTATTTATGTTTGAAAAATGAATTAATTTAATTAGTTAAAATTAGTTCATTGAAGAATAACAAAATGACCGGGGAGGCACTTAAAATATATTTTTTTACGTTTTGTGATATTTATCAATAATCATCTATCGATCCCCTTTATCGATATGCTCTTTTTCTATATCGCCCAGCCCTAGGGTGGAGTAACGTCTTCTCCACGCCACTCAGAAGGAAATTCTGACTCCCATACAGGCAAAACAATGTGGCTTACAAAACTAGAGCTAGTATGTTAAGTAAACAAGCGGTTGATGATTTTACAGATAGTCAATAGATCAGTCTGTCCCCACAACCAAGTGTATGTAGAATCAGCCCTGAACGAACAGTGGAACAATGTTAAAACTTATCTGTATCGCAGCTATTGCTCAAAATTGAGATTAAATGTATTTCCATTCTGCTTTCAGGTTATGATGTGATCGCTCAGGCCCAGTCTGGCACTGGGAAGACTGCCACTTTTGCCATTTCCATTCTCCAGCAGATTGATGTGGAGATGAAAGCCACACAGGCGTTGGTTCTGGCTCCTACCAGGGAGCTGGCACAGCAGGTGGGGACACATCCTTGCCACACAGGGATTTGTTTTTTTTTGGAGTCCTCTTGGTTAATTACAGCACTTCAAATACAGCAAGAATCTGGCTAAACAAATAATGCTGCACTATTTCATATCAAGGGTTATGGACTCATTGTTAGTGTAATTAGCTGGTTTCAGTTGACCCTGTAGACACCCCAGTGCAGTAACCAGATGCTGAAAGTTACATTTGAACCAATAAGCCTTCACCCATGTGTTTTACTGGTGTTGGACCATGATTCCATTTCAAACTAATTGTTCTAAAATGAGGAATTGTTTCCATTAGTCAGTCTGTTCAACAGTGCAGCTGGACCTCATGCTCTCTGATCCAAATGAAGTAAAAATGTTTTTATTTTTTCTTGAACTTCTTAGATTCAGAAAGTGGTGCTAGCCCTGGGTGACTACATGGGAGCCGGTTGCTACGCCTGCATCGGAGGCACAAACATTCGCAGTGAGGTTCAGAAGCTGCAGGCTGAAGCCCCTCACATTGTGGTGGGAACCCCTGGCCGTGTCTTTGACATGCTGACTCGTAAAAACCTCTGTAAGTTATCAGCTTCTAAGTGCTGCTGTCCCACAGAGATCCTCTGATTTAGATTGTTACTCTAAATATGTGTCAATATCGTTCTTTAAAAAAAATCTCTTTTGTGGATTTAACTGACTAGTTGTTACATCATGAATGCCTAGGGGGTTTCTTCATACCAGGTAGTGCCAGGATTTGGAACTAAGTCTGTCAGTTCTTAAGGGAACATTGCATCATAAAGTTTTACTGAGTCTACATGGTCAGTGGGTTTCTTAGATTAAACCGTTTTACCACAGTCTTGATGCAAGTAACATGAGTAGAACTTGCAGGGAAGGAGCTGCTGTAAAATGATGAAATCCATGCGTGTCAACTGACTCTGTTAACCCCTGACGTTGTGATTCTCTGGTTGGCGTTCTGCTGACCAGAGCTGTCGCTACATCAGAGAACCAGAGACATGATCAGACATCTATGGTTCTGATTATGGCTATTTTCTAAAGCAGATTTTGATTAGTGTCTGTTCACTTTTACCTGTACAGCAATTAGAAAATACCAGTTTACTGCAGTTAAGCCCAACATTATTCATGCACCTGGTAGATTTAGAGGTGGTTTTATTTAACCATTAAGAAGTTTTTGTATAAGATGAGTGACGAAGGAAAATCTTGTTTGCAGAAACATGAGTTCATCTATTAAATGGTACATTAAGTTATCTGTAGCTGTCTCAATGAGTTGATAAATCTGACCTGCATCACTGCATACATACCCGTCTTGTATTAGCTGTCCAGCTTTTCCTGTGTTTCCCCTGGTACTTTGATTTCTGTTTGAGCTCCATGTCTTTTTAGATTGGAAGGTCTCCTTGCCATCACCCTAATCTTTAGCTCCCTCCACAGATTCTCTGTCGGCTTCAGTTTGGGACTCTGGCTGGGCCGCTCCAAAGCGTTAATATTCCAGTCAGAAGAAGCATGTTGGTAAAGACAAAGATTACTGTGTGTATATAGGGGTATGAATACTTCTGGGCTTAACTGTAAATCTAGGTATTTAGGAACCAAAGGGGGAAAAATCTTTACAAAGTGTGAAAATTGATGCTAAACACTGAGGTCCTAACTAAACTGCTCAGTGTCTTGTTTAAACCCAGTGTCTAGGATATCTGATGCAGATCTGCCCTGGTTTATGTGCAAAGTGATTCCTAGCTTAGATTTGGTCTAATTGCCCACTGAAGATTAAATGTGTTAAGTTTTCTTGCAAGGTCTAGTGACCAGCCTGCTAAGATTGAAATGAAGAGTTTAAAGGTCATTGTAGGTTTGTTTCACCCTGCTGATAAAAATCTCATGTCTTGAATATTTTGCAGCGTCCAAAAACATCAAAATGTTTGTGCTTGATGAGGCTGATGAAATGCTGAGTCGAGGATTCAAGGACCAAATCTACGAGATCTTTCAGAAGTTGTCGAGCAACATTCAGGTAAAAAAAGACTTCAGTTAACTTCCAGACACACTCCTGGAGGAGCTTTCTGACCCGAGGTTCTGTTTCTCCCTGACCTGCTGTAAAAAGCATTTGTTAGAATTACACAATCTTTCTCTACCATTCAAGGCTGACGGTATTTGTATATCTGCTGAACATGTCTGTGGAGCTTCTATTGTAAAGCAAACATCCAGGTGCATGTGGGGGGAGGGGGAAAGTCTTGAGATTTGTTTTGCTGTTCCATTAATTACTCCACTGTTGACAAAAATTTGCTGTAAGTGTAGTAGAAGTCTTTGTGTAAGGTACTGAGCTGTATAAAACCTTCTGTGTGCAGGTTGTCCTTCTGTCGGCCACGATGCCAGCTGATGTTCTGGAAGTCACAAAGAAATTTATGCGAGAACCCATCCGGATCCTTGTAAAGAAAGAGGAGTTGACCCTTGAGGGTATTCGCCAGTTCTACATCAATGTAGAGAAAGAGGTGAAATATTGCTCTGGATTATTTGACCTGCTGAGGGGTAGTGTTTTCTATTCTGATTTTATTGGCTCAAATGATCAAGCTGAGCATTTTAACAGGAGATCAACAACTAAACTGGCCTGTTCTGACTTGGTGTCTACAGGAGTGGAAGCTGGACACACTGTGTGACTTGTATGAAACCCTGACCATCACACAAGCCGTCATCTTCATAAACACCAGGAGGAAAGTAGACTGGCTCACTGAGAAGATGCATGCCAGAGACTTCACTGTCTCTGCTCTGGTGAGGCCCCCTGGTGGTCATCCTGAGCAGAACGTTCTATGTAAACCAGGTGCCTTGTTAACTGGGTTTAACTCTTGTTTCAGCATGGCGACATGGACCAGAAGGAGAGGGACTTGATCATGAGGGAGTTTCGCTCTGGTTCCAGTAGAGTCCTCATTACCACTGACCTGCTGGTATGTCAGCTGTTCACCTTATCGCTTTAGTTCTGTAAACAGTCCAAGGTTCCCTCTCCTTTCATCTGCAGTGTTGAAGAAGGATTGAAAGTTCCTTGGTATAGAAACGTGCCTGCCCTCCACTGTAGCTTAGTTAAAGTCTTTGATTCACAACTAAATGGCAGGTTACATTCCCACTGATCAGATTGTTCTCTCTGAAACCAGATTGTACAAGACTTATTATGGCATGCTAGATCTTTTATGCTCGGTTTCCCCCTACAGGCCAGAGGTATAGATGTCCAGCAGGTGTCCCTGGTTATCAACTATGACCTGCCAACCAACAGGGAAAATTACATTCACAGGTAATTAAAAGCAGAAGCTCTAATTGATTCAGGCTCACTGGAAACTGTTAATGACAAACGCTGATCTAGGTTTACACAAGGATACTTGCCAAACTTCTAAAGCTAGAACTGTTTTTCTTTTTGGTCAGGATTGGTCGTGGTGGTCGCTTTGGCAGAAAAGGTGTAGCCATCAACATGGTGACTGAGGACGACAAACGGACCCTGAGGGATATTGAGACATTCTACAACACCACTGTGGAAGAGATGCCCATGAATGTGGCTGACCTCATCTAGCTTCTACATGCCCACAATCCACCCCAACCTGCTTATTTTAGAAGTGAAGTCCTGTTTTTGCTATGTGATCGAAAATTTTAAACTTCAACAAATTTCACTGACTATGATCTGTATCAAAGCATTTGAAAAGTGTTTATTTTGTTTTTTTGCCTATTTGGAAGGATAGCTTACTGAACTGTTTAATCTGTTCACCATAGTTGTCAGACCTTCATGCATCAACTGAACTCTCCTTCAGATCAGAACTGCCTTCATCTGTAATACATTGATAAAAGCAATCTTTGTTTCATTGGCGTTTCCTCTGAAATCTGTTACTTAAACCAGAGTGGTCAGAAGCATGATGTCGGTGGCTCTTCATCACTGACACATTGTGGTTTGTGGATTCTCATGCTGTGCCACCGCTGCTTGTCTCAATGGTTTAGAGTGCTATTCAGGGTGAAGGATGAGAAGCAGGTTTTTGGTCGGGCAGTATTTAGTCAGCCTTAAGTGTAATTACACAGCATTCAGGACAGACGTTAGTAAACAGAACATGTGGGCTGTGTTCAGAGCAGCTCCATCTGGGGAAGGGTGTGGGATAGTGGAATGCTGCTGGATTTACACTTTAATGCCTTTAACATTCTCTGAGCTTGTTTTTTCTTTTTTTTTTTTTTTAGGGGGTTGGGTGGTAAGTGGCATGAAAGGACCAAACTACATAATTGGAGAAAAGGCCATTTGTGTCACCAACATTTTCAATAAGCTTCATTAAAATGCTGGCCATGATTTTTCTTTATGACCCCATCTACTCCTCCCATTGCTTCAAATTACATTATGGGGTGTTAACCTTTTGAGACAGTGTATCAAGTTTTCTACATTGGATTCTGTAAAGTATTTATTTTAATGGTCTTTAAAAAAAAATAAAGGTTTCTCCTTTTAACAACAAAAACTGGTTTCTGCATTGAAAAGCCCAAAAATTGTTTGTTTTTCCCTCAGGGTGCATTAATGACAGCTGATTTGGAGCTAAAGTTCTGATTCTGGCTTCGTATACTGAGGCATATTGCTACTGCTTTTATTGGTGAGACTCCTTTTGGAAGTAAGGGGAGGGTTCTGGCCACTGCTAATGGGGTGTTTCAAGAATTGATTCCTATAGTTTTGTGTTGGAACTTTTTTTTTTTACTTACCAGAGTTGACTTTTTCATATCTGTCCAGTCAATTCAGACTACAGTAGAAGGAAACTCTCAAATTTGAGTCTCCAATCTTGCTGCAAGGCAGAGAAACGGTTTTCCCTCTGACTTCCTTGGTAACCAGAGGTGGCTAGAGTAGCACTGTTATTTTTACAGGAGTAAAAGTTAGCAACCTAAGACATGGAAGAGTCAAGTGTTTTGTATAAAGGCTATTTGAGTACAGAGTAACTTGTTAAAATGTCAGACCATATGTAGATTCTGGTATTTTAAGGACTGAAATAAATTGCTGCAAAGATCAAATTCAGGCAGATCTATAAATCTTTATCTAAGGCTCAGAAGAAAGATGTTGGAACAAAGCTTGTGTACAAACAGGAAGTCTCACCTTTCTTGTTAAACCCTCACTGTTCTGTAGTGAATTTACAGCAGGTAGAGAATCCAGAAACTTGAGTGGTGATACTTCATAATATGAAAGTGAAAAGTATGGTATAAAACTCAATACATTTTCCCAAATGGTAATAGAAGCTAACACAACTAATTACTTACCCACCTGATGGAAACCTTTAAAATTGTATTCACTGATTCTACAATTGTCATAACCATTTGACTGGGTGAACGTGTAACAGCAACTTTTCAAATGTCTCCCTAAAAAATGCTTAGGAGAAAGATGTGAACCATCCATGCTGTGGAGAGCCAATGGACCCAGGAGGCAATTATCCTTCAGCTGATCACACAATAGAACTCAGGAATGTTACTGATTGGCATGATTAATAGAAGATGAACAAACCGTTCCTAGAGCTGGTGGTTTCTGATGTTAAATTCCATGAACTGTATCTTTGAGGTCAGAACTCCCATCTGGGAATAACAGGCAGTTTTAACCACTGAACTCGAGTAAGAGGAGCTGTGACCTCCCTTTAACAAAAGGAATTCCTTTTATTTGGTGTTTGCAAACAATGTTCACTATGTGGGAGATTCAAATTGTTAGAAGTGCAAATAAACTGTTTTTACAGTGGCAATCACAAAATTGCATCTGCCAGGCAGCCATATTGGATTTTGAAGCCAGAGTTGAGAAACAGACTTTCGTATTTCCAGTTTCAAACTGGGAGACTGCAGCTCGTTTATAAAAATGTAACACCTAATTACATAAATGACCATATCCATCAATCAGATGGTGCTGATTCATTTCCCCTATTTACTGAAGTGGTACTTTGAAGAAGTTTGAACAAATATAACATTTTTAGCCTGCAGTTGCTGTCACGGTGGTTTTTACTTGAAAGGAGTTTGTGCAAAGCTTGCTGTTGGAAATCTATTGAAATTTTCAAGTTTATTGAACAATGAATAACATTTTTAAAAAATCACAACTTTTTGTGCTTGAAATATATATACCACTGGGTAATATGCATCAAAAGCCTTCCCTTTGTCCAGTGGCTTGGTTTGTATCACTCCCAACAGTTTCAACCACCTTCCCATCAAATAGAGGGAGGGGCTGCTGTGAACTCCGAGACCTCGGTAACCGCAGGCGGCATGTGTCCCTGCTCTCATATCTGCTGCTGCTGCTGCTCCAACATGGCTTCACACGTTCGACCCAGTTCCCCCAGCTTGACCTTTGCATACTCTGCTCTGTTCAGAGACATCTGACAGTCCTTCCTGGTTGAGTAAGTGGAGCCCTCGTGTGGTTGACCAGTAGCTACCTGGTGGGAAGACAAGAACACTACGATGGACGGACTGCTTCCAACAAAACACTATGGTTTGTAAACCGATGTCAGAACCTTGTTTAAGACCTCCTGAGTTATTATCACACCAACGCTTACAGAAACATTCTACCCTGCTCTAATCAGCTATAACAATATGACCGGGGCAGACACATCCTTCACTGAAGAAGTGACCAATCTTCTTCTGACCTGTGTGAGGTAGCGGATCTGGGCACCCAGTTCACTCTCCACACGGTTGATTGACGTCTGGAACTGGACCAGTTGTCTGTCCAGGAAGCTGGCGTTGTGTTTGTCTTTGGAGAGTTCCAGAACAATGTTTCCTGTCGGCAAAGGAGAAGATCAGTCAGAAGAAAACAATCTGGGTTTACAGCGAGCCACTCAAATCCACAGCTACCACAAGACGGATTGCCATCGGCCACCAAGGAGCATTAAAATACCAACATGCATAAGTAGCATTAGTAATCGTTCTAAGAGATGGCTGTGTTCACCTGATGAACAGGTCCCATCAGTCAGACCTGTCAAGTTGACTCAAACCAGCCAGACATGTCTATGCTCCAGAGTTCAACAAGTCACGTGGTGGCAGAGATGGAACCTAGTCACTGTTTTACAGTCACAAGTAGGTACCAAGTCCTAAACTTTTAATGACTCTTAAACAAGTAATAATTCAATCAATGAGTAATAATGTATAGTTTCTGGATTTTTACAATATTCTGAAATATGTTTTTGTTTCCTAGAACAAGCAGCAGGAGGAAGTCAGAAAATCATTGTTAATATCACGTTGTAGAGTGAATATTAACTGGAAGAAATTAACTGATTTCTTTAACCATAAAACTATATCTCCATGTCAACCAACAGCAGCATTACAAACCTGCTTTTGCAATATTACACGAGGGACATCAGAGCATTAAAATAAGATGGAATTGTTTACCTGTATAGAAACAAACCTTGCAGTGTCTAGTAACAGTAAGTAGATTTTTATTAAACATGATTATGACGCTGCCATGTTTAGGTTCAGGCCCAATGTTATAATAAGAGGAAATTATTCAGTCTGAATACTGGGAGTGTTCCAGTGTAATATCAGAACTGCAAGGTTAGCAGATTGCAGAACTAACCATCTGATTTAAAAGTCAGTCTGTAATCCTAATGGGTTTTAGAACATTTTTAGATTATACGGTTAAATTAGTGTGCAAAAGAACTGTGTTGTTAAGCCAACAATGGACATACATTAGTCTCTAGTAGTGTTGACCAATAATTCTTCTGATACGGTTTTTTTTAAATAAACGTTGAATGTTATTTCCTCTCTACTGTAGTTTACAGCGTTCATGTTTATTAGGATTTTTTTTCTGTATTTGTGACAAAGTTTCAAAAAAAAAATTTAAAGAACATTTTCTGTAGGTGAACCCTATGCTTAACATGATGGAGAGGGTCGTTTTATTTTTACGTTAAAACATTTATTATTGCTATTATTATTATTAAAGAAAAAAAGGAACCCTTCCATTATCACTTGATATTACAGCATTTTACACGGGATCTGTCACGTTACTCAAACCCTTGTGGCATCTCATAATATGGATATAACCGCTGGCAGCACTCGCCCCACTGTCAGCCTGTCAGCGGAACATGTGCTAATGTAAGTGAAATAACGCTTTTGGTGTCATTCACTCCTCCTGGACTTCGTTACATACTCATTTCAGCTGTATTTTGCCCTATTTTTCTCAGTTCAAATAATATTTCTGCTGTTATTTGCACGTTGCTGTTTGCACAGTTTACATTTTTCACTTCTTGTAAATAATGTTTTTTAATGCACAAATACTCATGCACAGTCTATAAATACTTTTTAATTATCCTGCTCAGTTGCACATTCCTCAAATCTGAGTATGCCATTTTATTGT
Organism: Valencia hispanica; assembly: GCA_963556495.2. Classification (NCBI taxonomy): domain Eukaryota; kingdom Metazoa; phylum Chordata; class Actinopteri; order Cyprinodontiformes; family Valenciidae; genus Valencia; species Valencia hispanica. The sequence goes on along the minus strand of OY747714.1, from coordinate 4,393,393 downwards.
TAATAACTGCGCAGTACTTTAGTTTTTTAATTTTGTCCTTACTGGACATACATTATTCTTAATTCTGTTTTTATATTTTTCGTGTGACTCTATATGCTTCGATTACCTGTCACTTTTCTGCTGTTACAGCTGATCAGATTCCAATCTGTGGCACAATAAAGGGATGTTTCTATTCTATTCAGGAGGAGTGAATGCTGAAAGTCAGTGAGTGGATGCAATCTTAGATAGAAAACATTTTTAACCAAGTTAAACAATAAACTGAACTTGATGCATTGCTTTTAACTATGATCTAATGGGGATATATGTAACAGACTTGGAATCTGGATGATTGGATTGAATCGCTGATGATGACAGATAGATGACATGTGCTGTGAATTGGCGCTGTATAAATAAACTGAAATGAATTACGGTAAAACCTTTAAAAGAACCTTCAAATCGCAGAGGACACTATTACTGATGCCAAACAGCTTAAATCAACCAAAATGACCAAAAATGAATGTATGAACTCCAGCTGTGTGTGTGTGTGTATGTTCTCATATAAACCTTAGTCTGCATAGCCACTGCCAGGGACAACGCTGGAGTCATCAGCTGAACCTTTACAACGCCAAACAATGTTGGAGACGTGTACATTTAGAGAAAACCTGTTTTTTATGTATGTAACGCTCAGAATATTCTTGGCTTGATTAATAATGTTAGATTAGGACTGAATCAACACTGCTGTTTTGTGTTCACATCTAAAACTGTACTAATGTACTTTGGTTAATAAACAGTAAAGACAGTAAAACTGAACTTCTAAAGGGAAGAACGCTGGTGAAAACACTTTCAGATGGTTTTCTTCACAGACTCAAATCACCTTAAAGGAAACATTTAGCTTTTATTTGATTTAAAACAGCATCTTTATTTGTGTTGTGAAAATTTTTGTGTCGCATTTCTTTAAATGCATTTTCCACAATGAATGTTCTTTAAATGGCATTCTATACTTTTTTGAAGTTGTTCTGCTGCAATGTGTCTGGTTGATGAGAATGTTGAAAAGCAGTCATTTTGACATATATAAACAGAAGAAAAGAATATATCACAGTAAATGTTATTGCACATGCTTTAGATTATATCGCAATATAGATTTGAGGCCATCTCAACCAGCCTTAAATTCTAAATTCCAAGTATTTCACATTTTTGAAGACTTTCATTATTTTAAGTTAAACTGGTGGGATATCAGTAGAACATGCAATAATATCTGGCAAAAAATGTACAATTTCCACTCACAGAGGACTTCTAGCAAATAGTGTTACAGCTCTTCTTCAGGAAAAGCAGATGTAAAATCCAGATGAACATTACTGGTGGGAATTTCAAAAAGGTGCCATAGCACCATCCCATGAAGCTGATGTGTCCACCTCTGGAAGAGAATACTGGGAGGTGACTGGTTGGCTGGCTGGGGTTCACTAGGCCCAGGCCTCAAACAATCCAAGCCCTGAGGAGCAGCTAAATATGACTCATTCAGATACTTTTGGCTTATTTTAAGTATTGAGTCATTATTAACCCCCCCATCCTATTATTCATTAGAAACATTGATGAAATGTAATGTCTGAAGTTTTCGGTATGTAATATCGAGTTGTTGAATAAAATAGTTTGATTGTTGTCACCCCTGTGATTGATTCCTGTAGATCTAACTGAGCTTCTTCAAAGATAACAGTAGTTTTTGTTTCTAAATGATGGCATATCATATATAAACACATCAGTGATGTATTTACTTCTGCCTTCCTCTGTGTAGAAACGACAGAAAACTCCACATATTGATCTGCTTCCTCACCAGCACACTGGAGGACCATCGCGATGTCCTTCTCCACCTCCTCCAGCAGTCTGAGCCGCTCGTTGGCCATCCGGGACAGAGCTCCGCTTTAACCTAACTCAGCTTCAGGAAGAAGAACACAAGGACAGCCTTCAGTCAACAATCATCCGCGTTACTGCTGCTTCGTACGGGCCGCGCGAGCGACTGACGACAGCGCAACGTGGTCGCACAGTAGTGACGTCACATTCGCGGCGAGGGGGGGAAAATGGCTACCTCTGCTTGGATGCATGGCACCGCTGCTATGAGGCTTACAGAGGGGTTGGTGTCGGTCCTGAAGGAGCAGCGTCCGGAGTATCTGTCCGAGGTGTTGGCTAACTACAGGGAGCATGGCGTGCTTCCTACCCAGGTACCTTTGCGGCCTCTGGCAGAGCCGAGCGCTGCTCCTGTTAGCTTACTGCTCCAGCTCCAGCCTTTGTTGTTCGGCCGCAGGAGATCCGCAAAGCCAGCTGTAACTCCCAGGCTGGACTGCTGCTACTACTGCTGCTGCTGAAGTTTGTGGGAAAATGTGTTTAAAATCTGCGTGTTTGTCTCTTCAGGGCGCGAGCGACGTCGCGGGGCTCGTGTGTTTTAGCAACGCCAAGCTGAGCTCCAGTAAAAGCAGGTGAGCAGAGTGGTCCGTGTAGAGCTCCATGTGGACTGTCTCTGTAGACACCGCTGCCTCTCAACATATCAGAGTGTCATTTAAAAACGACTTTATTTACACTACGTTGCCTAAAGTGTTTGCTCGTCTGCCTTCTCAATCACACACGACTCACAGGAACTGAGGTATAATCGACTTTTGGGTGAAATGTAGAGAAAATGTCGATAGTTCCTAAGGTGTTCTGGACGGTTGGCAGTGGTGGGTGTTCGTCTGGAGGACTGGAGTTGGGAAGCCCAGGTTCGGTGTGTTTTACAGAGTCTTGTCTGCAGCTCTGTAGTCCTGAAGCCTGCTTCCTAAAGCTCTCTATGCTACTCTGTTCTTGAGCTAATCTGAAGGCCAGGTGGATGCTGGAGGTCTGCAGTGATTGCTACCTACAGTATTAGTCTGTGCTTGAGTTGCTGTCCCACTCGCTTCTGCTAGCAGTTAACTGGATTGTTTAATAGCAAGGACATTTTGACTCTAGTTGGCATCCTACCATGGTAGTGATTGGAGCTCCTGAATGTATTGATTTGTAGGAGTGATCCAATACTTTTGGCAAAGTAGTGTATAACATGTCTGATTTTAGACTGAGTTACAGAGCTGAAAATAATACAGAATGCTTTATTATTCCGTCCAACTTTAACATCAATGCTTGCCAGTTAATAGAGCGTTGTTGGCCTAAAGTGATGGAGACACGGGTCTGTGAGCTTTTCTTTTGTGTGCATGTGTTTGAGCAGGTTCGAAGGGCTGTGTCTGCTTTCTATGCTGGTTAAAGACAGCTCCAGTGATCTGTTCCAACAGCACTGCATCTCCTGGCTACGCGCCCTGCAGCAGGTCATCCAGGTAACACACACACACATATTGGACATTCATACTTTGTAAAATCTAAACTCTACTGTTTTTTTAGGAATCTCCTTAAAATGTTCTCTAAAAATAGATGTTTTTTCTTCAATTTTTTTAAAGAAGTGTCTACAGATACTGCTGAACATTAACACATACCGTTTTGTTTCAGTTGCTTTAAAAGTGCCTAACTGTAGTTGAACTGTTCTCCGATGAAGCATTGCAACCCTTCATAAATGCAATATCATCAGCTGTTCCAAGTTTAAATAGTAATATCGATCTTTTTAGGATGTTATTCATGAGACGGATGACTAAATTTATTTCTTGACACTTCCTGGATTTCTGTCTCTATTTTTTTATTTAACATTGTTTTTCAAAACTTATTTGTGAAATTGTTGTTTGTTGCACAACAATGAAGTATAAAAAGTACATTTTCATATATGTAGTTATGAGTTGCAGTCAGATTTTCTGCTTAAACCCATTCTTTGCTGCATTATTAGGCTTTCTTTGTGAAGGGTTCCAGACCTCACATCTTACCGGTGTAGGCGCCTGGTTCAGATTCAAAACGTTTGACTGGAGGTGGAATCTAAAATGATCCACCTGGTAAACTAACATTTTGGGTTGAATCTAACACTTAATGAAAAACAGTTGGTAAAACTAGAGCTGGGAATTTATATCTGTTAATTTATATTGGTTTGTTTCAAGAAAAAAATCATACATTAAATGAATTGGCAGAATAAATTTCGTGCATTATGTCATCTGAACTTGTTTTTTATGTTGCTGTGGAAGTCTGCAGTGAACCCGGTGGAGCGAAACTGAAAACAACCCAGATGGCGGTGTGCTCTGTTCATCCACAGTACAGTTCAAAAGAGGGAGAGTAGATAATAGCCCCATTTTATCTGCCAATTAGTGGTACTAAAACCAACATTAAAACTAAGCGTGGTATAAGACAAACATTAAGGTAAAACACTGGGAGAAAATTATGATGAGTCGCTGTGATTCAGAGAGCAGTATGAACTCCTCCATAAACTTTTTCCCCAGCATAATTGCACAATTTAGAAAAGCACAATAAGTAGAGCTGTTAGTTTACTTCCCATATCTGGATCTGTATAGTTGGAAGAACTACTGCATAAAAGCAATAAACCATCTTCTGGTTTTCACTGAACATTGGTAGAAATTGGTCTACATCATTATAATCCAAACTTTGTTTCTATTAATTGAGTCAGCCATTAACTAAAAGTGATTCATTTAAAATAACTCTGGTTATCGGGTCAAATGTTGGTATTTTATTAAAAAGGGAATTTATTCAGGAAGCTCCGTTAACTTTTTATTCTGCTGCAGTCTCAGGCTCCATCTCTGACAGTCCAGCTGGCGGTTAACGTTCTGAAGGACCTGCTGCAGTACTCATGTCAGCTAGCAGAACTTGCCAGGGAGGTCGGCCTTAACTCCATCCTCGGTATCTTAACATCACTTCTGGGCCTCAAGACAGAGGTGAGGGGGGAGCTTCACTCACAAGAGGTTTGGTTTCTTGTCGTTACTGCTCACTTCTACATTAGAATTTTTTGAATATTCCATGTTACAAAACAGATGTTCTGAAGAGGTTGTTTTGGATCAGGGAAATAATTTTGTTTTAGTTTCTACTCAAATGCAAGCCTGTTACCTCTGATGTCTTTGTTTTTGTGACCACAGTGTGAGCTTGCAGCCATGGAGGGAATGAAAGCCTGTATGATCTACTACCCCCGAGCCTGTGGCTCCCTCAAGGTGAACCATCTTACTCAGTGCTGTTTGTTTTTTTTATCAGTGCTTTAAAAATCAAATGGTATGGTATGATATGTGGAGATGAAATTGAAGAACTAACTTTTCAGCTTTGTTGCGCATAATTTGGTATGTTGGAACAAATTGGGTTAATTCAATACTGGCTGATTTTGTTTCTGTTGAAGGACAAACTAGGAGCCTATTTCCTCTCCAAAATGGACAGCACAAACAGGAAAACACAAGAGGTGCGTCTCCCTGGCAACAACTACATCCTGCCAAGCTGAACTGTCTCCTCCCCTTCCCAGTTTAACAGGCTCTCTGCTTTGATTTCTCCGCTAACAGATGGCCTGTCAGGGATACGGCCTTCTGCCCTGTCTGGGAGGACTGGCGGACAGGTCGGTGGGGACAGGCAGAGCTGAAGGCTGGACCAATCAGATTCAATGTCTGCTGGCCTCAGCCAATGGCATTCTGGCTCAGATCTATGAAAGCTGTGAAACAGGTACGTGATTCTGTCACATGATGAAGACGCCTTAATGTTCCACAGCGAACAATGTTCCATTATGATCCGTTTCATAGACAGTTGCATACATGCTGATCTCATCACGGCATAGATGAAAAGGTTTTTTAATTAAGTCAAAAAAATGGAGCATTTGCAAAAAAAGTGACAAATCACTGAAAAGTAAACTAGCTAAGTTTGTCTGTCACACAATTCCATTAACTCATGTTCCCCAAAGTGCTTTGAAACTTAAATAAATAAAATGCATGGCAGTGATGCAATAAAATATATAAACTAGAAATAAACAATACAACAGCTGGACGGTTAAAACAAATACAACAACCAAGATAGAACTCTTTAGGTCAACCTATTCTAAAAGCCACCCCATTAAAACGTGTCCTCAGCAGAGGTTTCAGTGTTTGTGCAAATCTAATATTTAGAGGCAGACTAATCCAGAGTCTGGGAGCTGCTAATAGAAGGCCCTGCCTCCTCCTTAGAGCGGATAACCTCAGTTGTGAACTGGACCTCTTGTTCACTTGGTGGAGCTTGACTAGAACAGGAGGTCAGACAAGTTAGAAGAGGGATTCTCAAAACCTTTTCAGTTGGATCCTGTGAATACCAGAAAGTCTGTGTACAGACGCCAACATTGGCGTCATATTGCTCCTTCCATTTTGTACCAGTCAGCAGCTGTGTTGAACCAACTGGAGACGATCAGCATCTACAACTGGTAAATATTAAATAATCAAGCACTGGTCTCATCATCGTTGTTCTGGCGGCCCTGATATCCATTCTGTGCAGAGTGACTGAGTTAGTAGTGGATGAAAATGACCTGATGGCCTCATTTAGAAAAAGGGGCAACTTTGAGATAAAGTATCTTGGCAAATTATTGGGGGGTCACGGGGTGTTTCACATCAATGATCCACTAATACGGTCATGATTTGATACAGAGTCATCTCTGGATGGTTTTTTTTCTTGGATCTATTTACTGATGCAAACCTCTGCCTTGACAGAGCCTTTCTGGCTTCTATGAGTTATTTACCATCACAGTGTTGTGTCTGGAGATAAGCAGCTTGTCTTTAGGTCAACAGCATATATCACTAGTATGGAAGTGAACTGCAGATCACACTGTTTTGTACTTTTCTGCTTCATCCTTAGCAAGTGCCACAGAGAAATTGCAGTCTGCTTTTAACATCTTACTGAAGAATCTCTACAGATTGAGACTTGTGCTAATCTCTGACAAAACTAAAATGGAGGTCCTTAAATTGGCATCACTCTACTATAGATTTCTTGGAACTTTCCTTGAAGAAAATGTGTCCAGTATCATATGGAGTCCATCCATCCACCCATCTATCCATAGACATCCGCTTATCCGGGGTTGACTCGTGGGGCAGAGAGAGCCACACTCCCCCCTCCCCAGCCACCTGGTCCAGCTCCTCAGGGGGCTGGACCAGGTTCTGGACCAGCTGATAAACATATGACCCTCCTGGATCATATAGAATGTTTAACAAAAAAAGCTTAGAGTAAAGTTGGGTTTCTATTACTGAAAGAAATCCTGCTTCTCCTTTAGTGAGAGGAAAATACTTACACAAGTAACATTTTTGTCAATACTGGATTTTGGTGATATTTTTTGAATGCATGCCAATCAATCTTTCCTGAAAATACTGGATTCTGTATACCATGCAGCACTAAGATCTGTAACAAATCCTGGTTACCGTACTCATCATTGTAATTTGTATGAGACTGCTGTTTGGCCTTTTTTACACAGCTGTAGCTTGGAGCACTGGTAGTATCAGGAGATATGGGAAAATCATATTTTTCATATCAGTTAATATATATATATATTTAGATATTAAATCACATTCTCTGGTACTACTTGAAGATATCAGAAGGCCAGTCTTGATTTAAAGCTTTATTTTTAAAAGTTGAACATGTAATCAAACATTATACAACTGTTTCATAACAATAAAGGTTAGGGCTGGGCAACATGGATTATAAATAATTAATTTTCTCTCATGCCAAATTATATTCTTAATATTGATTTTTCTTTTTTTTCTTCATAAAAAATACAAATGATTACAAAAAAATAAAAAATATTTCAACCTTCCCTTCCTGGAGTTGACCTGCATTCAAAGTCCAAATAAATACACGCAGTAAAACATGATGGTAGGCCTTGAGCAGGCTGACATCACTTTGAACTATGGTAACCCAAGATTTGCATTGGGGATGTTTTTTGTTGTTGTTGTTGTTTTGGTTGTTTTTTCTTTTTTTTTTTGATATTCCAAAAATTCAGTCTTTGTGAATAGAAAAATCAATAAATCTATATATTGCCCAGCCCTAAGCATTGGTATATTTTCCTTTATGACGCCATATAATGTGAACGCATGTTACCCATGTTCTCTCCTGGCTCCTATAATCACCAACAGAAACTCTATTTTTCAATCACATGGGCACATTATGTTGACATTTCACAAACATGAGCTGTCTTTGGTGAAAGCACCTTTTAATATTTTTTTCCCTCATCCTGGTTTAAATTGCAGAGTCATTTCCAGTGAGATTATTTACCATCAATATCACAGTTCAAAACTAGGATTAAGGATTATGTTATTACTCGATGTGCATGTGCTATAACTGAGCTCTGCTGGTGAACATGTTGAGATGATGTGAAGATTGCGCACCATCCTTCCTTATGGCTCGTTGTCTGTTTTTTATTGTTTTTCTGTTATTTGAAACTATTTTAGCTGCTGCCATGTTCAGGACTCACCTGGAAAAGAGGTTTTAAATATCACTTTGATTATTCCTGGTAAAATAAAGTTTAAATAGAAAACTAGTCCAACAAAGCCCCAATAAAGATGTTTTTTTTCCTCCCAATAAATGTTACATGTAGCTGTGATTTTTAATATTCACATTACATCATTTTGTAAAATTGCACCGTGTGTCGGTTGTTCAGTGTGCTATGAGATTTCTGCTGATCTTTCACAGATGAAGCTGTTCAGTATCGTGGTCCAGGCGTGGAGCTGCCCTTTCCTCATCTGGATCAAACAGATCCATTGCTCTTCCTGCAGCTCCAGCACAGATATACGGCTATCTGCCTGGCAATGAAACACACACTCAGGTAGGAAACACTGGCCATCCATTAAAACACCATTATTAAACTCATTTAGGTTTCCATATGCTTCTGCTCTTATGTATATGTATGTGGTGTTTGTAGCTAATGGACCTGGTTATCTTAAACATTTTTAATTAGCGTAGCTAATTCTGCTTTAGTAGAAACCGTCCTGCAGCACATTATCAGGAGCAACGTTCAGAACCAGCTGCAGTTGGAGCTCACTAACTTCTGGAACTGGATTTGAAAGAATTAAAATGCCAAAATGTTTTTTAGTCTAAATGTTTTATTCACAGTACATTAAAATCAATGTTTTCTAACACAAAGAATAAAGAGCATAAATGAGGAGAAGTGATGATATGCAACATTGTCCTTCAACATTTCAGTTATTGAATGCGTCTCTTTGTTTCCATCAGAGCGGATCCTGCCTCAGCCGTACATCTACCTGTCAGACCAATCCTCAACCTGGTGTGCCGAGCGCTCGCTGTCAACTCCAAGAGCATTGTGAGTTCGTTCACACACACACACACTGGCATACAGTATTGTTTTTTATTTTAATGATTTTTGAAATGACCAGATATTGTGGTACCTTTCTTAAATATCATTTCAGTTTGTTTGTTGGGTTTACCGTGTTTTTAAAGAACTTTTTTTTTATTGAATTAACAGTGACATGGTGTAACATGTATTGTGTGTTTTTGGTCTTTAAGTCTGATTAAAAGCATAAGAACCCCAGACCTGACAGATAGTGAACGTTGTTGACTGTACAGAAGAACATTTTGGATGCTTGATTGAGTCTTCATATTCTGTAGATGGATTCTAGTCTTTGGTTAACAAAGCAGGTTGTTTTGGAGAAGAAAATATCAGCTTGTGTTTGAGGTTAGAGCTGTGGGCAGAATAGTGTCCAGTTGAATATGAACAATGTTTCAGAGGAACACAGACCAATTTTCAACACGACAAAGAAAACTTGGCCTCAGTAGTACTCCTGGTAGATATGTGCTGTACCACTGTCTAAAACGAACAGCAGCAGGATGTTGAATTAGTGAAATATCTGACTTAAACGGATCAGTTTCAAAATGAAAAACCAGACAATCAGGACAGCTGAGGGAAATATGTAGAACATTACAGCCTTCCTGGCAAGACACATGTATACTCAACTAAAGCAGTGATTGAAATTCATTCATATTTGGCCTTGTTTGTCAGAACCTAACAGCAGATGGAAGTCTGAGGTTGTTGGTGCTCCCCAGTATTCACATCAGCACTTTGGAGGTGCTGGTTGAGCTCATCACAGTGTGAGTACACACTTCTTTCTGATTCCATCTCTCTCTGTCACTCTGTTTGTCTCAATCTCTCTATCTTTATAGGAGATAAAACTACATCACTATAAATAGGTTTCAGTCAATACTTCAGATCTTTGGATTGGGTTCTGAGGAGAGTGTATGAGCAGACAGTATCTTACTGGCTGGTTGTAGCAAGAGAATTGGAGCCAGTCAGGGCGGGGTTATACACAGGTGCAGCTCAAAAAATGAGAATATTGTTCATCAGTTCAATATTTTTGTCACTTATTTGCAGAAAGTGAAACCTGTATTAGGGATGTAAGAAAATATTGATACACCGATATATCGCGATATTGTATTTCCCGATATTTTATCAATATTCAAAACAAAAATATCGTTTTTTTTAAGGATTTGAATGGAACCATTAATGATGACAGTAATTTTTGTACTAAAACTAGTAGTTTGTGGCTGTTTTCATCTTCTTTATTCCAGTGGATCAACTAGTTCTAGTAATAAAACTGAATGTGTTGCATATGAAACAGGTTGGGGTGTTTAGAATGCTGTGACAGTTTTCCTACAGTTAAATTCAGTTTTAAAAATCACAATATATAGTCTTACTCATAGTATTGCAATATAGCGTATCGTCTCCCATGTATCCCAATACATATCGTATCGCCAGTTTTTTGCCAATACACATCCCTAACCTGTATATTATATAGATTAATTACTCATAGAATGAAATATATCAAGCTTTATTTCATCGCTTTTGTTGTTGATTACGGGGTTTCCAAGCTCATCATTTCCTGGAGGGGCAGGGCACAGCTCCTGATAGCTCGGCTTCTCAAGGCGAGAGTATACATGCAGGGAAATTCAAATTTCTAACCGCATTATCTAGCTGCAGTAGTCGAGCTTCTGAAACTCCAGTTCGGTTCGACTCCAGCCGGACTAAGGTGTATACATGCATTTTTAAAGTCTGATTTCAGTCGGACTAAGGCAATAATTTGAATTTCTCTTGCTACATGTAAACGTACTGAATGAGCCATAATTCACTGTCTCAAAAAATGAATCTATTAGGAGCCCTTTCTTTTCTTCTTGGGATTTTTTTCAATAAGCCATGCTACCTTTGACAGAGTTTAAACATTTTTGTTTTTCAGTCACAAATGTGTGATCATTTTCAAGTATGTAAACTATTAAGAAAATTGAACATTAGATTATACATTTGTCTTCTACGAAACCAAGTAACAAATGAAAACATGGAAGAGGTCATTGGAGGAATCAGATCTCTTCTTAGCTATCTGAACGCTCTTTAAAATGAGTCACTTTCTTCAGATGTATATTAAAATATAAAGACATCATTTTCCTGATGAAAGATGCATTAAACAGTGCAACATGCCTGTTGCACTAACCTTGGAGGAACTGTGCCAACATCTGTTTTGATTTGTGCAGCATGATTTTATTTTTAAATTAACCTTTTTTTTTATACAGTGGTGGTCCTCTATAGAATGTTTTTTTTTCCACCACTGAAGTCCAAGGATATGAAGTGAATTAAGAAGGATTACTGTGTTTTAATAGCAGATCTAATAAGCTGTTGAATAACTGGACACACTTCAGTTTCCCACTGAGATTAATGATTGAAGGATCACAGTGACCTGGGATCATTTTTGCATTTTGTACAATTAGTAAATGTAAGCAAAAATCTTTGATTCATCCAAATTAATGAAACGGTTTTGAATATAACATTTATTAGAACATGTAGGCACATGGTCTGTAATAAAGACCAGAGTGTAACTGATGGTGATATAAAGATGACCGCGTGTGTGTGTGTGTGTGTACTGCTGACTGTGCCTTGCAGAGTGCGGAGCGGCATGGTACAGTATGCTGCTGTGATACAGAGGCTGTTTTCTCAGACACTGTCAGCATGGACAGCTTCACCTGAAACTAGTGTTGGACAGCAAAGAGCTTACAGGTACGTAGCAGTCACACCCTGCTTTGTAAGATTTGCTTTATATCAAAAATGCTCCAGTTTAGTTATATTTGTGAATTTTATATTTAACTGTTATGATGAGATCCAGTATCTATCATGGCTCCCTCCCCACCTGCTCCTGATTGGACTAGCCTGGACTGTTCCAAAGAGCATGGTGGAGCTAATGCCAATGTTTGCTAAGCACCAGTTCTGGTACTAAGACTGGCAACAACACTTAGTTGAACCCAGGGAAATGGACTGAACTTATATAGTGCTTTTCTAGTCATACTGACCACTCGGTGTGCTCAACACTAAAGCCACATTCACCCATTCACACTCAAAAATCCACACACACGTATACATCAGTAGGTTAAGTGCCTTGCCTAGGGGCACATTAACATTTGTCAGGAGGAAGTTGGCATCGAACCTACAACCTTCCGATTGCCCACTGAGGCACAGTCGCCTGAAGAGCTGGACTGATGAAGACAAACAACCAATCAGAATTTTGTTCAAGGCTTTGGAGTTAGTTTCACTCTTATTCTGCTGACTTTTAGGTGAAACCAAGAAAAGGACAGATTAATACTGTGAAAATGTCACTTCCTTATTGTTCAGCTGTTTGTTTTCATTCATTCCATCACAGGTCAAACTGTTTCCAATTCCCTCCATTAAACCCAGGGCCCTCATTTATCAACCGTACTTACCCACAGATCTGCGTATTTCGTACATAGGAACAATTTTACGCACTGTGTGGTATTAATCAATTTGTACTAGTGCGTAGAAATGTTCCTAAATCTAAGTAGACTTCTAATCGTGTGTACACACAGCATCTACTGTTAGAACGGAGGAACTGCAACACTGAAACAGTTTTACTTTGACTGATGGCAGCCAAAGCTGTGTCTCCAGTTACGCATGGCCACACAAGTGTCAAATATGATGATCGGTGCACTCTCAGTAGGAGATCTTTGTGCTGAGGGACGTTTTATTGTATTCGGTTTGATATCAAACTATTTTTTCCTTTATTTCCAACAGGAACATCTCCACTGTCCCGACCGCATTTACTGCCTGTGACACTTTCTCCCAGGCAGAGTTTTTTTATTTTTATTTTTTATTTATTGGTTCTCCCCGAGCTGATAGAACCAAACAGCAATGTTCAGTACGAACCTAACTTAGTTAATTTGTTCAAAAAAGTTAAGGGTTTCAAAAGAAGTTAATAATAGCAAATGAAATGATTCTTTGCCACATTTTTTATGTCTGCTCTGCAGCAGAAATATAACGGCTGCATGCTGGGGAAATGAAGCAGAGAAACCGCTGATGGCAAAAACTATCGGTGAATTTGTATGAATTTGTATTAACTATGACAAATGTTTTCAAAATCTGTAAATCATGAATTCTTTCTTATTGCCCCACCTATGTTTCACCTCGATTTCAGTGTCACTGTAATTCCTTTTTTTTGCTCTCTTGGCCATTATTTTAGGGAACAACGTGAGGACTTAATGTTTGTGACAGATGATGTGGTGTTACCAAATATGGTTAATTGAGGGTGTTTCTGTATGCAATGACTGAGAACGGGCATTAGCACCTGGGTACGCACATGTCTGATTTATCATCAGATGGACATACATACGAGGGGCTACCGCACATTTAATAAATCAGACTTTTGACTATTCGTACGAACATTGTAAATTTAATTCGTAGAATAGAATATAGGACAGTTTCTGCGAATGTTTTATGTATGAGGGCCCTGGAGTTTAAAAAAATCAAACTGTATGCCTTGATTCCTTTGGCAGCACTGCCGATTCCTGCAGCAATGCTGGTTTAGCTCCGTAATGATTTTGCTGGATATACAATAATACAGGATTATAAAGTTTATCATGTAGTGTTCATCAGTCTCAAATATTGTTGCAGTGCAAACAAGCCAGCATGGATCAGTGAGCTGGAAGTTGAGTGTATGCTGACGTTATCTAATCACCTTGTTCTTCACCCTGCAGCTCAGTGAGGGTCTCTGTGTACAGAACCTTAGAACTATGGATCCAACTTGTTGGAGCGTCCGCTAATATCCTTCAAGGAGCCACCAGCCATGCAGAACTTCTGTTTAACCACCTGCTTGGTGACATCACACCTGCTGCAGAATCTGTCAAGGTAAGATGGAGGCAAAAAACCCATTTAGAGTTAGATTTAGTGTTATGTTCTAGAGGGAAAAACTGCCATTAGTTCCATTAGTTCCCAGAACTAATGGCTTGATTATGCTTCCCATCCCATTGTTTCCTCTTCTTCTCCAGCTGCGGGCGGGTCTATCGGTTGATGTGGTTCCCGGGGGGAAACCTGGCCCTCGGAGAACAAAACAGTTGGTCATTGCAAATACTGTGGGGCCATCACTCCAGAGAAAAGGAGACCCTCTCTCCAATCAAGATACCTGCCTTTCAGCCCTAAAAGGTTAGACGCTGCCTCAGTAAAAAAAAAAAAACACACATCTGATCTACCTTTTGTGAGATGGGTCGGGATCTGTTCAAGTAACATGCTCTGAGAGATGTTTTTTTTTCCTTTTCAGTTCTAAGACGCATCATACAGAGCAGCGGGACACTTCTAAAGAATGATATACACAAGGTAAATGCTTGTTGACAAGGTTCTTTATTACAAAGAATGATGATCCTGCCAAGCTCATTCTCAGTAAAGAACCTCTGATGCCCTTGTTCCATATTGGATGCAGGTCTTTAAAAAACAGACCTGTTATTCATTGGCAGTATGATTTGAACTCAGGCAGGATTGTCCCTGGATATGTTTCATTGTTGATTTTATATTAGCAGGAGAATGGAATCACTTTAACATGACAAGCCAGTGTTTTAGAATCCTGTTACCTCATTCATCCATCTTTCTGGCCTGCAGTTGATTCCAAATAAACGGCAGAACTTCATCAAAGTTTTCAATTATTCAAGTCCTGGAAGAAAACTGTTGAAGATGAGAGTTTCCATATGCCCAAAATTTTCCCATGATTCAGATTTCTAACCTGATCCTGATATTATTTACCGTACACGTAAGATGATCCTGATATTTCCCCACCAAACACATTTACTTTTACATGTTGTCTTTAGGTTCTAGTTAATGTACTCTGTTATACTGCTTTGTTTTTAAGCATATCTTCTGTATTTTTAAAAGATTGATAATCACATAAGGTACAAAATGATCCTTTAATGTTTCTATTAACATTCAGCTGCTAAGTCTGGACTACAGATTGTTGATACAGATTGAGGCGATGTGGGGACTACAGAACATAACTCTGGCTTTTCTGGGTCTAAAACTTGAATAATATGGTCTGAAAGGGACTTGGAGGTGATGTAATTTAACAAGTCTTTCTGCTGTGAAAGTCACTAGTCATCCACTAACAAGGTGTGCCTGGCAGGGGTGTCGAATGTACCATATCAAAAAGCTTTACACAGAGAAACGGGCCTTTATTATGGGGTTGTATTTATCAGGGCTTCTGAGTCATTTTCAGCCCCCAAAAAGTTTAGTATGCTTCATAGAGGCTCAAATAACAGTTTGAAATCCTGCTCAGCGTTCCTGTACTGTGTGTATTGATTTACAGATCACCAAAATATAATAAAATATGTATCCAAAACGTTTCTAAATTCATTACCGGGGTTGCTTTAACTGCTGAGTGTTCTCTCATAGTTGTGGATTTTAATATTCATGTGTCAAAGGCCCTGATGTTGGTATTTGGCTTTACACATAAGAAGGGTCATACTTTAGATCTTGTTCTGTCGTATGGCTTAAATGTAAATATTACTGAGGTCTGTGACACACAGATTTAAACTGGTTTCGGCCTTACTTGGCTGGCACACTTTTTTTCTGTTCACCTTGAACAGTGTTTTCCTCATTGGCAGCACCCTTTTGTTGTGGGGGCCCACAGGGTTCTATCTAAGGTCCGCTGCTGTTTTCTCTGTGCATGTTGCCTCTGGGGTATATTTTTAAGAAACATGCTATTTCTTACCATTGCTTTGCCGAGGATGTACAGATCTGTCTTTCTTTGAAATCGACGGGGTGACTGTAAAAGTTGCCAAAGTTGTCTGAAGGACTTAACAGCTTGGATGGCGTGAAACTTTTTAAATGAATCAAAAACAGGTTATTTTCAGCCAACTATGTCACACTATTGTGAATCTGTGAATTACAGTAATCTGTTTTTTATTTTGGTATTTTTAATTTGTATAATTTTTGTTATCTACATTCAGCACTTTATATTACTCTAATCACAATATTTTTTAGTTAAACACTTTAAAAATATTTCCTGTTAACTACAGGCTCTGGATGCTGTGTTTTCAATTATTTGATGCAACGTCTAACAAATGTCCATTTTACTCAAAGCCTAAACTTCCCATATAAAATCAGCCAAAACACAACTTGCAACATTACAGGAGCACAGCCACTGGATCTGTGGACACAGCCTGATATCCAAACCCAAAATGATGTCCTTGTTGGGTTTGATTGAACAGGTGATTGGGTTTGACCAAACTGTAAATGTTAAACAATTCGTTTTACTAAATGGAATATTGTTTCTGAAGATGAATGATTTGGAAATTAAAATAAATAACTATTAAAGAAATACATGTTGCTGTAATACTTCAGTTGAGATGATGAAAACCTACCTAGACTGGTGTGGGTGTGGAACAGTGCACTGCAGCCAGGTGAAGTATTCTTTCAATGAGACATTTTGTGCTCTTGTTCCTCCTCGCAGCGTCTCCATGATGTTGTGCTCCCTCTGTGTGTGCGCCTGCAGCAGCAGCAGTCTAGCAGCATTGCTGCATGTGAATCAGTAGGAGGCATCAGTGGGCAGTACAGCAGTGCCCTGACCCGACGTGAACTATACAGGTACATTATTGTTTTACAAGTAAACTCCTGTTGAATCAGCAGAGCAAGGTTTTATATCTGATACCACTAAAACTTCCCACCTGTTGTAATAAAGTCCCTTTTACCTAATGATCTAACTCTTTATAACTTTAGAACCACCTTGTTTGTTTCTTTGTCTCTTCACTCATAGTTTTAGCTAAAAATGTGTCCAGAACCAGAGATGCTCACAAGTCTCTGAGCTAGAGTCCAAGTCGAGTCTCTGAGCTAGAGTCCAAGTCGAGTCTCTGAGCTAGAGTCCAAGTCGAGTCTCTGAGCTAGAGTCCAAGTCGAGTCTCTGAGCTAGAGTCCAAGTCGAGTCTCTGAGCTAGAGTCCAAGTCGAGTCTCTGAGCTAGAGTCCAAGTCGAGTCTCTGAGCTAGAGTCCAAGTCGAGTCTCTGAGCTAGATTCCAAGTCGAGTCTCTGAGCTAGAGTCCAAGTCGAGTCTCTGAGCTAGAGTCCAAGTCGAGTCTCTGAGCTAGAGTCCAAGTCGAGTCTCTGAGCTAGAGTCCAAGTCGAGTCTCTGAGCTAGAGTCCAAGTCGAGTCTCTGAGCTAGAGTCCAAGTCGAGTCTCTTTATTGTATTTACTCTCGGGTTATAAGTGTTTCATCATCACCTACAGCGACCCATCCAACACGGCATAGCTATATATAAGGAATTCAAAGGATGTAATGTTATTATGACTCATTTATTTATTAGCATACAGTATCAGCTTTGATTTTGATATATAATTAGTTTTACTCCTAAGTTAATATCTGTATGTGTTTTCACATGCCTGATAAAATTAGATGTGGTTGAGCCTGATGCTTTTATCCTCATATTCCATATTTTGCATTGAGCACTTCTTTTGTTTGGGCCGTCTTGTTGGAAGTTTTTAAATCCAAAGCTAACAATGAATGGCACAGCAGTGGACATGTTTGTTTGTTGTCCTCTCATGTGTGGCAGCCGCGCCTAAAATAATAATTAAAAAATGTGTGGCCGCGCCCGTGTAGATGTGGGCAGGTTGTAGGTAACAGAGGGAGGGGAATAACAGCGAGCTCATCCGTTGTTTCCTAAAAATAAACATTGTTAACGAGTCCCACAGCTCGAGTCGGAGTCGAGTCTGAAGTCTTTTAAGGACGAGTCTCAAGTCAAGTCTGAAGTCACTGTGTGCGCGAACTCGAGTCGGAGTCTCAAACTCGAGTCCCCATCTCTGTCCAGAACCAGGCAGAACATTATGACGAGTAAAGAGGATAAATGTTTTAATAGTGCCCTTCATTTGGTCCAATACTGTTTGCACCAACTGAACTTTTGTACTTTATAAACCTGCAACTTAACCAAAAGGCATTTACATAGTTAGTTCATGTCCTCTTCACTTTTGGCTGTGCTGAGAAGAAGGCCAGTGTGTTGTGGTCCGGACCAGTTAAATACGAAGTAAGTAAAGTGTAACAGAGTCCTGTGTAATAAAAGTGTTTCCTTTATGTGAATCTGTAGGTTACTGCTAGCCCTGGTTCTTGTCCCGTCACCATGCTGGCCTCCACCCCTGACCTGCGCTGTGTCCGTTCTCAGCAACGGCCGCCTTGACCGCAACCTCAAAGTAAGTACTGAGAGAGAAGCTCATTCAGCTGCTAAAGACACGCAACACCGCTTAAATACTGCATTCAGTTTTGTTGCCAGATATTATTGTCAGTCCCTCCAGGACATTGTGACACTTTGTTTTCCCCTTGTGTTAAACCCTGCATTCTGAGCCTCCATATACAAAATTAAATGATTCAGGAATAAATAAATAAAAAAATAGCAAAATTACAGTCAGCTTATATAAGGCTCTGCCATTTTTTATTTATTTTTTGTTCATTGTTTTGACTGATGGGGTCAAAAATGTCCCATCATATTTAATGTTTACCCATCAATTTCCAAAATGAAAATGAAATTCAATAGTTTTTATTTTTAATTAATTTTAATTAAAATTTGAGCTGAATAGACAATCCACATATGAAGCAGATAAATGCATGTAACATTTTTTCCAAAAACCCCTGACTGTTGCCCCACTAACAAATAAATTAAACAATCACACCTAAAATACAAACAGTTCTCCTGCTGTGGCCTGAACAGACAGTGTAACAGTATGATGCTGTTCTGGAGGCTGAATCCGTGCTCTGCTGCCCAACTGGAGACTAACGAGAGCCACTTCGGCCAAACTTTTGAAATTGAAGAGATGAGAGATTTGGAGCGTCTGGGACCAGACTTGCGTTTGTATTCAACCACAGAACTGCATGGGGCACAAAATAATCTACGGCTACTTTGATGTAGAGAATGAGGAAATGCGACATATTTTACTCTCGCTCCATATCACACAAACAGGAAGTGTACGTGATGGAGTCTAACGACGGCGTGATGGGAAGAGCACAGCGATAAGTCAAACATGTGTTAAAGTTGCAATGATTGGATAAAATTGCAAGAAGTGCAGAAGTCGCGAAGATTGGTTGAATTTGCGTTAATAGTTGCGATTGCAACATCGCGAAATCCTGGAGGGACTGAACTTGTTGTAGGCTAGTTTATGTGTTTAACAGCTGACCATTTCATGGTCCTGATCTACTGAACCATCAGAGAAGACTCTCTCTGCTGCTGTCACCACTCTGCTCTGTTGTTTCTTCGAATAAGCTCTGAATTGAACACATTACATGTATTGTTCTGTGGCCTGTCCCTCCTTCCCTTCTCTTCCCTTCTCTCTCTCAGGTTTCTTCTTTCTGTGCCGAAGCTCTGACCATCTGTAACTCAATCCTTCATCCCCGCACTCCGTCCATATCTCTTCCATTGCCACCACTTGCCCTGAAACCCACCCCCACTCCTTCGGTCCTGTCCTGTCAGGGCCACTCCCCTAGATTAACGTTGCCAACCCTGCTGGGAGGCCCCACCCCTGGACCTGCCTTCCCCACCCGTCACCCACTCAGCCTGGGCGCCAATTCTCTGCTGGGCTCCTTGGAGAACCATCTCTCCCTGGTTCCAGGGCTGCCAGGCCAGGCCTCTGCTCCAGGAGACCTTATGCTGTCCCCTCACAGTCACTCCCAGGCAGACCCTGCTGGACTGGGACCCCCAGACGGACAGAGACCAGTGTTTGTCCGCTATGACAAGGAGGAAACGGAAGACGTAGAAATCTCTCTTGCGAGTGACTCAGACGACAGCGTGGTCATTGTTCCTCCAGGGATGCTCAGCACGGAGAGCCAGCTGGACGACTCGGTAACAAACTCTCAGAACGTTCTCTCCTCTGCACTAGGAGGTGCAGGTGTTACATTACCAGGAGGAGATGCTGTCACCATGGTTCCAACTACAGCAGCACCAACCACGTTAGATGTGACCTCACTGCCCAATGACCTGGTCACAACCTCTGCACTCCTGACCACTTCCAGCACCCCCGTTAACTCCTTCCCTCCTTCCAGTGGCTCAGTGGTCTCCTTGGTCTCATCACTGAACTCCACCTCTGCCTCCGCTCCTGCCGGTGGTCTGGCAGACTCGATGGCAGTTAAACCCCAGCTGCAGCAGATGTTGATGCAGCCCTCAGCTGCAAGGGAACCCAACCCCATGGCTCTGCCGCTGCAGATGCAGATGCACCAGCTGCAGAACCAGCTGGCCCAGCAGGGGCGCCATCTCCACCAGCACCCTCCTGCACCCGCCAGTAACGAAGAGTCAGCAGTCATAAACATTAACAGCACTGACGATGAGGATGAAGATGAAGAGGATATGGAGGATGATGAAGAGCTAGAGGAGGAGGAGGATGGTATTGATGAGGAGGATGAAGAGGAGGAAGGCAGTGAAGAGTTTTATGAGGGGGAGGAGTATGATGACTTTGATGATGAGGAGGCTGAAGAGCTTGAAGAGGAAGAAGAGGATGAAGATGGGGACATGCCACCTCTGGAGGGATCAGAGGACAAGTCAGAGGAGGTGACCATGGAGGAGGAGGAAGAGCAGGAGGAGGAGAAAGCACTCCGAGCAGAAGTGGAAGAAGGGGAGGTGGCTGGGTATAATGTGGAGGGAGAAACCGAGGGAGGGATAGAAGAGCTGCAAACCAACAGGGCACTGTTTGGAGAGGAGAGGATGAAGGTCCAGGAGGTGGAGAGCATCGGAGTTTTAGAAGACGCAAGGGAAGGGGACGTAGAAGAGGATGAGAGCGAGCGGATGGATGATCCCACCATGCCTCAGATCCTGTGTGTTACTGGAGGAACGCTGGAGGAGAGGTGTGAGAGCAGCCAAGAGGCTGCAGAAGCTGCAGGAGAGCTGCAGGAGAAGATGAACCTGTGGGATCAAAGTGTGAAGGAGAACGAGCCGATAAGTGCCTCAGAGGAAGAAACAACCAGTCAGAGTCAGCAGGTAGGTTCTAGAACTGGAAACGGTGATCAGTCAGAAATCCCATCTGGACCAAACTGAGTGAAAACGTAGCAGATGTTCAGAGTTAGATTAGACCGTGGAAGCAGGCCGGAAAGTAGTGATCACATGTCCTTTGTAGGTCCTGGTTTTACCTGGTCACCCTCTGTGTTTTTACATATCAGGATGGAAAAAAACAACACCTGAATTGTTTTTCGAGTTTTTAAAAGGAGTTATCTACAAACTAAAATGATAATCAAAACCAGCCCAAATGGAAGGAACCATGTAGGGAAAGCTGGTATAATTCAGTTTATTTATATAGGCCAGTTCACAACAGATGTTATCTCAAGGCACTTAACAAGAAGTCATTTCAATACATTTATACAAACATTCCAATCAGTTAAAAAGTTTCCTATTTAAGAAATCCCAGCAGATTGCCTCAGTCATTGGCGTGAAGTTGGGCAGACTTTCCAACCACAGCAATCCTTAAGCAATCCCTCATACTGAGCAAGCATGTAACGACGGTGGAGAGGAAAAACTCCCCTTTAACAGGAAGAAACCTCCAACAGAACCAGGCTCAGTAGGAGCGGCCATCTGCCACGACCGTCTGGGGGTTTGAGAAGACAGAGCAGAGACACAGAAGGAACAGAAGATCTGATATAAGAGAACTTTCTATGTTACAGAAAGTAAAAAGTTGATAACAGGACACAGTGGATGTTCAGTTACTGGGAGCATCATCCCAGTCGATGCCCCCCATCCAACAGGGCATTGCAGCCAAGCAGGATACCAGACCAGGTATATCTTCTATGGAGAGAAAAGCACTGAGAGAAAACAAAGTTAACAGTCGCAATAGCAGAATGTACTGTAATACAATTGGAGAGTAGTAGTAAAAAAGGAAGTAGCAGAGTGAAGAAAATTGGTAAGTCTGTCCTCCAGCAGTCTAAGCCTATAGCAGCATAACTACAGAGCTAGCTCAGGATGAGCTAAGCCACTCTAACTATAAGCTTTATCAAAAAGGAAAGTTTTAAGCCTGGGCTTAAAAGTAAACAGAGTGTCTGCCTCACGGACTAAAGCTGGGAGCTGGTTCCACAGGAGAGGAGCCTGATAACTAAAAGATCTGCCTCCCATTCTACTTTTAGAAATCCTAGGCACTACAAGTAAACCTGCAGTCTGAGAGCGAAGGGCTTTGTTGGGAACACATGGACCAATCAGATCTCTGATGTATGATGGAGCTTGATTATTAAGGGGTTTGTATGTAAGAAGAAGGATCTTAAATTCTATTCTGGATCTAACAGGAAGCCAATGAAGGGAAGCTAAAACCGGAGAAATGTGATCTCTCTTTTTAATATCCATCAGAACTCTTGCTGCCGCATTTTGGATCAACCGAAGGTTTTTAATGGCATTTTGTGGACTACCTGATAGTAAAGAATTACAGTAGTCCAGCCTTGAGGTAAAATGCATGGACTAGTTTCTCAGCATCACTCCTGGACAGGATGTTTCTAATTTTAGCAATATTCCGGAGGTGAAAGAAAGAAATCCTAGAAACCTGTTTAATATGGGATTTAAATGTCAAGTCTTGGTCAAAAATAACGCCGAGGTTCTTTACGTTATTACTGGGGGCCAATTTAATGCCATCCAGATGAAGTGATTGACTAATCTGTTTCTTTTTTAGAACTTTTGGTCCAAAGACAGCAACTTCTGTCTTTTCAGAATTTAAAAGCAAAAAGTTTAGGGTCAACCATGTTTTTATGTCTTCCAGACATGCCTGTAATCTACCTAACTGACTGGGTTCATCAGGATTTATGGATAAATATGGTTGTGTATCATCGGCATAGCTGTGGAAACTTATCCCATGCTGTCTAATGATTCTACCAATTGGGAGCATATATATGGTGAAAAGAATTGGTCCAAGCACAGAACCATATGGAACTCCACAAGTAACCCTTGAGAGTGAAGAAGATTGATCATTTAGATGAACAAACTGGAATCTGTCAGACAAATATGATTTAAACCAGCCTAGTGCTGTTCCTTTGATCCCTGCAACATGTTCAAGCCTTTCTAAGAGAATATTATGATCGACTGTGTCAAAAGCAGCACTGAGATCTAACAAAACCAGAACAGACACCAGTCCATTATCGGAGGCCATGAGAATATCATTAGTAACCTTCACCATTGCTGTTTCAGTGCTATGATGCGCTCTAAAACCTTTTGGGTCCAACATACAAGTTGATGGTTTAGATTAGGCTAATATTTTTGATAATTTCGAAAGCTCGACTGAATCAAAAAAGCCTAAGCACAAATTAGGTTCTACAGTTCTTTCCAATGCTGCCTCATTTACTGAGGAAGAAGTAATCATGTTTGGGAGGATGCCAATGATTTTATTTTTAATAGAATTAATTTTATTTGTGAAGAATCCCATAAAATCATCACTGCTAAGAGCTGGGGGAATAGTTGGCTCAACAGAGCTATGACTCTGTGTAAGTTTGGCACGTGTGCTAAAAAGAAACCAAGGATTGTTTTTATTCGCCTCTAATATGCTGTTCTAGCTTGTCGAAGGGTCTTTTTATACACTAGTAGACTGTTATTCCAGGTTAAATAGGAATCCTCTAGATGTGTAGAGCGCCATTTTCTCTCCAACTTCCTAGTATTCTGCTTTAAAGTACGCAACTCTGCGTTAAACCAAGGAGTCAGCCTCATGGCTAGCCACTTTCTTTTTTAAGGGGGCTGCACTATCCAATGCCAAATGTAATGAGGAAGTAATGCTGTGAACCAGACCATCAATTTCTGAAGGGTTAGAGATGGAATTGCTGCCATCCACTGTGTTACTCTGAGACACTAAGGAAAGTAAGAATGGAACAGATTCTTTAAAAATTGTTACAGCATTGTCGGATAAAGCTCTACTATAATGAAATTTTCTTTCAGATTTAAGATGGTCAGTTAAAGTAAATTCAAAAGTTATCAAGAAGTGGTCAGACAGGACCGGGTTATGTGGGTGGACTGTTATTTCCTCACACTCAATACTGTATGTCAGTACAAGGTCCAAAGTGTGTTTACCCGAGTGGGTCGATCCCTGTACTTTTTGAGTAAAGCCAATTGAGTCTAAAATAGCATTAAAGGCTGCATTTAGGGTATCATTTTCAGTGTCCACATGAATATTGCAGTCCCCCACTATAATGACCCTATCAGTATTTAATACTAAATCAGATAAAATAGTGAGATCTGATCCAAAAATTGAGAGTAAGGGCCTGGTGGACGATACAAAACCAAAAACAAAAATGGTCTTAATGTTTTGCAACTTGGATGAGGAAAATTAAGGGTTAGATGTTCAAAAGAACTGTAGCTATCAATTGGTCTGGGACTAATTAGTAAATCAGAACAAAAAATGGTTGCAACTCCTCCTCCTTGCCCAGTACTTCTGGGAATGTGAAAATTTAAATGACTGGAAGGAGTTGACTCATTTATACTGACATAATCCTCCTGCTGCAACCAGGTTTCTGTGAGACAAAGCAAATCAATGTGATTATCACAAATCAAGTCATTTACTAACAAAGTCTTTGACTGAACAGAAAAAGAAATTATTAAATGTGGTTTATTAAACATAAGATCTCTCTCCTCAAAGTCGTATTTATCTTTTTGAGATTTCCATAATTTGCTTTTGTTGGCTTAACTTTTAATCCATTTAATTTTGGTCATGGGCAAGACACTGTTTCTATAGGGTAATGTGTGGGGAACAGTACAGAAGCAGCAGAGAGGTGGGTTAAACTACGACTCTGCTTCCTGGTCTGAACCCTGGGTTGCCAGTGTTTTGGAGGACTAATAAATTCGGCCATATTCCTAGAAAGAAGAGCTACTCCATCCAAAGTGGGATGGATGCCGTCTCTCCGGATCAGACCAGGTTTTCCCCAAAATGTTCTCCAGTTATCAATGCAGCCCACATCGTTTGCAGGACACCACCTAGACAACCATTGATGGAACGACAGCATGCGGCTAAACATGTCGTCACTGGTCCGATCAGGCAGGGGACCAGAAAAGATTACCGAGTCTGACATTGTTTTGGCAAACTTACACACCGAAGCAACACCAATTTTAGTGACCTCCGATTGGCGTAACCGAGTGTCATTACCGCCAGCGTGAATAACAATCTTTCTGTATTTACGCTTATCTTTAGCCAGCAGTTTCAGGTAGGAATTGATGTCGCCCGTTCTGGCCCCTGGTGAGCATTTGACTATGGTCAATGGTATCTCTAATGCCACGTTTTTGACTACGGAGCTGCCAATTACCAGGGTCGCCTTCTCAGCGGGTGTGTCGCTGAGCAGGGAAAATCTGTTAGAAACGTTGACCGGTTGGTGGTGGCCCGTGGGCTGGGTCCTACAAGTTTGCTTCCTACGTACAGTCACCCAGCCAGCCTGAGGTCCCGGCTGCCGGGTTCTACCGGAGGACGGCTAGGGGGTTCTATCCTTGTTGGCTCCATGCTGGCCAATGGGCTTCGGCTATCTGCTGGTTTTTCAGCAGCGCGGAGCCGTGCTTCTAATTCTGATACCCTCGCCTTCAAAGCTACAAAAATATTACATTTATTACTGTTACCATTATCACTAAAGGAGGCAGGGAAGTAACTAAACATCTGACAGAGAGAGCAAGAGAGAAGAGAAGAGTTAGAGACAGGAGAGAGAAGAGTACCCATAGCCGCAATGAAGCTAAGCTAACTGAGCTAGCGAGACTTTACCACCCCCCCAAAAAAACTGCGTGAAACACAAGGAGTTCCGAAAACGTAAAGTACACCACCACAAAACGTGTGTTTTAGTGTGCTTGTGTGTTAAAATAACTTAGAGAGGCCTCAGCACAGAGAAAACAAGATCAATTCAAGAGAGTCTGAACACCAAACAGCTTCACGAAGTGCAACGACAACAGGACGACGCAATACGGCTTACCCCGTCACAGTCACCAATATACACTGTTGTTGAGCATTAGGGTTTTACAGTTTGTTTGTTTTTAGTCTCTCTGGGGAAATGCCTCCCTCATTTGTCAGAAACAAACTACTGGTTTGAATGAAAATCATTCAAAATCTGAGACATATCCACTGCCTGATGTAGAGGTGTGTGTCATCAGATGATGTAGTACTCAATTTATTAGATGTTGTGAGCATTTAGATTCAAAATTAAACTGACAACAATTATGATCTTAGTTTGCTTAGACTTATAACATCCCAAACAAACAACATAGTCCCTGTGAGTGTTGAAGAGCACCGGAAGCCCCGCCCATATTTCGGCCTTCCGTTCACTGTTTTAACCCGTACAGTCAGAGGGTCCCCCAGACCTGCATAGTTCCTGGACACAGATGCTGAATTTATGTCCAATTTGGACATGAATGATGTCAAGCTGTACCTCTAAAGAGGCAGCAGATCCTGTTCTACAACGCCAAATAAACATTCACACTCTCACCCCGTGTCATGAATTTGCCACATATCTATCTGTTTCAGACAGACACAAGCAAAAGGAAAGACTATAGCAATCATTTTGCCAAGCAGCACTCAAAAAATCGTTTTTACCTGTGATGTTTCGCTTTGAAAACGTTGTTTTATCCACTATTTCCTGTTAATAATTCGTCAGAACGAGAGAAAAACACATTAGCAACTATTCTAACAACGAAGTTTAGCTGCATAGGCTAGAGTTCCCAGATATCATTCCTGTCTTGCTGCGTTTTGGCAAGTCTCATTGGCTGACAGTGCTGTCAATCTAACTCCTGTGTATAGCTTCATTCTATTGGCTCTGACGATTCCAAAGAGGTGACATATGGTCGAATTGACCAATCAGTCACGTAGACACAAGGGTGCATAAATACAGCATCCATGTTAGTGAGGGTAAAGCCCAGTTTTGTCAATGTTATATAAATAGGACATGCATTGAAAAAATTATAAAAACGGTTGTATTTGAATGTTATGAATCCGTTTAGTCACGTGATTAAAAATATTGTATTCTACATGAGAAAAGTCAAATGGCACACTGTGCCAAGCTCGCCTAAATTTTCTGTATAAAAACTTGTATAATATTGTTGTTCTTCAGTTTATTAGAATCATTCTCTCTACAGATAAAGTTAAAATGTTTAACTATGGATTTATTGAGGTTTGAGGGTGCAGCCGCATTTTTCCAAAGAGATTCAGTCTAAAAGTTTGTAAAAATATTTTTTTCCTTCACTTGAAAAACAATGTTCCATGTTCATTTACTCTTCAGCAATAACATAAACTGATATTAACACTTCCTAATGAATCTCATATGGGGTATTAAACTAAAAGTTATTAAATAGACCTTGTGGTCACAGAAATATAATCATTTAATTACAGGCATGTCATTTTCAAGCAGGTCTTTAAAAAAAGAGGCCTAGGCTAAAGAACAGTTAAGATAACGTGTGGGCGTGGGCAATAGATATCTTCTATTATCAGCTATTCTGGGTTGTTTGTGTATGTTATCATACCATTATGTTTACAGTGGGACAAAATAAATATTTGGCAGCCACCGATTGTGGAAGTTGTCCCACTTAAAAAGATGAGGTCTATTATTTTCTTTGTAGGTATATTTCAACTGTGAGAGACGGAATGTAAAAAAATTCCAGGAATTCACATTGTATGATTATTAAAGAATTATAAAATAAGTACTTGTTCAATAAACGTTCACCTGAATCCTTTGTAATGTAACCTTGGTTGGCAATGACAGAGGTCAAAGGTTACCTGTAAGTCTTCACCAGGTTTAAACACACTATAGCTGGTATTTTGGCCCATTCCTCCATGCAGATCTTCTCTAGAGCCGGGATGTTTTGAGGCTGTCGCTGGGCAACATCGACTTTCAACTCCACAGAGTGTCTATTGATTAAGGTCTGGAGACTGGCTAGGACACTCCAGAACCTTGAAATGCGTTTTATGTAGCCACTCCTTCGTTGCCTGGGCGATGTGTTTGGGATGATTGTCATGCTGGAAGATCCAGCCATGTTTCATCATAATAGCTCTCACTGATGGAAGGAGGATTTTTTGCCCAGAATCTCAGAGTACATGGTCCAATTCATCCTTTCCTTAATACAGATCAGCCATACTGTCCCCTTTATTGAAAAGCAGACCCAAAGCGTAATGGTTCCGCAGTGGGTACGGTGTTTTTGGGATCCAGCTCAGCATTCTTCCCCTTCTAAAAACAGCGAGTGGCTTTTATACCAAAGAGCTTTGTATTGGTCAGTCTCATCTGACTACATGACATTCTCGCAATCCTCATCTGGATCAACCAGATGGTCTCTGGCAAACTTTAGACGGGCCTGGACATGTGCTGGCTTAAGCAGGGTTACCTTTGGAGCGCAGCAGGATTTTAATCCCTAACAATGCAGTGTGTTACCAATAGTAAACTTTGGTACTGTGGTCCCAGCTCTCTTTAGGTCATTGACCAGTTCCCCCCCTTGTAGTTCTGGGCTGTTTCCTCACTGTTCTCAGGATCATGTGTACACCATGAGGTGAGATCTTACATGGAGCCCCAGGTCAAGGGAGATCGTCAGTGATCTTCTATTTATTCCATTTTCTAATCATTGCTCAAACAGTTAATCTCTTCTCACCAAGCTGCTTGCCTATTGGCTCATCCCAGTCCTGTGCAGGTGTACAATCTTGTCCCTGGTGTCCTTAGGCAAGGCAAGGCAATTTTATTTGTATAGCACACTTTCAACAGCAGGGTAATTCAAGGTGCTTTACATGATTTGGTGATTTAAAAGAAACGCATAAAAGAAACACACATTACACATGATACACAATAAAGCAAGAGAAAAATAAAAATAGCAAGACAGCATGAACACATTTCATACATATGACATCAAGCATTTACACAAAGGCAATTCTAAACAGATGGGTTTTTAGTCTCAATTTAAAGCAGTTCAGAGTTTCCGCAGCTCTACACTCGTCAGGAAGTCCGTTCCAGATAAGGGGAGCATAAAAAGTGAAAGCTGCTTCTCCATGTTTAGTTCTGAGTCTAGGGATGTTTAGTAGGCTAGAGTTGGAGGACCTGAGTGGTCTTGGTGGTTGGTACCATGACAACAGGTCTTCAACAGGTCCTTAGACAGCTCTCTGGTCTTGGTCTTGGTCATGGTGGAGGTTGGAGTCTGACTGTTTGAGGTTGTGGAAGGGTGTCTTTTCTACAGATGAGTTCAGTCAGGTTCCATTAATAGTGGTTCTACAGGTAATACAGAGCTTCTTAAAGAGGTAACAGGTATGTGAGTGCCAGAATACTTGTTTGTAGGTGCTTAATACTTATTTTCTGCACAATTATACAAATAAATTCTGGAAGAATCATAGAATCTGATTTTCTGGATTTTTTTCACATTCTACCTCTCCCAGTTGAACTGTATCTATGATGAAGTTTACAGACCTCATCTTTTAAGTGGGACAACTTGCAAAATGTGTGGCTGACAAATACTTTTCCCCACTGTATCTTTCTCACCACTAGGGAGTCTGAAGTGAATAATTTTAAAGTATTAGTTAAAAATGGGTAATCATCCTGTTTTTGAGCAATATCTTCTTAATCTTTCCGTTTGGCAGACACCAATAATAAAAAGGTGGTTGTGAAAACATAATTTCAAACCATTGAATATAAGAGTTTTATCACCTGCAAACTTTTATCTTGCATTTGAATCTAGATGCTTTTGTAATCAGGGAGTAAATCATTCTAAAGTTCTGTCCATTTCAGCAGGAGTCTGTGGCTGAAAGTGGTCAGCAAGCTGGTGTGGGAGAAGAGGAGCCATCCAAGGATGAGGAGGAGCAGCCTGCAGTCGGTCAGGATGTGGTCCCGTCAGGAGGAGCAGGCGATGCAGAAGCTTCAGCTGCTCCGACCGTTACAGAGCAGGACCAGACTGAGGCCGAGCAAGGAGACGCAAAGGAAGCCGAATGGACAAAGCCCGAAGGAGGAAAAGTAGAAGAAGGGGCAGGAAAAGAACAAGAAGAGAGTAACACTGAGGAGGAGAAAGGGATGAAGCGGAAGAGAGAAGATGAGAGCATAGAGGAAGAAATAAGACAAAGTCCTGAAAAGAAAAAGGTAAAGACAAAGAAAAAAGTAGAGCTGTGGCAGTACTAGCTGCTGCTACTGAAGTAAAATATTTGAAGTGAAAGTTTCTGATTGTTTCAGAAGTAGATTTTGTTTTAGATTATGAGCCATTCCATTTTTTTGATGAACGTTTCTCTCTTATCTAAAATCCAAATTAAATACTTCCAAACAGAGCTGGGGAAAATATTTCCATCAGCATGGGAAGTATGTTTATGGTGGATGATAAAACATTCCATTAGGTTTTTTAGTCACACCTTTAAAACATCCTGTCATCTAGTAACTTCTAAGACAGGTACTCAACACCTGAACTACAGACTCATCGAAGATACTCTAAAGTGGTCAGAAGTATTCTTGCCTCCTTATTGTCCATGCGGTGCTGACACCTGATCACCTGGGGCTCATTAACCAGGGTCAACAGGCAACATTATCAGGAAAGCTGTGGCCCAATCAGTCTGCATCTTCATGCTAATTCTGTCCTCTTATTTAAAGTCATTTTGGAGTAGCAACAAATCCAAGACTGGAATCCAAACGTTCCGACCCCAGTATTACTTCCCCATACGAGTCCTAGGCCAGAGGAGACTAATTCTAAATGTATCCCAGGTGTACACCTCATGGGATAAATCTCTAAAAGTTGACACATAATCAGATGCTCAACCATATCTGAGATCTATTTTTTAATGTGAAGGTGCAGCAGCTCTACTAGAAGCACTTCCCAGATGACTGAACCTTTCACTTTATGTCTAAAGCTGAGCCAAATATTTTTCCTTTTATTTAAATGTTTTTTTAAACGGACAGAAAAATCTGAAGTCCATCGGCCATTTTGCCAGATGGCAATTCACACCTCTGACCACTTGGTGCAGACATTTTCAACTTTACCCACAGTTATGGTAAATTAATCAATCTAAAGAAAAAGATTCCCACGAGAACATCTGAGCATCATCTCAGACCTGGACACTACTCAATACATCTCGCTATCCATGAGCTTAATGAATGAGGCAGGGAGTGTATCTGTGACTGCACCAGCAGTGACCAATCGCTGCAGCCTAACCACTGATGCAAAAAACGGCACACGCTGTGGAATTTCCTCCTGCTGAAGCATCTAGAAAAGCTGCTATTCAGGAGAGTCTTTACAAACCGTAATCACTTCAATTGGAAGAATGTTACCTGATTTCTAAACTATATTTGGCTATACCTAAAGGTTTTTCTGAAAGGTTTCATGTTCTGTATGTGTGAGGATAATCGTTTCTGTTCTCCAGCAGGATGATGAAGCTATGGCCTCCATGTTGGCAGATTTTGTTGCCTGTCCACCTGATGATGAAGACGTTGCCTCTGGATCGAAGCAGTCATAAACACTTTACCAACATAGACATTTGCCCCATTTACAACATGAAGTTACCTCGGAGAAGAAATCATGTTTTCCAGAACTAATTCTGCTCATAGTTCACCAACTAGCTACTTTCTTGGATTTTAACAGTGGTGGAAAGTGTGTGTGCTTCATTGTGTTGGGCATGGGAATACAGAGGCTTCTTGTTACCATCCTGGAACTGACCAGAACTGACACTGGGTAAAAGGAGCAACATAACATAAACAACGAAGCCAAGAAATGTTACTCAAAATGCCAGATTTTTCTTTCCAACTTCATTCTGCAGTTAATGTCCACTTTTAATTGGCTTATCTGTATCTTTAATGTTGATTTGTTTTCTCTGTACTCTTGTTTTCTTATATTAAAATGGTAAATATCAGTCACTGATAACATGCACTACATCCACATCTGCTCTGAGGGGTTATATCCAATAACTGCATGAATAAAGAGAGCAGAGGAATCCTAGATTGAAATCTTTAACTTCCATACCTTGCACATGTTGGATTTAGGGCAGATATTTCACCTACAGAAAACCTGATTATGGGAGAAACGAAAAACTGAACAAATTCCCTATATTTGTTTAATACAGTTCTAACCAGAAGTGTTCTGAATGGACACAAAGCAGCTATAAGTTATGAATTTAATCATTTTCACTGGAATTGTATCTTTGCACAAATGATCTCCAAACGTTGATTCCAGTGTTGTCATGGAGAGAATCCAGCTGAATATTAAGAATATTCCTTGAGAATATTGCTGTTCACAGAAGTTCAGGGTGAGATGTGTAGTTACAGTGAAGGATGATCCAGGATGTTCAAGAGTGTCTGGTAAGAAAGATCACCTCTTCCTATAGAGGGAGCCACAGTGAGGTGTGGCCACCAGTGCAGAGCTTGCTCAACACTGGCAGTACGTCAATATGGACACCTGTTTTAGAACGTAATCGTGGACAGATGAACTGTTGGAAGTTTAAGAATGGACAGCAGAAAACTGATGGTTACTTTGTGTGATGAATCCTTGTTCTAACTGTTCAGCAGGTCTGGGGAGAAGATAAGGTAAGAACCTCCATGAGTCCTGGTGGTACATGGTTTGGGTTGGACTTACTGACAGTTCTGCCCAAGTACACTGGCATTAATCAGGAGTTGGATCCAAACTGTCAGAACATAATGTTTTTGGTGCCCTAGGTGAGATTGTTATATGGCGTATCCCTAACACCCCAATTGTGATGTAATTGCTTACATCACAAACAATTCAGTGTATTTATATAGCGCTGATTCACAACAGATGTCGTCTCAAGGCACTTTACAAGGAAAGTCATTTCAATACAAACGGTCCAATCAGCTTTCTATTTAAGGACTCCCAGCAGATTCCATCAAGTCATTGACTTGAGGTTGTGCCGCCGTTTATGCAATCAATAACTATAACACTACAAATAATTATACAATATTAGAAACGTTCTGGTTTGGTGGTGTAATATGTCAGCTCAACTAAAGAGTGCCTGATTTACCAGCAAACTGCTTATAAGTGATCTATTTCTACCTTTTTTTATTTGTGCTTGCAGTGGTGTGACCGCCTAGCCCGCCTATGCCTAGGGCCGGTTATGGATCAGAACCTAGAAAAGGTGGAGCCATGGCTAAGACTTCCCAGACCTTAGTGGTCAGCCAGCATGAAGCAGGAGCAGGAGGAGGACCTCCATCATGAATAAATGCATGATGTTGTTTTAGTAGAAGAGCTGGGATAGAATGGGTTCATTGGGAGAACCTGTTAAACAACTGTTGGAGTAATCAGCCTCCACCCAGGACTGCAGAGCTTCCCTCCACCTTTCACGCTGTTTGCGGAAGATTGTTTGAACAGCCGCACCAGTTGGCGCAGGTTGCGCTTCAGTAGATCCTCCAGGCGCCGCTCAGCCGTAAGCTGTCTGCCTTCCTTCCTTTATTCATGGGTGGATGTGCCGGTCGGTCGGAGACAAAGTGAAGTGAAGGAGGGTTTTAGTTTCGGCTGTCTGATAACATCCGGGAGGCGATGACGCTCCTGACGCCCTCATCCCCCCTCCTCACTGGTGGTTCTTGTTGATCCAGGCTGTGCAGGGACAGACGGAGCCCGCCTTCTCTCTTCTATCCGCAGAAGGAATCCCACAGAACCGAACCGGTACTGGATCTCCCCTGGCAGGCAGCGGGTACGGACCTGTTTCTCCTGTTTCTCGCCAGCTTGGGGCTTTAGTTCATAGAAATGATCGCAGGAGGAGACGGAAGGGGCCCGACGGAGCTTGTCTGCTTTGCTGTTGTTCAGAGAAGGTGATGGAGGCTGGTGTCTGCTCTTTGTTGGCGGGTTCCTCATCCTTAGGCCTACTCTATGTACCGTGAGTAAATGTCAGGCTGGTGGCTGGGATTGGAACCAGGACGGGGAACCTCTGCAGCAGCATCACCATCGCAGTATGAATGGCTGATCAGCTGGGTGTTTTTGCGTACAGGATGTTTTGTGTGGGATCTGTGCAGCCAAGGCTCTGCGCACGTCTCCAATGTCCTTAGATGCTGTTTAGTTTCACCACAGAGAGGGAGGACAGGTGTTTGCTTGTTTCCTTTTATCCGGCCTCTATCCCAGCCCGATCAGGTCTGGTGTGTTAAGGAGGAGGAGGAGGAGGAGGAGGAGGAGGAGGAAGCAGCGCTGTCGTTGGAAAAGGCAAACCGCAGGCAGGGACAGTATGTGGAGAAGAGACGCAGGTTGAATCGTAACAGATCGCCCTTCTCTGGAGCATTCATGTGTTGGTGAGAGGTAGATGGCTCCAGGGTGGATGAAGGAGGACAGGCTGTGGTGGGACGGAGGCTCAAAATGGCAGATTGAAGGTAGCGGCGGCGTCTTCGTGATCCTGATCCAAAACAGCCCAGTTTGCTGAGTAATAAAGTCTGGTGGGAACCAACGCGTTACTCCCAGCTGCATGTCCTTCCCAGGCTGGGGGTTCTGGTTCCACTACTAAGGCCTAGGCTACTGTACATATGTATACTTCCACTATCAAAAACCACGATTTGAAATAGTGACATTTCTGACAGGATGCAGAGTGATGTGCTGCGTTCAGGGTCACCCGGGGTCAACCTACATCTCTACTAATATTGGCTTGAATGTGTTTTACCAAGCTGCTCCTCGGCCATACATGAAGCCAGTTTAACATCACCACGGAGTAGAGTAGAGCAGACCAACAAAGAGGAGTAGATACCTTCAAGCTTGCCTCAGGGTTGGAGCCATTTGTCTTACTTAGTGATGTCCTGTCTGGCCCCGTCTTTCTGTGTTTGATTATGTCTCTCTCCAGGACGAAGCTATTGAAACCATTTTTCTTTTAACAGATTGTACTAAATCCTCAGAGCTGAACAGTTTTTCTGTTGCTCCCTGTTAATGAAGCCACTGATAGTAAATTGCTGCTTACTTTTTCTTTTAACGTAGAATGTTTTCCTATATCCGTGCTTCTCTTATTTTGTGTGTGTGCTCTGTTTTCTCAAACACCCAGCTGTTTGCAGCAGATAGTTCTGGTTCTGCTGAACGTTTCTTCCTGTTAAAGGGGAGTCGATCCTTTCACTCTCACCGAATGCTCGCAAGTAAGAGGGATTGCTGCAAAACGTCCTGCAATCAAACATCGACTGTTGCCATGTTTGTTCAGGAGGAGGGAGACTTGATCCAATCTGCTGGTCCTCCTTAGATAAAACAAATTTAAAATTTAAATGTAACCGTATTGTCTTATCAATTTTGAATCTAAGTATCTGAATGTGAAACTATATATAACTGCATTGAGTTTATATTTATTTATATAAGTAGGATCTATTTCTCTTGACATTTGTTACTCTCTAAATAAACTGAACTGATTTGAAGAAGTAGATTTGTTGTAGGCTTTTAAACCTCAAAACAATGTACCAACTGCCAAACATGGTGAAGGCAGCATCATGCTGTGGGGCTGTTTTGCTGTCAGTCTTTGTGGTTTGTTGCACAGAGGGTGTGAAATAATAAAACCTCCAATATATTCTTCATCTCAGCTTAATGATTGAAACTTGGATATATTTGGAGGCTGAAATATGGGATTGGTCCAAAGCATTCATCTAAACTGCTTGTGGAAAAGAAACAGCAGGCTGACCATCAACTTTAGGAAAGCCCCGAGCTCAACTGTACATAAAATTGACTATTTAAGAGCTGAAACCAATTTTAATGAACTGTACCAATTTGACGAAGAACAGAGGTCAGATATGTAGTCAGAATTATGCCAGAAGCTTCCTGATGGCTACAAAACATTTGTGCAACCTGCTACAGGAGTCTGAGTCAGGTATTAACTGGGATGTATGTACACTTTTGACCATGTGTATTTATAAACATCTCCAGTAAACTTCCAAACTTATCTATCTGATTTTTCATTTTAAAATTCAATGAAGATCTCAGTCCATCCTGAAAAAAACAAACATTTCAAACTACTGAACAGCACAACCCCTGTATACATTCAGTCAGTAACTTCATCTCTCCATTCCCTAATGTGTATACAAACCTGTTACCCCCCTCAGCACTGCATTTTTTAAATCCCCTAGGTCTGCTTCAAAGTGGAATATGATTCCAGTTTCTATGATTTAACTGCTCCTCATTTATTCTGAATGTTAACAAAGTTGTTTTTTATTTGTTTCAGACTTGTTGTCCAGACCATTCTGCCAACTAGCTAAAACTTTAAACTGATTGGAATGTTTGTATTGAAATGACTTGTCTTGTAAAGTGCTTTGAGACGACATCTATTGTGAATCGGCGCTGTATAAATAAACTGAATTGAAATGTAGTTTGTTAAACAACAGTGGCCTTCTTCTTGGAATACAGCAGCTAATATTTGCTGCAGTGCAGCCCTGATTTTCTGACCCTGAAAACTTGGGCAGAATACAAAAAGTTCTTCAGTTCTGTGTCTGTGTGGTGGACTCCACAATTTGGTGGCGTATTTAGGAGGATTGCTGTTATTTATTGCAGAAATAAATGGAGGAATGGTCACCTGTAGATGGAAAACAAACCACCGCACTCCAGATTCTGATAAATTATTAGAATGAATGATAAAAAGGAAAAGATACGGGAGTCCTGCCTGGAAGGGAGATGACCAGGAGG
The DNA here is from genome assembly GCA_963556495.2 of Valencia hispanica. Lineage (NCBI taxonomy): Eukaryota > Metazoa > Chordata > Actinopteri > Cyprinodontiformes > Valenciidae > Valencia > Valencia hispanica. Next base: position 4,356,756 of record OY747714.1, on the reverse strand, counting down.
CATAATAACTGACCATAAATGGCTATCCTTCTACTGTCATATTTGAACTGTTTCACATGGACTTCAAGCACAGAAATAGTTGACAGGAAATACAGATGATGACAAAATAGAACTATTCTTCCGCACAAGGAGAAATGCTGTATCGGTTTAGTGACTGGGTCACAATGTGAAGCGAAAAGTTCATTTGCCACTAAACACAAACTCTGATCCTTTGTTCCTGAAGGAGATAAATTTATCTCCTCTTCTTTGTCTCTTTTCTTTCTCTTTCTGTCTCTCCTACACAACCCCCCCCCTCCTCCTCCCCTGGAGACACTGAGAAAGGTAGAACAAGACAGCAGGATGGAATATGAAACATGTTATTAGTTCAGCTGATCTGTGGAGTTAGTGTTTCTCCTCAGTAGATCACATTTCTAACACTCTCTGCATGAATAAGGAGAACAACGTTGAGAAGGTCCCTGTTAGCTAACAGCTAGTGAGACCAAAGAGGATTTCTCTTTTTCAAAGAGGATCCCATATTACTGCAGTGGAGACGCCAGGGCCTCTATCCATCTACCCTTATGGCTGACGTTTATAGTGAGGGAAGTAATCCTGAATAAATGCAGCTGATGGCTGAGCACTGTGCAGGCTGTAAGAAAATCCTGTTTGAAAAGAAGAAGCAGGAAGTGATGTAACCAAAAATGAACACGTATATCAGATAAAAGGAGCAAAATGTTAACTAAAGCTAAATAAAGGTTCTGTGTTTGTCACATAGTTAGCTTTTCTCCTGACCACTCTCGTTTCTCCTCCCTGTGCTTCTGCAGACCCTTCATCTCTTCCTCTGTTCTGTTCTGTTCTGTTCTCCTCTCCTTTGTCTTCCTCTGTCAGACAGCTTTTCTCCATCCCGTCTCTGTGTCTGTCGCTCACTCGCTCGCTGCCCACACACTGGGACTGTGGGCTCATTAGAATATGGGTGGGCACAGCACAGGCAATCCATCAGCCTGCCAAATCTGGACGCTCCACCACATTTGCTCACTGACAACCAAACACAGACACCCATGCACTCTACTTCCTCTTCTTCTCATTCTCGTCATCTCCTTTATCTGTTCATCATCTCTATCCAAAGATGTATTCAAGCTTTTCTTTTTCTCCCAAACCTGCATCACATGTGCCTCCCACCTTTCCTTTTTCTACTCCCACCTCTAAATCTGCTCCATCTTTTCTCTTGTTGTCAACATCCACTCATCTATGCAAGGGTTTGTTTCTTTTGCTTTCAAACAATATTTGGATTCTGTTCAGCTCAGCTGGAATATTTACTGTGCAAAAAGTGCAAACCAAAAAGGTTGGCAGCAATGAAATACAGCAGCTGTGTTTACTGTGTTCACAAATACACTAATACACTAAGGGCTTTATTTTTGTAACCACATTTCCTCACTGATTTGTGCAAAAATGATGTTTTAAAAAATCTTCTCAGTTATCTTAGTTCAAATCTAAACTGATAATCACAGACTCTAAAGTTGAGGGTTTGGTGGCTTTACTTTTAAATCAAGGTCTCTATTGTCTGGGGTGTCATTTGTAAACTTACACACTCAATAGTTAACAGCAGTAATTTGGCTTATTTAGCCTGTCAAAGTCATATTTCCAACAATGCTATGTATTCATTTAGAAATGTCACAGTTTCAAACTAAATATTTAGTTTACAAATTAAATATTTAGTTAGCAAGCTAAATATGTAGCTAAAACAAGCTACACATTTAGCTTGTCAACTAAATATTTAGTTTGAAACTGTGACATTTATAAATGAATAAATGATGTCGACGCATATATGACTTTGTGAACCCTAATTTCTCTCTTATGATCGGCTAAATAACTTTACAAACAGCACCCATTGTTTGTACATTGTGTACATAACTGAGCTAAAATGTGAAGTGGAAAAGGAAATTGAACCTCAGTCTTCTTTGTTTGATTTCCTGCAGACATTTGACGATATGGGTTGGGGGAGGGGACAGTGGAACAGAACGTACGCTACGTTACGGTACATCGTGTCAGAACGGTGCAATCTAACTCCATCACTCATGTTGATCTCGCCTAATATTGGTTGGTTGGTTGGTACTCTGTGACGGGGTAAGCCGTATTGCGTCATTTCCAGTTGTGCGGACTCTCTTGAATTTATCTTGTTTTCTCTGTGCTGAGGCCTTTCTAAGTTATTTTAACACACAAGCACACTAAAACACACGTTTTGTGGTGGTGTACTTTACGTTTTGTGAACTTGTGTTTCACACAGTTTTTCTTGGGGTGGTAAGGTCTCGCTAGCTCAGTTAGCTTAGCTTCATTGCGGCTATGGCTACTCTTCTCTCTCCTGTCTCTAACTCTTCTCTTCTCTCTTGCTCTCTCTGTCAGATGTTTAGTTACTTCCCTGCCTCCTTTAGTGATAATGGTAACTGTAATAAATGTAATATTTTTGTAGCTTTGGAGGCGAGGGTATCAGAATTAGAAGCACGGCTCCACGCTGTTGAAAAACCAGCAGATAGCCGAAGCCCATTAGCCAGCGCGGAGCCAACAAGGATAGAACCCCCTAGCTGTCCTCCGGTAGAGCCCGCGCAGCCGGGACCTCAGGCCGGCTGGGTGACTGTACGTAGGAAGCATAGTTGTAGGACCCAGCCCATGGGCCACCACCAACCGATCCACGTTTCTAACAAATTTTCCCCACTCAGCGACACACCCGCTGAGAAACCGACCCTGGTAATTGGCAGCTCCATAGTCAGAAACGTGGCATTAGAGACACCATTGACCATAGTCAAATGTTTGCCAGGGGCCAGAACGGGTGACATCAAATCCTACCTGAAACTGCTGGCTAAAGATAAGCGTAAATACAGAAAGATTGTTATTCACGCTGGCTGTAATGACACCCGGTTACGCCAATCGGAGGTCACTAAAATTAGTGTTGCTTCGGTGTGTAAGTTTGCTAAAACAATGTCAGACTCGGTAATCTTTTCCTGCCTGATCAGACCAGTGACAACATGTTTAGCCGCATGCTGTCATTCCATCAATGGTTGTCTAGGTGGTGTCCTGGAAATGATGTGGGCTACATTGATAACTGGAGAACATTTTGGGGAAAACCTGGTCTGATCTGGAGAGACGGCATCCATCCCACTTTGGATGGAGCAGCTCTTCTTTCTAGGAATATGGCCGAATTTATTAGTCCTCTTAAACACTGACAACCCAGGGTCCAGACCAGGAAGCAGAGTCGTAGTTTAACCCACCTCTCTACTGCTTCTGTACTGTTACCCACCCATTACCCTATAGAAACAGTGTCTTGCCCACGGCCAACAAAAGCTAATGATGGAAATCTCATAAAGATAAATACAACTTTGACTGAACAGAAAAATAAATCTATTAAATGTGGTTTATTAAACATAAGATCTCTCTCCTCAAAGACTTTGTTAGTAAATGACCTGATTTGTGATAATCACATTGATTTGCTTTGTCTCACAGAAACCTGGTGGCAGCAGGAGGATTATGTCAGTATAAATGAGTCAACTCCTTCCAGTCATTTAAATTTTCACATTCCTAGAAATACTGGGTGAGGAGGAGGAGTTGCAACCATTTTTCGTTCTGATTTACTAATTAGTCCCAGACCAATTGATAGCTACAGTTCTTTTGAACATCTAACCCTTAATTTTCCTCATCCAAGTTGCAAAACATTAAGACCATATTTGTTTGTGGTCTTGTATCGTCCACCAGGCCCTTACTCTCAATTCTTGGATCAGATCTCACATTTTTTATCTGATTTAGTATTAAATATTGATAGGGTCATTATAGTGGGGGACTTCAATATTCATGTGGACACTGAAAGTGATAGCCTAAATGCAGCCTTTAATGCTATTTTAGACTCAATTGGCTTTACTCAAAAAGTACAGGGATCGACTCACTCGGGCAAACACACTTTGGACCTTGTACTGACATATGGTATTGAGTGTGAGGAAATAACAGTCCACCCACATAACCCGGTCCTGTTTGACCACTTCTTAATAACTTTTAAATTAACTTTAACTGACCATCTTAAATGTGGAAGAAAATTTCATTATAGTAGAGCTTTAACAGACAATGCTGTAACAATTTTTAAAGAATCTGTTCCATTCTTACTTTCCTCAGTGTCTCAGAGTAACACAGTGGATGGTAGCAATTCTATCTCTAACCCTTCCGAAATTGATGGTCTTTTTCACAGCGTTACGTCCTCATTGCGTTTGGCATTAGATAGTGTAGCCCCCTTAAAAAAGAAAGTGGCTAGCCATAGGAGGCTGACTCCTTGGTTTAACGCAGAGTTACATATTTTAAAGCAGAATACTAGGAAGTTGGAGAGAAAATGGCGCTCTACACATCTAGAGGATTCCTATTTTACCTGGAATAAAAGTCTATTGCTGTATAAAAAGACCCTTCGACAAGCTAGAACAGAATATTTTTCATAATTAATAGAGGCGAATAAAAACAATCCTAGGTTTCTTTTTAGTACAGTTGCCAAACTTACAGAGTCATAGCTCTGTTGAGCCAACTATTCCCCCAGCTCTTAGCAGTGATGATTTTATGGGATTCTTCATAACTAAAATTAATTCTATTAAAAATAAAATCATTGGCATCCTCCCAAACATGATTACTTCTTCCTCAGTAAATGAGGCAGCATCGGAAAGAACTGTAGAACCTCATTTGTGCTTAGGCTGTTTTGATTCAGTCGAGCTTTCGGAATTATCAAAAATATTAGCCTCATCTAAACCTTCAACTTGTATGTTGGACCCAATCCCAACCAAATTATTTAAAGAAGTGTTCCATTTGGTCCCTGGCCCCATTTTGGATATGATGAATCTATCCTTAGTAAACAGATACGTACCACAGAATTTAAAATAGCTGTAATTAAACCGTTACTCAAGAAACCTTCCCTTGATCAAGATGACTTAGTGAATTACAGACCTATATCTAACCTTCCTTTCTTATCCAAAATCCTTGAGAAAATTGTTGCTATTCAAGTCTGTGAGCATCTAAACAGTAACGGGCTGTTTGAAGAGTTTCAGTCAGGTTTTAGAGCTCATCATTGCACTGAAACAGCACTGGTGAAAGTTACTAATGATATTCTCATGGCCTCAGATAATGGACTTGTGTCTGTTCTGGTTTTGTTAGATCTCAGTGCTCCTTTTGACACAGTCGATCATAATATTCTCCTAGAAAGGCTTGAACATGTTGCAGGGATCAAAGGAACAGCACTAGGCTAGTTTAAATCATATTTGTCTGACAGATTCCAGTTTGTTCATCTCAAATGATCAATCTTCTTCACTATCAAGGGTTACTTGTGGAGTTCCACAGGGTTCTGTGCTTGGACCAATTCTTTTCACCACATATATGCTTCCAATTGGTAGAATCATTAGACAGCATGGGATAAATTTCCACAGCTATGCCGATGATACACAACTATATTTATCCATAAATCCTGATGAACCCAGTCAGTTAGGTAGATTACAGGCATGTCTGGAAGACATAAAAACATGGATGAATCTAAACTTTCTGCTTTTAAATTCTGACAAGACAGAAGTTGCTGTCTTTGGACCAGAAGTTCTAAAACAGAAACTGATTAGTCAATCACTTCATCTGGATGGCATTAAATTGGCCCCCAGTAATAACGTAAAGAACCTCGGCGTTATTTTTGACCGAGACTTGACATTTAAATCCCATATTAAACAGGTTTCTAGGATTTCTTTCTTTCACCTCCGGAATATTGCTAAAATTAGAAACATCCTGTCCAGGAATGATGCTGAGAAACTAGTCCATGCATTTGTTACCTCAAGGCTGGACTACTGTAATTCTTTACTATTAGGTAGTCCACAAAATGCCATTAAAAGCCTTCAGTTGATCCAAAATGCGGCAGCAAGAGTTCTGATGAATATTAAAAAGAGAGATCACATTTCTCCTGTTTTAGCTTCCCTTCATTGGCTCCCTTTTAAATCCAGAATAGAATTTAAGATCCTTCTTCTTACATACAAAGCCCTTAATAATCAAGCTCCATCATACATCAGAGATCTAATTGTTCCATATGTTCCTAACAGAGCCCTTCGCTCTCAGACTGCAGGTTTACTTGTAGTGCCTAGGATTTCTAAAAGTAGAATGGGAGGCAGATCTTTTAGTTATCAGGCTCCTCTCCTGTGGAACCAGCTCCCAGCTTTAGTCCGTGAGGCAGACACTCTGTTTACTTTTAAGCCCAGGCTTAAAACTTTCCTTTTTGATAAAGCTTATAGTTAGAGTGGCTTAGCTCATCCTGAGCTAGCTCTGTAGTTATGCTGCTATAGGCTTAGACTGCTGGAGGACAGACTTACCAATTTTCTTCACTCTGCTACTTCCTTTTTTACTACTACTCTCCAATTGTATTACAGTACATTCTGCTATTTCGACTGTTAATTTTGTTTTCTCTCAGTGTTTTTCTCTCCATAGAAGATATACCTGGTCTGGTATCCTGCTTGGCTGCAATGCCCTGTTGGATGGGGGGCATCGACTGGGATGATGCTCCCAGTAACTGAACATCCACTGTGTCCTGTTATCAACTTTTTACTTTCTGTAACATAGAAAGTTCTCTTATATCAGATCTTCTGTTCCTTCTGTGTTTCTGCTCTGTCTTCTCAAACCCCCAGACGGTCGTGGCAGATGGCCGCTCCTACTGAGCCTGGTTCTGTTGGAGGTTTCTTCCTGTTAAAGGGGAGTTTTTCCTCTCCACCGTCGCTACATGCTTGCTCAGTATGAGGGATTGCTGAAGGATTGCTGTGGTTGGAAAGTCTGCCCAACCTCACGCCAATGACTGACGCAATCTGCTGGAATTCCTTAAATAGGAAACTTTTTAACTGATTGTATTGAAATGACTTCTTGTTAAGTGCCTTGAGATAACATCTGTTGTGAATATAAATTAACTGAATTGAATTGAATGTTAGATGTTCCAACATTAGGTGGACGTGTTTCTCCCTCTAATATTGCCCTCATACATTTCAGGTGAACAAGACAACCTGTCTGGCATTTCCAGTGACGGGGCTGTTTTTTTTCCTCTGAACACTATTTTTCTCCCACAGTCCAAAAACATACATGTCCCCTAAACAGCTGATTTTAGGTGGACATCGTGGTTCTTTTCAGTGCCCACAATTAAGGACTAGAGATGCAGAGCTGAGAGTTTCAGATAGAACAAGGAGCAAGAATGTTTCCTCTTTCAAGATACGGACTTTTACCCATCGAAATGACAGCTAGTGCAGAAAAGCATCTTTACATTTAATATAATAAAAGATGAAAAAGTCCCTCCAGAAGTTCTGCGTTGCCCATGACATGTGTAGCTCTGAAAAGATCCAGGCCTTCTGGATCATGCCTTGAATTATCCTGATGCTAGAAAAAGATTTTTCACATCCTGAATAATGTCACTGAGCTGAAACTGATCTCCAACCCTGTCGTTTCCCTCTTTGCTTCAGTAAAAGTGTCTTACCTTTGTAAAGCGTTAGCTGCTGTCCTTGGATTCCATTCTGGACAGTCTTATCATAATGTGGAGATGGCAGAATGCAGCTATGGACAGCCATATTCAGGGACATTTCTAAGTCTGTCATGAAAAGATTTATTTTACAGTTCAGAATAATAGTGACAAATGAATACCATCTGGTGTCATTTCCTGTCAGATAGTTCTGGTCTTTAACCTGCTGCATCATGAACTGTTTCCTTCCCTTCTGCTTTATGATGAGGAGGCTGGTCTGCCATTTGTTCTTGGTTTTTGTACATTTCTTAATAAAATATTTACGAGTAATATAAGGATATCAGACTGTGACGCCATATCACATGAATATAATTTCATATTTAAAGAACATCCCATTAGTTTCTTGGTTACTTGCTATTCTATATTTATTATTCAAAGCTTAAGTCAATCATCCTTTGTTGTTAACACTTCTTACTTATTTTATGTAATGCATCTATGCATGCTTTTTAAATATTCCCTCAGTAACCTTTCTTTTCTCTGTGGATTTTAGTTTTTTTCATTTAGAGGTGCATTTAATTCGTCCGTACCCTCTATGTATTTCTGGAGTAATAAAGCCACCATGATCTGTGTCATCGGGTGTCATTACAGTCTGTATCACATGTCCGAAAAATGTCTTTATTAATTTGTTCTGTTCTGCCTGAACACTTAGTGAAAATAACTTTTTCTGACTGCTGATCAGAAATTAGAAACAAAGAGGATGCCCAAATTTGGGATGTACTGTTAACTTTCCCAGGATGGTTACCTAACCTTTTCTAAGAGAGAACAAAGTGTGGAGAGCTTTGTAATGCTTTTGCTCTGCTTCTGTTTTCCATGTGTAGGTGGTCTTGCCCACTTCTGATTATTAATAGTGTTGGGCATTCAGAGCTGATCTGAATCTGTTTGCAGACTCATGGAGTGAGCTTTGACTTGTTTTAAACTAATGTCAGAATAGCCAGTTACTCAGTGTGTGTGTGTGTGTGTGTGTGTGTGTGTGTGTGTGTGTGTGTGTGTGTGTGTGTGTGTGTGTGTGTGTGTGTGTGTGTGTGTACATGTATAGCTATGCTTGTGTGGACCAACCTTTTTCAGGCCACCAGCATTGTGAGGACATTTGTAGTTGTGAGGACATTTTGCCTGGCCCACACAATGTTTAACTAGCTATTAAACTCTACTAGTTAGGTTTAGAGATACAGTGTGAATTAGGTTAGGTTTAGGTTAGGGTTAGGGTTGTGAGAGAGTGACAATAGATCCCACTGCTTTTAGTGGAATGATATAGCTCTAATCATTTACAGTTTAATTCATGTTTGTCGCTCACTTTGTTTCTAAACTACAGTGTTTAAATAAAGGCTCATCTGGAATGATCATTTTCTGACCATCTCTCTCTGGGATGTTCTCCTCCTCAGCAGCGAGCCCCAGTTGTGGCCGGTGGGCATGGTTTTGAAGGGTAGCTCAGAGGCGCTGTGTCCCCCCCCATCTCTGGAGCTGCGCCCATCCTGCAACAAGAGCCAGCCCTCACCTCCTCTGGGCTCCAGCTCACAACCACACGACGGAGTCATTTCTGAGGACAAGGAGCCTGTCAAGTACGGCGAGCTCATCATCTTAGGGTGAGATCATGCATCGTACTCTTTTACCATCGATCTTCTCTGCTAACTTATTCTTAAGGCTAATCTATGTCACTGAGAAGTCTATTTTAATAACATAGTAAGAGTTTAAGGGGACATATTATGCAAATGTAACTTTTTTCATCCTTTTGTGTTGTCATTTGGGTCTCTGCTGCCTCTATAAACACTCCAAATATGAATAAAAACCATAATAAAAACAGAAATCTTGTGCCTCTAGAAGGCGTTTGAAAAACGGCCTTATTGTCACGTCACAAAAACCAGAATTTGCATATAACAGCCCCTCACCTATCAAACCCCGCCCATCAATGCAATGCCATTCTCATTTGTGGCAAACCCGCTGCCTAGTAAGATGGGTGGGCGTGGTCTGCAACCGCTAATCTGCATGGAAGAGCCCTACCCTAGAAACCTGGACAAACCATCTACAGTAGCAAAGATTTTGCTCTGCAGGTTGATCTAGCCAGATTTCATTGTAGCCTCAGCAGGTCTACCATTGGCTCGGCTTAGTGCAGGCAGGCCAATCAGTGCTCTATGTTTGTAGACAGATGCTATGTGGTAAGCCCGCCTACCACAGAACTGCAACGGAGCAAAACAACAAAGATGGTTGTTTTGCTCCATCTCAGAAACAGACTTAGGAATGTCATTAATTCTCATGTTTTTCTGACAAAAACGACAGAAGTCGTTAATGCTGATGTTTTACAACGTGACTGCCCCATTCTTCTCTTTCTTTCGACGACGACGATGTATGACGGACTGCCCCGTTGACTGATTTCCGTCCTTAAGAATACGTTGCATTGTTCTTTGCTTTAATTGGTCCTAGTTACTTTCCAATTGGTTGCAGAGACAGTTGGAAAGTCAGTCCTATATTCCTCCCCTACGACTGAGTTTGTCTATGTGTTGTAGCCAGACTACATATTTATATATAGAAAGAGCAGCATAGGCCTCTAAACAGCTCATTCTGAAAGGGACTGAAATAGTCAAGAATTGAGCTCCTGAGATTGTTTTAGGTGAGTGATTTTGTGCAAAGAACTTTATTAAACATGTTTTATACAGACCATAGACCTATTATAACTCTTTTAAAAAGAGGCATAATATGTCCCCTTTAAGAAAAAAACAGGCCTATCATCTGACTGCAACTATTTGAATAACATACTTTATATAATTACAAAATTCCTGGACATGCTGTGAGATCTACATGGGACATCAACAACTCTGGAATGTAAATTGCTTACTAGGAGTGCAGCTCAGTAGGAACAGTCCTGCCTGTGATAACCTTAGTGGAAGTGTCATTAACCATATTTAGTGTATGACTTTGAAAACATCATGATCTGAAAGTGTGAAAAACAGCATGGAGCGAAGAAGACTGAATAGAAGTAGAAGTACGAAAGGAGTGGAGTTGATGGAGGTGAGGGTCAAGGTTTTAAAAGATGCTCTTGAGACCTGATGTGTGGTTTAGAGATAATGGCACCTCACAAAAAGACCGCAAGTGGAGCTGAAAGTACCAGAGCTAAAGGTGTGACAATTTTCTTTGGACAGGGTTAAAAGTGAGTATGTCAGAGCGACAGCTTGGAGACAAGGATAGAGAAGCAAGGCTGTTTGGAAATGTACACAGATGGGAGGCTAGATATACTGGAGAAAGGATGCTGAACACTGAGCTGCCTAGGAAAGAGCACAGATAAGGTTCCTTGATATGAATCCTTTTCAGGGTGGCTGAGGTGTGTTATTTTGGACTTTGGGAGGATACTGGGGTACAAACTCACACAGGCATTGGGAATAACATGCAAACTCCACTTACGCATAAAGGTCCTGACAGGGGCTGAAACCAGGATCTTTTTGCTACAATAAATATATCTGAAATTAAATTTAAGGAGGTTGATGGTGATATTCCATATGGTTTATTCTTAAGATTCTTAATGCTTTATTTTTGTAATGGAAGTATATTGTAGTATTTCAAAAATACAAATAACAGTGCATTGTAGGGTTAAGGATTCAGTTGACATTTTTTAGTACTATGTCTATACTCAAAAGGTATTTGACGGATTTGCCTGGTTGCACTTATGATGTTTATTGTTTAAAAATGAGCCATACTACAATATGGTAGTTTAAATGCTCTGTGTCTCTGTAATTGGATCTTATTTAACTATTCAATATTCAGGATATGTAAAATGACTACAGGATTTGACATCAAGGTCAGTCATTGCCATTCAGGTTGAGTATCTGGGAGGAGGTAATTATTGTGCAAGTAGCAAAATATTTAACATATTCACGTCTAAATCTTGTGTACAAATTAATCTTACCACAGCTTGAACTTTAATCACTTTTACCCTAATATGTTTTGGTATTATGTATAATTCATCATCTTGTTCTTACTCTTCCCAGTCACAATGGGTCACTGGCAAATGGTGACAAAGGTCGTAGAAGAAGTCGTCTTGCCCTTTATAAGAGACCTAAAGCTAATGGGGTCAAACCTGATGTTATCCACAATGTCTCAACACCACTTGTTTCAAAGGTAGGAACTTAGTTACCCTAACAGGTTCTTTCTCAACCAAAACAATGAGCAGTACACATTACAACCCCATGCAGTGACCTCTTAACCTTCTTATTGGCAGGCTCTCAGCAACAAAAGCCAGCACAGCATCTCCTACACACTGTCACGGAGCCACTCTGTCATTGTGGAGTACACACATGACATTAACACAGATATGTTTCAGGTAAGTCTTTCTACACAGACACACATGCAGGCTAACAGGAACAAATCTCTGGTGGCTAAAAATTATAACATCTAAGTGAATAACTGAATGAGTCCCACCTCTGAACAAAAAAAATACAGTTTTTCCACTGTGGATTTTTGCCTGATTATGGACCTCAAACTTGTCTGGACTAACTATTTTATTGGAGGACATTAATTGGACCCTTGTGGATGTAAAAGATGGCTCGGTTTTGTCACTTATATGAGGCTACGAATGGTGAGAAATTATATTTCTTTCGGGGGTGGTTTGCCAAAAGTGCTCACCATGTCTACAGTTATGATTGTATCCTTGGTGGGGATGCATCATGGAATCACAAGACTCTTAGCTTTCCAATAATGTATAATATGTATGTGTACATAGAAGTGTGTTGAGAACATAGACGGATTTAAACCCAGAAGTAGTTGATGTACTGTCTGCGGGACACAAGAAAACCACAGCGTCCTTTTGCTGAATGTGGCAACACACCGCAGCCAGTTGAGCAGCAATCAATCAATCAATCAATCAAGCAATCAATCAATCAAGCAAACAATAAGTGACCAGCTTCAAAAAGCAATTGGCTATAATCTCCAGGGGTTTCTAACAGACCTGTGAAAGTTATTTTCTTTAAAAAATCCCACAAGGGCACTACTTGACGTAGGTGTAGAGTCCGAAGACCGAACCTCTATCGCGAGCTGTGGCTTTTTAAACGTTTGGTCAAAAACAGAACTAATCATGTTAACATGTCTATAAGAAGACTTGAGAAAATTACAACTAACAGACGTCTTCACATTAGACCCATATCTTCTGTGTGAAGGTAGCCAGTCCAACACAGGGAAACATAAAGACACACAGGACACACAACCATGCATGCTCACACTCACAAAGACAACTTAGAGAGACCAATGAACCTAAAGCCTAGTATATACTTCTCTGTCAGCATGTTTGCACCCACACACACAGGTATTGACAAAGACGTTTTCCTTTTATACTTCTCCATTGGTGTCAGTGTTTCAAAGCAACTCCCCACAAGGACAGCAGGGGGGGCAGGACTTTTCTGCCGGGGCTGACTATCATTGCAGTGAGGTCTCTGGTTGAGGATAGTTTATTTACTTCAGCGCACATCCACTCAAGGACCAATGGCCGACAGAGACCGAGTTTTGATTGAGCTGGAAAGCTTTTTAGTAGAAGTGCAGCTCATAGAATACACTAAAAACGCATGGAAACAAGCAAACATAGTGCTCTGCTCTATTGTTCTCTACACCTCCTAGTGTTCAAAATCGCCAAAAGACCAGATTAGATCAACTGGCCTTGCAGTATAAAACATCTAGTGGCCAAAAGCTGTATTGACTACTAATGACATTGACTATAGAGCACCGTTCTGGTGAAATGATCTTGGGCTGACCAATCAGACATGCGCTCTTTGTTGCGTTTGACGGATAGTTAAAAAATTTGGCTCTGCTCCATCTGTCGTTGCGGGCCTGTCGGAGAGAGAGCCCTTGCATCGACGAATAATGGCGCTGTGTGTCTCTGCACCCCCGCAGACGGAGAAGCATTAACTAGACTTCACAGTCTAAATTTAGCAACAGTGCTAGTTACAGTGCAGCCCTGAATAAATACTAAAATAAGTTGTGTCCATCCATCCAACATCTACAGTTGTGGCCAAAAGTTTTGAGAATGACACAAATATTAGTTTTCACAAAGTTTGCTGAAAAAATACTTTTAGATCTTTGTTTCAGTTGTTTCTGTGATGTACTGAAATATAATTACAAGCACTTTATATATTGCAAAGGCTTTTATTGACAATTACATGACATACACTACCGTTCAAAAGTTTGGGGTCACATTGAAATGTCCTTATTTTTGAAGGAAAAGCACTGTACTTTTCAATGAAGATAACTTTAAACTAGTCTTAACTTTAAAGAAATACACTCTATACATTGCTAATGTGGTAAATGACTATTCTAGCTGCAAATGTCTGGTTTTTGGTGCAATATCTACATAGGTGTATAGAGGCCCATTTCCAGCAACTATCACTCCAGTGTTCTAATGGTACAATGTGTTTGCTCATTGGCTCAGAAGGCTAATTGATGATTAGAAAACCCTTGTGCAATCATGTTCACACATCTGAAAACAGTTTAGCTCGGTACAGAAGCTACAAAACTGACTTTCCTTTGAGCAGATTGAGTTTCTGGAGCATCACATTTGTAGGGTCAATTAAACGCTCAAAATGGCCAGAAAAAGAGAACTTTCATCTGAAACTCGACAGTCTATTCTTGTTCTTAGAAATGAAGGCTATTCCATGCGAGAAATTGATAAGAAATTGAAGATTTCCTACAACGGTGTGTACTACTCCCTTCAGAGGACAGCACAAACAGGCTCTAACCAGAGTAGAAAAAGAAGTGGGAGGCCGCGTTGCACAACTGAGCAAGAAGATAAGTACATTAGAGTCTCTAGTTTGAGAAACAGACGCCTCACAGGTCCCCAACTGGCATCTTCATTAAATAGTACCCGCAAACACCAGTGTCAACATCTACAGTGAAGAGGCGGCTGCGGGATTCTGGGCTTCAGGGCAGAGTGGCAAAGAAAAAGCCATATCTGAGACTGGCCAATAAAAGAAAAAGATTAAGATGGGCAAAAGAACAAAGACATTGGACAGAGGAAGACTGGAAAAAAGGTGTTGTGGACCGATGAATCCAAGTTTGAGGTGTTTGGATCACAAAGAAGAACGTTTGTGAGACGCAGAACAACTGAAAAGATGCTGGAAGAATGCCTGACGCCATCTGTTAAGCATGGTGGAGGTAATGTGATGGTCTGGGGTTGCTTTGGTGCTGGTAAGGTGGGAGATTTGTACAGGGTAAAAGGGATTCTGAATAAGGAAGGCTATCACTCCATTTTGCAACGCCATGTCATACCCAGTGGACAGCGCTTGATTGGAGCCAATTTCATCCTACAACAGGACAATGACCCAAAACACACCTCCAAATTGTGCAAGAACTATTTAGAGAAGAAGCAGGCAGGTGGTATTCTATCGGTAATGGAGTGGCCAGCGCAGTCACCAGATTTGAACCCCATTGAGCTGTTGTGGGAGCAGCTTGACCGTATGGTACGCAAGAAGTGCCCATCCAACCACTCCAAATTGTGGGAGCTGCTTCTAGAAGCGTGGGGTGCAATTTCTCCAGATTACCTCAACAAATTAACAGCTAGAATGCCAAAGGTCTGCAATGCTGTAATTGCTGCAAATGGAGGATTCTTTGACGAAAGCAAAGTTTGATGTAAAAAAAATCTTATTTCAAATACAAATCATTATTTCTAACCTTGTCAATGTCTTGACTCTATTTTCTATTCATTTCACAACGTATGGTGGTGAATAAGTGTGACTTTTCATGGAAAACACAAAATTGTTTGGGTGACCCCAAACTTTTGAACGGTAGTGTATATGCAAAGAGTCAGTATTTGCAGTGTTGGCCCTTCTTTTTCAGGACCTTTGCAATTCGACTGGGCATGTTCTCAATCAACTTCTGGGCCTAATCCTGACTGATAGCAACCCATTCTTTCATAATCACTTCTTGGAGTTTGTCAGAATTAGTGGGTTTTTGTTTGTCCTCGCCTCACTGTGCGTGCAGATGCGCTCACACCTGCCTGCTGCCATTCCTGAGCAAGCTCTGCACTGGTGGCACTCCGATCCCGCAGCTGAATCCTCTTTAGGAGACGATCTTGGCGCTTGCTGGACTTTCTTGGACCCCCTGAAGCCTTCTTAACAAGAATTGAACCTCTGTCCTTGAAGTTCTTGATAATCCTATAAATTGTTGATTTAGGTGCAATTTTAGTAGCCACAATATCCTTGCCTGTGAAGCCATTTTTATGCAACGCAATGATGGCTGCACACGTTTCTTAGCAGGTCACCATGGTTAACAATGGAAGAACATTGATTTCAAGCATCACCCTCCTTTTAACATGTCAAGTCTGCCATTCTAACCCAATCAGCCGGACATAATGATCTCCAGCCTTGTGCTCGTCAACATTCTCACCTGAGTTAACAAGACGATTACTGAAATGATCTCAGCAGGTCCTTTAATGACAGCAATAAAATGCAGTGGAATTTTCATGGCAAAGAAGGACTATGCAATTCATCTGATCACTGTTCATAACATTCTGGAGTATATGCAAATTGCTATTAAATAAACTTAAGAAGCAACTTTTCCAATTTCCAATATTTATGTAATTTTCAAAACTTTTGGCCACGACTGTATACGGCTTATCCTTGGGTTGCTGGTGCCTATCTCCTGCTGCCATTGCGCTAGAGGCGGGGTACACCAGTCCATCATAGACATAGAGAAACTCAGGACAAACAACCATGCACGCACACACTCTCACCTAAGGAGAATTTAGACCATTAACCATACAGTCATATTTTGGACTGTAGGAGAAAGCTGGAGGGAACTCAAGGATGCACAAGGAGAACTTGCAAACTCCATGCAGAAAGACCCCAGGTTGGGATTTGAACCCAGAACGTCACCCGTAGGTTTCTGAAGAGCTGAATTAAAGCCAACTGGGCGGTTCCCACCACCGCCATCTTGGTCGCGTCACATGTCTCAACACGCCTGGAAAATACAAAAGAGGTGTAGCTGAGAGTGGGGCTGTGAGGGTGGGGGTGGATGAGTGACACTCTGAGCCAATGTAGCTACGAGCTAACTGAGCTAACCTGGAGCTAACCCAAGCTAACGGAGGTTAGTGGGCGCTTTTAGCCAGAAAACTGTGGTTGAGCAACTCTGCTACCACTCTGCCTTCTAGGCGGGTTCAATAATTTTGTCAAATAAAAGCATGAAGCCTTGTTGGTCCATAACTTTCACTATGTGAATTTTAATTAAAAACAAGTTTGAATAATCAATATGTAAAGAAGAAATGTGATCATTTCAACATATTTTTGACCAAGCAGAGTTATCTTAAATGCACAGCAGAAATATAATTTTACTTACTGAAAAAAATGGAGCAGAGACTTCTTGGATGGTCTGTTAGTGCAATTTATAACTCAGCAAGCCATCTTTGTCCAATAGGTGCACGATTAACATCAGAACATGAATAAACACTGTGGACTAAACCGATGGTCAAGTTCAGTGAACAAAATAGCCTAGACTATTAACGTGAATCTGAGGCCCTCCCTGGAGCAAGCTGGGGGGGCTACTAGCCACCAGCGCTAGCGCTGAGGGCTCATCTGAGACCTATCAATCAAAAGGACTCGTCGTTATTATTCATATATCATTCTGTTGTAAAGTTGGCATTTTTAACATGGGAGTCAATGTGAAATGGCTCCTTTCTGGAGCCAGACCCTAGTGGATGAGGGGGGAACTGCAATTTTGTTCACTTCCAGGAAGGCTTCAGATTTTGCCGGCAGAGTTTGCTCGTTGGGCGCACACAAAACATATTTTTTACAGAGTAAACAAAGACATAGTCCATGCAAATGTATTCAGCAGCAACCCTGTATACTTTCTGTCTTTCTGGTAACTTTCCAGAATATTTTCTGTGGTGTTTAACTACAGCAGCAGCAGGGTAGGCTGCTACGGGTTCCTAATGTATCTGTTATAATTGTCAGCTTCAGTCTGGCTCCACCATTGTTTAGGCTTACTTGTTATTATTAGTTTTCAACACCTTTACAACAAAAGACTTAATGATACAATAATATTTATATGTCGATTATATCAAGATATTAGTTATTAAAACCCTAGTTCTGAGTATTAACTTTTTGTGTGTAATGCACAGAACCAATGAATGTATAAAACAACTAAAGCAAACAAAAAAGTTAGCTGGGGTCTAGTGGATTGCCTAGGTGAGGGGATGAGTATTAACCATTATCCACCAGCAGGGCAGACTTTGATAAAGGATATCTCAAAAAAATGCTTACACTAGTATTACTTCATGTATGTAACTTGGTTGAGTCATGATGAATATGTCTGTGTGATGACGTTGACCTCTGTCTGGGTCCTCTCAGATTGGCAGATCAACAGAGAGCATGATTGACTTTGTGGTCACGGATACAGCAGGCAGCAGCAGCGGTCATGGTGGGGGTGCAGCAGGGGAGGGTGGAGGTGGAGGTCAGTCAGCCCAAAGTACCATCTCTCGCTACGCCTGTCGCATCATGTGTGAACGCAGTGCTCCCTACACGGCCCGCATCTATGCTGCCGGCTTTGACTCATCCAAAAACATCTTCCTAGGGGTGAGTTTCTTCCAGTAAAGCAGAAATAAGGATTTTTGTGGAGTTTTAATTATAACAGATTATCTTGTTCTGTCAGTTTATTTTTACATGTGGGAATATTTCTGTTCTTTAGTCTAGTCCAGCAGTTTTCTGAATTGTGTTAAATATAGCAAGAAAACGGCAGTGTTTTCTGTTTGCATCAGCAGCCTTCTCCCATAGCTATATCCTAACAGTTTTACGTGTGTGTGTGTGTGTGTGTGTGTGTGTAGGAACGGGCTGCTAAATGGAGGACTTCAGATGGTTTGATGGACGGCCTTACCACCAATGGGGTTCTGGTGATGCACCCAGCCGGAGAGTTTGTGTCTGAACCAGCGCCTGGTGTCTGGAGGGAAATCTCAGTGTGTGGAAACGTGTTCGCCCTGAGGGAGACCCGCTCAGCCCAGCAGAGGGGGAAACTGGTAAGATGAAGGGTACAAACAGCTGCCTCTGATAAACTCTGCAAATATACTTGAAACCAGATACTTACATGCGCTTTATAAAAAACACAATCAGTTTCTCTCACTTTCTGAAATGATCTCAGATGGAACTTTTCCTGTTTTATTTAGGTTAGGATTACAGCATTTTATTCCATTTGCCGAATACCAGCTTAATGAGTGAAAGGATAAAACACATTTAATTACTTTCTTCAAACTCAAAAGTTTACATACACTAGGATTTACTATGACTTTTAACTTTTCTTGAAAGCCCAGATGATAATAATGTCATGACTTGAAAAGCATTTGTTTAATTCTGAGTTTAAATCTGAGTTAAATTAAGGTTCCCTTGTGGATGTATTCTAAAGCACAGAGGTCAGAGGTGAATGTGTTGCTGTGAAATCTGTAAATCTACTGGGGAAAAAAATCTAAAGACCTTGTGAAGATGCTGGGTGAAGCTGGTAATAGTGTAAAGAGCCTCGTCCCAACATGGGCGAGGAAGAAGCCACTACTCGAAAATCAACATAAAATGCCTGGTTACAGTTTGCAAATAAACAGAGAGACCAAGACCTTAACTTAAGCCCAAAATTAGTCATGCCCCAGTCGCATTTAGATGTACAGTTATTTTCCTTCATCCAAAATGTTTGTTTCTAATAGGAAATGAAATAGTTTAAGAAGTGTATCAGTTTTCAGAATTTTTTTTTACCCTTCTCAATAATCAACATAAAATTCTTTATTGACATTACAGTAATCAAATGCATTGTGCATGTTTTCACTGGTATTTTGATGATTTATCCTTGGTGATAAGCTCCAAGTTGTTGGAAGGCTTCCTTGCTATCACCCTAATCTTTAGCTCCCTCCACAGTTTCTCTCCCAAAATTTTTTAATATTACCTTCAATCAGAAGAAACATGTTGGCCAAATTAAAGATGACTTTAATGTAACCAAAATGTGCCAGGGCTGTGGATAACTTTGATAGTAACTGTAGTTTATAATGCTGAGCTGTGTAATTGAGCAGCACGTTTTAGTTTTTGCACAACCTTGGCTTTTAAAAGCCGAACATCAGTACAACACATTTATCTATCAGCGTTTTCAAAACACCTAATAGAGGTGGAGGGACAAAGCCCCTTTTTTAGAACACACTCAGTTGTTTGGTGGAAATAATATATATCTGATGTTTATGAATGGTCCAAAACAAACCATGTTGTGACATCATGTGGTGATACAGAGGAAGAGGGCTAAAAGAGTTCACCATTACCCTGCAGTAGAGTGGGCACTTTAAAAAAAACCTAAAACAAACCATCAAATCTGAACATATTTAAGGGGATACCGAGATAACAGTTTTATTTATTACTATTTCATAATGTTTATCTTTCTTTTTGTCTTCCTCTGGTTTTGTTTTAAGGTTGAAAATGAGTCAAACACTCTCCAGGATGGTTCTCTCATTGATCTGTGTGGGGCGACCCTGCTTTGGCGGACACCTGCCGGATTGCGCCACGTTCCGACCCTCAAGCAGCTGGAGTCCCTTCGGCAGGAGCTGAACGCTGCTCGGCCCCAGTGCCCCGTTGGCTTCAATACTCTGGCCTTCCCCAGCCTGGCACAGCGCGAGATTGTTGACAAGAAGCAGCCTTGGGTCTATGTCAACTGTGGCCATGTGCACGGATACCACAACTGGGGCTATCGCAAGGAGAAAGGGCCCACCAGCCCAGGGGGCACAGCACCAGCCGGCACTGGTGAGAGAGAGTGTCCAATGTGCCGGAGAGTGGGCCCCTATGTGCCTTTGTGGTTAGGCTGTGAGGGCGGATTGTACTTGGATGCCGGCCCCCCCACACATGCTTTCTGTCCCTGTGGCCATGTGTGCTCTGAAAAGACAGTGGTAGGATGGAGCCAGATCCCATTGCCCCACGGCACGCATGCCTTCCACGCTGCCTGTCCCTTCTGCGGTACTTGGCTGACGGGGGAGCAAGGCTATGTCAAACTCATTTTCCAGGGCCCTGTCGACTGAGGCACAGACACGTAAAGGAGCCTCTCCAAGGATGAAGGATTTCACTTAATGACTGATGACTAAGGACTGTGTTCTCGAGCAAAAATGTGAATGCGCTGGTGATAAGTAGAGGAAGCTGACTCCTTCCATGATAAAACTAAAAGCAATAGTAGATGCCAAGGCTTTGAATGGAAGAGTTGTCTGGAGAAAATGTAAATAAATAGTGTTGAGTTGAAACATGGTCTTTAGATATCATTTGCTTTACTTCTATTTTGTGCTAGTCTTGAGCCTGGACAGGTTTGTAGTCGGGGCTCAAACTATCAGATGTTGCTGGTTTGCTGTGATGCAGCACCTCGAACACTGCATGTTGATCCGATGACAAAGGCCATGCCTGGATGGAGTAAACTTCTTTACTGATGAATAGATCATGTGGGATGTATGAAGGAAAGGAGAGGATAGAATGACAAGCCTGAAGGAGGCTTGAGAGAGATTTTGGGGAGGGTAAACCAGTGGAACATGACTCAGGGTTTGATTAACTTTTTAGAAGTCATGTTAGTTGAGCTATAATAGTTGCTGTTAGTGTTGATGACATCTCAAAGCCATCCCTTCTCTTCAGTTCCATTCAGTTTATTCCTTCAACACCAATTCACAACAGATTTCATCACAATGCACTTTACAAGAGAAGTAATTTCAATAGATACATGTACTGTATTGTATTAAGATGTATTGAATACATCATTCGATACATTTTAATGAAGTTCTTTGCAAAATCACTCTCATAGAAAGCAATCTCACCATCTCAATTCTTGACCATTTCAGTCCTTTTCAGAATGAGATGTTTAGAGGGCTCTGTCACTTTTATGCTAGACCACCCCCCCCCCCCCCCCTATCTTGTTACTAGGCTATGGGTTCGCCACACATGAGATTGGCACGGAATAGGAACTGGTGGGCGGGGTTTGACAGGTGAGGGGCTGAAAATGCAAATTCCATTTGTTGTGATGTCACAATGAGGCATTTTTTAAAACGGCTGGTAGAAGCACAAGATTTCTGACAAAAATTTGCAAATAAAATGGATGGATGATTTTTATTCATGTTTAGAGTGTTTATAGAGGCAGCAGAGATCCAAATGGTAACACTAGAGGAAGAAAAAACGTGATATTTGCATAATATGTCCCCTTTATTACGTGTTTTATGGAGTGGAAGATATGATGACTAGTTGCCTAGAAGTATTATAATGGTGCAATTGCTTGGATCACTGTCACGACCCTCTTTGAACTTGATAACATACATCTGTTTCTTCCTGGCTGGACTATGAAGTGGTTTGTGTCATGTGCAGACTAGTGTGCGATGGAGCTCATACAAACCAATATTATTATCCAAATTCACTCTATCCAGCTGGCACAATTGATCTGGATAGTGTTTTTGTCTTTCTGTTATTTGAACACAGTGACAAGCCAATATGACACAAGAGTATGAGGCTATTTTTAAAATGTAAGAAGTAGAAGTTCAAATTAGGCTAACAGACAATTAATTCAGTGAAGTATGATTACAGGAAATGTCTACTTAAGTAAGGTAACAAAGTAAGGGTACTTCTTTACTTAACACCTTTGATTCCCCCTGCTGTCCACAAACTGTTAGGCATGTTAGGTTAATGGGCTGTTCTAAAGTCAAACCAGCCAGGCCCATACAATGTAATCTTAGATGGGACCCCACCAATGGCATTTGGGGAAACCAATCGCTGGTTACTTTTTAAAGACATTGTTGATTCTGCTGTCTGTCTCCTTCTTTCTCCTTCCATCTTCTCTTCTCTGATTTTTCAGTTTCCTCTTCAAAAGTTCTAAATAATATTTCTGCCATAGATAGATGGCAGTTACACAAATCCCAACTTAAGAAAGTTATTAAAACATTTAGAATAAAGCTGGAATTAGATATATCAAATAAATGAATTAATATATTTTTTTTTTAATATATTATAAAATTATCAACTTATCACCCAGTGAAGCAAATAAATTGGTGAATCTAATTAAAATTTGTATCACATATGATAAAATCAAATTTTTTTTCTTAAATTTTTTTCTTCCTGTGCTTAACTACATTATTCATTTACACCACTGATGTGTCTCATTATATAATCCCTTCCACCTGATTGGTTAACCTGGATCACCTACAGATCACCTTTTCTATAGTAGTACTAACGCTGCTCAGGGATTTTGATTTGTATAATAAATTCATGATGTGATGCAGCACATGACCAAAAATAAAATTTTTGTAACATGATTACTAGTAATTTAAATGACAGTTTTTCTAAATTGCTAAAACCCACATCTTGAAATCTCCACACATTTTCTCAAAACCTTAAACACAAATCCAAAAATACTCCTCTTCCTCCCTGTATGTGTCTATCTAATGTAGATGGATATATGCCACCTGTGAACTCTGAACTGACTTTTACCCTGCCCAGCTGGTCTGATCACGTCACCAGATACAGTACATAGGTTCAATTGTGAGTTCCTGGGTCTAAAAGATGACAGTTGTGTTTTAGGTGTGTTCAGCTTTAGCACATTTGATGTGGAATTCACAATTAAGATATTTTAAATGGCAAAATATGCAGGCTTATTTCATATGACTTTCATCCTTTTACCTTTCAAATCTAGGCTTTGTGTGATTACTGTCTTACTTTTAATGATAGAAAATATAATGAGTCATTCTGTCTGCATAGAAAGTAGTTATATTGGAACTAATGCTTGCTTGTTCACACACCTGTTCCTTCCATACTGATAGGAGAAATCCCCTCATAGCTACTGGTTCCTGGCTCTGATCCAGACTTTAAATACATTTTAAAATGGTTATAATTATCAGTACAAATTTTTTAAAACCTCAGATTAATTCAGGTCAGTTTTATTAATGTAGGTGCTGAATCAGCTAGCGATACAGGGCACTTTTCATATAGAGCAGGTCTACACCATTTCTTTTCATTATATTAATACTAATAATATTCACTCAATGAGTAATTGTACCTGTCCATACTGGACCTGTGGGATCATATTGTTTGGTGCTGGATTTTGCTTCTAACTAAAGGGACAATAGGACAAAGTTTCCATGTTATGTGCTGTTGCATCGCACTATTAATACAATTATATAACGTTATAACTACCACAACCACACAATTAATTGAATTTATAATTAATTAAATTAAACTGGTGTTTCAAGCGAAGTTCAACATCTCGTCTTACCTATTTCATCATCCTCACTCAACGTCATAAACTGTGAGCTTGTTTTAGGGAAAAAGTTGTCCGTTTTCCGAGCTACCACTTATAGCAAGGCAATTTTATTTGTATAGCACACTTTCAACAGCAGGGTAATTCAAGGTGCTTTATATGATTTGGTGATTTAAAAAACAAAAAAACAATGGAAATTAAAAGTAAAAGAAACACATATTACACATGATACACAATAAAGTAAGAGAAAGATCAATAAAGCAAGAGAGCATGAACACATTTCATACATATGACATCAATCATTTAATCAAAGGCAATTCTAAACAGATGGTTTTTAGTCTCGATTTAAAGCAGTTCAGAGTTTCAGCAGCTCTACACTCGTCAGGAAGTCTGTTCCAGATAAGGGGAGCATAGAAACTGAAAGCTGCTTCTCCATTTTAGTTCTGAGTCTAGGGATGTTTAGTAGGCTAGAGTTGGAGGACCTGAGTGGTCTTGGGGGTTGGTACTGTGACAACAGGTCTTCAACATATTTTGGTGCTAAGCCATGTAATGATTTATAAACCAGTAGGAGTATATGGAAGTCTATTCTCTGAGCTACAGGGAGCCAGTGTAAGGACTTTAGGACTGGGGTGATGTGCTCTACTTTCCTGGTTCTAGTGAGGACGCGAGCGGCAGCGTTCTGGATCAGCTGCAGCTGTCTGATTGACTTTTTAGGCAGACCTGTGAAGATGCTGTTGCAGTAATCAATCCGACTAAAGATAAACCCATGGATGAGTTTTTCTAGGTCCTGTTGCAACATCAGTCCTTTAATTCTAGAAATGTTCTTAAGGTGATAGAACGCTGAACTTGTTATTGGCTTTATGTGACCCTGGAGGTTCAGGTCTGAGTCCATTACTACACCTAGGTTCATGCCTGATCAGTAGTTTCTAGCTGTATTAACTGAAGCTGTGTGCTGACTCTTGATTGTTCCTCTTTGGGTTCAAAATTAATTACTTCAGTTTTGTTTCTATTCAGCTGGAGAAAGTTATGGCACATCCAACCATTTATTTGGTCAATGCATTTATTTAGGGTTTGAATGGGTTCAGAGTCACCTGGTGACATGGTAATGTAAAGCTGAGTGTCATCCGCGTAGTTATGGTAGCTAATGTTATTGGTTGCTATAATCTTGCCTAGTGGGAGCATGTAGATAGTAATAGGAGGGGCCCCAGGATGGAGCCCTGGGGAACCACATGTGATTTCTGTTTGTTCTGATGAAAAGTTTCCTATTGAAACATAGAAGTCCCTGTTCTTTAGGTAAGACTCAAACCAGCCAAGTAGTGTACCAGAAAGTCCGACCCAGCTCTCCAGTCGTTCCAGTAATATATCATGATCAACAGTGTCAAATGCTGCACAGAGGTCCAACAGAACCAGCACTGCGGTTCTACCACAGTCTGTATTTCTGCGGATGTCATTGAATACTTTGACGAGGGCAGTCTCGGTGCTGTGGTGAGCACGGAAACCAGACTGAAAAACATCAAAACGGTTTGTCATTGTTATGAAGCTATTTAACTGCTGAAACACCGCTTTTTCAATAATCTTACTGATGAATGGAAGATTAGAGATAGCAACCACTCTTGCTCTTTCTACTTTCAAACACCATTGACTGAGTGCTCTGATGTGTTTCTTTAGGGTGCACAGCAGGAAAAAAGAAAAGAAAAACAAGCTGCAGAGGTGGCCCAGCAGGAACAGCGATGGCAGCGCATGTGAGCCCACTGTTAGCCTTAACTGAACAACAAAAAAAGAAAAGAAAAAGAAAAAAAGAAGACTGGCCCTTGGTCCCAAACATTAGACCAGCCCACTGGGAATCATCCAGACTCTCCCGATTAGCCACTCCAGGCCTGCATAGATACATTTATTTGATGCATCTCCAGTTTTATTAAAACTATTTCACATGTAAAAATATCCATTTTTGAATATGAATTACATTTTGACTTTCCTTACATGCTGGGTGGTCCAAATTGCTTATATTTTAGGGTACAGCTTGTGTGACATTTTAGATTTAATCTGCACATGCCATGGGATGAACCTTCTGTTAGCAGTTGAGGTTCTAGAGCAGTATCTTCATTTCCTTCACAATGGCTTATCTCCAGCCAGCGGAGAAGACGTGCCTGCTGTCTGTCTAAAGGAAACTTTATCTATCAGACCTGTTCTAATTATTCAATTCAATTCAGTTTATTTATATAGCGCCAATTCACAACAGATGTCATCTCAAGGCACTTAACAAGAAGTCATTTCAATACAATACTGCCCCGTTGATGCAGACTTTCCAACCACAGCAATCCTTCAGCAATCCCTCATACTGAGCAAGCATGTAGCGACGGTGGAGAGGAAAAACTCCCCTTTAACAGGAAGAAACCTCCAACAGAACCAGGCTCAGTAGGAGCGGCCATCTGCCACGACCGTCTGGGGGTTTGAGAAGACAGAGCAGAACACAGAAGGAACAGAAGATCTGATATAAGAGAACTTTCTATGTTACAGAAAGTAAAAAGTTGATAACAGGACAGAGTGGATGTTCAGTTACTGGGAGCATCATCCCAGTCGATGCCCCCCGTCCAACAGGGCATTGCAGCCAAGCAGGATACCAGACCAGGTATATATTTTCTATGGAGAGAAAAACACTGAGAGAAAACAAAGTTAACAGTCGAAATAGCAGAATGTACTGTAATACAACTGGAGAGTCGTAGGAGAAAGGGAAGTAGCAGAGTGAAGAAAATTGGTAAGTCTGTCCTCCAGCAGTCTAAGCCTATAGCAGCATAACTACAGAGATAGCTCAGGATGACCTTAGCCACTCTAACTATAAGCCTTATCAAAAAGGAAAGTTTTAAGCCTGGCCTTAAAAGTAAACAGAGTGTCTGCCTCACGGACTAAAGCTGGGAGCTGGTTCCACAGGAGAGGAGCCTGATAACTAAAAGATCTGCCTCCTATTCTACTTTTAGAAATCCTAGGAACTACAAGTAAACCTGCAGTCTGAGAGCGAAGGGCTCTGTTAAGAACACATGGACCAATCAGATCTCTGATGTATGATGGAGCTTGATTATTAAGTGCTTTGTATGTAAGAAGAAGGATCTTAAATTATATTCTGGATTTAACAGGGAGCCAATGAAGGGAAGCTAAAACAGGAGAAATGTGATCTCTCTTTTTAATATTCATCAGAACTCTTGCTGCCGCATTTTGGATCAACTGAAGGCTTTTAATGGCATTTTGTGGACTACCTGATAGTAAAGAATTACAGTAGTCCAGCCTTGAGGTAACAAATGCATGGACTAGTTTCTCAGCATCACTCCTGGACAGGATGTTTCTAATTTTAGCAATATTCTGGAGGTGAAAGAAAGAAATCCTAGAAACCTGTTTAATATGGGATTTAAATGTCAAGTCTTGGTCAAAAATAACGCCGAGGTTCTTTACGTTATTACTGGGGGCCAATTTAATGCCATCCAGATGAAGTGATTGACTAATCAGTTTCTGTTTAAGAACTTCTGGTTCAAAGACAGCAACTTCTGTTTTGTCAGAATTTAAAAGCAAAAAGTTTAGGGTCATCCATGTTTTTATGTCTTCCAGACATGCCTGTAATCTACCTAACTGACTGGGTTCATCAGGATTTATGGATAAATATAGTTGTGTATCATCGGCATAGCTGTGGAAATTTATCCCATGCTGTCTAATGATTCTACCAATTGGGAGCATATATATGGTGAACAGAATTGGTCCAAGCACAGAACCCTGTGGAACTCCAACTGATTGGAGTGTTTGTATAATTGTATCGAAATAACTTCTTGTTAATTGCCTTGAGATGACATCTGTTGTGAATTGGCGCTATATAAATAAACTGAATTGAATTGAATTGAAGTAACCCTTGAGAGTGAAGAAGATTTATCATTTAGATGAACAAACTGGAATCTATCAGACAAATATGATTTAAACCAGCCTAGTGCTGTTCCTTTGATCCCTGCAACATGTTCAAGCCTTTCTAAGAGAATATTATGATCGACTGTGTCAAAAGCAGCACTGAGATCTAACAAAACCAGAACAGACACTAGTCCATTATCTGAGGCCATGAGAATATCATTAGTAACCTTCACCATTGCTGTTTCAGTGCTATGATGAGCTCTAAAACCTGACTGAAGCTCTTCAAACAGCTCGTTATTGTTTAGATGCTCACAGACTTGATTAGCAACAATTTTCTCAAGGATTTTGGATAAGAAAGGAAGGTTAGATATAGGTCTGTAATTCACTAAGTCATCTTGATCAAGGGAAGGTTTCTTGAGTAAAGGTTTAATTACAGCTATTTTAAATTCCTGTGGTACGTATCCGTTTACTAAGGATAGATTCATCATATCCAAAATGGGGCCAGGAACCAAATGGAACACTTCTTTAAATAATTTGGTTGGAATTGGGTCCAACATACAAGTTGAAGGTTTAGATGAGGCTAATATTTTTGATAATTCCGAAAGCTCGACTGAATCCAAACAGCCTAAGCACAACTGAGGATCTACAGTTCTTTCCGATACTGCCTCATTTACTGAGGAAGAAGTAATCGTGTTTGGGAGGATGCCAATGATTTTATTTTTAATAGAATTAATTTTATTTATGAAGAATCCCGTAAAATCATCACTGCTAAGAGCTGGGGGAATAGTTGGCTCAACAGAGCTATGACTCTGTAAGTTTGGCAACTGTACTAAAAAGAAACCTAGGATTGTTTTTATTCGCTTCTATTAATGATGAAAAATATGCTGTTCTAGCTTGTCGAAGGGTCTTTTTATACAGCAATAGACTGTTATTCCAGGTTAAATAGGAATCCTCTAGGTGTGTAGAGCGCCATTTTCTCTCCAACTTCCTAGTATTCTGCTTTAAAATATGTAACTCTGCGTTGAACCAAGGAGTCAGCCTCCTATGGCTAGCCACTTTCTTTTTTAAGGGGGCTACACTATCTAATGCCAAACACAATGAGGACGTAACGCTGTGAACCAGACCATCAATTTCTGAAGGGTTAGAGATAGAATTGCTGCCATCCACTGTGTTACCCTGAGACACTAAGGAAAGTAAGAATGGAACAGATTCTTTAAAAATTGTTACAGCATTGTCTGATAAAGCTCTACTATAATGAAATATAATGAAATCTTTCAGATTTAAAATGGTCAGTTAAAGTAAATTCAAAAGTTATTAAGAAGTGGTCAGACAGGACCGGGTTATGTGGGTGGACTGTTATTTCCTCACACTCAATACCGTATGTCAGTACAAGGTCCAAAGTGTGTTTGCCCGAGTGAGTGGATCCCTGTACTTTTTGAGTAAAGCCAATTGAGTCTAAAATAGCATTAAAGGCTGCATTTAGGCTATCACTTTCAGTATCCACATGAATATTGAAGTCCCCCACTATAATAACCCTGTCAGTATTTAATACTAAATCAGATAAAAAATGTGAGATCTGATCCAAGAATTGAGAGTAAGGGCCTGGTGGACGATACAAAACCACAAACAAAAATGGTCTTAATGATTTGCAACTTGGATGAGGAAAATTAAGGGTTAGATGTTCAAAAGAACTGTAGCTATCAATTGGTCTGGGACTAATTAGTAAATCAGAACGAAAAATGGTTGCAACTCCTCCTCCTCGCCCAGTATTTCTAGGAATGTGAAAATTTAAATGACTGGAAGGAGTTGACTCATTTATACTGACATAATCCTCCTGCTGCCACCAGGTTTCTGTGAGACAAAGCAAATCAATGTGATTATCACAAATCAGGTCATTTACTAACAAAGTCTTTGAGGAGAGAGATCTTATGTTTAATAAACCACATTTAATAGATTTATTTTTCTGTTCAGTCAAAGTTGTATTTATCTTTATGAGATTTCCATCATTAGCTTTTGTTGGCCGTGGGCAAGACACTGTTTCTATAGGGTAATGGGTGGGTAACAGTACAGAAGCAGTAGAGAGGTGGGTTAAACTACGACTCTGCTTCCTGGTCTGGACCCTGAGTTGTCAGTGTTTTGGAGGACTAATAAATTCGGCCATATTCCTAGAAAGAAGAGCTGCTCCATCCAAAGTGGGATGGATGCCGTCTCTCCGGATCAGACCAGGTTTTCCCCAAAATGTTCTCCAGTTATCAATGTAGCCCACATCATTTGCAGGACACCACCCAGACAACCATTGATGGAATGACAGCATGCGGCTAAACATGTCGTCACTGGTCCGATCAGGCAGGGGACCAGAAAAGATTACCGAGTCTGACATTGTTTTGGCGAACTTACACAGCCGTGCTTCTAATTCTGATACCCTCGCCTCCAAAGCTACAAAAATATTACATTTATTACAGTTACCATTATCACTAAAGGAGGCAGGGAAGTAACTAAACATCTGACAGAGAGAGCAAGAGAGAAGAGAAGAGTTAGAGACAGGAGAGAGAAGTGTAGCCATAGCCGCAATGAAGGTAAGCTAACTGAGCTAGCGAGACCTTACCACCCCACGAAAATTTGTGTGAAACACAAGGAGTTCCCAAAACGTAAAGTACACCACCACAAAACGTGTGTTTTAGTGTGCTTGTGTGTTTAAAATAAGTTATAAAGGCCTCAGCACAGAGAAAATAAGACCAATTCAAGAGAGTCTGAACACAGTTTACAGGGAGCGCAATAGTGACAACAGGAAATGACGCAATACGGCTTACCCCCGTCGAATCAGCTGCCCATCCATCCATCCATCCTTCTATTAACGTCCACTATGAAAATTCTTGATCATGATGATCTACAATGGATCGTGTTGTATACCATGTTGTATGATTGTGTGTGTGCATGGTGGTGTCTCTGTGTTTTCCTGTGATGGACTGGTGACCTGTCCAGGGTGGAGCCAACCTCTGGTCCATTGACTGCTCAAGGTAAGTTCAAGCCCCAGTCAGCTGGATGGACAACCGATTACAGACAACCCTGAGCATCCTCTTCATGAGACTGCCTAACAACAGATTGTCTTCAGTCGGAGGCTTCATCAGACCGCTGTAGTACAGACTGCCACAGGAGATCCTTCCTGCACAGACATCAGCATCTACAGCAACCCGTTGAAGAACCTTAAATATTATGAGATCCATCCATCCAATTCAATTCAATTCAATTCAATTCAATTCAATTCAATTCAATTCAATTCAATTCAATTCAATTCAATATATTTATATAGCGCCAATTCACAACAGATGTCATCTCAAGGCACTTAACAAGAAGTAATTTCAATACATTTATACAAACATTCCAATCAGTTAAAAAGTTTCTTATTTAAGGAATCCCAGCAGATTGCATCAGTCATTGGTTTGAGGTTGGGCAGACTTTCCAACCACAGCAATCCTTCAGCAATCCCTCATACTGAGCAAGCATGTAGCGACGGTGGAGAGGAAAAACTCCCCTTCAACAGGAAGAAACCTCCAACAGAATTAGGCTCAGTAGGAGCGGCCATCTGCCACGACCGTCTGGGAGTAGGAGATGAGGGTAGGAAAGTAAATCGACCGGTAAATCGAAAGCTTCGCCTTTCGGCTCAGCTCTCTCTTCACCGCGACAGACCAGTACAGGGTCCGCATAACTGCAGATGCCCTACCAATCCGTCTATCGATCTCCCGCTCCATTTTTCCCTCATTCGTGAACAAGACCCCCAGATACTTAAACTCCTCCACGTGGGCAAGGACCTCATCCACGACCCAGAGAAGGCACACCACCCTTTTTCGGCTCAAGACCATGGCCTCGGGTTTGGAGGTGCTGATTCTCATCCCAGCCGCTTCACATTCGGCTGCGAACTGCTCCAGCGAAAGCTGTAGATCACGTTCTGATGAAGCCAATAGGACCACATCATCTGCAAAAAGCAGAGACCCGATCCTGAGGCCACCAAAACGTATCCCCTGCGCCTAGAAATCCCGTCCATAAAAGTTATGAACAGGATCGTGACAAAGGGCAACCTTGGCGGAGTCCAACTCTCACCGGAAACAAGCCCGACTTACTGCCGGCAATATGAACCAAACTCTGGCACATTCTCCAAGTCCACAAAACACATGTAGACCGGTTAGGTGAACTCCCACGCACCCTTCAGGACCCTGCTGAGGATGTAGAGGTGGTCCAGTGTTCCACGGTCAGGACGAAAACCGCATTGTAACTCCTGGATCCAAGGTTCGACTATTCGTCGGACACTCCTCTCCAGAACCCCTGAATAGACCTTTCCAGGGAGGCTCAGAAGTGTGATCCCCCTGTAGTTGGAACACACTCTGTGGTCCCCCTTTTTAAACAGGGGGACCACCACCCCGGTCTGCCAATCCAAGGGAACTTCCCCCGATGTCCAAGCAATATTGCAGAGTTAACCAACACAGCCCCACAACATCCAGAGCCTTGAGGAACTCCGGTCGAATCTCATCCACCTTGCCACCAAGGAGCTTTTTAACGACCTCGTTGACCTCAGCACCAGAGATTGGAGAGCCCGACCCAAAGTCCCCAAACTCTGCTTCCAGATTGGAAGGTGTGCTGGTGGGATTGAGGAGGTCTTCGAAGTATTCCATCCACCGACCCAAAACGTCCCGCGTCGAGGTCAGCAGCACACCATTCCCACTGTAAACAGTGTTTGTGGCAGACCGCTTACCCCCCTGAGACGCCGGATGGTGGACCAGAATCACTTCGAAGCCGTACGGA
Organism: Valencia hispanica; assembly: GCA_963556495.2. Classification (NCBI taxonomy): domain Eukaryota; kingdom Metazoa; phylum Chordata; class Actinopteri; order Cyprinodontiformes; family Valenciidae; genus Valencia; species Valencia hispanica. Next base: position 4,324,367 of record OY747714.1, on the reverse strand, counting down.
AGTCCTTCTCCATGGCCTCTCCAAACTCCTCCCACGCCCGAGTTTTTGCCTCAGCGACCATTCGAGCCACACTCCTCCTGGCCCGCCGGTACCTATCAGCTGCTTCAGGGGTCCCACAAGCCAAAAAGACCCGATAGGACTCCTTCTTCAGCCTGACAGCATCCCTTACCGCCCGTGTCCACCAGCGGGTTCGGGGGTTGCCGCCGCGACAGGCACCGACCACCTTGCGGCCACAGCTTCGGTCAGCCACCTCAACAATGGAGGTGCGGAATATGAGATACAATGACATTGAATTTCCCTTTGATATCAATAAGGTATATTTTAATCGAATTGAATTAAGCAAAGAAAAGGTAAAAATATGACTAGAATGAATGCGAATATGATTGAATATGTTCCTAACAGAGCCCTTCACTCTCAGACTGCAGGTTTACTTGTAGTTCCTAGGATTTCTAAAAGAAGAATGGGAGGCAGATCTTTTAGTTACCAGGCTCCTCTCCTGTGGAACCAGCTCCCAGCTTTAGTCCATGAGGCAGACACTCTGTCTACTTTTAAGGCCAGGCTTAAAACTTTCCTTTTTGATAAAGCTTATAGTTAGAGTGGCTTAGGTCATCCTGAGCTATCTCTGTAGTTATGCTGCTATAGGCTTAGACTGCTGGAGGACAGACTTACCAATTTTCTTCACTCTGCTACTTCCTTTTCTCCTACGACTCTCCAGTTGTATTACAGTACATTCTGTTATTTCGACTGTTAACCTTGTTTTCTCTCAGTGTTTTTCTCTCCATAGAAGATATACCTGGTCTGGTATCCTGCTTGGCTGCAATGCCCTGTTGGACGCGGGGCATCGACTGGGATGATCCTCCCAGTAACTGAACATCCACTGTGTCCTGTTATCAACTTTTTACTTTCTGTAACATAGAAAGTTCTCTTATATCAGATCTTCTGTTCCTTCTGTGTTCTGCTCTGTCTTCTCAAACCCCCAGACGGTCGTGGCAGATGGCCGCTCCTACTGAGCCTGGTTCTGTTGGAGGTTTCTTCTTGTTAAAGGGGAGTTTTTCCTCTCCACCGTCGCTACATGCTTGCTCAGTATGAGGGATTGCTGAAGGATTGCTGTGGTTGGAAAGTCTGCATCAACGGGGCCCAACCTCACGCCAATGACTGACGCAATCTGCTGGGATTCCTTAAATAAGAAACTTTTTAACTGATTGGAATGTTTGTATAAATGTATTGAAATTACTTTTTGTTAAGTGCCTTGAGATGACGTCTGTTGTGAATTGGCACTATATAAATAAACTGAATTGAATTGAATATGACTCAATTTTAAAAATATGCAATTAAGCCATTTTTATTCTGGTTTTAAAAAAAAGAACTCATCTGAACACCTTGCTCTGAAGTATGTCCCTGAAATATGTCAGTTTTCAATGTTTTCACAGTAGTAGTACTTTGGTCTGGCCCTCCACCTCAGAAATATTTGGAAGGGGCCTCCCACCCACTGTGAATGTGCAAAACATAGAAGTAGAGAGGAAAGAGGGTAAAAAAGGGGGGAATGGGATTCAGCCATTGTCGGTCATTGGTTGAGACAAGAACCTGGCACACCTGAGGTTGACATAGTCAAAACATCATTATGGCGAATCACATTTTGTAAACAGGAATTTCAGATTTCTGTCTTTGAGCTCTATGAACGGTCTTAAAGCTGCAATATAAGACATGTGACACTGCTTGTAGTCTTATGTTACTCTTGCACCCAGCTGTGGCACCCCTCATTGTGCTAAAAATAACCGAAGGTTACCAGCAGTCCGATGCCTTGCCACAGGAGGAGAGGAGAGCTACAGAGAGCTGGATGTGACTCTTAAAGCTGTTTTTTGATATTGCACTTTCTATGCCCTTCCACACATCTAAGCTGAAACTACAGAGGAAGCACATGCAAATTTAAAATGTTCCATGGGTTAGATTAGCTGCTTCAACATTTCTGCTTGACACAGTCATGCACTGAGGAGAAGCTCCCTGCACATACAGGTGACCTGCTCCAGGTGAGTGATATTAGAAGGCAATTACTGTAGCGTCTCAGTATGAGTAACAGATGCAGGGTCCATTATTTTAGAAAATGACTTATTGTAACAAAAAAGTGTAATATAACACAAAGTATGCACAGAGGCACACTGTATCTGCTGATCAGACTAAAACTCAATGCAGTCCAAAAAACATAATACACTGACTGCTTTTATAATATTCCATGTTTTCTATTTTTACATTATGAGGACATTACAAATGTAAAAGTCGTTTATCAGAATCCATCCATCCAGTATCCTTTGCAGGGTTGCCTATCTCCAGCACTCATCAGGTGAGAGGCAGGGTACACCCTGGACAGGTGCTAGTCCATCATAGAGACAAACAACCATACACACACACGGACAACTTAGAGAGACCAGTTAACCTAACAGTCAGGTTTTTGGACAGTGGGAGGAAGCCGGAGTACCTGGACAGAATCAACACGCGGACAGGGAGTACATGCAAACTCCATGCAGAAAGACCCCAGGCTGGGATTCGAACCCAAGACCTTCTTGCTGCAAGGCAACAGTGATTGAAATGTTTCAGAATTGGGCTGCACAGTTGGTAGCACTGTTGTCTTGTAGGTCCTGGTTTCAAATCCCAGCCTGGAGTCTTTCTGCATGGAGTTTGCATGTTCTCACTGTGTATGTGTGGGTTTTCTCCAGGGACTCCAACTTCCTCCCACAGTCCAAAACATGACTGTTAGGTTGACCGGACTCTCTAAATTGCCCTTAGGTATGAGTGTGTGCGTGCATGGTTGTTTGTTCTGTGTGTCTCTGTGTTACCCTGCGATGGACTAGCGATCTGTTCAGGGTGTACCCTGCCTCTCACCCCATGACTGTTGGAGGTGGACACCAGCTCCCCCATGATCCTGCAAAGAATAAGTGGCATATCGTTGTCTCACTTCTTACTCTAGTGTATATTAATCATCTTCCAAAACTATTTCAAGAGACATTTGTAGATTACATGAAAACCTAGGATCTTGGCTTAAATTGAACTCACCTTTCTTTTTTCACAATTTGTGATAAAAGGTTATTAGCTGTCAAAGACACTCTGACCCACTGTGACAATCTGCCACATGTTTTTTTGTTGTCACTATTCATTTCAAAGGCTTTTTTGAATAAAAATAAAAAATAAAAAATTAGATTTTATGAAATTGTGCAACAAAACAAAAAACTAGATTTGGTTTGGGAATAAATAAATGTTCCTTGTGTGCAACCCCAAACATGTAGCAAAGTAATGTATTATTCTGGTGAGTGGTAAAGTGAAGGAATGTGTAGTGCTGAAAAATATAGCGCTGAACAAAGTAGTTTTAGTGTAAACACAGAAACGTTAACCCAGTATTGGTCCCAAATGCTCGAAATGCATGCGAATGTATTAGTACTTCAAAAGGTTTTCCAAGTTGATTTTCTGATTTCAAATATTTAGCCTAATGTCAAAATACAAAAAGCCAAAAGGATCAAGCTTCACAGAAATTTCACTTGAAATTCCTGATCATTCTGCCAGCTCAAGAGAAAAAATGACACTAGCATATAAGAGCTGATACAAATATGTTAGGGCTGGTTGTCACATCCGACAAGTAACCTCTTGACAAAATTTGTAGCTAGCAATCATGTCTATAGCTTAATAAATAGCTCAAATCAAAGCTCTCATCTTTGAGTTTTTAAAAACGAATAACTTACAAACTTTTAATACAAAAATAACACCATGAAAAATTACTCTGACCCATAATGACAAAATGTATCCTGACCTCAGTGTTGCATGTTCAACTCAAAACATGAATAATGCAAAATGAGCAGATTAATAAGACAAATGTTTAAAATTAAAATCAAATCACAGTGCCCTCTAGTGTGTCTGTAACAAGCAATGTGCCAATCAGCCCAAGCCTCCCCTACATTAATGGAGCAATTTCTTTCTGACATAGGCCAAAATACAGCTACTGGGCTTTTAAAAATCTAATATATTCAAGATCAAACTTTTTGTGAAATGAGATTACAAATCTTTACCAACTTCCAGAGGTAAAAGTGACATACAAATCTGACCTGACAAACAAAATACAGTGTTGTGTATTCAATGTGTCCTACTTAGCACAAACCTTACCTAGTATCAGTTCAGGCTAAATTGTAACTTAATCATCCAAAAAAGGATCTGAGAAACTACATTTCCTCTACTGGGACCATGCTTTGGTCCACATAGACAGAGACAGGAACAGAGTTAGGAGGCATTTCAGACTGGGATTCCAGTCATTATTTTTTTGAATTTTATTACATATACATTTTTAATATATACAGAAAAAGACATGATCAAACTTTGCAGTAAGACAGAACCAAAGGGAACAAGCCAAACAAGACAAAAAAGTGACACGACAGCTATTACCTGGTGTTTTGTCAACCAACACCTAACGAGTGCCTTTGCTGCATTTAACTATCGGAAAGCAATACAGAATTGTGCAAACAACACATCCCCCCTTAACCAAAATAATCCAAAGTAAAACGTGAAGTTAAAAAAAAAACAAATGCAAATCACATTCATGAGCAAAACCCCCCACTCCCTTTCTACTCAACCCCACCTAATCAGCCATCCCTCCCAGATCAGTCTCCCCTCTCATGCCTCTATGGACTAAACAGTATAGTATCTAATGAATACACCAAAATCAGTAGCCTATAATATAAAGACCAGCTGAAAGAAAAGAAGATATGTAATCAAAACTCAAACATCCATATATGTGAATTAGACAAAGTTTTATTCATGATTTCTTGTTCTGCATCTACACAAGTGAGAATGTTGTGATGGTGAGGTGTATCCAAGCAGCTTTAAGGTGCCCAGTTTGACATTTTCCTACCCTGTAGACAGTTCATGCTCAAGCTTTCTTCAACATCAGATTCAATTTGATAATTAAAAAACAGAGCCCAGTGTGATGAGAGGCAGGCAGTAACAGACCAGTTAGTGCCCTTTTTAAACACCCTTCCAGAGGCCATGTTTCTCCTAGGTTCAGGCTTTTCTAGAGTCCCGGCTGAGGAAAGTGGCGTCTTAGGCAGGATGGGAAAATCAGGGAGTTCATATCCGGTCAGCAATCCAAGACCAGTCAGTCCCTGAACCTCCAGATGAAGTTGCCAAGGCTGATGTTTACAGCATCACAACTAAGACGTGAGTGTGATCTTACCACCACTACAGTGCAGTTTAGTTTTGGAAGGAGGTCTGTACAATAATGATGGCAAATTTCCAGTTCTTCTTTACAGCAGGAGGCTCAGTGCTGTTAGAAGTTCCTTCTCTTATTGCAGAGGGACACAGGTTCCTCACATTCCTTCTGCTTTCCCTAAACGTGCCACTAAGACATTGAGACCTAATATAGCTATCAGAGGTGCTCAGAACTCCAGGCATGTAAACAGACACCTAACTTATTGATATGACAATACTAACATCTGTCAGTGACAACTGGAATGTCCTCCACTGGTTCCAGGTTGCTTGAATGTTCTCAGGGCTGACCATCAAACCTTTTAGAGCTGAGAAGCTGCACTGTCTGATAAATGAACTGGAGGCTAAACTTCAGACCACAACCCTTGCTAGGAGTTAACTTCTAAACTCTTCAGTTCCAGGTGGACCGTGTTTATTTTTCATAAAAATGCAAAGTATCTAATATTAACCAGCAAACGGTTGGTAGCTGGAATTTAAAAAAGATGTTCTGGTTGCTCAACATGCTGCACAATTACCCTTATGAAATGAACTCTAAGACAGCCTATATAAATAATGCATATCTGTTAGCTCCCAGTGAACGTGTCTGAACGATAGTTAATGATGCCGTTCACTCAAAGCGATTGCAGGCGAGGCACAAACTGAAAGCTAATTGATGAGGGACCACCGAGGTCGCCTCGGCAACCATAAGGGATACTTGGGAAGCTGTCAAAATCGGAGCCACATCTGTAGCTTCACATGAAATGTTATCCAGAAACCTTATTGGGTCAGACAAAAGTATTATTAATAAAACCCCAACAATAATGAAGCTAATGCTAAATGTGTTCCCCTCCTTATCATGTATACAGCCTATGAGGCATAGCGCTACCTGCTGACAGAAATATTTAGTGTCTTACCGGAAAGTCTCTGTGCTTGATGTTCCACCAAGGACTGACAACTTAAAAAGGAAAGCAATTGATCACAGTTCCCACAGCCTGTTACTGCCAAGTTCATTCTTCCCCAGGAGCAATAGGGACAGCCATCCATCCATCCCTTCAGCACCTTCATCCACCAGTCCCAGTTAGGAGATGTGGCTCGAACACTGAAGACATCGGTACCACTGTCTGACAAGTAAACAGTGAGAAGCTGGATGTTGGCAGGTAGCTAAGAAAGAAGTTGTGATGTCGGCAGACATTTAAGGCCCCAAATGTAAGAACTGAATGCTTGAACTGCAGGCGAAGAGGAAACTGATGAAGTGGGACGGATGGAGGAGGTTGCCTGAGAGCGCTTCATCTGGAGCCTCAATGTAAAGATTATTAGGCAGGTTACTGTCAAACAGAGGGAGAATATTTCCAGGAATGAAGAGTGTGGGCTGTAGTGGGATGGGAATGAAGGTGGCTCTGAGATGAGCTAGGTGATGAAGAAAAGAAACGTGTTTGGTCATAAGACTTGAGTACTCTTCTAACTAGACTATATCATGTGTGCAGGAAAAAGCTGTCTTTAATCCAAATGAAGTCAATCTGTCTGCATTAGACTATATCAATACCAATCATCCTGTAACCATTTTCTTATGTCCTCTAGGCAGAAAGGAGACACTACATTAGATTCTGCTTCATCCCACCATCTTCACCAATTACAGTCTCATTGCCTTTCTCCAACAAAATGAACCTTTTACCATGTTTCAATCAGATCTCAACACCCGTAGGGTTTTTCTACCTGACCTTTCAACCTTCTCTGATGCCCAAGTGTGCCAAGTGGAAGGCAGGGCTAAAAGGACAGGCTGGGAGAGAAAAGGAGGGGGGGGGGTTAACGTGATGAAATGGTGAAGTTGAGGGAAAGGGAAGACAGAGGATGAAACAGGGATTCACGAGAGATGGGAGAGATGAGGTGATGGGTCCCTTAACAGCAGCCACCTCCAGACTGCCTCACTGGAGTGCTCTCAATCTTTAGGTTAGGCTTGTCCCCGCTGGCAGTGGCCCCCGGACCCATGCGCTTCTTGATCTCAGCTGCCATGGTCATGAAAGCCTGCTCTACATTGGTGGCATTCTTGGCACTTGTCTCCAGGAAGGGGATGGCCAAAGAGTCAGCAAACTCCTGCCAGACAAGAGAGGAGACAGTGAAACATTAAACCCAAAACATAAAGGGAACCAAAACAGAGTTATCAGCAGTAATAAAGAAAGGCGTCACAGCTAAACAGAACACCAGACCAGATGTAGCTTCCATGAAGTGCAAAAAAAAAATATATATAACGCTCCTTGGTGTGAAGGCTGCTACTGAGGGAAGAAGACTCAGAGGTTAATTCTTTCAGTACAAGTATTTCCTTTTGGAAATGATGTAAGCCTTAATTTGGACAAAAAATGACATCTCATAGGACAGGAAAAAAGTGATGTTCTTATATTTTAATATATTATAGTCAGCCAAAAATACATATTAGCAGGTAAAAGGTCTAAAAAAGAGATCTTGTTTCAATGTTCAACTCAGAGGAGGTATTTCTAGTTTTCCTCAACCTTGGATGGCAGACAGCCTGATATGTGAGCCAAGAATTACAACTCCTCCTTTGTATCTGTGGGGTTTTATTTCCAGACCTGGACTCTCTCTCTCTCTCTCTGAGAAATGACATTGGCCAATACAAACTCATTTAGAAGCATTTCAAAACAGCTGTTTGAATTAGTAATACAGAGAACATTCTGCATGCAGCTGCAATCACGCCTTCAACAGTCATTTATTGTTTTTCACTCGTTTCCTCTGTAACGCTCCTTCATAAAGAGATCATACCTTGGCTGTCGTGTAGTCCACCAGCTTCTTAGTAGTTAGGTCACACTTGTTGCCCACCAGAAGCTTGTTGACATTTTCACTGGCATAGCGGTCGATTTCCTGGAGCCACTGTTTGATGTTGTTATAGGACTCCTGAAAAAGACAGAGCAAGCATGGATTTCACTTAGAAGGCAGACAACATGGAAAATACAGTCATACAGTCAAATGTTCGAACTTTATTACAACATAATTAAATATTGTCCTAAATTCTGTCTTCTAAAGCAGTGATCCAGGACTCCCCAAGGCGGTCCCTAGAGATCACAATTCTGTCTGTGCTGAGGGTATGAGGTTGTCAAAATTATATTTGATAAAATATATAAAAGATATAAAATCCAAAAGAAAATTATAGTGTAAAACGAGAAGAATAAGAACAAAAACCTATAACTGCTTTTTGCAAATAAAAGTTTGTAATTAATCCCTTTTAGGAATCGGGGTTGGACAGAGGCAAGGGGGCCCTCATGGAAAAAAGGTGAGGGACCACTGTTCGAAAGGTTCCAACATCAGGCTAAGCACTGATGTTTGTTCTTATGCTACCATCTGTCATTATGACAAGATGAGTTTTCCTATTTGAGACATCAGGTTGTTCCTCGACTCACCTGATCGGTCACGTCATATACAACTATGATGCCATGGGCTCCACGATAATAACTAGAGGTGATGGTTCGAAACCTCTCCTGTCCTGCAGTGTCCCACTGGGAACCAAGGAGGAAAAAAAACAGTTAAGAAATGTTTACAATCTTGACATGGATTTTATACATTATAACAAAAATGTAAGGGTCAAACAATATTTTCTCTACCAGAAGATCTAGACTAGAGTTAGTACTGAAACCTTCACCATTCAGCCACATTGCTGATTAGTAAGGTGAAAAACATTATCATCATCTTGACATCCATGTTACAGAGGCATCCCATAATAGTTGGCATCTATTAGGCTGCAAATGATCTGTCTATGGAGTCAATGATTTAACAAAACGAAGTGTGCAGTGTAAAGATCCAGGACTTCAAGGATCTGCTGCTGATGGCTGGGTGCCAGACACCAGGGCAGAGCACAGGATGAGACATGTGGAACAGAAGCTGAATAAAGAACAGAAAAATGGGTTGGCCTGCCAGACTAGATCCTGCTGCTAACTGCCTAAGAACTGAACAGTAATGACCGTTAGCAGTCATTCTTTTAGCTTTGGATCTGCTAGAACCAGAAAACTGAAGGCTTTTAATATAAACATGTTTTAAACCAATAGGCTGACTGGTATATCACACCTTTACCTTTATCCAAACTCCAGGAGCTCAGACTCTCCTTCAGTTCCTCACTAGCATGATTAGCAGCTAAAAGTGCCTTCTATAGGCCCCCACCCTTCATACTGAAGCTAATTAGAATGTATAACTGTCAGGTTAAAGTTGGGGAACTACTGATCAGGCCTGAAATCTAGGTGTAGTAATGGACTCAGACCTGAACCTCCAGGGTCACATAAAGGCAATAACAAGGTCAGCCTTCAATCACCTGAAGAACATTTCTAGGATTAAAGGACTGATGTCGCAACAGGACCTAGAAAAACTCTTCCATGTGTTTATCTTTGGTCGGATTGATTACTGCAACAGCGCAAAAGTCAGACAGCTGCAGCTGATCCAGAACGCTGCTGCTCGTGTTCCTCCCTAGAACCAGGAAAGTAGAGCACATCACCCCAGTTCTAAAGTCCTTACACTGGCTCCCTGTAGCTCAGAAAATAGACTTCTAAATACTCCTACTAGTTTATAAACCATTACATGCCTTAGCACCAAAGTATGTTGAAGATCTGCTGTTACTATAGCAACCCCCAGACCACTCAGGTCCTCTAACTCCAGTCTACTCAACATCCCTAGAAACAGAACCAAACATGGAGAAGCAGCTTTCAGTTTCTATGCTCCTCTAATCTGGAACAAACTTCTAGATGACTGAAAAGCTGCTGAAACACTAAGTTCTCTAACACACAGCTAAAACCAGCCGTTTAGAGCTGATTTTGATTAATTGAGAAATAACTGGAATGTCATAACAGTAGTATGTTTTAATTCTTTATATTTCTGATGTTTTCTGTTTTTATTGCTGCTTTTATTTTCCCTCTAATGACCCAAAGCACCTTGAATTGCTTTGTAGCTGTAATTTTGTTTTGGCTTGCCTTACTCTACATGACTTTACTGAAAAGACTAGCTGTTTACACCAACAGACTGCGGATGGAACACTTAACAACTGGAGCTTCTGCTGGATAAAGACTAGAAGATTTATCAGACCAACTAAACCAAGCTGAGCGCATCAAACTATCAGGGAAACTCTCGCTAAGGTGAACAAACATACCAGTAGGTGGCGGTAATAGAAGATATTCAGACAGCTTATTTCCTGTCCCCCCCATAAAATGAAAGAGATGAGATTTAAAATTTAACATTTAGCCAGAGGTAAATAAGATTTGGATAGTGTTTGGATTGTATTCTTTTTTATAATATGATTGAAAGTTTGGAACACTTCTATGTTGTGAGATTTTTTTTGTGGGTATTGGATGGACTGTCAATGTTGGCTGTAATCTAAGAATGTTCTTATTTCGGTTTTAACAGACAACAATTATGATAAATGGATTTATTCTATGTGGAGAAGATTTAACAAGAATTATATTATTAAATTAAGTCCCATTACCTTTATGTTTGATATGTGTTTTTGCTTTAATAAGGCCTTTCATTATTTACCAGGGGTGTAACGATACACACACACACAAAAAAAAAAAATCACGGTTCGGTATGTTTTCGGTACACTTTAACACTAAGTAGAAAAATAATAAGAAAAATAAAATACAACTGTGGATATGACTTTTCTTTCTTTTTTTTTTACTTTGATCAGCATTAAACAAAGAACCTTTTTTCCTGAATACCTTCCTTTCAATTCCTGAAATTAATATGATTTCATTATCTACTATAACTTAAAAAAGTAGAAAGTATAGAACTGACTGGAGATTCGATAAAAAAAAAAAATAATAATAAAATGGTACAAGCAGACATAGCCAGAGTAATAAACAATATAATCACTTATTTGTTTAATCTGCTTTTAGATTAGATGGTTTTATTCAGTCTTGTTTTTACTTTATCTTCTAGTAACTGTTCAGCACTTTGAAAGTGATTTATAAATAGTTATCATTTTTGAAATCTTAGAATAAAAAAATGTCAGGTTCAACACAAAGTATGTCTTTTAATAACTTCGCTTTTTGCTTTCTCTTTAATTTGATACTAAATAAGACCACATCAATAGTCTTGCAAGTCATCCCATATATATATATATAAATATATAGTCTGGCCACGATCCATAGACAAGAGTTCAATCCTAGGGGAGGTTGGAGGTTGTCTTTCAACTGTCTCTGCACGCAATAGAGCTCCGGACGTCACGTGACTCTCAGAGCGTAGGCGCCATGTTGGCAGGCATGAACCTCACCAAAATGAACGTCGCTGGCTGTGATTTTACTCCATTGGAGTTTACTCCCCATTTTAAAACGAAAGATATTATTGTCTATACCGGGAAATTAAAAACATTAACCCTCGATGGCATGGGGTTGCCCTCAGGCAACGCACCACTTTTTTGGTCATTACAGTGGCCCTTTACATTTTATTTTTTTTAAATACAATGTTAGATGACATGTATCTGTCCAATAAAATCATGAGTAGAAGTGGGCTTGGCCTTTGTCTAGGGGGGTGGGTCTAGTCTTTCAGGAAGCGAAGCTGCATGGTGCGCTGCACCCACAAGAGGTAAGATAAAAAGGTTTTCTTTTACTTATTTTATATGAAATAATCTAATAAACAAAAATGTATGCATCTACATGAACATATAAATAACCATATTTAGTTGTTTTAATACAAAATTAGTTTTTATTTATTTACTAAAACAGATCTTTTTGTACGTTGCCTGAGGGCAACATTGTGCAGTTATGTCACTTTGCTAAAGGCAATAATGATAAAGCAGTGCTTCTCAACTCTGGTCTTTGGGACCACATATTCTGCATGTTTGAGTCCTCCCTGCTACAAAATACTGACACAAATAATTCAATTCTTATAAAACTGTGGCAGATTGTTATTACTATATCGATAAGGTGTAGAGTTGAGAACCAGTGGAGTTTTAGTACCATGATTGATCATTGAGTGATTGTGACAATAGTGAAGAAAAACTATGCATGTAATAAAAACTTGTATAAACTTACAGGAAATGGATATGATAACTTTTTATGGGAGGATTGAGCATGAAGTTACAGTTAGGGCCATTCCTTCAGACAGCGAGGATAGTACTGTTGACTGTTCAACCGATGGGACCGCACGAAAAAGGTCTATGTCCGAATGAAATGCCCTGCCATAGTCGAAGCGTACAATAGAAATATGGATGGCGTGGATTTATCTGATTTCCTGATCGCTCTGTACCGGTGCAGAATTATGGTGGTCATGTTCCATATGTTGGACATGACCACAGTGACGGCATGCCTGCTTTGCAGGAGAGATTGCGTGAGCTGTGACATGAGGGCAGATGAACAGATGAGACTCTACTAGTTCAAGTCTTACTTAGCTGAAGGCCTCTGCAAAAGCGGAAAGAACCTAGAACGGAAGAAAGGGTGCCCCACTTCCACGGTTTCCATGGAGTTTCAAGCAAAGAAGAAAAGAGGACATACAGCACCAATCCCTGTCAATGATGTGCGCTTGGATGCCACAGCACATTGGTCGATGATGACTGAAAAAAAAAGGAAGATGGAAGCTTCCAGGGTGCAATGGTACACCTAAAGTTATGTGCAGAAAAATGCAATGTTCATTTGTGTTTCACAGCCCCCAGCAACTGTTTCCTTCAGTTCCACACAGAATAATTGTCACCAATTGTTCTTGAAAAAAATGAATTTAAATAACATTCAGACAAACTAAAACAGTTAAAGATACACATGTACACAAGATATACATGTAAACAGTATCAATTTAGATTTCTTTTATAACTGAAATGTATGGAAATGAACTTGATGGCACAAAATAAACATTGTTGATATACATCTTGCATAATTTCCCTTTTTTTGTTCCATTTTCATTACAAAACTGAAAATAGAAAACCTTGACATTTTACTACCCTTGTTGCGCATTGTTGCCCTGTCATCAGGGACCCACAAACTCTCAAAAGGTGGGGCAAAAATTTTTCCCCACAAAAAATAAAAAAAAGTCATGCCATAGAGGGTTAAACATCTCCGACCCTTACCATCCCCCTGGGATACTTTTTAAAACTTCAGAAGCTGTCAGAGCTGACCTTTTACCGGACATACTCTCACAACGGCGTCAGTTTGTTTTTAAAGTTGCTGGGGACAATAACCATAAACTTAAGTGTGGTTCGAAGATGGTTGGGGACAATTATTAAGTATTCATATAGTCTATAAAGATTAATCTGTTTCACGTTTATGCACTACAGTGAATAAACAGGTGTTGAAAATCGTATCTTTATTCCATCAATAAAAGTTGAAAGCCATAGGCTTATGTGTTTTGTTTTACCAACGACACTGAAAACCATCATTAGGCTGTTGGCTTGCATGGCTTCATTAAAATCCACATTATAGCACATAGAGCAATGTTGCCTATATATACTCGCCCCAGATTCTCTTTGAAACCCTTGCAGTTCAGTGCAGAGAAACTTCAACTTTAACTTAGAGTTCAGAGTCCTGCAACAGGGCCAGTACCTGCGGCGGAACCGCATAAGGTTTTTACATCATAAAGTTGTGAAATGAAATTTCAGGGGTCCGGGAGGAAGTTTCTTTAATGCGGGCGGGTTGCGAGTGAGAACATAGAATTGTTTATAATGTTAATTAAGATTCCCAAAGAAAATTGTGTTGATATATAGTGATATGTGGAAAGAACATGCCAGAATATTCCTCCAGTTTGCGCTGAAAGCGGACTATTCTCGCTATCTAGACTTCCAGCGCTGCCAGAGAGACTTTACTGCAGCAGGATTTGCGACTCATGAACTGAGAACACAGTTAAAGCCAGGGACTGTGGACAATTTTTCATTTCTGCATCAAATAAATTTCAGTTTTCATAAGTTTTAGAAAAGTCTCTCTCTGGCAGCACAGGATGTCTAGATAGCGGGAACATTCCGCTGTCAGCGCAAAGTTGGGGGAATATTCTGGCATGTTCTCTCCACAAACACAATATATCAACACGATTCTCTTTGGGAGTCTTAAACAAACAAAAATATCCCATAAATATTTTTTCACTCGCAGTAAAGAAACTTTCGCCAGACCCTTGAAATATAATTTATGTATTTTTCCATCTTTAAAACGAGTACTCGCGACATTGTAGGACTCTGAGCCCTGAACACGTTTGCAGCGGAGTACGAGTCTTTTAAAACCTCGACATGTCCACTGCTGTATAATATGAATACGAAAGTGTAATGAAATGATTTAAATAATAGTCCATTCAGGCACTGATTATGTGGAAATGTGAATGTTAGAGCTGGTAAGAAATTCCGCATCAAGTTTTTAAAAGTGGTGGGGGGAAAAAAAAATCAATCATAAATATCCCCAGCATCACCGGCTAAAATGACGCCCATCCCCTGACATTGACAATTTCCTGATCAACTTTCCCTCGTCCTGCTCTGGAGCATCGCTTAAAGTATATAAAAGCCTGGAGGGATATAAATAGACACAATCGGGGTTTGTTATCGGGATCCAGATCTGGAATCTTCCAGCAAAGGATTGCGTTGTTGTCACCGGTAGACCTGTACTGATTTTGGTTACCATGAACAACGGGCCGTTGCTAGGTTATGTCTTTGTGCAACATTTTGTATGTTCATCTCAGGAAATTATGTATTTTTATTTCTAAATAATTTGCATCACTTAATGATACAAGAGCAGTTATCAAACAAATGGTATTAAATCTGAATTACAGGTGAATCACTCAAAAAACCTACATGAAACGGCTTCATTTCTGCCTGATCGCTAGCGTGTTTCATGGCAATGATCCATCGTTTTCTGCATTCTGGATCCTTGGGAATCCTACAGAACGCTCTTCCCTTATCTCATCCGCATCTGTTATGGCATCCTGGGGCACAACAGGTATCCACCATATTTACTGTGCCTAACTTTGGGTTAGCAGCAAATAAAAACAACTGCGGGAGACCCGCGGGAGACTGCCTGCCACAATGGCGCCCATTCGATTTTAACTGTTGGATGATGGGAGAAGTGACGTCAACTCCCGGAGCTCTATGAGACAGCGCTAGGACCAATCAGAGCAACGAACAACGTGAAGTATTCATAGGGACAGAAATCAGTCAACGGGGCAGTCCGCCATACATCTATCTGCTCATCTCTCAAAGTAAAGCCCAGGTCTAAATGTTCCAAAGTTGATTTCAAGTTGCCATTTCAAATTAGCGCCGTTCCTTAGCCACTGCCACCTTTGTTGTTTTGCTCCGTCCCAGCTCTGTCATTGTAAAAAAAAAAAGCTCTGCCGTAATGGTGCTAAGCCGCCCAATGTCTCTCTACAAACATAGAGCGCTGTGACTGGCCTAGCCTACACTTAACCGAGCCAATGGTAGACCTGCGAGGCTACAGTGAAGTGTGGCTAGATCAACCAGCAGTGCAAAATCCTTTGCCATTGCTACGGCTCGTCTAGAACTCTAAGGTATTTCATCTATCCAATGACTTTAACTCAAAAGCAAATTTTAGAGAAGCCAAATCCGCTTTTAATTTACTGATCAACCTTGGTAAACTACAGCACACTCTTAAAGAAAGAGTGACCAAAATCCACTCTTGTTGCTGAGAAATAGGCAATAGAGTACGGTCCCCTGTGGAGCTCCTGTGCTGCTGACCACCTGGTTAGACACATGAGCCTTCAGTTTCACAAACTGTGGTCTGTTTGTCAGGTAGTCATTAATCCAGGCGATTGTTGAGGGCTCCACCTGTGTCTTCTTTCTGACAAAGCAAATCAGGCTCAATTATGTTAAATGCACTGGAGATATCAAAGAACATGATCCTCACAGATCCAGATGACAGTGGGTTTGATGAAGCAGGTGGATGATGGGGGAGAACATGATTCTTTCCAGGACCTTTACAATGAGGAGGTCAATTTAAAGATGTGGTTTATGCCACATTATTTTCTGTTTAAAGGAGGGGTGGCATGTAAAATCCACTTTTTAAAGCTTTTCATCACATTCTTATGCCATTCCCTCCTTAAAAACATGCCTAAAGTATTTCTTAGGTTAATTTATGTATGTTTGAGTAATATCTATAAACTCTCGCGGCCGCCATGTTGAGCACTGAACCCCAGGGTCCTCCTAGGAACGCCCTAACCTCCCAGCAACGCCCCTAAATTTTGATTACCGCCCACGTCTCTCCACAGCCCTCCCTCCCCCGCTCCCAGAGCACTAAAGCAGAGCGTCGTCAGCAGCAATCAGGTAGCACCTGTGGAAAGTAGTAGCTCTTGAGTGAGCTGCTGAACGCGCTTCGGTTCATCCAATATTTTACTTTCAGGTTCAGAGACGGGATCAAATGCATATGCTTGTACCATGTCCTGCGTGGCCATAGTACACCGAAAGATATGCCTATCTTGCAAAAGTCTGGTGCACCGATCCTACAGTGCTGTAATGCTTCGTCCTCATGCGACTGGAGAATGTTGTGATGATGTTGACAGCAGAGTGTTGAAGGGGGCATGTCCGAGACATGCAGCTAATTTCAAGGCGTTCAATGCGGACATGCTATGAGTGCAAAATTTCAAATAGGTAGTATGAATCATTTATTGAACTTACATATCTATTTCAGATAAAATGATTGATGTACTGGACCTCAGAATTGCTCTTTCTGCATAAAAAGAACGTGCCACCACTTCTTTAAGGAATAGTTTTTAGTTCTGTGTGAAGCGACAGTAGATCCCTCCAATCAGAACAGTGAGTGCTGTGCTGCATTCAAACCTAATGTGCTCATTATGTCATGTCTGCCTGTGGAGTTTTGACCATTTTGTTTTAATAGAGTTATTATATTTATAGTATCAGGTGCATGTGAAAGCAACATGCTTTAAGTTACTATTAAAGAGAAATGAAAATACATGACTTTTTTCCTGGCAGAAGTATTCATTCATCAGTTGTGAAACACATTGGAGTTCCACCTCATTCTTAATCAGGAGGATTTAACATGATGAAAGATTATCCTTTGCAACTACAACAGCTCCAGCACCACTGGAAACACTTTCCACATGGTAAAGAAGTGTGTTTATGGAAATGTTTGACTTATCTTCTAGAAGCACATTTGTGAGGTCAGACACTGATGCTGGACAGGAAGGCCTGGCTCACAGGTTGAGGTCAGGACTCTTACAGGCCAGTCAAACTGCTCCACACCAAACTCACTCATCCATCTCTGTGTATCTTACGTTGTGGACTGGTACACTTGTATTGGATTGCCAAACTGAGAGGCATGATTTGTCAGTCCAGAAAAAGAGTCTCTACTGCACTACGGTCCAGTGACGGCATGCTTCATGCCACTGCGTTGGATGCTTTGCATTATTTCTCTTGGTGATGGAAAGCCTGAACGCAGCTGCTACTCTGCTATGGAAACCCACTCCATAAAGCACTCTACGCACTGTTCTGAAGCTAATCTGGAGGCAGATAAATATTGGAGGTCTGCAGGTGTTTACTCTGCAGAAAGTTGGTGAGCTCTGTGAACAGATCTGTGATTTAACATGGGTGAAATGCATTTGTGCCCAATCATTTCCTTCTTTCCCAAATGTTCATAGAAGCAGGCTGCATGCCTAGGTGCTGGATGTTTTACACCTGTTGTCATGGAAGTTATTAGAACATCTGAATTGACTGACGCAATCTGCTGGGATTCCTTAAATAGGAAACTTTTTAACTGATTGGAATGTTTGTATAAATGTATTGAAATGACTTCTTGTTAAGTGCCTTGAATCTGTTGTGAAATGGCACTATATAAATAAACTGAATTGAATTGAATGCTTTGGATGAGTGAGTGAAGACTTTTTGTCATTCAGTGTAAAAAACATTGAATTACCAGGTGGTTTTGTGAATATGAATGAGAAGAAATGTGAGGGACCCTGAGGTGAAACAGGTTCAGGTGTACAATGATGGCTGTGACATCAGGCCTAGCTCTGTTTGGGGACACAGCTCATGTTCCATAGTAGTGTGCAGGAACTCACAATCTGCAGTTTAATAGTCTTGCTGTCTAGCTCGATGGTGCGGATCTTAAAGTCCACTCCGATGGTGCTGATGTAGCTCTCTGTGTAGGTATCATCCTGCAAAAAATGAAGAAGAGAAGTGGAGTGGGTCAAAGGAAGAAGAGCAGCCTGGTAGAGATCAACAGAAATGTGTTAGAGAGAACTACTTACAGCAAAGCGCAGAAGAAGACAGGATTTACCCACTCCAGAGTCTCCGATGAGGAGCAGCTTAAACAGATAGTCACTGAAAATAACACATATCAATAGTTTCATTAAAATCTATATTGTTATGCTCTTCATATTTCTCGTGATACCTCAGGAATGTTTGACTTAACTGACTTGTGAACATTTAAAGGTGACAGAATCTAACATGATTCTCTTGTGCAGTTGTATTACTGAAGCATTTGGTGATTTAGGTGTTATATTAAAATATAAGAGATGCATTTTAGCACAGACCTATTCTGATGTGATCTGATTAAGCTTTTGGTCTCTTCTAAATCTACTATAGTATATAAATATGAGAAGCACTATTCATGAGCATTTTTTATTAAACAGGCAACTCAGTTCAGTTCTATGGTGGCATTTCACAACATATATATATTAGGGCTGTCAAATGATTTAAAAGTTTAATCTAATTAATCACAGGGTAGCTGTAAATTAATCACGATTAACATTCCCAAATATGACCGAAAAAGTAACATTTTTGGTGTAAATAAAGGACCAAACCGGAAGCTGTTGCTCTTTTTTTTAAGGAAATACAGGAGAGATGCATGGAACGTTTGTTTTGAATTCCACAATCACATTTACACGTGGAGCTTTTTACCTATTAATCTTTTAGCCAGTTACTAAGGCAAACTAACTGGTTAACATTTTCTGAATGTAAAGCTGACAGTTTCTTATTCAATTTTGGACAACCCTGAGCATCCTCTTCATAGGACTATCCTACAACAACGGTGTCTTTGGTCAGATGCTTCTTCAGTTTTGCTGCGACACGGACTGCTACAGGAGATCATTCCTGCTTACAGCCATCAGGATCTACAACAGCTCCTTGAAAAATTTAATAATATGAGCTACAATAACACTTAATTTCTCTCTAAGAGGAATTAAGTATTTTTTAATTGAAATTTTCTTAACTAATAGAGGGATTATTTGTTTATCAACACCGAACCTTTACATTACTCCCTGGTTCCCACTGTTATTATTTGAAGTTATCAAACAGTTGTCATACTGTTTACGTGACAAGCGAGCACTGAAAGCAGCGTGGGTTTAATTGTGGGGTAAACAGGGCAGGTCATTCTGTGCATGCGTTAATCGCATTAAAAAAATTAATGGCATTAATTCCACAAATTAATCAACCTGCATTAATTTTGACAGCCCTAATATATATATATAATCTCACAGCGCTTTCCAAGCAAAAACAGTCAACTCAACACTCATACATGTCTCTCTGACCTCCTGCCACAGACTCTGATTGGTATGCAGTCTGTGGTTCAGTGTGTTCCCTCTGGGTGCTTCCAGTGTGGAGTTTAAAGTGAAGACTGCTTCTCATCAACAGACCCCCAAAGATACAAAGATGGCAGTATACTGAGTGCCACACCTGGGGCACTGCTACACAACAGAGACTGTCTGTGAAAGGTTGCAATCCCATAATCGTTTAAGCTAAAGATCACTACTATACAACTAACCAGTTCCAGGAACTTTAATCTTTCTCTCTCTTCGAGATTTGTTTCCAGTTACTGAAGGATGCTGAGTTTACTACAGCTGTGCCATCTGGTGATGTTTACCAGCCTGCTTTGTTCACGTCACAGCAGGAATGAAACTTGCAACACCAAATCTCTGACGATTACAACATGCAGGTGACAATTTCCACCAAAAATTATTTACTTTAGCCAAAGCTGCAGTAAAGTGATCCCCAACAGATCGCCTAAGGAAAAAGCTCTATAATTGCTATCCAGTAACTTTGTGCAATATTAGTTATTCTGCTTTCATCTGAAGTCAAGATGGCTTTTGGAAACAAAAAGGTTCCCAATCCAGCCTCAGGAAGATTTACTAGAAGCTCCAAAAACTGAGTCTATGATGATGGCTTATCAGCCAACAATGATGAGTTTAAGCTCACTTAGTCAGACAGGATTACTAGCTTCAGGTAGAGCCTCCAGAGAAGCTGCTGCATTTCAGTAGTGAGGAAGGGATTTAGTAACAAACGGAGTCCTCTAGTTTCAGAGCTACAGGCTCAGTCATCAGACATCTGCCACCTGCTGTATCACCTGACATTAGCTCCTCACCACACAGTAGATACAGTTGGGGACTTTATCTGTAGAACTGAGAGGGCAGCATTCAACATCACTGTTCCTCATAACCAAGGTGGTTCCATCAGTGATTGTTCACTACCATCAGAAATATTAACATGAATAGAAGAAAGAAGAAAAAAAAAAAAAAGACTCCAACTTGTGATCATTTCATTTCAACGTCAAGGACATTAATGTTATTAACTGGACAACAAAGAACTTCAAGGATTTTTAAAAACAAGATTCAGGTTCAAGATTCAAACAAACAAGTATAAATTTATGAAGGAGAATCTGTAAATCTGGTCGGGTTAGAATTATACATAGTATGAGTGTAACGGTACACAAAAGTCACAGTTTGATACGTTTTCAGTTCTCTTTAATAAAGAAAAATACATACAAATGTGCATAGGACTTTTTTTTAAAGAACCCTTTTTTTTCCTGAACTCCTTCCTTTCAATTAATTTTAGTTTATTATGTTCTATAACTTAAAAAAATGGAAAGTATAGAACTGACAGATTTGATTTGTTTTTAAAAAAAAAAAATAGTACAAGCAACAACATTGCACTGCACTCCGAGTTCTGCACATAAACATTCTGCATGTGTTCAGGTAGAAAACAGATGGATTTGTTCAATACACCTGCGTAATGAAGTGACAGGGCCATACTGAAAAATCTGAATACCAATACATTTACCGTTACACCCCTAATCCATACAGTCATATTCAATATCTAAGAATCAGTGTTTTGATGAGGCTCCTTGGTCAGATTAAAAATAGTACTGGAAAATAAGCTTTAAGCAGGTATTAAACATGCTTCTTATCAAGCCCATATTTCTGTACTGAAAGTCGTTTTTATTGATCTGATGTAATTTTCTAACCTTAAATGTCATGTTTTCACAACTGCAAACAGAAAATCCATGATTAGAAATAAAACAGAAGTCTACATTAACCTATATAATGTGTTTCACTTTGTGATGGAGTTACTGAAATAAATGAACCTTTCAAAAGTTTTCTTTTTTATCAAATATGACTGTATATATACATACATTTACCTGAATCCTTTTAATAAGCCATGCTGAGGGTTTTCTGAAGGTCTGTAAAGGCTCATTAACTTCTGGTTACCGATAGTGATAGACTCCACCTGGTAGTTTGTTTTTACCAGCATTAAAATTATTTGTTTGACAGAACTCACCAGAGTGTTTATGTTTTTGTATTTGGCTGACCCAATACAGCTCCCTTCAGATGAAAGAAAGCTGGTGAGAATAACCAGGAACTAGTCAAGAACCCACAAGGTTCGAACCTGTAATGAACCTTCTGGAACACCAAATTGATCAGCTGATCATTTACTGTACAGGCCAGTAAATATTCTGATCACATTTAAGTTATATACATATTCATGTTTAAGGCACATCAGGAAGCTGAGGCACCGGAGGCAGCTGTGTTTGCAAATAAAAGCAAAGATATTTATTTTATTAAGCACAACCATGTAAGTTAAAACACATGCTTCTTTTTTATTCGGACTACAGTATGTGTAGAGTCAAATACCAGCACATTTCTTGACTCTAAGTATGCCATTTTCTTTTGATAACTGTACAGTATTTTAGCTTTGTAATTTCATCCTTACTGTACAGTAAAATATATATTTTAGTTCAGTGTTTTTTTCTTTTCTTG
The DNA here is from genome assembly GCA_963556495.2 of Valencia hispanica. Taxonomy (NCBI): domain Eukaryota; kingdom Metazoa; phylum Chordata; class Actinopteri; order Cyprinodontiformes; family Valenciidae; genus Valencia; species Valencia hispanica. The sequence continues at coordinate 4,302,200 of OY747714.1, read as the reverse complement.
TGTGAATCCAAATGCTCCGATTGACTGTCATCTTACTGCTGTTCCACCTGAATGTCCTCTCCATGGGACAATAAAGGATGTTTTGATTCTATTCTTAAAGACATAAATCATTCCCCTGATATTAACAGTCTACACAAAAAAAATCCAGACCTTTTAATGATTCAGAAAAAGACATCCCACCATGATTCAACCCTGTACTGTACACTCTTGGACTGTTCTGCTGTGTCTTTATGAAACAGAAAGATTTAGGGACAAATTGGCTTGTTGGGCTTTTATCATGTTCTGCGTCAAGAAGGATCTTTGGTGGGGTTTTCTATACGGACATGGTTAGGCCTAGGAGGCCAGGGCATAGCTCTGCATCTCATAGAAGATACTTTGAAATATCTTCAAAAACCACGTAAGCTTCTAAAATACGATCACGTCTTTATTTTAGGAGTAAAAAGAGAGGCAGACTGGATCACGGTTTGGTTCACAAAACCTGGACACTGTGTGCCAAGCGAATATAGATTTTGAACAACAGAATGGCGTTAATATTTTAGAAGTCAAGAGAAGTGCAGGTAAGAGTTGTGGAAGAGAATAAATGAGTCCACTTGCTGCAACAGCAGGAATGCACAGCTGGTAGGACCGTTAGGCTGGAGAAAAAAAGTCCTGGGATCAAATCTTGGCCTGGGGTCTTTCTGCATGGAGCTTCTCCCTGTGCAGGCGGGGCTTCTCACCCAGAACTCCCACTTCCTCTCACAGTCCAAAAACACCACTGTTACTGTAGGTTAATTCATTGGGCTCTAAATATACCCTTGTGTGCATGTGTGTGTGTACACAGTTGGTTGTCTTGTATGTCTCTGTGTAGCCCTGTGATGGACAGGCATCCTGTTCCGGGTGTATCCCACCTCTGGACCCTGTAAGGATACGGGGGCACAGAGGGTGGGTGGGTGGCTGGGTGGATGGATGGATGGATGATGCATTATGAAGCCATTTGTCTATAAATGTACTATATAAAGTCCAAACATTTATATATGTTGCATATACAAACTTATGAGCCACAGATTAGCAACACTGCCGATTTCATCTTCAATGAGAGTAGTTCCACAACAACCCTGTAAATCTGGCAATACATTTAAAAAAATATATACACATGCTTTGTTTTCAATGTGATGGGCCTTCTGTACATTTTTTTCTTCAGTTATGTGTTTGCCGGACTTTGATAAGGAGTGCTGCATTTCCATAGTTCATCCTCCTCCATATTTGACTGATTTTTCTCACTTTTAAATTCTTATCATATTATGACCAATAATTGTTTTATAATCTGTTCACTTGAGTTGTTCATTTTGATCCTCTGAATGCGTTTCTAGTTGTTAAATGTTTTTTAAACCTTCTTAATTGATTGATAAGGCCAGAAAAAAGGTTTGTAATTATAAATTAGAGAGGAGGATAGTGAACATATAGACAATTGTGATGGTCAACATTTCTTTGCTGTATATATTGTTTCCTCCAATAGTAGTTGAATATTTGGTAAATATCTATTTCCATAAACCTTTACATTTTTACCTCTACCAGTGCTTTTGGCTGTTTTATGTCAGTCGTGATAATATTGAGTAGAGCAACAGAAGTTAGTTAACATATTTCATAAAAACAACCTGATCTAAGCATATAGTGCATGTGGTGGGGGTGTGGCTGTATACCAGTAAGGCTTTATGTCAAGCAACAGGTCATCTGTAAACCACCGTGGACCAAGAGGGTGCCGACCAAGGGAAAAAATGTAGTCAGGTGAGGAAAACATTGAGCAACGTGTTAAACATTACAGAAAGTATATTTAGAGGTCTCCATGTGAGGCTTTCAAAACCAACACAATAGTGACTGTCAAGCACGGTGGTGGTAGTAACATGCAGTGGAGTTGTTTTGTTGCCTCTCGTATGTGAATATTTCAAGATGAAATAATGAAGACAACCTCCAAATTCTTTAGATTTCCATTTTTGGGACAAATCTGCTCAAGAAAAAACACCAGAATCAAGTTTTCTGATCTCAGCCCACCTAAAAAAGGTCTCCCTGAGAGGCAGGTCAATGGAAGGAAAAGGGGACTAATTCTGAGATTTCCACCATTTCAGCCAAAAACATCAAAACATCCAGCCAAAACGATGCCAGGAGCCTGTTGATGGTTGGGCAATGTTTGTGGCCGGGTTGCAACCTGCTGAAGGACACTGAACCAAATACTAGTAAATGTATATCAATATTTCGGCTGTCTAACTGCCAGGACTGGACAATCATTGTTCAGTTTCTACCTGCTTAAGTGAAAATGGCAGCGTCTTCTCCAAACATTCACTTATTCTTGGTTCGTCTCCCGCGGGAGGTTGTTTTGTAACGGCCAGAAGCAAAACCGACACAAAGCGGCACAGAAGCCGTCACCTGACGTTCGGAGGATTACTGACACATTCCGCATTGTTCCTGGGAGCCAGCTAGCTCCTGTTTATCCGCTTGCAGGACCACTAAATAAGCATTGTTCGGAATATTCAACAGCAAAACATGTTTCATGGAAGCATACGGAACATTAGCCGAGAAGGGAGAAGAGAAAACTTACTACTCAGGATTCATGGTTTCACTTGAGCTGCGTCTCTTTGGGCGAACAGACTCTTCCTTCCCTTACGACGAACCGAACAGATGACTGGACGGTAGGTTCGGTTCTGAGGCACTTAGATGATTTATAACCGTCTGCGCTGCTGTCCTCTGCGTATTCTACCTTAAATGTTTCAAATACCTTTCTCTTAAGCATACATATTTTACTACCGTCGCGTATGCTGCTATATTTTCCTCTTTTTCTTCTGGCTTTCTATGTTCGCTGCTTGGTAAAGGTTTTAGGATGACTGCGCAAGTGCGGTAGTGACGAAAGGTGACGTGTCACTACGAGAGGACTGCGCCTCTGGTAAACATAGCCGCTTTGAATACTGATGTAAAAAAAATTATATTTCGCGTTTATCAATAACAAAATATATGAATAAAGTTGGTTTGTTGTCACATAAACGAGAATATTTGCTACAGTCTGTGAGTTTTCATGTGTACCCGTCATAAGACGCGGGGTCTGCCCCATTCGTCAGCCGACGAGGAGAGCGGCGCTATGGGTCGGCGGAGTTCTAGTTTTCAACCAATGCGCACCCAAGCGGAAGTTCGAACTTCGACCATACATGGTTTTTGACATCATGATTGCTTGGTATTCTTACAGTTCCAGAGTACTAGTCTGTGTGCTTACCAGCAGTTGATATCAGGTAATTATTGATTCCATTTTACATATTTACCTCATCTACCACTAAACATTAAAAATATCAACTACAATCTTGTTAAATTAATGTGGAAAAACCCCAACATGTTCAATATACCAGTCAAAAAATTTGTGGGCCATTCAATTTGCAAAAACCTTAATAATATGAAACACAAACATCACACATCAGGTAGTCCCTAAGCCCTCTACTTTCTTTACATCCACTCCCTGTAAATTCACCGTTCCACTAGTGTCTTTATCATTTATGCACATGCATTCTGTCTTGCTCTGACTAATCTTCATTCCTCTCTTTTCCAGTGCATACCTCCACCTCTCTAGCTTTTCCTCTACCTGCACGCTGCTCTCACTGCAGATCACACTGTCATCTGCAAGCATCATAGTCTATGCCACTCCTGTCTAACCTCATTTGTCAGCCTGTTCACCACCAAAGCAAACCAGAAGGGGCTTAGAGCCGATCCTTGATGCAGCCCCGCCTCCACCTTGACCTTCTCTGTACCTTTCTATCAGCATCCTTAAAGCAAAGATTGTACCTGTAGTACTCTTTTTTTGGCATGAAACCGTACTGCTGCTCACAAATTCTCACTTCTGACTTAATCTTAACTTCCACCACTCTTTCCCACAGCTTCATTGTATGGCTCGTTAGCTTTATTCCTCAGTAGTTGCCACAATTTTGTACATCTCCATTGTTCTAAATAATCGACACTAGAACACTTTTCTTCCATTCCTCAGGCATCTTCTCACTCTTCATCTTGTTAAATAACCTAGTCAAAAACTCTACTGCCACCTCTCCTAGGCATTTCCATACCTCCACAGGTATGCCATCAGGACCAACTGCCTTTCCCCTCTTCATCTTCTACAAAGCTTTCCTCACTTCATCCTTACTAATCTCAGCTACTTCCTGGTCTACACTAGTCAACTCTTCTACTCTACATTCTCTGTTCCTTATTCATCAGCTCTTCAAAGTAATATTTCCATCATCCCATCAAACACTTGGCACGTGTCACTACATTTCCATCCCTATCCATAATCACCCTAATCTGTAACTTGTTGCGCATCCTTTCCATCTCTATATCTCAGCCTCTCCAACCTGATAATTCTCTCGCTCCTTACTGTCCAATCTAGCATACAGGTCATCATACGCTCTTTGTTTGGCCTTTGCCAGCTCTACCTTCACCATACGCTGCATCTCCCTGTACTCCTGTCTATTCTACTCAGTCCTCTCAGCGTCCCACTTCTTCTTAGCTAACTTCTTTCTCTGTATATGCTCCTGGACTTTATCGTTCCACCACCAAGTCTCCTTATCTATTTTCCTCCTTCCAGATGACACACCAAGTACCGTCCTACTTGTCTCCCTAATCACTTTAGCTGTAGCTGTCCAGTCATCTGGGAGCACCAAGAGCCTCAACTACTTCCTGAAAACCTCACAACACACTTCTTTTTCCAATTTCCACCACTTGGTCCTTTGCTCTGCCGTTCTTCCTTCACCTTCTTCACCATCAGTTTCATCCTACAGACCACCATCCTATCCTGTCTAGCTACACTCTCGCCTACCACTACCTTGCAGTCACTAATCTCCTTCAGATCACAACATCTATATAAGATATAGTACACCTGAGTGCTCCTACCTCCACTCATATAAGTCACTCTATATTCCTACCTCTTCTGGAAGAAAGTATTTACAACAGCCATTTCCATCCTTTTTGCAAGGTCTACCACCATCTGTCCTTCGTTCCTATCCTGGATACCAAACCTGCCCATCATTTCCTCATCACCTCTGTTCCCTTCACCAACATGTCCATTAAAGTCTGCACCAATCACCCACCCTCTCAACTCTGGGGATATTCTGCATCAAATCATGTAGTTCACTCCAGAATTTCTGCTTCTCTTCTAACTCACATCCTACCTGTGGGGCATACCCACTAACAACATTGATCATTCATCCATCTATTATCTGTACCCATCCATGCTATGCAGGGTTGCGGGGGAGCTGGTGCCTATCTCCAGCAGTCATGGGGCAAGAGGCGGGGTACACACCCTGGATAGGTCGCCAGTCCATTGCAGAACATTGATCATTATTCCTTCAATTTCAAGCTTCAGACTCATCAGCGTATCTGACACTCTTTTCACTTCCAGAACGTTCCTAACAAACTCCTACTTCGTTTCTCTTTCCATCTAGACTATGGTAGAACAACTTGAACCCTTCTCCTAAGCTTCTAGCCTTGCTACCTTTCCACCTGGTCTCCTGAACACGTAGTATATCCACCTTTCTTCTCTGCATTATGTGTACAAGCTCTTTAGCTTTACTTGTCATTGTCCCAACATTTAAAGTCCTTATTCTCAATTCCACTCTTGAATTTCCTCTTCTCTGTCTGCCTACAAACATGTCTTCCTCCTCTCCTTCATCGACTCAACACTAATCAGTCCAGCATATTTACATATACATTACAGTTTCACCTCAAACAAAAAACATCATTTGATGAGAGAAAAAATATATGACAGAAAAAGTGTTTGCCCCCTTATTTTTTATGTCACACATAAATGTTTCAGATTATCAAACAAATGTAAATATTATTATATTATATTATATTATATTATATTATATTATATTATATTATATTATATTATATTATATTATATTATATTATATTATATTATATTATATTATATTATATTATATTATATTGTATTATATAGACAGAGATTACACAAGTAAACACCAAATGCAGTGTTTCAACAAATGTGTTTATTATGAAGCAGGAAAAAAATCCAAGCCTACATGGCTCTGTATGAAAAGCAGTTGCTCCCTAAACCTTATAACAGATTAGGCCAGCCTTAGCAGCAACAACTGCAGTTAAGCATTTGTGATAACTGGCTGGATTTGGAAAAATACTAAATTTTCCTAAATTATTTAAATGTGCATTGTAGTCTGTGAGTTGAGTAGTATTTGTAGAAGTTGGAGAGTTGGCTTTACAGCCGGTAAATCAGCTTTTTTACAGCTCCTATAGAAAGTTAAAACCAGATATCTATAGATGCCATCAAACAAACACATAACCTTTTTTTCTGACTGACATTAAACCAAACTAAGGTTTTCCTGTTTTAAGGTCATTATGGATTAAGTCAAAAGTTTACATACATGGGGATTACTGGGGAAGACCCAGATGATGATGTCATGACTTTCTAAGCTTCTAATAGGTTAATTCAACATGTGTGAGTTAATTGCAGGTACACCTGTCAATGTATTTTAAAGCAGTATCTCCAACAACCTGCTTCCTTAAGTGACTGTGATGGGAAAAACAAAAGAAATTAGCAAAATCAAAATACCAATAGTGAACTTCCACGAGTCAAGTTCATCCTTGGGTCCATTTTACAGATGCCTGAAGGTGACACATTCTGCTGTTCAATAAAATTCGATGCCATTATAAACAGCATGGGAATGTGCATGCGTCAAACTGTTCAGGAGGCAGACGGTTTCTGTTTCCCAGAGATTAACGTTATTTGGTGTGAAATGTGAGTATCGACCCCAGAACAAAAGCTAAAGATGAAGATGGTAAAAGAATGAGAGTCCTGTACAAACATCAGCTGAAAAGCCACTCAGAGAGGAAGATGCCATTATTTTAAAAAGAAGATTAATCAAAGGCCTGTTTGCAGTTTGAAATGAACTTGAGGACAAAGACCCTAGTCCATGGAAACAAGTCCTCCTGTGGTCTGTGAAAACTAAAACTGAAGTGTGTGTTTAGGATTGTCTGTCCTCTGTATCGCTTGTTGGCCCTATAATGGAACAGTGGCATGTCTCCTGTCTCTTGGTTAGAATAGAGATCCAGTCCCCCCTACATCCACATGTGATCACTGTGACCCGTCCGCACCCACAGGAGAAGACAGGTAAACATTTTGTGGTCTTCCTCCAGAGTCTGTCTGTGGATCCTCTGACACAGCGACCTCACCAGACGCAGCATCTAATCCTTGGTTGATGTATCTGGCCTCCAGCCAGGCTTCCAGGACCGGGAGCTCGGACAGAAGATTTTTCAGGGTTTCAAGCAGATATCTAAAGTCTGGCCTCAGACTTGGCTCTGGGTCCCAGCAGCTCTTCATGACTTCATAACTGGTGTAAAATGGGAGAAAAAATAATTACTCATTTCATAAAATAATGATTTTTTTTATGTAAAAGACTTTCCAGAAGTTTAATATCCTGTTGCAGAAATCCTTCCTACATAAGAATGATGATTTTGATTTTCTTTGCAATGGAATTCTATGGTTTTGGAGTCATTTATTCCTCCAATTCTGTTACCCCTTGGACTGACATACCGGGGTGGTGGTCCCCCTGTTTAAAAAGGGGGACCACAGAGTGTGTTCCAACTACAGGGGGATCACACTTCTGAGGCTCCCTGGAAAGCTCTATTCAGGGGTTCTGGAGAGGAGGGTCCGACGGATAGTCGAACCTCGGATCCAGGAGGAACAATGCAGTTTTCGTCCTGGCCGTGGAACACTGGACCAGCTCTACACCCTCAGCAGGGTCCTGGAGGGTGCGTGGGAGTTCGCCCAACTGGTCTACATGTGTTTTGTGGACTTGGAGAAGGCGTTCGACCGTGTCCCTCTGGGAGTTCTGTGGGGGTACTCCGGGAGTATGGGGTACCGGGCCCCTTGATACGGGCAGTTAGGTCCCTGTACGACTGGTGCCAGAGTTTGGTTCGCATTGCCGGCAGTAAGTCGGGCTTGTTTCTGGTGAGAGTTTGACTCCGCCAAGTATGCCCTTTGTCATTGATCCTGTTCATAACTTTTATGGACAGAATTTCTAGGCGCAGCCAAGGGGTTGAGGGGATATGTTTCGTGACCTCAGGATCGGGTCTCTGCTTTTTGCAGATGATGTGGTCCTGTTGGCTTCATCGCAATGTGATCTACAGCATTTGCTGGAGAAGTTCGCAGACGAGTGTTAAGTGGCTGGGATGAGAATCAGCACCTCCAAATCCGAGACCATGGTCTTGAGCCGGAAAAGGGTGGGATACCTTCTCCGGGTCAGGGATGAGGTCCTTCCCCAAGTGGAGGAGTTTAAGTATCTGGGGGTCTTGATCAGGAATGAGGGAAAAATGGAGCGGGAGATTGATAGACGGATTGGTGGGGCATCTGGAGTTATGCGGGCGCTGTACCGGTCTGTCGCGGTGTAGAGAGAGCTGAGCCGAAAGGCAAAGCTGTCGATTTACCGGTCGATCTACGTTCCTACCCTCATCTATGGTCATGAACTCTGGGTGGTGACCAAAAGAACGAGATCACGGATACAAGCGGCTGAAATGAGTTTCCTCCATAGAGTGTCTAGGCTCTCCTTTAGAGATAGGGAGAGAAGCTCAGTCATCCGAAGGGGGCTCAGAGTAGAGCCGCTGCTCCTCCAGATCGAGAGGAGTCATTTGAGGTGGCTCGGGCATCTGGTTAGGATGTCTCCTGGACGCCTCCCTGGCGAGGTGTTCCGGGCACGTCCCACCGGGAGAAGACCCAGGACACGCTGGTGGGACTATGTTTCTCGGCTGGCCTGGGAACGCCTTGGGACGCCTGGTTTCTCTTTCATAGATATATTCAGAAAATAATCTGGATATTTGGAAATTTATCCTTTCTAAGAAGCTGACTTCTCAGCTCAAGAATGAAGTGGAATGTGATGCTGCATACATACTCAGAAACTGGAAATTCTGATTTACAAAGGTGTGAAACTCAACTGTATGGTCCTTTTAATTCAGAATTCCAAGTTAGATAATGTAGAGGTTTCTATTTCAACCCCAACCTCTAAATCCAATATGGCTTTAATGTGAATAAAACATTAAACTTGGTAACACTTAAAGAACTACTTGTTCTGCTTATCAGTGTTTTTTCTCTAGTTAGACCAGTAACAAAAACAGTCCGGGCCAAATATAATTATATATATATATAACTGGTGTTTTCCTGTTCTGCCTGTCCCCATAGAACCTTTCTCCAGGTTGCTTCGTCCCAAAGTCCAAACACGTGTATGCGAGTTTGAATGTAAATAATAGTCTTAAGTGGGAATACTTTTGCTGAAGAACACACTGTAGTTTTCTGTTTAGTAAGGATGCAGAATTGTTTCAAATCTACTGACGAAGATATGAAACTACCAGCTGTGTCTGTTTTCTGATGATTACCTGGAAGATCAACAAACATTGCAGATGTTTGAGACCATATATATATATATATATATATATATATATATATATATATATATATATATATATATATATATATATATATATATATATTATTTTGCATCAGACTTTACTCACTGCAAAGGACTGTACAATCTCCAATTACAACAGATCTCAGAAAATAGATTCACATTCTCAAGGTATGAGACATGAGGAACATGATCTTTTAGCTTATTTTTCTTCATATATACAATATCAATTTAATTAAAAACAAGGGTCTAGCTGCACAGACAATAGTTGTTTAGTCTAATCATTCTGTATTAAATTATGTTATTTTAAAGAAAAAAACTCCTACAGAATGCAACATATTTTAAGTAACATGTACGGTATAAAAAAACAGACTAACTCACAGCTTCTGATCACAGTCTGCAGGTGGTTTGAGTCTGTGTCCTGACAGCAGCAGGTCCAGCAGTTCACAGCTGTGGACAGCAGGATATGGGGTCCTTCCTCGGGACACAATCTCCCACATAGTTACTCCGAATGACCACTATGACATGGGCAAGAAGATGATAATGTGAATAAAAGCAGCTGTTTTGAGTTACATTTTCTTAATATAAATATGTGTGGACACACACACACACACACACACACACACACACACACATATATATATATATATATATATATATATATATATATATAGTTGAAAAATATTTAGCTTTTATAAATATTCTGTAATATACATATAATATATTATATACATATAAAAAACATTCTGTTTTTTTTATATTACCTGTAGTTTATGTTGGCACAGTCACACAACACAAGTATATTATACATTTTCTTAAAAACAAATAAAAAATGTCAAGATGCACTTAGAACCTTTATTGCTTTCATTACAGTGTCTTACTGTATTATTACACTTTGCCCTTTATTGTTCCATCCAGGCGCAGTATGAAATCCTAGTCAGCAGATGTCGACATATATATTGAATCTGATGCTTCGAAACACTGAACCATTTTATCAAAAATAGCTTCATATTGGTTCAGTAGTTCAGAAAGGTTCAGTTTCTCTATCACTACTGTAATACAAACTCTGACCTCTTCCTGGTTTGTCTCTTTAGCTGGGGAGGGCACACGAAAGGGAGGGAAGTTCTCCGGGGGCTGCCTGAGTCTTCTTGGAGCAAACCAATTTTATTGAGAGGACCTTGCTGAGTAGTTAGATTTGATTTATTCATTTTTTTACTTTAGTTTTAATTCATTTTTAGGAATTTGTATTAATATGAATAGTTGGTGGACATTTCATATTTTTGGGTGTTACATGTGTTATGGGAAGAAATGTCTCTTCGTCCCTTCATAGGAATGAGGCTGGAGTCTGCATCGGCGTTTATTCATTCATTTTACTGTCTCCCTTTTTACATGGTTTGTTCCTTTGATCCACTTAGAAGAGGCTGGGTATAAAAGACATCTAGTTTCTTGCAGTGTGTTGTGGTGTTGGTGTGAACTTCACCTACAAGTTTAAAAGGGAATTCATATCAAATCTTATTTTATAGTCATACCTCCTGCTAGTCAAAACCAGACAAGCCCATGAGAAACTACAGTAAAAGCTTAAACTAGACAATCATTATGGCTTGCAGCAGGGGCGTTTCCTGGACCTGGAAACATTGAAGGCTGAGCCCACACCCTCTTGTCAGAGATCTGGGGAAACCTACGCAGCAAAAAAGGCTTTTTGTTAAAGCTTTCTTGAGCATTGTGGCACCTTGTTTTAAGCCAAATACAGTGATATGTGCTTCAAAATGTATTTATTTCCAAAATTAGATGTGACAACATAAAGATCTCTAAAATCAGTATTAATATTAGGTAAAACAGGATGATAAAATTAGTCAAAAGGTAACAATTATTTTATTTTTTTTCTTTCCCTGACAAGCCCAAAAGTTAGTTCTGTGTCAGGTTGTATGGTGGACCTCTGTGCCTGCTGCTCTTTTCATCTTTCTCTGTCCTGTCTAGGTTATATGTAAACTAAGTATAACATCAGATATCTTTTATCTTAATAGATGTCATCAAAAGGTAATCATAAAAGGAACTGACCTTTGCAACATGATTAGCATTCAAGTGTCATTTTTTAGGGAACATTGGCTCAATTATATAGTTTTAACTAGAAAAGTACTCGGAGAGTGCAGACCTCTGCCAAGGCAGCTCAGTCCCAGTCAAGACAACAGTCTTTGCACTCAGAACAAAAGTAAAACTGTTGATTTAATCAGTGCTGTAGTCTTGTTTATTCTAGTAGTATACTCTGATTTGATTCCTCCCAGACAATCATCGGTCAAAATGTTAAATCAGTTATTGATTAGTCAGTGATTTTAATCCTGCCCTGCTTTCTGAAGCAGCTCCTTCTAGTCTGTATTTATGAAGATGCCCACATTATCACATCTTGTGTAGATAATAGTCTAATGAATAATGAGACAGAGAAACAGCTTTAATTACTTAGAATTATTTATGGATTTTAAGTATTTATATTTACATCAATCTTTAAACCCCCATGTTGTGATTCTGATGTCTGTCACTCAGTCTAGGCCCCACCCCCTTTGTATTACAGCCCTGTTTTTATTTTAGTGTGACATCCCAAGATCATCAATGGCCTCCATTTAGCCCTATTTAAAAAAAATCCTAGATACACCCCTGCTCACCAGTCTTAATGAAGTATTTTTAGGCTTATATAAACATTATATAAACATATTATTCAAGCATTATTACCTATAATCATTTTGAATAAGGCGTACGGAATTAGACTCACTTTAGGATTAAACACAGCGGGTCTGACCAACATTAACAAATACTGTTATTAATTCAAACTCTTAGAAAAGTCTCTGTTTTAGAGCTTTGTGCAGAAAGTTCTGGCGCTGCTAAAAGCAAGCGGTCAGTTAGAGGCCGGGAGAAAGCTTGCAATGAGCTGCACTGTGGGGCGATGAGGAGCCATAATGAGAGACAGATCAAAGGGGAGACGCAGACCAACGGACGTCGGTCCAAAATGTCCGAAGATTTTGTCCGACTGAGGTGTTTTCGTAAAAAGGCTGCTGTGCATCTGCTTGATGTTCATATAATTTGAAGACATAAAGTATATAAATTGTTTGTTTACCTGTTTTATGTGTTGACGCAGAGTTTTGCCAGCCGTTGCAACTAAAGAATTGTCCCTCTTAATTCTGTCAAAAATCGTCTGATGTCCTATATCTGTCAGGACCGCTCTAGAGGTTATATTAAACACCGGGCTGTCAGCCAATAAGACACGGAAGATTCCCATAGACTGTATATAATATATATATATATATATATATATATATATATATATATATATATATATATATATATATATATATATATATATATTCCCCGCACAACTCCTCTCTGATTGGTCATACCGTCCTGCCTCTGTTGCATTCACAGAAGCCAGGAAATTACAAAACTACTTTCTTTGTTAATGTCATAGGGCGGCTCAGTTAATGTAAACTTATTCTGTCTGGGGTGAAAAAAACATTCAGGGCTTGAGGAGAAATGTTTAGGGCTAGAGCCGGTAATGGCCAAGCCAGGCAACGCCACTGGCTTGAAGCATTACTGAAATAACCCTGAAGTTTACTGCAAAGGACAGTGGAAGAGGCTCCGCTGGGATGCAGGAACTTTTTCCTTTAATTTAACATTGGAGCTTCTGGTTGTGCAAGCTATGCAGAGATGCTGCAATGAGCATCCCTTTTGACTGAGCATCCTCCTTTGTTTGGTAACAAAAAGGTATTTCATGAGGACAACGCTACAGTTTACACCTGTCTGACAAATGACTTCTCTAGGAGAATATTATCCCTCTTTTGAAACATCCTGTATGTTTTACTGATCTTCATCCCATTTAAAAGGTTGGGAATGGATGGCAGTGGAACTTTACAAAAAGGGATGTTGGTTTCCCAGACTGTTGATGCCTTTGTGAAGTCCTCTTCACCCTTTGAAGCAACATTCTCACCAGCCTATGTTGGAAGCATCTCTCAACTTATCTGCTATTAACTCTCAATTTTTCTTTAACATAGAAAGTACTGCTGAAATAGCACTTCAGTGCATGCTCTGTCTTCTCAAAGCCCTAATTGGTCAGGGCAGATATTGTCAGGAACTCATCCTGACTCTTCTCATCTCAAGCTGGATTTGCTAATCAAGGCTGATGTCCGGCTCACCAGCCATGTACATTCCATAATGGCCCGATCCGTCCCGGAACCCAAGTTCTGCCTCCCAAAGAAGTGGAATGGTGTGGATGGCAAACCTGATGGCCTGCTTGCCACGCTCGATATGATCTTCGAGTGCCATCCAGCTACCTCCGCCTCCGCTATGCCCGTGGTAGCCCTGCTCATGTCTCTGCTCACCGGACAAGCACAGGAGTGGGCGGCGATGTTGTATAACCAGGGCTCGGAGTTGTGCAATGACTACACTAGCGTCGTGGCTGAAAAACTAAAACCCATTCGCTCCACCCTTCTGCGATGTTGACATCGAGGTCCAGCTTCTACGCCTCCACCAAGGTACACAGTCAGTGCATCGCCACGCTGCTGACTACAAGACGCTGGCTGCCAAGCTCCGTTAGGAGGACTCCAACCTGGGCACACTCTTCATTGAGGGGCTGGCTGACTACATCCGTGATGAGATGGTGGGGAAGGAATCTTCCAAAACCCTCGAGGCCAACCTTCAGCTCGCACTTCGGATCGACCAACTAGTACTGAACCGCTCTTGGCTTTCACTCTCCAGCGCCATATTCCACATCCACATGAGACCAGCTCTACCGGCCCATACCGGTAACCCTAGGGAACTGAAGAACCCATGCAGCTTTACTGGATTCTGGTGCCACTGACATTTTCATCTCTTTACGCCTTGTCACTGATCTTCGCCACCACCAGGACCTAATCCATATAAAGAGAGTCAAATAACAGAATCCTTGACAGGCCCCTTGGACACTCTTCTTCGAGCTGTTCAACTTCCATATCACCTACCGACCCGGATGAAAGAACAAGAAGGCTCCCTCCTCCACGCACCCCAACACCATTATCGCCTCCCACCACTTCTTGGCAGCTCTTCAATGGCCATTAAAACCTTCTATCTGGGCTGCACAATCAACCAACCTGGCTCCACCTGAGACCCCACCCAGCCGCCTCTACGTCCCTCATCAATGTTGCCAGAAGGCTTCAATTTGGGGACACTCCTCCCTTATTGCTGGACACGCAGGCCCTGCAAAGACACTACATTTTCTCCATCTTGCCCTTTGGTGGCCCTCCATGGCCATCCTTGGTCACACATAGAGGTGGACTTCATCACGGGACTACCTGCCACTGACGGCATGACAACCATCGCCACCTTTGTGGATCGTTTTTCCAAGGCTGTCCACCTGGTTGCCCTACCTAGCCTGCCCAACACCAAGAGGACTGTGGAGCTACTACAAAAGGTGGTCCGCCTCCACGACTTTCCTCAAGACGTAGTTTCACGCATCTTGCCCTGGGCAGAATTAGGGAACCTAGTCTGGCTTTCTACCAAACACCTCAAACTGCATTTTGACTGCTGGAAACTCACCATCTGTTTCATCAGTTCATACCCCATCATCAACTGCATCAACCCGGTCACCTACCGCCTCCGATTTCCAGCTGCACCCAGGAGCACCTAGTCTTTCACTGCTCCCTGCTGAAGCGTCATGTCACCTCACCTCACCACACCTCACCTCACCTCACCTCACCTCACCTCACCTCACCTCACCTCACCTCACCTCACCTCACCTCACCTCACCTCACCTCACCTCACCTCACCTCACCTCACCTCACCTCACCTCACCTCACCTCATCTCTGTCTCAACCTTCAGCTCAGCATCCTCCACCCTGCTTCTTTGACGGTGAACCAGTCTACAAAGTGCGTTGAATCTTCGATTCTCATCCCCGAGGCTGGGGCTTCCAGTATTTGGTGGACTGGCAGGGTTACGGCCCTGAAGAACGCTCCTGGGTTCCTTCCAGACACATCCTCCATCCGTCCCTCATCGCCGACTTCCATTGCCCACATCTGGATCTTTCAGGCCCTTCCCCCAGGGGGGGCACTGTCAGGAACTCATCCTGACTGATCTCTTCCACCTTTGATCATTTACCTCCCTCTGCACTATTCCCGTGCATCGCTGTCATTGCTTCTGCTATGCCAAAGCTCCTGGACCTTCTGCTCCACGATCATTCGCCTGTCTGCCACTATGACGCATCATCCAGTCCTGATGATCTCCCATGCACTCTCTTTTCTGAGTGTCTTGTCCTCTCCTGCACTTGGGTAGACTTTCTGAATAAAAATTACTCTAACATCTACCTTGTTGTCGTGACAGATGTTTGCTCACACTGAACCAGTTACTGCTGGAGGTTTCTTCTTTTTTAAGGTGAGTAGTTCTCCTCATTGTCACTCTATGAATGGTCAGCATGAGGGATTGCTTCAGACTCAATAACACCATGCAACTGACTATCCACTGTCGCTACCCGGTCGTTCAGGAGGAGTGATTGCTGAAATGCAAAGTTAATGACTCGATGAAGTCAGTGGGATTTACTTAGAGAGCTGGTTACCAATTGCAATCAATAACTGAACTTGACTGCATGGTTTTACAAGTAGAATTTAATTTAAAACCATGTAATTGACTTTGAATCTGTCTGCATGATTGTATTGAATGGTGAAGATTTGTCTGCATTGAAATTAGATGTGTTTGTAAAGTCTCTTGTGAAAACATGGGTTGTGAACTGGTTGATCATACGGTCCTAAATTTTGATCAGTTAATATGATAATATAATTTTTCAAAATATTTTGTCTCTTACTCTTGTTTGTTCTTTTTGCATTTTTTTTTTTTGGTGCTATTTATCCAGCAGCAAGAATTGCAGATACTGTCTCCAGTCTTTTTTTTTTGACCAAGAGTATACACCAGATGTCACTGTGGTCCTATGAAAATTTCACTACCAGCTGTTGATCGTTGTCTTATGGTAATGTAGAAATTAAATGCTGCATAGACAATTGAAATGTTGCTATGGAAAACTCACCACATCACTTTTGGTTGTGTAAACAGATTCAGACAGGCTCTCAATGGCCATCCACTTGATAGGCATACGGATAACCACCTTCTGACGGTAATAATTGCTGCTGTAGATTTCCTTAGAAAGGCCAAAGTCGGCCACACAAACTCTAAGATCATCCCCTAGCCTGTGGAGAGACAGATACATATTTATAAAGAAAGATACAAAGTAGGCTCACATAAGTGCATCATGTTGATACATTTTTCCTGTCTTAATCTTCTGTCTGCCCTCCACCTTCAAAAGTCCAACTTACATGCAGTTGCGTGCAGCCAAGTCTCTGTGCAGAAATCTTTTTGTGCTCAAATAGTCCATCCCAGCTGCAATGTCAATCATAAATCGTAGGAGTGTTTGGTATGGAACAAACTGGAAGGAAAACAGTTGGATGTTTTTTATTTTTTTATTTTTAATTTTTAAACAAATTTCATTGCAGGCAATTTTGTAGGATGCCCCCCCACACAGACATTTGAGTACATTCTTCTTTAACAATTTTCTCCTGAACATTTAAGTCAAGTAATTAATTTTTTTTACATGTTCACAAGTATTGTTTTGTGTAATCTATATCTTGTCTTGTTATTGTTAAGTTTTTCTTTGTTTTAGTCTTGATTTTTTTCTAGTTCTGCTCAGTTTATAGATTAATTAATACTATTTGAGTATGTAAAGAATGCCTCTGGTAATACTGTGTGCCTATTAAAACATTTATAAGCATCTGGGTCTCTTTTCCACGCATTTCTTTCAGTTTTAGATTGCTTTTGTTGAGTAATGCACGAATTAAACAAAAGTTTTACATTTATTTATTTATTTTAGTAAGTCCTGGTTTTTCTTGCTGTCTGCAGGACCAAAAATAGCCTCCAGATGCTGATTCTACGTAAATAAGTAAATATTAGACTTCCAATCAGACACCATCATGAAACACAAGGTCACTGACTGTCAATGAGTCAGTGAGTCAGTAATCTCTCATATTTCACAGAAATCCCCCAGGCAAGATGTCATTTTGGAAATGACTGTACAACTGATTCAATCTTATTGTTCATAACTGCTAAGTCTAATGAATATATAATCACACTCAGATTCAGATTCAATCTAGAGAATGTACGGAGGCAACCAAAAATTACGGTGGTGACGAGCTTTCACCCAAGTCAAAAATGTGGAGCTCATTAAGAAGAAGAATTATCAAAATACCAGTGAAAAGAAGCAAAAAGCTAGTCAGCAATTATCGGAAGGTTTTGACTGCTTTATTGTCAGTAAAGATTTTGCTGATTATTGAAGAGTAGGAATTTAGTAAAAATGTAAAATAAACAGATTATTAAAAATTACATACTATTAGAATATTTTCTCATCCTTGGAGCCATGCCTTTCTCACTTCTTTTAGAAAACACACACACACTCACACGCGCACACACACATATATACATACATATATATATATATATATATAATATAAATAAATAAACCTGGAAGGTTTGTAGAGGTAGAAGATAAAATTGATCTAACAAAATATATATTAAAATCCTTGAGGACATTTGTTTCCTTGTCCAAGAGAACTAATGCTTCAGGAAAGATTTATTTACCAGCCAGCAAGACAACGACCCGAAGCCCCCAGCCAAAGCTACGCAGAAATGGTCTGAAGACAACAAAGTTGAAGTGCTAGAGGGGCACAGTCAAAGCCCAGACCTCTATCCCCTACAGAATTTCTGGCTGAGCTTGAAAAAGGCTGTTCATAGTCAATCCCCCCATAGCCTGACAGAGCTCCATTCTTCCATTACAGTTCTGTAATGAAGAATGGAGGTAAATTGCAGTGTCCAGATGTGCAAGTCTTTGTGTTGTGATCACAGACAAAAGTGCTTCTATCAAATACTGACTTAAAGGGGGTGCAATTTATGCAATCACTAATATTATGTTAAATATCTAAATTTAAAAGTCATTATTTTGTAGAAATCAGCTTTCACTTTGACATGTAATTTCTTTGTCAAGAAAACCAAGTTTGTTGCCCATGATTTATTTATAAAAGCAACTAACAGGAGAGGGGGTGAAGACGTTTGATAAGCAATGTATATACACACACACACACACGCGTGTGCACGTGTGTGTGTGTGCATGTGCATGTGTTTGGGTGTGTGGGTGTGTGTGTGTGTGTGTGTGGGTGTGTGTGTGTGTGTGTGTACCAACAGCACCTCACCATGGGAATGTCACCATAGCGCGTAGCAATGAGAAAGCGCCGTAGGTCTCCATGTTTCATGTATGGGAGGATGACCAGAGGTAAGGGCAAAGGTGAATCCTCCTCTTTCTTTAAAGTGACACCTGCAGGAAAAAAAGAGAGTCACATATTTATCTGTCAAAAGGCTACAGTTATAATCTTCTGCTTACAACTATAGGCAAATGATTTTAGAACCATCTTTCATACTGGCCACAGCACAGTACCCAGCCCCCCCCTAAAAAATAAAAGTTTGAGATCATCATAAAAAGCAATCTTTTGCATGGATTATATGTTTTTGTTATACAGTATACAGAGTCACACCAGTGACTCTTCTGATTGAGGGGATAGGAGGATCTATTATTGAGCAGTCTGAAAGAACAGAAGTTTTATACATCCTGATTTAAATTTTGTTTGATCATCCATCTTTGTGTACTCTCTCACCAAGCAGTCTGACAACGTTTTCATGATCAAAATTCTTCATTCTCTCGGCCTCTTTCAAAAACTCCTGCAAGTCCTGATGGCTGTGGATTCCAACTAGAATCACAGAGACAAAAGAGAAAAAGGTCAGAAAGGAGAGCTGGTAAAGGAGACTTCTGACGAAGCTTTGATATTCAGTTCAAACCTCTCATAGTTTTCACAGCCACTTTAATGTCAACACCAGCCTGCGTTGTAAAGATCCCTTCATACACTGATCCAAACTCTCCTGTAAGTATAAATTCATGTTACTCATGAAATATTTGCAAGCTGCTGTCCTAATATTTTTATACTGTCATGTAAGTTGCCTCATTTAAAAAACAGGTCTAAACATCCAGTCACCTTCATGAAGCATGGAATGGCCCCACATCACACAGTGTGTATGTAAAATGTTCAGTCTGATTCTGCATCAGGACATAGCAAGTTGCTTTTACCACGATATCTGTCTTGTAGTGATCTCCATACATCATCTGACCATCTGGGGATTAAAGTTCTATACACAGTCTATTACTGCCCAAAGTAATCAAATAGTTAATGGATGAATTAATCAGAAAATGAGTCAGACCGTGCACCTGTTTGAGTCACTCATTAAGCATGCTGAGGTGACTGAATCTTTGTCTTCTGTTTACATAGAGTTTACATTGAGTTGTATTATCATTGGGTAATGGTGCAACACTTGATTAGCACTTGCATAAATTCCATAGCAGTGGCATCTATGTGGAGAGGAAATGGTATGTATAAGGTGCAAGATGCCACCTGATTTAACTGGTGATCAAATTACATATGCTACAATATTTAATGTGTAAGTTGACTTTAGTTAAATGTTATTTTCATGTTCTATCACGTGTGGAAAGGGTTAATTTGCACATGTACAGCTCAGGTATAGCTTGGAAAACATATTGTTGTAGACTGACCTTTGCCTAGCTCTTTGCCCAGGGTCAGTTGGTTTCTTTCCACCAAGACATCCTTCAGACTGTCCAACAACCTGCCACCAAGCACCTCCAACAACTGGTTCACCCCCTCTGGAACTGAAGCACAAGCAAAACCCTCATATAGAAAGTAGAAGGTGCCCATCCCTTGCACCTGTTTTCTTGGCAACATTTATTTGTAAATTCTTGGTCATCAAGAAGATTTGAAGAAATTACTCATTAATTATTAGTTTTCGGGTATGGGCTGTATTATACACAGCTAGCTGAAATAACATTTATTATATAACAGTTCTTTGATACACCTTTTTGTACATCAGTGTAGAGCTTTGTGATCAAAGTTAGTAAGCAAATACCAAACAGTCCTAATTATCCATAAAATTAATGCTTTGGGATATCCAGAAAAGTATGAAAGCAGCAGCTTTAGGAAAGTTTGCATAACATGTAGTTAGACAAACTTTGTTAAAAGCATTATTGACATCCACTTTTAAGGAATGCCAAAATGCTCAAAATTAAATAAATAAATAAAACCTTGTAAAATAAATAGCTACATAAATAAATGATCAACAAATATATCATATGACAATGAAATTGTGAAGAACTGAATGCATAAAAAATTCTAAGCTCATTAAATTTTTAATTTCCCTTTAAAAATGTATTTATTAAAATCAAACATTATTTAATTGCAATTGTTTTTCTAATAATAGAGATGATTTTTTAAAACCATTTTCATTTAATTCCACCATTTTCTATATAAAAATGTCTTCTTAACAAAACCACCTTTTATTTCATTATTGTGTTTTCCCCTGTTGCTTATTTATTTCATAATGACGCTTTTTAACTAAATGAGTTCATCTACCAATCAGGGTCCGGGTCAGTGTCAGTGGGTGGGACCTGACTGCCCATTGGCTTAAACATTGAGCTTCCTGGAGGAGGAGAGTGGCAAGGAAGAGCTAAAGTTGTTTTATACTCTCATTGCCACTGGGAAAAACACCATTATGGTAAAAAAGCTCACTTTGTGAAAAGGAAATTTTTTACAGAGCCCCTAAGGGGACTTGAGCAAAAAAAAAAAAAAAAAAAAGTTGGTTTCTCGTGCGCACCACTTACTATCTTGTGCCCACAACTTAGTAACTCGTGCTCACCACTTCCTAACTCGTGCTCACCAGGTACTACCTGGTGCTCACCACTTACTTTCTTGTGCGCACCACTTAGTAACTTGTGTTCACCAGTTACTTAAATCTTTTTTCTCCAAGAATTTCTCCTTGCATGGGTTCATTCAACTGTCGCACATATGTTGTAAATACAAAACAACTGCAGTAAAAGTAAATAGGGCATTACCTGTAGTGAAGCTGGAGATTCTCTGCACAGAACGGCCAGGGTTGCACATTCTTCTTCTCGGGCGAGCGTCTTCTCATTTCAGAGATTTTCTTTGTCTTTGTAGTTCCAAATTCAAGACTACGATCTGGCGCGAACGTACATAGCCTACAGTGTTAACAGTCTGGTCTCATCCAAGCATTGGGATGATTCTTCCTAGCCAACAGCCTGCTGGCTTTCAGTGCCGTTTGAAAAACTAGACAAAACAGTCTGCCTTTCAACTTTAATTGATTGAATAAAGGTGAAACGTCAAACCGATGAATAGAGCACTTATATATCTTATCCAAAGTCCTTGAGAAAATTGTTGCTAATCAAGTCTGTGAGCATCTAAACAGTAACGAGCTGTTTGAAGAGTTTCAGTCAGGTTTTAGAGCTCATCATAGCACTGAAACAGCAATGGTGAAGGCTACTAATGATATTCTCATGGCCTCAGATAATGGACTTGTGTCTGTTCTGGTTTTGTTAGATCTCAGTGCTGCTTTTGACACAGTCGATCATAATATTCTCTTAGAAAGGCTTGAACATGTTGCAGGGATCAAAGGAACAGCACTACGCTGGTTTAAATCATATTCGTCTGACAGATTCCAGTTTGTTCATCTAAATGATCAATCTTCTTCACTCTCAAAGGTTACTTGTGGACCAATTCTGTTCACCATATATATGCTCCCAATTGGTAGAATCATTAGACAGCATGGGATAAATTTCCACAGCTATGCAGATGATACACAACTATATTTATCCATAAATCCTGATGAACCCAGTCAGTTAGGTAGATTACAGGCATGTCTGGAAGACATAAAAACATGGATGAATCTAAACTTTTTGCTTTTAAATTCTAACAAAACAGAAGTTGCTGTCTTTGGACCAGAACTTCTTAAACAGAAACTGATTAGTCAATCACTTCATCTGGATGGCATTAAATTGACCCCCAGTAATAACGTAAAGAACCTCTGCGTTATTTTTGACCGAGACTTGACATTTAAATCCCATATTAAACAGGTTTCTAGGATTTCTTTCTTTCACCTCCGGAATATTGCTAAAATTAGAAACATCCTTTCCAGAAGTGATGCTGAGAAACTAGTCCATGCATTTGTTACCTCAAGGCTGGACTACTGTAATTCTTTACTATCAGGAAGTCAACAAAATGCCATTAAAAGCCTTCAGTTGATCCAAAATGCGGCAGCAAGAGTTCTGATGAACATTAAAAAGAGAGATCACATTTAGCTTCCCTTCATTGGCTCCCTGTTAAATCCAGAATAGAATTTAAGATCCTCCTTCTTCCATACAAAGCCCTTAATAATCCGCTCCATCATACATCAGAGATCTAATTGTTCCATATGTTCCTAACAGAGCCCTTCGCTCTCAGACTGCAGGTTTACTTGTAGTTCCTAGGATTTCTAAAAGTAGAATGGGAGGCAGATCTTTTAGGTACCAGGCTCCTCTCCTGTGGAACCAGCTCCCAGCTTTAGTCCGTGAGGCAGACACTCTGTCTACTTTTAAGGCCAGGCTTAAAACTTTCCTTTTTGATAAAGCTTATAGTTAGAGTGGCTTAGGTCATCCTGAGCTATCTCTGTAGTTATGCTGCTATAGGCTTAGACTGCTGGAGGACAGACTTACCAATTTTCTTCACTCTGCTACTTCCTTTTCTCCTACTACTCTCCAGTTGTATTACAGTACATTCTGTTATTTCGACTGTTAACTTTGTTTTCTCTCAGTGTTTTTCTCTCCGTAGAAGATATACCTGGTCTGGTATCCTGCTTGGCTGCAATGCCTTGTTGGACGGGGGGCATCGACTGGGATGATCCTCCCAGTAACTGAACATCCACTGTGTCCTGTTATCAACTTTTTACTTTCTGTAACATAGAAAGTTCTCTTATATCAGATCTTCTGTTCCTACTGTGTCTCTGCTCTGTCTTCTCAAACCCCCAGACGGTCGTGGCAGATGGCCGCTCCTACTGAGCCTGGTTCTGTTGGAGGTTTCTTCCTGTTAAAAGGGGAGTTTTTCCTCTCCACCGTCGCTACATGCTTGCTCAGTATGAGGGATTGCTGAAGGATTGCTGTGGTTGGAAAGTCTGCATCAACGGGGCCCAACCTCACGCCGATGACTGACGCAATCTGCTGTGATTCCTTAAATAGGAAACTTTATAACTGATTGGAATGTTTGTATAAATGTATTGAAATGACTTCTTGTTAAATGCCTTGAGATGACATCTGTTGTGAATTGGCGCTATATAAATAAACTGAATTGAATATATGAACAAGTAATAATAATTGTCCTCAGCATTCTTCAAACCACACTCAAGTTTATTGTTATTGTCCCTTGCAATTATAAAAAAATTAACTGATTCCCTTGTTTTCGCTCAAGAAAGTATCTGGTGCGCACGAGTTAGTAAGTAGTGCACACGAGTTAGTAACTGGTGAGCACGAGTTACTAAGTGGTGCACACGAGTTAGTGAGTGGTGAGCATGAGTTAGTAAGTGGTGCGCACTAGTTAGTAACTGGTGAGCACGAGTTACTAAGTGGTGCGCACAAGAAAGTAACCGGTGAGCACGAGTTACTAAGTGGTGCGCACAAGAAAGTAACCGGTGAGCACGAGTTACTAAGTTGTGGGCACAAGATAGTAAGTGGTGCGCACTAGTTAGTAACTGGTAAGCACGAGGTACTAAGGGGTGCACACTAGTTAGTAAGTGGTGTGCTCTAGTTACTTAGTGGTACGCACCAGTTACTAAGTTGTGGGCACAAGATAGTAAGCGGTGCGCACAAGTTAGTAACTGGTGAGCATGAGATAGTAAGTGGTGCACACTAGTTAGTAAGTGGTGTGCTCTAGTTAGTAACTGGTGAGCACGAGTTGGTAAGTGGTGCACACTAGTTAGTAACGGGTGAGCACGAGTTACCAAGTGGTGCGCACTAGTTAGTAACTGGTGAGCATGAGTTACTAAGTGGTGCACACAAGAAAGTAACTGGTGAGCATGAGTTAGTAAGTGGTGCGCACGAGTTACTTAGTGGTGCGCACCGGTTACTAAGTTGTGGGCACAAGATAGTAAGTGGTGCGCACTAGTTACTAGTGTTGTATTCTACTTTTCTGGGGCTATTTTTTATTATGCAGTATATATGTTTTAACTATATCTTAGTAAGCTTTAGAAGTAATAGGCCTGTTTATATTATTCAGGGTAGTAAAACATGACTCTTTTACCAGTATTTTATAGGGTTTAAGGTTTTAAGTAAACAAACTCTTGAGTAAAGATATGAACTGAAAGCAGGGAGGATCGGTTATAACTCTAGTTCCTGGTACGGTCAGGAGAAAATAAATGACCTGTCAAGATGTAGGAGGAGGAGAGAGGAGTCATGTGATATTTTCTTTGTTCTTCTGTAATAAAAATGGTACACCCTGGTAGAGAAGCGAGTCAGATCTTTTCTGGCTCCCATCTGCAGGTGCGTCCACTGTGAAACAGATATCTGTTTGCGTGTGTTGTTTTACTCTCTGTCTCTCAGTTCTGGGTCTTATTTTGAAACAGTTCCCGCCGGGGTTTTGGAGTTCGGCGCCCCCACCTCTCTGAGTAGAAAGCGAGTTGCAGAGCATATTATGATAAGAAGCCGACAAAATGGTGGAGGATACGGGCACCAATTTGGTTTTGAGTTTTCTCAGGGCTGGGAGAGATTGAGTGTGAGTAATGAGTGTGGGATAACTGATTGATACATGTGTTTGTGGCAATTATAGTGATTTTGTGTTTTTTCTTTGAGTTCAACAGAGAATCGGAGAGCGACTGGATTGATCCTTGCTAATCAACACCCGGGTGGTTTTGTATCAATCTGGAAAAGCGCTAACACCAAATTAATAGGTATTGATCAATTTATACGTTCTCCATTTAATGTTGACGTGTTGTTCTTTCGGTTGAGGGCCGACCAAAGTGCGGACCAGAGTTTGAGGGTTGGCCGCCTCGCCTCCGATGGGACGCTGTCGGAATTCTCCAGGGCTGGCAAACGGAAAAGTAGACAGCAGTTAGAGTGTGTGTGCTCTCTGTGTCGAGACGGATTCCCTTGGAGAGGCCGGCGTATCTTCCAAACGCACGTTTGAGCCACGTGAATTGGATTGTGTTTAGAAGGTCCGGCTTTAGGTGGCTCCGGTAGAGGTTAGTGTTTGATGAAATTGTAAAATTGTTGTACTTTCTTTTTTTCTAGTGTGAATGTGTGTGTGATTGGAGAAGTGGAGGTTACGGAAGGGAGCTACCATGTAGCTTTTTGCACACCGGCCTCATATAAACTTCTCATTTAGGGGAACTAACCGACTGAATCTAAAACCATAGTTCCTCTGCGAATCTTAAACGCTTAGACAATGCCCGCGCTTCTTGTATAGACGATAAGCGTAGAAGCTTGACATTGTAGAGGAATAAGGGAATATCATTTTCAGTCAGCTAAAGTACCACCATAAGCTAGCTTACGGCTAACATACAGTTTGGATGAGTCTCGCCTGGAAATAAAGGCGTTCAACCTTGTGCAACTACGTAAACACGTCTAAAGCATTGTCTAACACATATATATAGGACTGTTATTATGGATAACTGGTAGTAAACTCTTTAGAATATATATAAAATAACTTTTTATGGTAACGGAGCGGTCACGTTTGGCTTCCGGTTGAGCTAGGTTGCTCATGATGACAGCTAATCTCTGGTAGCTTAGCTTCCGAACTGTATTTATTTGGCTCGGTTAAACAGTCATTCGAGTATTGATGGCGAAGTGTGGTTTTGTTGGAGGCATTTTGTTCTTGTCTTTGGTTGGTTTACTTATGAGTACGGTTTGTTAAGTTTAGCATCGTAGTGAAGAATTAGCCATCTGTGCACCGGCGTATTCATTCCGCGGTGTGACCCGGAAGTTTTATTGGGCCGGACTTTGATCTGTCAGTCCGGCGGAGTTTTTTTTTTTTTTGGAGCAAACTGTTGACGATTTTGTGTTGCAAAGCGAGTTTTAAATGTATTTCTTTCGGTATATGTTTTATTGATAAATAAAAATTGCTTTATATTGGGAGAATTCTATTTCTTCGTGTGTTTCACCGAAGTGTGCGTCCCGAGTTTTGGCGCAGGCCGGACTCTATTAGGAATTCTTTGATTTTTAGACGAAACGGCAATAATCTCCGTATATAAATAAATTAATGATAAGATAAACAGTGCGTTATAAACCTTTTTAGCTTTCCTTCGTTTCGGCTTTGCCTAAAACATTATTAAGGTTAATGTTGCATGACTAAATAATATATAAACCCCTTCACTATAAAAAGAAATAAATGAAAATTAAATAAATAAAAACTGTGCCTGCCTTTACTGTTAACTGCATTAATATTGGGATAAATTTGGGCCTACGAATTGATAGTTTATCAATTAAAATAAATAATTTATAGAGTTAATACAAATAACCTACTTTGTTAAATTTTAATCCATTTTGGATTTTTGTTACGAATATTCAATGGCAGCCGAATATAAATTACTCCCTGCTCCACAGGGACAAAACTGGCGCACTTTAGATGCCCAATTGTTAATATACATTTCTAAATTATATTCTGTTTTAGTTGATAAGCCCGGTAAAAAAGATAAAAACCAGTTCCAGGGCCTTATGATGGCCATGTGGGCTCGTCATGGTGCCCGAGGGCAGGATAAAAGGAGCCTGTCACAAATGTGTTTTGAGGAAGGAAAACGTTTTGCAGATAAAGCTAAAACAGCAAAGAGCATCACTGGTGCTAAAATGAGACACTTGAAAGCTGAGAAAATGTGGAAAACATGGGGTTTAACAGGACAGGGTATTGATCATTTGTGTGTTACTGCAGAAAATAGTTTTTCGGCAGACCATACTCCTCCCCCATATCAACCTATGTACCCCATATTGACGACCTCTGGTCAAACACATATTTCATGGGGCTTGGAGACAGACAATAGCCAGATTATACTTCAAAACACGCAGGGTGACACACAGAGTTCACCATCTCTTTGTGAGCCACCCCCGGTGGGCGTTACTCCCCCCCTTCCTTCAAGCAGTGCAGTGTTGCACTGGAGTGGCCTCCCACAGAGGTCTGTAGCCCATGAACCATTGACTAATAAACCACAGGGTGATCTAAAGGTAAAAGATGATGGACAAGATTATAAATTGCGTTTTGAAGTCACCGGTAAAGGGGTTGTAGAACACACTGGGGAGGAAAAGCGACAGCTACTAAAATTAGTTAGCAACAAAGTAGAACAGGACACCGATAAATTGTTCTTGGCGTATAATGCTAAATTGATGGATGAGATGGAGCAGCACGAACACAGGTTAACTAAAGTTCAGCGACAGATGGATGAGGTGCTGCAGGATCAGGAAAGATTAGCATCTGTGGTAAGGGGTCAAGCTGCAGACCTTTCAGGGAGTGCCAGCCCCAGTCAACGTGATGAATGTGCAGCAGTTGTACAGGTCGAAAATATGCAGACGTTGGGGGACAAGGGGAGTGAGGGACCATTTAAGAATACCAGATCTAAGTTGCCACTGGGGGCATGTAGGGGCCTTGATTTAATGCTTCCTTTAGTGGGAGCATCAGATGGTTCAGTAATTTACAAACCATGGAAGATGGCTGACATATCTGCCATCATTCAGAGAACCACAGGTTTCATCGCACCCTGACCCGGACCCTCGCAGTGATCATCAGCATCTGAAGGGCCTGGTCTCCTTCCTTCCGGCCTCCGACCCCCCTCCTGTCCCTCATGCTGCAGCAGCTCTCTGCTGACCTGGGAGAATCTCTTTGCAGCAGGTGGTGTCGGTTCTGACTAGGCGGTGTCGACTGCCGAAGCCAGGAGGCGGGGCCTGACCCACCCAGAAGATTGGTTGAAGTTGCTGTAATCATCCAGTGTAATCTATATGTGCAACAAAATTGGGCGAGATAAGCAATTTGGACTTGCTTTTCTCGAAGAGGGATTGTACCGAAGAGAAAAGATCGCAAGAAATCAAACACATTTCACAGCAGGTTTTGACCACCTCACAATCGGTGGGGGAAGCTATTGGAGGCGGGGCCTGTCTGTGCATTTGTGTTTATTGGGGGAAATGTTCAGTTAATGAAGTAACTGTCATTTCAGTGAGGGCGATCTGCATAAAAGACAGTAACATTGGGAAAAATAAAGAGTCCACTGTACTGAATCATTTCATCACTCTGGTAGCCACCTGCTTCCAGAGAAATAAACAAGAGCGAAGACTAGAGAACAAAATAATAAAGACTGAACACTTATTAATCATTTTTCTTGTATTTTACAGGTTGTTTAACCAATTTTTATTTACAGGTGCAGATTGTTAGACACTGCCTAAGAGGGTGTCAAAGAATTTTTAAGTAGTCGATTTGTAGGATTTTTTCTTAATATCCAGTTTTTACGGTTTTATAAAACTTTTTAGTAATAAGCTAAAACATTTTAAGGAGTGCTTAAAGTATAATCAGGTTGACTGACTACTAATTTTTGTTTTACTTATTCTTTTTTCATTATGATGTGGTTTTTGTAGGATGTTTTTGGGGTTGGTGACAATTGCTAGAGTTTGCTTTTACTAAAAGAATATTGAGAATTAGGTTAAAACATAAAAAACAATAATAATAAATTAGAAAAAAAAAATATTGCTTAAAGGTAAAGATTAAGAAAAAAACAGACACTCTTCTCATTTTGAATAATCATGTTAGAAAGAGGGACGATTTGTTAAATAATATGTTTGGTAAATGGAAGACTCTGGCAATGTCTATAATGGTTTCTTTAGCAGTATTTGTGTCAACTATGGTGTTATGTGGATGTTGCTGTATTCCTTGTATACGTTCATTGCTCACAAAGTGTATTGAAAAAGCTGTTGGTGATAATATGCAAGGTCAATATCTGTTACTCCCTCACATGGAGCCTGAAGGAGAAGTACAGAGGAGTGATCAATCTATTTGAAAAATAGATTGAAAGAGGGATTTGTTGTATTCTACTTTTCTGGGGCTATTTTTTATTATGCAGTATATATGTTTTAACTATATCTTAGTAAGCTTTAGAAGTAATAGGCCTGTTTATATTATTCAGGGTAGTAAAACATGACTCTTTTACCAGTATTTTATAGGGTTTAAGGTTTTAAGTAAACAAACTCTTGAGTAAAGATATGAACTGAAAGCAGGGAGGATCGGTTATAACTCTAGTTCCTGGTACGGTCAGGAGAAAATAAATGACCTGTCAAGATGTAGGAGGAGGAGAGAGGAGTCATGTGATATTTTCTTTGTTCTTCTGTAATAAAAATGGTACACCCTGGTAGAGAAGCGAGTCAGATCTTTTCTGGCTCCCATCTGCAGGTGCGTCCACTGTGAAACAGATATCTGTTTGCGTGTGTTGTTTTACTCTCTGTCTCTCAGTTCTGGGTCTTATTTTGAAACAGTTCCCGCCGGGGTTTTGGAGTTCGGCGCCCCCACCTCTCTGAGTAGAAAGCGAGTTGCAGAGCATATTATGATAAGAAGCCGACAAAATGGTGGAGGATGCGGGCACCAATTTGGTTTTGAGTTTTCTCAGGGCTGGGAGAGATTGAGTGTGAGTAATGAGTGTGGGATAACTGATTGATACATGTGTTTGTGGCAATTATAGTGATTTTGTGTTTTTTCTTTGAGTTCAACAGAGAATCGGAGAGCGACTGGATTGATCCTTGCTAATCAACACCCGGGTGGTTTTGTATCAATCTGGAAAAGCGCTAACACCAAATTAATAGGTATTGATCAATTTATACGTTCTCCATTTAATGTTGACGTGTTGTTCTTTCGGTTGAGGGCCGACCAAAGTGCGGACCAGAGTTTGAGGGTTGGCCGCCTCGCCTCCGATGGGACGCTGTCGGAATTCTCCAGGGCTGGCAAACGGAAAAGTAGACAGCAGTTAGAGTGTGTGTGCTCTCTGTGTCGAGACGGATTCCCTTGGAGAGGCCGGCGTATCTTCCAAACGCACGTTTGAGCCACGTGAATTGGATTGTGTTTAGAAGGTCCGGCTTTAGGTGGCTCCGGTAGAGGTTAGTGTTTGATGAAATTGTAAAATTGTTGTACTTTCTTTTTTTCTAGTGTGAATGTGTGTGTGATTGGAGAAGTGGAGGTTACGGAAGGGAGCTACCATGTAGCTTTTTGCACACCGGCCTCATATAAACTTCTCATTTAGGGGAACTAACCGACTGAATCTAAAACCATAGTTCCTCTGCGAATCTTAAACGCTTAGACAATGCCCGCGCTTCTTGTATAGACGATAAGCGTAGAAGCTTGACATTGTAGAGGAATAAGGGAATATCATTTTCAGTCAGCTAAAGTACCACCATAAGCTAGCTTACGGCTAACATACAGTTTGGATGAGTCTCGCCTGGAAATAAAGGCGTTCAACCTTGTGCAACTACGTAAACACGTCTAAAGCATTGTCTAACACATATATATAGGACTGTTATTATGGATAACTGGTAGTAAACTCTTTAGAATATATATAAAATAACTTTTTTATGGTAACGGAGCGGTCACGTTTGGCTTCCGGTTGAGCTAGGTTGCTCATGATGACAGCTAATCTCTGGTAGCTTAGCTTCCGAACTGTATTTATTTGGCTCGGTTAAACAGTCATTCGAGTATTGATGGCGAAGTGTGGTTTTGTTGGAGGCATTTTGTTCTTGTCTTTGGTTGGTTTACTTATGAGTACGGTTTGTTAAGTTTAGCATCGTAGTGAAGAATTAGCCATCTGTGCACCGGCGTATTCATTCCGCGGTGTGACCCGGAAGTTTTATTGGGCCGGACTTTGATCTGTCAGTCCGGCGGAGTTTTTTTTTTTTTTTTTGGAGCAAACTGTTGACGATTTTGTGTTGCAAAGCGAGTTTTAAATGTATTTCTTTCGGTATATGTTTTAATGATAAATAAAAATTGCTTTATATTGGGAGAATTCTATTTCTTCGTGTGTTTCACCGAAGTGTGCGTCCCGAGTTTTGGCGCAGGCCGGACTCTATTAGGAATTCTTTGATTTTTAGACGAAACGGCAATAATCTCCGTATATAAATAAATTAATGATAAGATAAACAGTGCGTTATAAACCTTTTTAGCTTTCCTTCGTTTCGGCTTTGCCTAAAACATTATTAAGGTTAATGTTGCATGACTAAATAATACATAAACCCCTTCACTATAAAAAGAAATAAATGAAAATTAAATAAATAAAAACTGTGCCTGCCTTTACTGTTAACTGCATTAATATTGGGATAAATTTGGGCCTACGAATTGATAGTTTATCAATTAAAATAAATAATTTATAGAGTTAATACAAATAACCTACTTTGTTAAATTTTAATCCATTTTGGATTTTTGTTACGAATATTCAATGGCAGCCGAATATAAATTACTCCCTGCTCCACAGGGACAAAACTGGCGCACTTTAGATGCCCAATTGTTAATATACATTTCTAAATTATATTCTGTTTTAGTTGATAAGCCCGGTAAAAAAGATAAAAACCAGTTCCAGGGCCTTATGATGGCCATGTGGGCTCGTCATGGTGCCCGAGGGCAGGATAAAAGGAGCCTGTCACAAATGTGTTTTGAGGAAGGAAAACGTTTTGCAGATAAAGCTAAAACAGCAAAGAGCATCACTGGTGCTAAAATGAGACACTTGAAAGCTGAGAAAATGTGGAAAACATGGGGTTTAACAGGACAGGGTATTGATCATTTGTGTGTTACTGCAGAAAATAGTTTTTCGGCAGACCATACTCCTCCCCCATATCAACCTATGTACCCCATATTGACGACCTCTGGTCAAACACATATTTCATGGGGCTTGGAGACAGACAATAGCCAGATTATACTTCAAAACACGCAGGGTGACACACAGAGTTCACCATCTCTTTGTGAGCCACCCCCGGTGGGCGTTACTCCCCCCCTTCCTTCAAGCAGTGCAGTGTTGCACTGGAGTGGCCTCCCACAGAGGTCTGTAGCCCATGAACCATTGACTAATAAACCACAGGGTGATCTAAAGGTAAAAGATGATGGACAAGATTATAAATTGCGTTTTGAAGTCACCGGTAAAGGGGTTGTAGAACACACTGGGGAGGAAAAGCGACAGCTACTAAAATTAGTTAGCAACAAAGTAGAACAGGACACCGATAAATTGTTCTTGGCGTATAATGCTAAATTGATGGATGAGATGGAGCAGCACGAACACAGGTTAACTAAAGTTCAGCGACAGATGGATGAGGTGCTGCAGGATCAGGAAAGATTAGCATCTGTGGTAAGGGGTCAAGCTGCAGACCTTTCAGGGAGTGCCAGCCCCAGTCAACGTGATGAATGTGCAGCAGTTGTACAGGTCGAAAATATGCAGACGTTGGGGGACAAGGGGAGTGAGGGACCATTTAAGAATACCAGATCTAAGTTGCCACTGGGGGCATGTAGGGGCCCTGATTTAATGCTTCCTTTAGTGGGAGCATCAGATGGTTCAGTAATTTACAAACCATGGAAGATGGCTGACATATCTGCCATCATTCAGAGAACCACAGGTTTCATCGCACCCTGACCCGGACCCTCGCAGTGATCATCAGCATCTGAAGGGCCTGGTCTCCTTCCTTCCGGCCTCCGACCCCCCTCCTGTCCCTCATGCTGCAGCAGCTCTCTGCTGACCTGGGAGAATCTCTTTGCAGCGGGTGGTGTCGGTTCTGACTAGGCGGTGTCGACTGCCGAAGCCAGGAGGCGGGGCCTGACCCACCCAGAAGATTGGTTGAAGTTGCTGTAATCATCCAGTGTAATCTATATGTGCAACAAAATTGGGCGAGATAAGCAATTTGGACTTGCTTTTCTCGAAGAGGGATTGTACCGAAGAGAAAAGATCGCAAGAAATCAAACACATTTCACAGCAGGTTTTGACCACCTCACAATCGGTGGGGGAAGCTATTGGAGGCGGGGCCTGTCTGTGCATTTGTGTTTATTGGGGGAAATGTTCAGTTAATGAAGTAACTGTCATTTCAGTGAGGGCGATCTGCATAAAAGACAGTAACATTGGGAAAAATAAAGAGTCCACTGTACTGAATCATTTCATCACTCTGGTAGCCACCTGCTTCCAGAGAAATAAACAAGAGCGAAGACTAGAGAACAAAATAATAAAGACTGAACACTTATTAATCATTTTTCTTGTATTTTACAGGTTGTTTAACCAATTTTTATTTACAGGTGCAGATTGTTAGACACTGCCTAAGAGGGTGTCAAAGAATTTTTAAGTAGTCGATTTGTAGGATTTTTTCTTAATATCCAGTTTTTACGGTTTTATAAAACTTTTTAGTAATAAGCTAAAACATTTTAAGGAGTGCTTAAAGTATAATCAGGTTGACTGACTACTAATTTTTGTTTTACTTATTCTTTTTTCATTATGATGTGGTTTTTGTAGGATGTTTTTGGGGTTGGTGACAATTGCTAGAGTTTGCTTTTACTAAAAGAATATTGAGAATTAGGTTAAAACATAAAAAACAATAATAATAAATTAGAAAAAAAAAATATTGCTTAAAGGTAAAGATTAAGAAAAAAACAGACACTCTTCTCATTTTGAATAATCATGTTAGAAAGAGGGACGATTTGTTAAATAATATGTTTGGTAAATGGAAGACTCTGGCAATGTCTATAATGGTTTCTTTAGCAGTATTTGTGTCAACTATGGTGTTATGTGGATGTTGCTGTATTCCTTGTATACGTTCATTGCTCACAAAGTGTATTGAAAAAGCTGTTGGTGATAATATGCAAGGTCAATATCTGTTACTCCCTCACATGGAGCCTGAAGGAGAAGTACAGAGGAGTGATCAATCTATTTGAAAAATAGATTGAAAGAGGGATTTGTTGTATTCTACTTTTCTGGGGCTATTTTTTATTATGCAGTATATATGTTTTAACTATATCTTAGTAAGCTTTAGAAGTAATAGGCCTGTTTATATTATTCAGGGTAGTAAAACATGACTCTTTTACCAGTATTTTATAGGGTTTAAGGTTTTAAGTAAACAAACTCTTGAGTAAAGATATGAACTGAAAGCAGGGAGGATCGGTTATAACTCTAGTTCCTGGTACGGTCAGGAGAAAATAAATGACCTGTCAAGATGTAGGAGGAGGAGAGAGGAGTCATGTGATTTTTTCTTTGTTCTTCTGTAATAAAAATGGTACACCCTGGTAGAGAAGCGAGTCAGATCTTTTCTGGCTCCCATCTGCAGGTGCGTCCACTGTGAAACAGATATCTGTTTGCGTGTTTTGTTTTACTCTCAGTCTCTCAGTTCTGGGTCTTATTTTGAAACAGTTCCCGCCGGGGTTTTGGAGTTCGGCGCCCCCACCTCTCTGAGTAGAAAGCGAGTTGCAGAGCATATTATGATAAGAAGCCGACACTAGGTACTAGATTGACTGGTGCGACTGCTGAAGGAGGAGCAGCTGCTCTCTGTCTCTCTCCAGATCCGTTCACTTTATTTTCTTTTCTGTATGCTTTTCTTTTCTTTTCTTTTCTTATTTTCTTTTCTTAACTTTTTCTTAGTTACTTTATCTACCCAGCCCCCGGAGTTTCTGCATTGGACCGGATCTCTTCTTGGATTACTTTTTTATGGACTTATCAACATGACCTTTTGCTCAGCTGAGGATTTTGAAAAATTGCTCCACAGAATTGAGGGCATTGAAACGAAGCTATGTCGTCTGGAAATTAATTTTGATCTCCATGCTGATTATGGACAAAATGACACAACTTTACCGTTGAATACAAACAGGGAACAGCCTATCAGCCTGGTGTTACATCGGTCTAACCGTGTCACAGAGACTCCCTACAGGCGTCTGAGCGGCAGAACTCCGCACTATATTGAAGACTGGCCAGCATTAAAACGCACAGAATCATCAACCCCAGCCTGTTCTCTGAGGAAGAAAAAACAAAAGAAACTCCGGCACAGAGAAACCTCTGAACCCAGAACTGCCGCTTCTGCTAAAAGTAAACAAAAGAGGTTTCAGCCAAAAACAAGAGATAATTCTCCACCTGGAATCCCACTGAAAAACAGATTCACAGCCTTGAGTTCCCTGAAAGATGACGCAGCCCCCGGGACCAGTCAAAGCCACCAGGAGAAAAGCAGCCGCATCAAATGGACACATAACAAAGTAAGAGCCCCCCCAACAAAGACTGTTATCATACAAGATGGATCAATTAATGGAATTGAGGCTTTTTGTAGCAAGAACACCAGAGTTTATAGCTGCTACAAAAATACAGTGAGAGAAATATCAGAAAAAATCCCTAAAATCCAACATCCTGCTTTGGAAAAGCTCATCATTCACGCTGGATCAGCAGATATCGCGATGAGACAATCAGAGATTCTGTAGAGAGACTTTTCTGATCTCCTGCAGAGACTTGATGGACTTAACATAAACATCCTCATCAGCGGACCAGTCCCTGAAGGAAATTATGAAAGATTTAGCAGACTCCTCATGCTCCATAAATGGTTGAAGAAACAATCAGCTGAGAAGTCGTTCACATTTATTAATAATTTCAAAGTGTTTGGAAGTGCTAATCATCTGTTCAAAGAAGGGATGCGTTATCTGAACAAGGCCGGAGTAAGGCTCTTAGCAGCAAACATTTTTTCTTATCAAAATCAGAACGCAAAACACTTGCTCCCAAAAGCTGACCTTGAGGCGCCCATGAATATCAGAGAACAAAAACAGCAAGTCATGATGACACCACAGGACCGAATAGATAAACAACCATCAGAGATTAAGTCTTCATCTTCCTGTGACTCAGCCACATCAAATTAGTCTCCATTTAGAAACTTTACAGACAGACTGAACGAGCAAATCAAATTTGGGACACAATTAACACCTAAACTTAGACTACACCAAACGCCTGGGACTAGTGTCAATAAGCCTGGGAGCTTCCCCCCACTGATTATTACAGATATTTGATATTTGAGGGAACTGGGCAATAAATCCACCCCTACCATCTCCCAGAATTCGCCCGGCACCCCTGAGGCTATATCAGTGATTATCAGCAGCAGGAAACATAATCCGTTAACCACACGCTCTCATATTAGACAAAATCTCAAATTGATAACCTGTCAGAAGGTTCAGCTGCCCATCATCACAATACTTAAGTTAGCTTTATTAAACACTAGATCTCTATCCGGGAAATCTTTTCGTATCAATGACTTCATCACTGAGCATAATTTACACGCCCTTTTTTTATCAGAAACTTGGCTAGATGAAAATAACGAAACAACTTCATTAATAGAATCTAGTCCTCCAAATTACAATTTCTTAAGCGAGAACAGAAAGCACAGACGAGGTGGAGGTGTAGCCACCATCTTTCACAACTCAATGAATTTTAAAAAGGTAACTCTGGGCACGTTTGATTCTTTTGAATACCTAGCCACCCAGATAAACGAGCCTAACAAAGCGTTATTTCTAAGTTTATATAAACCACCAAAACTTAACTCTAACTCCTTTAATGATTTCAATGACCTTCTTTCTGTAATACGTATCGACTATGACCAACTAATCATCGTGGGGGACTTTAACATCCATACCGACAACCCCCAAGATAGACAAGCAAAAACATTAGATGATACTCTCCACAACTTCAGACTGATCCAGGATGTCAAACAACCAACACACAATAAAGGACACACTCTGGACTTAATTATCAGCAAAGGTTTAAATATTTCCAACATCTCTGTAATTAATATTGCGTTATCTGACTATTTCTGTATTTTCTTTGAAAGTACCATCTCTGCTAAATTATCCAGCCACAGTAAGACCACTATAAAAAAGGGTTTTCTAGGAGACATTTCAGTAGAAACCTTTAAACGTATTTATCCTTCCACCACATCCCCCTCATCTCCCAACTCAAACTCAGTAAATAAGTTGGTAGATAATTTGCTTGCGAAAATCTCAGACATCATGGATTCCATTGCTCCAACTAAAGTGAAAGTAGTCTCGGGTAGAAAGAAGTCTCAGTGGCCACGTAATCCACTAGTACGTAGTGAAAAAAAAGAGAGTGTCAACGAGCCGAGAGAAAATGGCGGAAAACTCGACTCCAGGTTCACTGTGAGATCTACAAAGAGAGACTGAATAGATATCAGCTAACTATAAAAGATGCTAGGGAATCGTTCTTTTCTAAAATCATCAACAGAAACATTAATAATGCACGGACTCTATTTGGAACAGTGGAAAGACTAACTAATCCTTTAGTAACAGTAGCCCCTGAACTAAACTCCACCAGGGCCTGCAATGAATTTGCCAGCTTTTTCACTGAAAAGATTCTAACAATTAGACGGTCAAGCTGTATCTCAATATCGAACCCACAACCAGTGCCACCCCCGATCAACAACAATATAGAGAAAATGTCTGAATTCCACCAATTAAACCAGAACAGCCTTGAAAAAATCATTATCCAATTAAGCTCCTCCTCCTGCTATCTTGATATCCTACCCACAGCTTTTCTAAAGAAAGTTCTTCCTGTTATTGGGTCTGATCTTGTTCAAATAGTGAACTCATCACTGCTATCAGGTGTCTTCCCTCAGGCTTTAAAAACAGCAGTTATTAAACCACTGCTAAAGAAGAAAAATTTGGACAACACGTTAATGCAGAACTACAGGCCGATCTCTAATCTTCCATTCATCAATAAGATTATTGAAAAAGCTGTGTTTCAGCAGTTAAATGGCTTCATAACAATGACAAACCGTTTTTATGTTTTTCAGTCTGGTTTCCACGCTCACCACAGCACCGAGAGTGTCCTCGTCAAAGTATTCAATGACATCCGCATAAATACAGACTGTGGAAGAACCACAGTGCTGGTTCTGTTGGACCTCAGTGCAGCATTTGACACTGTTGATCATAATATTTTATTGGAACGACTGGAGAGCTGGGTCGGACTCTCTGGTACAGTACTTGACTGGTTCGAGTCTTACCTAAAGAACAGGGACTTCTATGTTTCAATAGGAAACTTTTCATCAGAACGAACAGAAATCGCATGTGGGGTGCCCCAGGGCTCCATCCTGGGGCCCCTCTTATTTAATATCTACATGCTCCCACTAGGCAAGATTATAGCAACCAATAACATTAGCTACCATAACTACGCAGATGACACTCAGCTCTACATTACAATGTCAACAGGTGACTCTGAACCCATTCAAACCCTAAATCAATGCATTGACCAAATAAATGGATGGATGTGCCATAACTTTCTCCAGCTGAATAGATACAAAACTGAAGTGATTATTTTTGGACCCAAGGAGGAATGATCAAGAGTCAGCACACAGCTTCAATTAATACAGCTAGAAACTACTGATCAGGTTCGAAACCTAGGTGTAGTAATGGACTCAGACCTGAACCTCCAGGGTCACATAAAGGCAATAACAAGGTCAGCCTTCTATCACCTGAAGAACATCTCTAGGATTAAAGGACTGATTTTGCAACACGACCTAGAAAAACTCATCCATGCGTTTATCTTTAGTCGGATTGATTACTGCAACAGCATTTTCACAGGTCTGCCTAAAAAGTCAATCAGACAGCTGCAGCTGATCCAGAACGCTGCTGCTCGTGTTCCTCACTAGAACCAGGAAAGTAGAGCACATCACCCCAGTTCTAAAGTCCTTACACTGGCTCCCTGTAGCTCAGAGAATAGACTTCAAAATACTCCTACTAGTTTATAAATCATTACATGGCTTAGCACCAAAATATGTTGAAGACCTGTTGTCACGGTACCAACCACCAAGACCACTCAGGTCCTCCAACTCTAGCCTACTAAACATCCCTAGACTCAGAACTAAACATGGAGAAGCAGCTTTCAGTTTTTATGCTCCCCTTATCTGGAACAGACTTCCTGACGAGTGTAGAGCTGCTGAAACTCTAAACTGCTTTAGATCGAGACTAAAAACCCATCTGTTTAGAATTGCCTTTGAGTAAATGCTTGATGTCATATGTATGAAATGTGTTCATGCTCTCTTGCTTTTTTTGATCTTTCTCTTGCTTTATTGTGTATCATGTGTAATGTGTGTTTCTTTTATGTGTTTTAAAAAAAATCACCAAATCATGTAAAGCACCTTGAATTACCCTGCTGTTGAAAGTGTGCTATACAAATAAAATTGCCTTGCCTTGCCTACTAACTGGTGAGCACGAGCTACTAAGTGGTGCACACTAGTTAGTAACTGGTGAGCACGAGTTACTTAGTGGTACGCACCAGTTGCTAAGTTGCGGGCACAAAATAGTAAGTGGTGTGCACCAGAAACCAACCTTTTTTATTTTTTTTGCTCATGTCCCCTTAGGGGCTCCATAATTTCTGATTAAAGACTGATGAAATAAAATAAAAATGGCTAAATTATCAGGGACAAAATACAGTAAAATGTTTATATCAATAAATGAATTTTTAGAAAATTAGAAAAAAATTAAACATTTCATATTAATTAACTAAGAATTTTATATGCATTCATTTTTTTTTCACAATTTCATTGATAGATTATATATTTGTCTATTATTTATTCAGGTAGATATTTCATAAGTTTTCATTTATTTAGTTTGGAGTATTGTGGTGTTGCATATGCATCCTCAGATAAATAAAACTTACTGTTAGGCTGCTGCACTTCAGTCTCCACAATGTGTGGAGGCTGGTCGGGAAAAGAAGCATTCCTTGGAACGAGCTGGAAGTCCTGGTCCGGGTCTGAACTAAAGGGATGATGTTGTTTTAACACAGTCATTAGTCCCGCTGTACATGTGAAGTAATTCTGATTTGAATAAGAACATGTAAAACAGACCAACTGCACCCTACAAATCTTACTTATCATTGATCAGAGGATGGAAGCAACAACCCAGATTGTAACATTTTTGCTTCTTTTGCATTTTATTTTAAAATCAAAATGTAATTTCATTGTGCTAATGTATCAAATAGACTACACTGATTTAAACTATACCTAAATGTATTTGAATCAGGATAAATGATTTAAATGGACTATTTTGAAAAGGATTGAAACTGTACTTAATTTAAGTAATAGAACTGAATTAGGTCATTTATTTGTAATGTATTTATCAAACCAATCGGGGATGTATTAGAAATTAACCTAACCTTAATTTTTATTTTGTAAAAGATATGGTTAATGCAAATCTGAGAACAGTGAAGATTTTCAAAATGAATAAAAGGGTGAGCTTGAAGTCTTCCATTACCTGAGTTTAGTGTAGTTTCTGCACAGGAAATACACTACGACAAAGATTACGGCGGTAAGCAACCCAGTGCCGAGTAAAATGACAACTATGAGCCATGTGGAAAGATGGAGAGACGACTTGTGTGCAGGAGCATGGGGGACTTCACCACCTGAGTTGTTTAAAGCAGGAATCACAGTGATCACCACAGGAGGATTTTTCCCTGAAACAGAGAAAGCAACAGTGGGTCAGCCCTTTTGTTACAAGCTACTCATTTGTATTATTTCAGTTAAAATGTGAAAGAAAATTCCTCTTCTAAGCAATATTTATTTTAACTTTTCATAAATTCTGTTTTATTTTTAATAGGAATTTCTCTTCCACAAATAAAAGAGGAAGCACAAATAAAGAGGAAGACATTGAAGAAGAAGGAAATATAAATTAAATTACACTCACGAAATGTCCTTGCAAACACTGTAGATAAATGGAGATTTATTCTGTCTTTACTCTGCACCTAAAACTCTGTTGAAATGTGGAGTTTGGTAACCCTCTGCATCTTCTCCACATTTAGTCAACACAAAGACCCACTGACCTTTAATGGCTCAACACCTCAGACAACTTGTCATTCATGATCAGATATTCATGGGTATCTTCATGTAGACATCTTTTTTCCCTTTTACTTTTCTACCACATTCGAACATTATTCAGAAAGCTAAGGGTCAAGTAAATTATGCGCCCAGAAATTTTTGAAAGTAATTTTGACAATTGAGATGGAAATTATCTGAAGGCTACTTCTCTATCTGGAATATCACCAGAAGCCTTGAGTGGTAGCATCAGACACATAGTCAGAGCGGTAAATAAACATTAATAGACAAAGATGATGCATCACATGTGCTTTAACTGGCATTACCAGCACTTAACCGTGTAACGTGGAATGGTTTTTAGCTGCTGTCTTGGCTAGCAGCCAATTGCAAAAGATAATCTCTGATTATTTTTCCTACTAAAATAAATGTAAAAAGAAATTTACACA
The DNA here is from genome assembly GCA_963556495.2 of Valencia hispanica. Classification (NCBI taxonomy): domain Eukaryota; kingdom Metazoa; phylum Chordata; class Actinopteri; order Cyprinodontiformes; family Valenciidae; genus Valencia; species Valencia hispanica. The sequence continues at coordinate 4,260,578 of OY747714.1, read as the reverse complement.
GTTTGATTGTGATTGTATTTTATACAAATCAGTTAGTAGTATCTTCTTGTTGTCAAACATGTACATAGGGATCCAGTGAAGAAACCAATCATACCAATGTTGTAAAATGTTAGTTAAGTCATACCAGCTCCTTGTAAAGGGATTTTTAAAAATACTGATTGCTACTCTGAAGATATAGCAGATCACATCCAAACTAGGCCATTCGTTCTGGGTGCTGAACTTGTGATTATGAAAATACATAGCAGCAAGTTAACAGTTTGAGGTCAATGCTAGGCAACAGAAGCAATAGATATCAAGTAATGTAAATCCTTTTTGATGTCTGGCTCCGTAAAGCCAACTCAGTTATACAGGTTGTGGTGCAGTGGTACAGGTACCTACAGGCTGCAATGATACCAGTCAGGCTGACTTACATCTGTGCATGATGATGGTAGCAGTGGATGAATGTGATGGTGCTTGCACAGTGGAGATGTCATTCCAGGCTTGCACTGACAGTCTGTAGTCCTGTTGTGGGTTCAGTCCAAGGATGATGACTGATGTATTGTTCAGGCCATTTGAGTCTGGCAGAAAAACCACGATGTTGCCACATAGCTCCCACATACTGCCCAACACTGCTTTCTTTTCACACTTTAAATGGTATTTTACATCTTTCCTGCCTCCCCAGTCATGGGGAGGGTCCCACGTTAGGACCAGCACAGAGTCATTAACAGGACTGGCTGTTAAATTTAAAGGAGCAGATGGTGGCTCTGTGAAAGAAACAAGAAACTGATTAACATCCTTCTGCCACAGCATCATACCTTTGCAGAAAACAAAAGCTGAAAAAAGAATTTTTGACTGTGGCTGTTTTTCCACTACTTTTCACTATTTACGTAATATTTACATATTGCAGAAAAATGAATTGAGTACCAATTGATTAACTGTAATTCACCGATTTGGAGAAGTGGTAGAAATATTACCAGACATCCAACTGAAATGTATTTTCTTTTCCTTTAGTTGTCCCATTACCCTCCGTTTGGTATTGTTCCTCATTCCATATTTAGCATGTGTACAGGTCATATCCAGAGTTTTATGATGAATGTAGAAACTAATCATAATCAACTGACAGCTGTTTCAGTTCTGTCCTCAGCAGCAGTCTCCCAGGATGATTTTGTAACAAACACTGGGAGCAAAAGCCACAAAACTCAGAGCAATCCAAGTCAAAAGAGTGTGATTCCTTTTTTTCTGTAATATTTGCTTATTTCATGCTTTTTTATTTAATTTCCTCTTTTTAATTTAACCCTGCATCTCTTGCTCCAGTGTATTACATGTCATTAAAAAGACAAGTGCTTAGGTTTAGTTTTTTCTAAAGTATGAGTTGATCAACAGATTTTAGTCCAATATGATTGGCTCCATTTCAATTTCATAGTTGATCTTTTTAGAATTTCTGGTTTATCTTGTAAAACTATTCATATCTCTCGTAGTTTTTCACATATTGTCATGTTACAGCCATAAACTAAAGTGTGTTCTATTTGGATGTTATGGGATATAGCAACACAAAGCAGCACATTATTGTCAAGAAGAAGCCTAATGACAAATGTCTTTCAAACTTTGAGGAATAAAAATCTGAAAAATGTGTTTGCATTTAGGTTTAGATAGTAAAACACAATCCCAAACTTTAAACATCTTACAGTGGACTGGCCAATCAATCATCCAAAAACAGAAAAAATATAGCACAACTAGGAGAATATGTTGACAGGACTACTAATGAATGTGCAGTTATGCTCTTGTGCAGTCCACAAATCTGACCTTTATGGAGAAGTGACCAGGAAACCTACAAAAAAAATCCCATTTGGAGTTTTTAGTAAAACTGTGGGTCTGTGGGTAACTCAGCAAATCTGTAACAGAAGGTGGCATGGTAAGATTGGACCAAAAGGAAACTTTCTGGCCCAAATGCAAACCTATAAATCTGTAAATCAACCTGAATACATCCTTCTCGTCTCAAGCATGGTGGTGGCAGCGTCCTGCTGTGGGATGTTTATCTTCAGTAGGGACAGAAAGCTTGTCCGGTGGGAAGATGGATGGAGTTAAATTCAAGTAAATCCTCAAAGAAACTATGTCAGAGGGTGCAGAGTACTGGGGTGGACGATGACTGTAAACAATGCAGCCAGAGTTGCAATGGAATGGTTTACATTAAACATATTGTTGTATTATAGTGGCCCAGTCAAGATTCAGACCTTAATCCATTTAAGAATCAATGGGAAGCTTGAAACATGATGTCTACCAATGCTCTCCACCCATCTGAAAGAATTTGAATATCTCTCAATCTGATCCCAGATCCCAGCTGTAAACGTAGCAAGAAAAAGAAAAAAGTGGTTATACAAACTAGGAATATAAATGCACAACCCAAGCCCCAAAAGCATGCCACATATTTCTCCCACCGTACAGTTCTACACAACTGCGTGTTTGTATATGAGACAAAATCCCCCAAAACTACTTTGAAGATTCTGATTGTAACATAATCTTCAGCATCAAAATGTATACCTATAACTAAGGGGCTATAAAACTTTAAGTGAGACCCAGAAAAAAAAATATTTTGATATTTTGGTTATTTCTGATAGTTTAAGTGATAGTTTAAAAACATATTTCAACATTTCATTACATTTTCATAAATGTAATTTATTTTTTATTTACACTTGATGAGTCTTGCTTGGTGTACAACTTTTCTTCAATTTGTCAGCATAGACAAATTGAAGATCATGCATGGTAAAACATTAAACAGTTTCTTTTGTTTTTGACACACACAAAAGTATGTTAGGTTTGATGCACTTGATAAATATTTTCTCTCTGCATCCTTGTCTTCTGCACCACGATAAATGTGCTGCCTCCACCATCTTTGGCAAATGGAGTGCCCCATATTTTTAATATCATCATTGGGCTGGGGTTTAACATCCCTTCTTTTTTTATTTAGAATGTACTCTTCATCCTCAGTGCTCTACCCATCATCATCACTGGTCATCTTGCCAACATGCTGACCAAGACCACCCTGTGTCTGGGCAACCAGTTCTTCTGCCAGAAACAACTTGAAGTCAGAATATAGGAGTCTCTCCTCTGGTGTCCCAGATATCTGGTGGTCTGATCTGTACTCAATCCAGCTGTTTGTGGCAACCAGGTCAAAAACATGCATGACAGTATGAATGGTCCATCTTTTTGTGCGGCTGGACATTGAGTAGAAGCTGATCATGCGGTTGCACAAATCAACCCCACCGATATGCTTGTTGTATTCAGCTACAACAAGAATATGGTGCCTCTTTTTGGCTGCATATGTCCTGGGGTTCTGTCCCATGGACACTGGAAGCCATTAGAGCAAACCTTATTGTCTTGCCACTGCAACCTCCAGTGGTTTTTGGACAACCATTTCAGTTTTGCCTATGTCTTGTTCTTAAACGCTATTATCATCAGACATGCTTGCCCAGTATGCGGGATTGTTGAGGGATTGCTGTTGTTGGAGTCTGCATCAACAGAGCTCAACTGCCAGTCAATGACTCGATACAATCTACTGGGATTCCTTAAATAGAAAACCAGCTAAAACTTTAAACTGATTGGAATGTTTGTATGATTCCATTGAAATGACTTTCTTGTAAAGTGCCTTGAGATGACATCTGTTGTGAATCGTTGCTATATAAATAAACTGAATTGAATTGAAGAATTATCATTATCACTTATCATAATTATGAAATTATTCCTTACTGCTGCAGCCAAGGTCCTGGGGGTCAGATGGCAGGCGGCTGAATCCCTGAAGACACTCACAGCTCTTTGATCCCTCCTTGGTGGTCCGGGTGTTTGGGGGGCATAGCTGGCATTCTCCTCTCCCATTGGTGGATTTGTAGTAACCTATCCTGCAGGCTGTGGAACAAACAAAGTCATTACCTCCTAACATTTGTTGATGACACTTATTTCATTTGTCATGTGCAATCATGATCATCTGAAATGCAAACTCCTTTTTAAAAATGCATCCTAACAAAATTAAAACAACAGTTTTTTGTTAATATATTTTGTGGCTATAATTTTAAACAAAATCTCTTTTAAAGATTGCTGTATGTAAAAATAAAACTTGAGTTTGATCTTGCCCAAGAAACACCTTTACAACAATAAAATAGACGAGAGAGTAATCTCGAATAACTAATATTAGTCTGTGATTCATACTCTTGCTATGGCTTTTATATCATTGCAATCAGTGTAACAACAACATATTCAACTGTTTGTATGTGTCATCTGTTAACATAGGCTACATTCTCCTATTCAAGCATGTAAGTCATTTTAAAATAACCTGGGCAGTATCATCATATGGGGAGAGGATCTTCAATTCGTTACCAAATGCATAAATATATTTTTCCTAAAAGATTGTTGGAGATTTGCAGAATATTAGGATCATTTTAAGATTTTGGAGGGTGTTTCAGACAGTAAATTGATCTGTTTATATGAAAAATGTGACAAAATATCATAGGAAACATTTTACTTCTTGCCTTTGTTGGAACACGTGAAATGGCCGGTTCACAAACCTTTTATATCTAAATGCTTCTAATTAGTTTCTAGCCTGAAATTTGAGTTGTCATGATTGACATGTCATGGTTTGAGTAATGGTAGGACCAAAATGCACGCAGGCAGCAGGAGGTGAAGTGAAGGTGTTTCGTAAAAATAACAAAACCTAAAATAATGTCGGGTACACGGAGAGTTGGGAAACAGAAACACAAGGAGATAAAGAACTATAGAGCTAATGATACAAACTGAAGAATCCAGCAATGTGTGAGGAAGAGAGAGGAGTTTAAGTACTGAGGGAGAAGTGGAAATGACAAAGAAACCTGAAGAGCTAATCAGAGGTGAGTGGTGGGAGATGGGAGATGGGAGATGGAGCAGGCAGAGGGAAATTAGAAGACGAGGGTCAGCTGGGAAGGGGAGGATACTGGTAGGCTGAGGGAGAGAGATAAACTGCAGAGAAGCAAAAAGACAGAAGAATAAACAAACTAACAACAAATAACTAAATCACAAGTAAATAATTTTAAAAAACACACAGAAGAAACTAGAGTCCTAACACCTATGGATCATGACAGAAGGATGTACCATGAATAAATAAAATTGACAAGATGAAACGTAACAGTTTAAAAACAACTGTAACTTTAATGAGAATCATTAAATTTGACTTCTTTGACTAAAAATGTATATTAAATTCAACCAATATAGCTCCAGAGCTGTGAGGCCAGACTCATAATAGAATAGAATAGAATAAACACCTGATAAAACATAACTAACAAATACTTTCTCAAAATTCAAATACATAAAACTATAATAATACATAATACAACAATACTTCTACATCAATCATTCTAGTTCCAAAAAAAGGTCTTATCGCCCAGTAATGTGCATAGTGGGGGTTTCATGAGCTGGGATTTTGGCTCCCACTTGTATTCATTTTTGGATTCTTTTTGGTTGTTAATTTATGTCATTAAAGGCTTTCCATATCGGTTTATTCCTTTGTGTTGAGTTACTTAGTTTTTTATTTGTGATCTGCTCTTTGTGCTTTTTGGGTTTAGGCTGTTTGTAAGATCCATTTTGCATCCTGTTTAGTTCTCTGTGTTCATGTCTATTTTACTTGACACCTTCCCTCAGTTCCCTGCTTAGATTCTCCCCCAGCTGTTCTGCATTCCTCTGATTAGTCTTACCATGTTACAATCTCTCCTCCGCAGTATTAAACTCTCATTTTTCTTTGTTTACTGCTAAGTTTCTTTTTTACTCCAGCTCTGGTTCCATGGGTTCCTCATTCCAAGTCTGTGGGTTTCTTTTATTCATTAAATTCATTAAATATTCTAATAATCTCTTATTTGTTTATTTAATTAGGGTATAATTGAAATAACAGGAAATTCCAAAAAATTGTATTGGACACCACTTAAGAAGGACAAACTTACTTGTATAAGTAATAAAGTCATCGTTTGTATTTTCATGTTTTAGGTCTCAAGATGAAATTAATCCAGACCAAATGTCAAGAATAGGAGGAAGCCAACACGTTAAAACTTATTTTAGTAAAATATTTAGCAGACTATTGGCGACCTGTTTAGGGTGTACCCCGCCTCTTGCCCCATGACTGCTAGAGATAGGCACCAGCACCCCCGCAACCCTACATTGGATGGACGGGTACAGATAATGGATGGATGGATTGAGCAGACTACAGCAAAAAGATCTTAGCTAAGGAAATGTATTCATCTTCGTTCCAAAAACAGGCTGCCACAAAGACAGGGTGGCACCACAAAAATACCAATAAATTATTTGTATTATTATTAGTATTAATTGCCTTTAAGCAGCAAAACAATTTCGATTTGACACCTTATTTTGCTATTGAAGCTAAAAGATACTAGGCTATTTTCTTACCTTACGCCTGCATTTTGTCTTAGTTTTTTTACTTTACTTTTTACTTTCTCTAACATAGAAAATACTCTTATATCAGATCTTCTGCTCCATCTTCTCAAACCCTCAGACGGTCCACTCATACTGAGCCAGGTTCTCGTTCTGGTCCTGCTGGAGGTTTCTTCCTGTTAAAGAGGAGTTTTTCCTCTCCACTGTCGCTACATGCTTGCTCAGTATGAGGGATTGCTGTGAAGTCAACAACACAACGCAGGCGACTGTCTACTGTTGCTACATATTTGTTCAAGAGGAGTGAATGCCCCAATCAGCTGGGTTTCTTTAGATAGAAAACATTTAAACTGATTGGAATAATGAACTGAACTCAATGGGGGTCAATTGGAATTATGTATCACTGAACTGAAATTTGTTTTCTTCTGAAGTGCCTTAAGAGGATGAGCATTAGTTGTGCATTAGTGCTGTATAAATAAACTGAATTGAACTGAAATGTTTCTATTAAAAATATTTCCCTGTTAAACTTCACACTGTTTATGAAAGAAAGTCTAGTTATGTTTTGCCATGGAAGGCTCTTGTGTAACAGAGGAGAACAACAAATGTAGCAACAAGCTTTTTTACAAGCTTTTTTCTTGAAATGCAAAACTGTGAGAAATGACAAAATAATCCTGCTGAGGTCAGAATGGAAAGGAAGATGAAAATGAGGATGTGAAAGTCATGAGTTGATTTTTTTCCGAAGCAGTAAACTATCTGCTGCCAAGATTGGCTTGTTCATCCATCAGAGGCTAGTCACTTGAAAATATAGCCAAAACACCAGCTGTGGGTGTTCTTTGAAAAACCAGAGTAGAACAACCTACTCTGAATGAAACATTTTCTCTTTGAATACAGCAAGTAACATACAACATAACTTTGCTGTGTTTCAGGAAACATGTATTCCTCTGGACCACAGGTAATATGATCCAAGAAATATGTCTGAGCTAAAAACATTTTTTTTGGTCAAATTGTAAAAAAAATGCTACCATTTTCAATCTCTACTTTGTGAGATCACCATCAGAAAAAGAGTTCACTTTCAAATAGTCAACAGAGTCAAGATAAAAAAAACATTAGGAAATAGGTTAAAATTAACCAAAAAACTCAACAGAATTATTTACTTAGACATGTCATTTACATATTTTGGAAGTGGAGTTCTGGGTGTTTGTGAGCAGGTACTATCTTCCTTGCAATAGAGACTGGTTTTTGGTGTATAAACATGTATCAGTTGTTCCTGGAGGCTAAAACTACAGCACTTTGACTCAAGTTAGTGTATAATACCTCTAGGTCTGTTCTAAAAAAAATGTGTGTAATTTCACCCATTTTTACTTTTACTTCATGTGGTCTGTTCTGAGATTGAATGTTGAGGGATTTGCTTGAACCTATTTTATATAAAACAAGCTGGCTGAAGGCATTCTTGCTAAGTTATGATTGTATTTTTCTCTTCATGAATGTGCGCTGGAAGTAACATGGAGGAGTGCATCAATTGCTGACCCAAGTGATCATAATGCCAAATAAAATGAAATTATTCACAAGCTTTTAAACTATTTTTCAGTATGTGGAGAAATAAAAAACTGAATCCAAAGGAACTCAGTTAATTTTTCTCACTGTTAGACTGGAAGCTCAAAGATTGGAGGATTTTATTTTTAATTGTGAAGATATAGTGGTACTACTTTCATATACAATTAAATTGAATTTGATTTTTTCTTTTTTTATACGTGTTCTGTCTGGCAGTGTGGAGCTCAGAATTGGTGTCTGAGTACCAAGTAGAAGCCCAACAGATTTACTATCACAATTGGAGGATTACGGCTTTTGCTGTAGTACTCCACTTGATATATACAGCGGGTAAGGAAAGTATTCAGACCCCTTTCAATTTGTCACTCTTTGTTTCATTGCAGCCATTTGCTAAAATCAAAAAAGTTCCTTTTATTTCTCATTAATGTACACCCAGCACCCCATCTTGACAGTAAAAAACAGAAATGTAGACATTTTTGCAAATTTATTAAAAAAGAAAAACTGAAATATCAAAGGTCATAAGTATTCAGACCCTTTGCAGTGACACTCATATTTAACTCACATGCTGTCCATTTCTTCTGATCCTCCTTGAGATGGTTCTGCTCCTTCATTCGAGTCCAGCTGTGTTTACTTAAACTGATTGGACTTGATAGTTAGGAAAGACATACATCTGTCTTCATAAGACCTTACAGCTCACAGTGCATGTCAGAGCAATTAAGAATCATGAGGTTGAAGGAACTGCCCAAGGAGCTCAGACACAGAATTGTGGCATGGCACAGATCTGGGTAAGGTTACAAAAGAATCTCTGCAGCACTCAAGGTTCCTAAGAGGACAGTGGCCTCCATAATCCTCAAATGGAAGAAGTTTGGGATGACCAGAACTCTTCCTGCCGTCCAGCCAGACTCCGAAATCGTGGGAGAAAAGCCTTGGTGAGAGAGATAAAGAAGAACCCAAAGATCACTGTGGCTGAGCTCCAGAGATGCAGTAGGGAGACAGGAGAAAGTTCCAGAAAGTCAACTATCACTGCAGCCCTCCACCAGTCGGGGCTTTATGACAGAGTGGCCCAACAGAAGTTTTTCCTCATTGCAAGACATATGAAAGCCCTCATAGAGTTGACCAAAAACACATGGACTCCCAGACTATGAGAAATAAGATTCTCTGGTCTGATGAGACCAAGATTGAACTTTTTGGCGTTAATTCTAAGCGGTATGTGTAGAGAAAACCAGGCACTGCTCATCACCTGCCCAATACAATCCCTACAGTGAAACATGTTGATAGGAGCATCATGTTGAGGGGGTGTTTATCAGCTGCAGGGACAAGACGACTGGTTGCAATTGAAGGAAAGATGAATTCGGCCAAGTACAGATATATCCTGGAAGAAAACCTCTTCCAGAGTGCTCAGGACCCCAGAATGGGCCGAAGGTTCACCTTTCAACAGGACAACGACCCTAAGCACACAGCTAAAATAACAAAGGAGTGGCTTTGGAACAACTCTGTGACCGTTCCTGACTGGCCCAGCCAGAGCCCTGACCAAAGCCCAATTGAGCATCTCTGAAGAGACCTGAAAATGTCCACCAACGTTCACCATCCAACCTGACAGAACTGGAGAGGATCTGCAAAGAAGAATGGCAGAGGATCCCCAAGTCCAAGTGTGAAAAACTTGTTGCATCATTCCCAAGAAGACTCATGGCTGTACTAGCTCAAAAGGGTGCTTCTACTCAATACTGAGCAAAGGGTCTGAATACTTAGGACCATGTGATATTTCAGTTTTTGTTTTTTAATAAATTTGCCAAAAAAATCTAGTTTCTCAGCATAAATCCTGGACAGGATGTTTCTAATTTTAGCAATATTCCAGAGGTGAAAGAAGGAAATCCTTGAAACCTGTTTAATATGGGATTTGAATGTCATGTCTTGGTAAAAAATAACGTAGACGAAGTGATCGATTCTTTTTTAGAGCTTCTGGTCCAAAGACGCCAACTTCTGTCTTGTAAGAATATTTCAGATGGATATACGTCTGCATGGGATTAGTGTAGACTTTGTCATTTTTAGAAACTCCCACCATGCTGTCAGAGAGGAGCTGACATTTATGCTTTTAAACCATTCATGTTGTTTTATATTTGAGCTAATAAATTGGAGGTCTGAAATGTTTATCTTATTGCGTAATGTCTGTTCTATGTCTATCCAGGACTCATCTAGGTACTGTAGCTATATTTTAACCATATTGAGATGTATTGGAGCCTATTGGCTAAGAAATAATGATGAAAGTTCAGTAGATCTAGACCTCCTTTATCTTTGGTCTTCTGCAGTGTTTTTATGCCAGTACATCGGGGTTAATCTTTCCAAAGAACTGTAGAGACGGAAGAGTCCAGAGATCTAAACCAATCTGGTGATGGTTTGCTTGGGATCATTGAGAATAAGTAATTGATTCTGGGAAAAATCATAATTTTCATTGATGCAAGTCTTCCCATAAGTGAAATGGGAATTTAAAAGTGAGATGTTGTTTAGCTTTGTTAAATCTGCCAGTCTTGGTGAGACATTGATATCTAAATAAGTAATATTCCCTGACTGCAGTTGTGTATTAATTGGATTTGGCAAAGAACAATTGATTGGAAGAGCCGTAGATTTTAACCAATTTTAAGAATAATCTGAAACTTTTGAGTAAGAATTTATCAACCCGATTACCTGAAAGAGAGAGGTTTGTAAATGCTGGAGAAAAAGTAATACATAATCTGCATAAAGACTGATTTTATGATCTATGTTATTGCATTTTATGCCTTTAATATTGTTAGTTTGCCTGATTGCTGCTGCTAGTGGTTCAATAAAGATACATATACTATAAAATTCTATAAAAATTCCATTTACTATGGAATTCCCAGTCTGATCCCTAACAGCAGATATTGTCAAAAAGGTACCAGTCAAAAAGTTTTCAATCCGAAGACTTTGAATTAAGACCTGGGTCTGTTTATTAATAATTTCATTTAATTCTAACTTTGCTTTACAGATTTTACCCAGTATCTCCTCATCCAGGGAGGCATCTAATTATTTAGTAGTTTCTTCCAATTCCTGAATATGTTTGTTTTCTATTTTCTTTTTATTTGATGAGAATGATATTATTTTACCTTTTTAGCACAGCTTTTCCTGCCTCCCAAAGAATGGATGGCGACGTACCAGGGAGGTAATTAAACTCCAAATATGAAGCCCACTCTTTTTTTTATTTATTTAATAAAATCTTTATCCTTAAGCAATGATGTATTGAATCTCCAATTTTTGCTTTGTGGAATTTCTTTCCTATTTACCAGAGTTAAAGAAACAGGAGCACGATCCCTAACAGCTATAGGGTGTATCTTAGTGTCTGAAATGTCAGTCAACAGTGAGCTGCTGACTAACAAATAATCCAGTCGAGAATAAGAATGGTGGACATTTGAGAAAAACTTATATTTCCTATCATTGGGGTGAAGAGATTACCAAGCATCACAAAGTCCATAATTACTCATGTAGCCTACTGCTTAACCATATCTATGGATTGCCAGCTGCGCTGAGTCCCTGCTGTGCTGAGCCTGTCTATTTCTTCATTCAAACCAAAGTTGAGGTCGCCCCCAAAGTCCGGAAGACGAGATATAAGAAATAATAATTAATAATAATGATAATTAATAGTATAAATGGAAACATTTTGTCGAATGAAAGTGGTGTTTGTGTTTTATTTGTTATCTCTTACATCATTTGTCATCTGAGTTTCCTACCTTTACATGAGTGATCTATCTCTTCATGCCCAAGCTCACAGAAACAGGCTCCCTCCTGTGAACTCCACGCTCCGTCCATGCCACATTCTCTTACAGGAGTGGATAACTCAACAGCCCCCGCCACACACTGGCCCAACACCGGTCCTGAGTCTGCCGCCGTTTTCATAAAAGACGTCAGGTTGGAAACAATGTCAGGGCACGCTTTATAATACACTCTGATGGATGCTATTAACACACATTCTCCTGTGTAGGTAAAGGCAAGCTGGAACCCTCTCCGTGTGACTGGACCCAGGCTCAGGGACAGGCTGCGGTTAAGATATTTGGATAATGAGCTCAGATCTGAACTAGAGAACAGTTTGGAATTCTGAAGGTCCAGGACAGTTGGACTATTCTGAAATTGTGTGATGGGATTGTCTCTGTCAAAAAGATGAACTTTCAGTGGGCTGAGCTCACCGGAAGACTCTTCTTCTTGGGCAATTGAAATATCCATCAATAAATGGTGGGCATCTCCACGCTCCATCCACTTGCTTAAGATTGATCTCGGTCCAGTGTTTGCACAACCTTGGAGCACTGGGACTAAACCTCCTGGACCAAACGGTAGTAGGATTTCATTCCACTGTAATTTAAAGAAAGAACAGTTTAGAAAAAAAGCTGCGTAGACATGAAAAAGGCAGCCATGGCACTGTTGGGGAATGATCATCTGTCAGTTACTGATATTAATGCAAACAGAAACAAGTAACATGTAACATAAGTATTCATACCCAAGTATGTCCCATTTTGTGACATTTCAACCCAAAACTATAAAGTGTTGTATTGTGATGTTTTAATAAATTAAAACATAGGTTTTTGCATAGCTAGGAAATGGACTCCCAATTCTAAACCATGATGCTAAAAAAACTAGTCAGTGCATTTGTTACTTCAAGGCTGGACTACTGTAATTCTTTACTGTCACTAAATCCACAAAATGAAATTAAATCCTTCAGTTGATCCAAAATGCGGCAGCAAGAGTTCTGATGAATATTAAAAAGAGAGATCACATTTCTCCTGTTTTAGCCTTCCTTTATTGGCTCCTGTTAAATCCAGAATAGAATTAAAGATCCTCCACCTACTTACATATAAAGCACTTAATAATCAGCTCCATCGTACATCAGATATCTGATTGTTCCTTATGTTCCTGACAGAGCACTTCGCTCTCAGACTCCAGGTTTCCTGCTGGTTCCTAGGATTTCTAAAAGTAGAATGGGAGGCAGATCTTTTAGTTATCAGGCTCCTCTCCTGTGGAACCAGCTCCCAGTTTTAGTCCGTGAGGCAGTAAGGCCAGGCTTAAAACTTTTCTTTTTGATAAATCTTATAGTTAAAACTAGATTTTAGCAATTCGCTGGATGAGTGGTGGAGTGGGTGAGCCTAAGGGGCTGTTTACACGACAACGTTGCCGTTTTTCTTTGAATACTTGGGTGAAAACGAGCTGCGTTTACATGCGATGGAAAACGATGTAGTACATATGCTCGGCCATTAGATGGCAGTGTGCCCCGTGTATGCAGTGTTCCAAGGTTTCCCCCTCACAACCCGGAAAAGAAACATTTCATGATACCTAACAATGGCGGTCTTTTTGTATGGAGGACTACAGGGGTCATTGGAAAAGCAATACAGCATTTTGACGATGAGTGCTTAATTGTGAATTAAAAATATAGTTTGCTAAATATAATTTCAAATTCAACAATTAATCCATACAAAAAAAAGTCACATTTGAAAAGCATTTTGTAATTACAAATTTTAAAATGAAATACTAAAGAGGAATTGCAAATTGTATTTATTATTTGATTATTTAATACTGTGATTTGAAAATGTTTTTCAAATCCTATTTCAAAATGGAGAATTCAATAACACCATTAATAAATGAGATTATAAATATCTTTCCTTTTCATACATTTAAAAAAGTTATTCCCTTTTCTACATCTGTTTTCTCTTTCCAGCTCTCATTTTCAAATCCTTTTTGCAATTGCATTTCCTAAATGGTTTCCCCTCTCCTTTTAGCATTTGAGTGACCCTCCTGGTCCCTGAGCACAATGAATACTAAGTTCAACCAATCACAGCTGCTTCTCGAGTGTAACCAGCTCTCTCATTGGTTAGACACGAGCTGTGCAGCTCAGCAAGGTCCACCCAAATATGGCTGTCTAACCAATGAGAGAGCTGGTTACTTTGAGGAGCAGCTGTGATTGGTTGAACTTAGTATTCATTGTGCTCAGGGACCAGGAGGGTCACTCGAATGCTAAAAGGAGAGGGTAAACCATTTAGGAAATGCAATTGCAAAAAGGATTTGAAAATGAGAGCTGGAAAGAGAAAACAGATGTAGAAAAGGGAATAACTTTTTTAAATGTATGAAAAGGAAAGATATTTATAATCTCATTTATTAATGGTGTTATTTAATTCTCCATTTTGAAATAGGATTTGAAAAACATTTTCAAATCACAGTATTTAATAATCAAACAATAAATACAATTTGCAATTCCTCTTTAGTATTTCAATTTAAAATGTGTAATTACAAAATCCTTTTCAAATTTGTCTTTTTTTGTATGGATTAATTGTTGAATTTGAAATTATATTTAGCAATCTATATTTTTAATTCACAATTAAGCACTCATCGTCGAAATCCTGTATTGTTTTTCCAATGACCCCCGTAGTCCTCCATATTTTTGTAGTTCTCCGCTCAAATAAAGACATATTGATTATCCACGTACTGTATGCAACCAAATAACTTCAGAAGCTGCATCAGCAGTAACCGCATACCTGGATCCGCCATTGTTGTTGTTTTTCTGTAGAAAGGCGAAGTGCGCAAGTGCAACATGTCCGTAGGTGGCTGTCAGTGACGTCATCGTTTTCAAAAGTCTCCGGCTTGTGTTTACACGACAACGAATCCCTCAGCGTTTTCAAAACTCTCCACTCTGGAAGCCGTTTCCCAAAAGCTGCGTTTTCGCCCCCCCGTTTTCCCATTGTCGTGTAAACGAGAGGCCGAATTGAAGAGAAAAACCTCAGTTTTGCTGAAAAACGTTGTCGTGTAAACAGCCCCTAAGCCATTTAGGGGGGGAATGCAGTCCAGACTCCCTGGCTCTGCCTCTCTCATGTCTCATTCTAATGGGCTAGGTCATCCTGATATATCTCTGTAGTTATGCTGCCATAGGCTTAGACTGTTGGAGGACAGACTGACAATGTTTCTTCACTCTGCTACCAATTTCTTCTACTACTCTCCAGTTGAATTATTTGCTGTTGTTTCGACTGTTAACTTTGTTTTCTCTCAATGTTTTTCTCTCCATAGAAGCTACATCTGGTCTGGCATCCTGCTCAGCTGTGATGCCTTGTTGGCCGGGGGGGCATCGACTGGGATGAAGCTCCCAGTAACTGATCCTCCTGCGTGTCATGTTATCAACTTTATACTTTCTTTAATATTGAAAGTACTCATCAGTTCTTCAGTTCTTTCTGTGTCTCTGCTCTGTCTTCTCAAACCCCCAGACAGTCGTGGCAGATGGCCACTCGTACTGAGCCACATTCTGGTTCTGGTTCTTCTGGAGGTTTCTTCCAGTTAAATGAGAGTTTTTCCTCTCTACTGTTGCTACATGCTTGCTCGGTAGGAGGAATTGCTGTGGTTGCAGTTTGCATCAAAGGGGCACAACCTCAACTCAATGACTTGGTTAAATCTGCTGGGATCCGTTAAATATAAAACTTTTCAACTGATTGGAATGTTTGTATGATTGAATTGAAATGACTTTTCTTGTAAAGTGCCTTGAGATGACATCTGTTGTGAATCGGCGTTATGTAAATAAACTGAATTGAATTGAGTTATAATTTAAACCAAAAATGCCTGTTTAAGAAACACTTACCAATTTCGACTTCCATCCCAGACTGGCCTGTTTGTCAGAGCTGAAAAGTTCCACTAAATATAGAGGAGAACAACACAATATTACCTGGTTTAATAACACGGATGTCTCATTTGAACTAAGAAAACAATAATAGAGTAAGAACAGTTCCCCTCTTTGTGTGTTTCTAGATGTTGACAAGCATTAAGTCAATTGACTAATTTCCCCATGTTTCATTCAAGGATGGGCAGGAAATGAATCTGTCTGAATTTCCAACAACAATTGAAAAAAAATGAAAAAAGGCAGAAAGTACGGAATTTGATTGATTGATTTATTGATTAAGTATTTGCTGCTGTTTGCAAAAAGCAAGAGTTTGAAGTAATTACAGTTGGTTTAGCTGGTTTGGTAGATGAGTCTCTCAAGGTCTCATTGATATGATTTTTTTCAAACGCAAACTCTTTCAAAGCTAAGAGACCGAGCTTTAGAATCCCAAAAAAAGAAGTAAGCCCAGTACTCAGCCAACTTAAACCAACACACATCTGTTAGTAAAAATACTTGCCTGGACGTTTCATTCTCAATAACCTTCTTTACTAGTTACTGTCCAGCCCAGTGGTCATCAACCATTATAACCATAAGATCTATTTTTGCCCTCTGTCCAGATAAACAGAATTTACTTAGAGCCACAAAAGCTAAATGACCCTTCAGACACAATAGTTAGATTTTACCACATCTACTATAGAAAGTTTGATTTTTTTTAATAAATATTTTTCTTTTTAGCAAAAATAAAGTTCATAAATTTTCTTTAAGAGAACATTCAATTTTTTATCCAAAATGACATAAAAAGCACATCATTTTGAACATATGGATATTTAAAAATTACTTCATATAAAATAATATTTCTGTATGTGTCATTCTTTGTGAAAATGTTACACATATATTACACATAAACTCAGCAAAAAAAGAAACGTCCTCTGACTTTCAACTGTTTTTACTTTCAGTAAACTTAATGTGTGTAAATATTTGTATGAACACTAAAAGAGTCAACACCATAAGGCATAAACTAAAAATGTTTCACAGACATGTGACTAACAGAAATATAATAATGTGTCCTGGAATGAAGGGAGGCTCAAAATCAAAAGTACCAGTCAGTATCTGGTGTGGCCACCAGCTGCTTGAAGTACTGCAGTGCATCTCCTCCTTATGGACTGGAGATATTTGTCAGTTCTTGCTGTGAGATGTTACCCCACTCTTCCACCAAGGCACTTGCAAGTTCCAGGACATTTCTGGGGGGAATGGCCCTAGCCCTCACCCTGCAATCCAACAGGTCCCAGACGTGCTCAATGGGATTGAGATCTGGGCTCTTCGCTGGCCATGGCAGAACACTGACATTGCTGTCATGCAGAAACTCACGCACAGAACAAGCAGTATGGCTGGTGGCATTGTCCTGCTGGAGGATCATGTCCGGATGAGCATGCATAAAGGGTATCACATGAGGGAGGAGGATGTCTTTCATGTACCGCAAGGCATTGAGATTGCCTGCAATGACAACAAGCTCAGTCCGATGGTGATGTGATATACCGCCCCAGACCATGACGGACCCCCCACCTCCAAATCGATCCCGCTCCAGGGTACAGGCCTCGGTGTTACGCTCATTTCTTCGACGATAAACACGAATCCGTCCATCACCCCTGGTGAGACAAAACCATGACTCATCAGTGAAGAGCACTTTTTGCCACTCCTGTCTGGTCCAGCGTAGGTGGGTTTGTGCCCATAGGCGGGGTTGTTGCTGGTGATGTCTGGTAAGGACCTGCCTTACAACAGCCCTACAAGCCCTCAGTCCAGCCTCTCTCAGCCTATTGCGGACAGTCTGAGCACTGATGGAGGGATTGTGTGTTCCTGGTGTGACTCGAGCAGTTGTTGTGGCCATCCTGTACCTGTCACGCAGGTGTGATATTTGGATGTACTGATCCTGTGCAGGTGTTGTTACACGTGGTCTTCCACTGCGAGGATGATCAGCTGTCCTTCCTGTCTTCCTGTAGCGCTGTCTTAGGCGTCTCACAGTGCGGACATGGCCATTTATTGCCCTAGCCACATCAGCAGTACTCATGCCTCCCTGCAGCATGCCTAATGCACGTTCACGCAGATGAGCAGGGACCCTGGGCATCTTTCTTTGGGTGTTTTTCACAGTCGGTAGACAAGTCTCTTTAGTGTCCTGCGTTTTTAGAACTGTGACCTTAAATGCCTACTTTCTGTAAGCTGTTATGGTCTTAACGACCATTCCACAGGTGCATGTTAATTAATTGATTGTGGTTAATTGAACATGCATGGAAAACATTGTTTAAACCCTTTACAATGAAGATCTGTAAAGTTATTTGGATTTTTACAACATTATTGTTGAAATACACAGTCCTGAAAAAGGGACGTTTCTTATTTTGCTGAGTTTATATTGCATGAAAACATAAAGAAAAAACATACTTCTCTGCTGTTTATCACCCCCTCCTGGCCATACGGGCCCTAAGAGAAATTAACCCAGGGACGCTATATAAAGCTATTGAAGGACTGATTACTTCCTATTGTCTTTCTTCCACTCGCCTAAAGAAACCACTTACCCGTACCCATTCTAGATATCACATAACTTCTGTCCTACAAAAGATAAACTGGCTCCCTATTCAGCAGCGCATCCAATTCAAGATCCTACTCATAATCTACAAAGCTCTCAATTACCTCGTCCCTCCATACCTCTCTGATCTTCTGCAATACCAAAGTCCCTGCTTACCTGTCCGATCCTCTGTTTCAAACTTCCTTTCTCAGACCACCAATTCAAAACATCGCACCAGAGAGTGGAGTAATTGTCAGGAAGCTCATCAGACACGGCTGGTCTGAGTTGGAGCTGATGACTTCCTGAAAGAGCTTCCCCCCCCAGGCCCGGCTCCTGAAGGGCCTGGACAATCCGGATGGCGGCGGTGAAAGTCAAAGATGAGGGAGGGGTCCAGGACGTGCCGGGACGGCGCCCAGGAGCGTTCCTCTGGGCCATAGCCCCGCCAATCCACCAGATACTGGTACCCCCTGCTGCGGGGTCGAGAATCCAGAATCCGCATCACTGTGTAGGCCAGGCCGCAGTCGATGAAGCAAGGGGGGGGGGGTGGGGGGATTGCAGGCGGAGACAGAGGCGAGGTGATGTAGCTTTTGAGGAGGGAGCAATGGAACACCGGGTGGACCTTGAGGGAGGCTGGAAGGCGGAGACGGTATGTGACCGGGTCGATGCTTCGAAGTACTGGATACGGGCCGATGAAGCGGGGGGTCAGCTTCCGGCAGTCGGTCGGCAGCTTAAGATGCTGCGTAGAGAGCCAGACTAGGTCCCCTGGCTGAAGGGTGGGACCGGACCGGTGGCGACGGCGGTGCTGTTCCACATAACTGGAGGTTGCCCGTCTGATGGCGGCCCAAGCCCGGATCCACGCGGGCTTGGCACGGCGTATTAGCTGTTGGGCTGCTGACACCTCTACCTCTGGTTCCTGGTGAGAGAAGATGGATGGTTGGTAGCCGTTGCAGACCTCGAAGGGCGACATGCCTGTGGTGGAGGAGACCTGGAGGTTGAAGGATACCTCAGCCCACAGCAACGCACACGGCCAGGTGGAGGGCTGTGTCGAGGCGAAGAATCTGAGGTATTTCCCCACCTGCTGGTTGGCCCTCTCTGTTTGGCCGTTGGTCTCAGGATGGAAGCCAGACGAGAGGCTGGCAGTTGCTCCGATAAGATGGCAGAAGGCTTTCAAGAACTTAGCGGAGAACTGGGGCCCGCGGTCGGAGACAATGTCCTGGGGGAATCCATGTAACCGCGCCATGTGCTCCAGGACCAGCTCGGCTGTTCTTTTGGCCGTGGGCAGGCCAGTCAGTGCAACGAGGTGGACCGCTTTGGAAAAACGGTCTACGAAGGTGGGGATGGTGTTCAGGCCATCTGCGGTGGGGAGTCAAGTCACAAACTCCACCCCGATATGGGACCATGGGTGAGCTGGAACTGGTAGAGGTCGAAGGGGTCCCAATCGTGGTTGTGTGGTGGACTTGGCTCTTGCACAGGTGGTGCAAGCCCCGACGAAGCTGCTGACATCCTGTGCCATAGTGGGCCACCATTGGGTGCGGCGGATGAACTTGAGGGTCATAGCAGTGCCTGGATGACCGGCTATGGCTGATGAATGACCCCAGAGCAGAGCCTCCTGGCTGCAACTGGTTGGGACGTAGAGACGGTTTGGTGGTGTCTCAGGCGGCGCCGGCTCCTGAACCAGTGCTGATCAGATAGAGTCCTCCAGCGGCCACTGGAGAGATGCCAAGATGCGGTGGGGGGGGGGGTATGATGGCATCTGTCTGAATTGGGACAGTGGCTTGGGAGTGCTGATGGGAGAGGGCGTCAGCCTTATCATTTTTGGAACGGGGCCGGTAGGAGAGGGGAAAATAGTAATGTTCAAAGAGAAGCGCCCAGCGAGCCTGGCGAGGGTTTAGCTGCTTGGTGTCACAAATGTGGAGGAGGTTCTGGTGGTCTGTCCAGATTAGGAATGGCTTGGACGTCCCCACGAGCAGATGGCGCCACTCCTCCAGAGCCCACTTCACCGCCAGAAGCTCATGGTCCCCGACCCCATAGCGCTGCTGTGTAGAAGTGAACTTCCGAGAAAAGAAGCAGCAGGGGTGTAGCTTCTGGTCCGGGCCGCGTTGGGACAAGATTGCCCCGACGCCATCCTCTGAGGCATCCACTTTGACGGTGAAGGTCTTGGCTGGGTCTGGGTGGATGAGGATGGGAGCTGAGGTGAATAGTGTGATGACTTGGTTGAACCCTTGTTGGGCCTCGGGGGGTAGGCTCAACAAGCGTGGCCGGTCGGTCGACTTTGTAAGGTTGGTGAGGGGGGCCACACTGGTGCTGTAGTTCCGGATGAACCGTCTGTAGAAATTTGCAAAGCCAAGGAAGGACTGGAGCTGTTTGAGGGTCCGGGGCAGTAGCCATTCCTTACACTGCTGCCACCTTCTGGGGATCCATGGCTACCCCTTCAGCCGAGATGACGTAGCCTAGGAAGGTGGTGGAGGGCTGGTGGAATGCGCACTCCTCCAATTTGCCGAATAGATTATTCTGGAGGAGGCTCTCAAGGACGGCTCGGACATGTCGGACGTGATCCACCTCAGAGGTGGAATAGACGCAGCATCCCCTCTTTCTTTTTAACAAAGAAGAAGCCGGCTGACGCTGGAGAAGTGGATGGGTGGATGAATCCTTGGTCCAGAGTTTTGGCGATGCAGGTCTCCATCTGGGCTGATTCGGCTTGTGAGAGAGGAAACTGATGGGCGCGTGGAGGCTCCACCCCTGACATCATGTTGATAGCCATATCATATGGATCTATGCGGTGGAAACTTGGCGGCTCTGCTTTTGCTGAAGACCTCCGCCAGGTCCTTGTAGGGCGGAGGGATAATTCCAGGGCGGGCGCCAAAATGGTCTCGGGCGGAGCTGACGATGGGGGACGGAGACACCTATTTGAGCAGTCGGGACCCCAGCAGAGTATCCGCTGCGTGGACCAGGAGATGTGCGGATCATGTGTGTACAACCAAGGATAGCCCAGGATGAGTGGCACGGAGCAGGAAACGATGACGAGGAACTGGATGAGTTCTGTGTGATCCCCCACCTACAGGCTGATCTTGATGGTGCGATGTCGGACAGGGTAGGGCTGCAGGGGGTGTCCGTCGACGGAAGTCACCGGGACTGGACTGCAAAGGGTCTCCAGCGGTATCTGGAGCGGCAGCGCTAGTTGGGTGATGATGAAGTTGTCTTCCGCTCCAGTGTCGAGCAGAGCGCCAAATGTATGCTGTGGATTGCGATGAAGGAGCTCGAGAGGAAGAAGGAAGCGAGCTGGTCCTGTCAGGCCAGGTGAGAACCCCCCCCCCCCCCCCCCCCCACGAGTCTCACCTGGCCTGGTCGTTTCCTGGTCGGAGCGGGCACTGCAGACGGCGATGTTTGGGCGACCCACAGTAGGCGCAGAGCCCTACCCGGAAACGTCAGTCCCTCTCCTTTGGTGACAGATGCCCTAGCTGCATCAGCGCCTCTCTGTCGCCAGAGTGGGAGCGGCCGGGAACACCGCTGGGCTCAGCTGAGCGGAGTGAAGCAGGACGCAGCGGTGGAAGACGGGATGGTGTTCTAGGACGACTCATTACTCGACGGTCGATCTCGAGAGCCAGATTGACGGCCTCATCGAGGGATTAGGGAGCTTCTCTGCCGACCATCTCGTCCCGGATATCGGTGGCAAGAGCCTCCAAGAAGAGCGATCGCAGGACCGCATCTCCCCAGGCTAGCTTAGCGTCCGGAACTCTGCAGCGAAGAGGTGAACAAGTTGGTCTTGTTGATGGAAATGAAGGAGTTGCGTCTCCACGTCCACTTCACTGCAGGGCGGCACAAAACTTTTCAACGAACTGGACATAATCGTTGCAGAGCACAGACCTCC
The DNA here is from genome assembly GCA_963556495.2 of Valencia hispanica. Lineage (NCBI taxonomy): Eukaryota > Metazoa > Chordata > Actinopteri > Cyprinodontiformes > Valenciidae > Valencia > Valencia hispanica. The sequence goes on along the minus strand of OY747714.1, from coordinate 4,238,594 downwards.
GATTGTAGATGGCAGCCGCCCATTCTTGTGGCTGCCCGGAAAGGAGGGAGGTGAGCAGAGCTACCCTGGGAGCGGAGGAGGCGTAGATTGAGGGCTGACATTCAAAGATCATGTCCAGGGTGGCTAGCAAACCGTCTGGCTTGCCGTCAGACCCATTCCATTTATCTGGGAGGCAGATCCTGGGTTCGGTGGTGGAAGACGGTCGTTGCTGGAGGGTGTTGACGAGCCCGGCTAAGGTATGGGTATATATATATATATATATATATAGTACATATGAACTTAGAAGTGAAACAATTGACACAGCATTCTAAACCCTCCAACTGTCAGGTTACGCTTTCAAGGAGGACCCAAATGCAGAACGTTTAAGAACTCAGATTTAATTAAATAATAAATTGCAAACCTACAGATAATAATGAGGAAACTAGATAACACGGAGACCAGGGAACGCGGGAAGACAGACCAGGGATGAACAGGGAAGGCAGGAATGACAACGAACCAGCGAGTTGTGACTGAGAGTGGACTGTATTTATACTGAGGGGAGTGTGAGGATGTGAGCAGAAAGAGCTGAGGACTAATTAAAGGAAGCGGTTGCAGCTGAGAGGGAGTGAGCAGGTGAAACTAATTAGCAGCTGGGATGGAAGGCAGAATGGCTAGGAAAACTCGGAGGAAGACCAGGAGCAAAACATAAGGACTAGACGGGGGATAATACTAAAGAGGAATACAAAATAGAAAGGAGCAAAGGGTGAAAAACATCTAAGAACAAGGAGAAATATGGAAACAAGAAAGTGCAGAAATAACTAGTAGAAACAAAGAATAACTGAACATGATAATAGAACTAAATAAGGAAAATAACTAACAAAAACACAAACACCTAGGAACCATGACACCAACCTGTTTCATATTTAACACATCCAGTTTTATTACTATATCCAGTTGATCCACTGGAATGAAGAAGGCGAAAACAGCCACCAACTAGCACCAAATTACTGTCATCATGAATGATTCCATTCAAATTTAAGGAAAAAAAACTAATAAAGAATCGATACATTGCTTGTGAATATCAATACAATATTGTGACATAAAACATCGCGATATAACGGTGTATCAATATTTTCTTACATCCCTTATATATGTATTGGAGATGTTAGAACACTTTTTTTTCATTTTTTTATTTATGTCACAATGTTGCATTGATATTGTTTTGATATTCAAAAGCAATGTATAGATTTTTTTGTACTTATATATATATATATCCATCCATCCATCCATCTATAATTTTCTGTACCTGACACATTTGTTCAAGCCCAGGAGCCCACATCATTCTAAATCCGGCCCTGCTGTTGTGGGATTATTTCACTGTAAAATTTGTACATATTGTCCAGTGATGATCTTGGGGTGTCATGCCGAAATAAAAGCAGGGCTGTAATACAAAGGGGGTGGGGCCTACACTGAGTGACAGACATCAGACACGCAACATAAAGGTCAGAGATTGAGTTAAACATAATTTCATAAAACACATAGATAAGTATTACTAATTAAAGCTGTTTATCTTTCTTAATTTATCAATCATTAAAAACATTATCTACATAAGAAGTGATAATGTAGGCATCTTCAAAAATTCAGAACAGAAGGAACTGCTGCAGAAAGCAGGGTTGGATTAAAATCACTGACTAATCATCCACTAATTTAACATTTTGACTGATTATTGACCAAATAATTATTCACTGCAGCTTTAGAATGTAATAAATAGTGTACATCTGCTTTTACAGTTAATTATTTGGACTAAATTTAAGGAGCAAAAATCTGAAGACTTAGATGTTTAGTAAGAAACACATACTTGTCTACAGCCACTATTAAATAGATTCAGATCAGCAACACACAAGTACCTTATCCTACATGTAAAAAAAAAAGTCCTGTCTGTACCAGTCCAATATCCGCCAGTTTGTTGGGTGTGGCAAAACGTTTACCCAAACATTACAGTGTCAAATCTGCAAATTTCAGATGTCATTACAATACTCACTATTAAATAGTAAATTTGAAGCATGTGATTACATTGACTTATGTGTTTAAAAAATGTCAGATGTCAGGGTGGGAGTTTTTGTGAACACTGATCTTTGTCTTATATTTGTTGAGTGGGGATCTGGTCACCATGAGTACAAAGTGCAAAAATATATTGACCCATATACAAAAGAAAAAGATTTTATTTATTTATTTTGGTTGTCACGTTACAAGAAAATGATTCAACAACAAACATAACTCAGAGAATACAACCAAAAAAGGGATAGAGAGAAGCTAAGCTTATTTGATCCTATCCTACCCTACTCCAGTTATCCAGATATTATCTCACTTTTCATTCAAAAATGTACCCAAAATTTATACACTCTTTTCATATCCATTCAATATTTGATAAATGAAATATGTTTTAAATTTAACCAATGACGTACATTCCTTCAGATAATCTTTTAATGCGTTCCACATTTTCACACTAAGAGCATATATATATGTATATATATATATATATATATATATATATATACAATTTTTAAATCATAAATCATACAAATTCCAACAATTACTGAAAACGATACTAATACATATATCCTATTAATAGTGATTTCTTCTGGGTTAAAGTTTTAGCTGAATGATCTACAAATATGTTTTCTGTAGAAGTGCCATGTAGAAAAAAATAAGCTCCGAATCTCAAGTGCTGATGATGTACTGAAGTAATGTGAAGGGACTGATGAACCAAAATAAACAATTACAGAAAAAATGTAGTTCATTGTTGGTTAAAAGAAAAAAACAAGTTGTGTACATACACAAATGCACAAATAAATAAAAATAGAGTCCCGAAAGACAGCCCTGGGTTGCCTCTATATCTGACCAAGAATATTATAGTCAAATTCTTATTTAATTATAATTATCAGATTCCACATGTCTCCCCTCTACTAAATTTTACTATGTTACACCCGGCAGGTATGGAGAGGAATTATTGAAATAAATACCTCAAAGTAACCAATCTTGTTCTTATGAATCAAATGGAATACTGTACTTTATCATAGCTGTACTCCTTATGTTTCTAGATAATTATTATCATATTTAGTCCTTTCCTGGTTTCAATTCCTCGCAAACTATTTTCTCAATTTTACAGGCTGGAATATCTGAAATCATGAATCATGTGAGTACTCACCTTCCTCTGCCCGAGGCTGTGTGTCACATTCAACACCCCATAATAGCATCCACAACAGGACCGAAACAGACCCAACAGACCACATTATTCTCGTATGAACACCCATATTCTCAGCCTGCCAAAAAGCTCGACTGACTCCTGTTCCAGCAAGTAAGACAGAGTTTTGACTGACGTCTAGATTCACATTTACTAAGAAGTTGACTCAGACAATTAGTTTTCCCAAATCAGTCTTCCTCTTCTAAAGTGTACACCCACATCATATTGTTCAACAAGCTTCCTTTACATTCTACTGCTGTTATCACTCCTGTCAGAAATACATCTACAATACAAACCACAGTCAGAAAATGATTGAAAAGCAGACTTTTGCAGTAATCTCCCAGGAAGGTTCACCACTGCTGCTGCAGGTTTTCACCAGTTGTGGATCATGCTTCTCACTTTGGTTTGCTGGCATCCCAATATCGAGCTTTGAAACCCTTTTCACACTGATAGATGGCGATTACTTTGTTTTTCTACTTTTGAATAAAAAGGCTTGTTGCTTTTTGAGATGCTTCAGCCATCAGAGAGGTTGTATTTAAAATATATCTGCGGATTGAATAATAATCAGGCCTGGGTTTGGCTTGTGAAATTAGGCTCAGCTTTCTAAAAAATGTAGTTTAATCACAGTTAATTTATGACAAACAAAGGAAACTTACTTTCCCCCAGAGGTCCAGGTTGGTTTGGATGGTTTTTTCCCCCTAATGAATGAAATCATTCTTCTAGAACTACTTTTTGTTTTTACTCAGATTATCTTTATCCAGTTTTAAAATGAGTTTAATGACCCATATACAAATCAATAAATAAATCTGAAACATTTAAGTCGCACAATGCATGGACTCTTGAAATTCTTTAAAAGACAATGTTTTCTATGTTGTCCATTATGGCTGTACTTTTTCTGCAGCGTTAGGGAAAGGCACCTGGTGGAATTGTTGATGAAGGTCAGACAGTGTAGCTGTTATCACTGATGGTCCAAGATTTAAGTCCCAGGTGGACCAGACCCTTTCTACGTGGAGTTATTACAGTTTTCTCTTCCTGTAATCATGGCCTTTCCCCAAGGATCTCCATAATACTCCCACAGTCATAAAACATGCAAGTTAGCATAAATGTATGTTGAACCTTTTGCTGAGTTGGTTTTGTCTTGCATGCGTCTGAGGAAGTCTGATTGACTGGTGACATGTCCAGGGTGAACCCTCTTTCCTGTGTTTTACATATACGTATGTACACATGTAATTCTTTTCCCTCTTGTATCATGTTTCTTTATTGATGGTGATGATATTGAAAACATGTACTGAGAAGAATTTTCTCCAGCAGCTGGTTTAATTTCCTGCCAGTTCTATTTCAGCTCCAGCAGCTTGGGTGTTGCTGTCCAGCGTTGGGCAACACTTTCATTTTCACTTCCTTTTTCTGTCTGCTTATTAACAGTCAAACCCACTGACTACATTTACATGCAGCCAATATTCGGGTTAAGGTCACTATTTGGGTTTCTGAAACATTCGGAATGAGCCGTTTACATGCGTGAGCAGAAAGAGTTACTCCTGTATACATGGAATTTATAATCAATTGGCATATCCCGATGTAAACGGTACCATGGTACTTTCTGCTGTTAACAAAATACATTATATTCACGGTTTTCACCACACTAAAAGAAATTGGTTCCCTCCTCGCTCCAAAAGTGTGGTGCTGTGCAGCGTTTCGCCATGTTTTTCTGTGCGCATACAAGAAGTTCCTCTACTAAAAAGACCCAGAACACAAATCAATGTTCCTTTTGATGAGGATATGTTAATGCATGTTTACATGACCAAATATTCAGGGTACAAAAGAGGTACCCCAGAGGTAATATTTGGGTCTTTAAAAGTATATATTAGTGTTCTCCCCCTCCCCCCCAGACATGCTAGCTCCATGCCAATCAAAATCCTTTTCATACTTTGGGCTGGTCTGCAAGTATACCAAAGGACTTCCAAGTTAGTCCTTCTGTTTGGACAACCTTTGCTCAGTAAGTGTACTAACAGCTGAATCAGCAACATCTATCCATTTTCTGCACCAGCTTATTTTTTGCAGAGTCAGTGAAATTAATACCGAAAATGTGACAAAGAGTCTTTTTTGATGAAACTGTAAGCGTACTGAACTAGAACCAACTGGACTTAGAATGTGTTTTAACAGTGACAAAAGTTTTACTACAGCGCTTTAAAAAAAAACCCACACACACAGGAAAGCATTCAGATCTTTTGTATTTTCACACTTATCCAATAGTGAAAATTTGACATAAATTTTCAAAAACAAACCTCCAACAGCAATCCTTTAAACCAACTGGGCCTAGTTACATGTCATAAAAACTGCAAATACTTGAAGTATTGAAAGCTTCTAATTGCATAAATGGAACATCCTTTTCTTAAACTATAACACAAACAAAGTAACTTGTATTCAGCACAAAGACAAAAAGCTACATTTCCCACTTTAAAACATTAAAAGTGGCAATCCTGCTTTTGCCAAAGTAAATAATGTACTCAAGACATTGGAGACATTTCTATGGCTTTCACATTTCCATTTTTTAGAAAAACAAACATATTTGTTACCTTTTGCTTCAGTAGCTTCAGCAGTGAAAATAAATTAAAAGGTTTACTCTAAAAATGGCTTTTATGTGAGCAGTTATTTGTTGAGTGATACCTAAAGATTCTAAACAAACTCAAGTTTCTGATGCTGCTGCTGTTCCTGATGTCCGTGAGTTCTTTCTCTTTGGCCTCCTGCCATGCTCCTACATTCCTTGTCTTCCAACGGTTTCATCTCAAATAGCACATTTCCATTCTGATAAAATCGCTCGGGGAAAGTGAGCTGTAATTGTTCTAGTTTAGATTGTTTTTTTCACATGTAGCTTGTTCTTCAATAAATTAAAATAATCGGTGATGATAAAACGATATTCTTAAAATTTTTGTTTTTGAATCCAGTGATATAACATATGTTAGCTTGTTTTTTTCTTCCTCAGATCCAAACTCTTGTTCTGGACTTTCTCCGTGTCAACAGAACCTGAACAGTGTGCCGTTTTGCATCAACAAGACTGGATCAGTTGTTCTGACTTAAATGATTAGTTTCCCACAGCTGACTAAAAGATGACATGATACCACAGTCCCATTCCATTTTTGTCCTGAACTGTCCTCTTTGGCTCAGTGTTCTGGGTGTGGGGTAGCTGTCACTGCATGACACACTTTTCCTTCTGCTCTTTAGAATACTTTCTTCTTCGCTGCTCAAGGCCACGATTCAGACGCTCATCTTCTTCCAGAGCTCTGAAAATAAGAACAGAGATTAATCACATGTTGACCTAACCACATGTAGCTTAGATTCTTCATGGCTTTATTGTCAATACTTTTAGGGAAGAAAGATATCTAGATATATACCGAAAATTGTATTTCAGCTGAAAAATATTGAGATATAACTTTTGGTCCATATCGTCCACCCTTAGTTCCAACTGTAAAGTACCATACACTGGTAGAAACGCGTAAGTTTGTCTTACCCTCTTTCTTTGGCATCAATATTGTGAACCAGCTCATCTCTTTGGTTGACCAAAGACACAAGTTCCTGAAGCAGAAGCTGCTCTCTGTGTTTGTGGGCCTGGGTCTTCTGGCAATCTGGAGCACCAGTCATTAGGAAGTAAAGCAGGAACAGAAATTAGACATTTTCAAAATAAAAGCAGAAAAGATTAAAATAAATGGTAAAGGGAACAGAACGTAGGACCCCTGGCCCTAGAGACATGAGCTTAAATTGATTATCAGTAAAGAGGAAGCAAAACACACAGCAGTGAGTGTTTGTCCACTTCTGACTGATGCACAGTTTACATAGAATGATGTACCTTCAATTGCCATCATGTCTCTCAGCTCTTTGGTTAGTAGCTCAAATCTCCTTTCCAAGTCTTGTTCTTCCAGCCTGTTGATAATAAAACAAGCTTTAAATAACAAAACAAAAAAACTGCCATGTCATTCTAACATGGGAATGCATGTATCACAGTATACCAGGACTTACAGCAGCTGCAGATGGTCCTGCCTTCGGATTAAAGCATTCTTCTTGTTAACCAGAATGAACCACTCTTGAATCAGCCTCTCCTCCTCCACTTTATCACTGCCTGCAGAAACAAAAGCATTATCATTGCATACTGTACTCTCTGACAGTTCTTATTATATGTTTTTAGAATAATTTGATGGCCTGTCTCTGCATGTCATACTTGGGGAAGACAAAAAAAAAACAAGCAGATCAGGGGTCGCGTTAACGATTTTTTTAAAACAGTGACAGAAATATCTAAAGGCCATCTGTCATTTTGACAGACAACAATTCATGTCCCTGACCACTTGGTGCTGATGTGAAGACATTTCCAACTTTATCTAGAGAACAGGTAACTGAATCAATAAAAAAGATTCCCATGAGAACATCTGAGCATCATCTCAGACCTGGACACCGTACTCAATACATCTCACTAACCAGTAGCTTAATGCACGTAGTAGGGCACCGGACACAAACAGGAGGTGAGATCGTTGCAGCTTAACCACTGATGCAGTGCATGCTGCGGGATTTCCTCCCACTGAAGCAATGGCTTGCCGGTCAGGAAACGGCTCGTTCAGAGAGTCTTTCCTACTTCTGATCACTTCAAAGGGAAAAATATTCGCTGATTACAAAACTTTGGCTGAACTTTGGGGCTTAATTCCAGTCTCCAGTGTTTCAGCAGTGCGCCTTTGAACATCTAAACTTCCATCAGAAGTCATCTCTCCGAGGCAAAAATCCAAAACAACCAATCCAACTATTTGGATACGCAGAAGCGTAAGCATTTCAGTGCGCTTCCATGCGGAGCCGGAGGAAGTCGTGAGAGTGTGCATTCAGGCCACAGCAGGTGAGCTGTTCTTGTTTTAAATGCAATGCTTTATTTTCATTGTTTTTTGTGTACTTGTCTGATAAATTTGTTCGGATTGAATATTGACTAAAATGACTTTAAAAAAACAACTATTGAATGTTATTTAAATGTTCATAATTTACCCGTAAATCAGACAGCAAATTAGGAATGTCAATACACAATCAGAAGGACAGTATAAGTGTTTGTGTGAATCGGTATATTTTGGTGTAAACTCTCCAGATTATCTACAGAAGGAAACTGCACCACTTCCTTTATTGATTTAGTTTTTCATCCCTCCTCAGAAAGGTTTGGCTCTCATTTACTGATTGGGGGTTTGGGGCTTATACATCGCAGACTGATACTTTGAGAGTCAGAAAAGGCAAATGACAGTCACTGACCATCTCCTCTGTTTTGCCATACCTTCAGGATTTAGTTCCTTACTGCACTGAACTGTGTATTCTACACCACTTTTTTCATGTATTCCCTTTCTCACCTGAGGTGGCGCTGAGAATGCCAAGAATGGCTTGTAGTTCATACCAAGGAAACCTGTTTTTTTTTTTACGCTTTACAGACTTCTTCTGTTTTTTTCTTTTTACAAGTTTTCACACATATTAGGTTTAGCCCCCAAACAAGCATCGCCTGGCTCATTTACGATAACTGGCACGGACTCTATCACATCACTGTGGTGGAATTTTGGCCCATTAGGGTTTTCTCCAGCATATGCGGTTTGTTTAAGGATGTGCCACATCCTCTCCTTCAGGATCCTCTGCCAGAGAGCAGAAATTATGATCCAATCATTTACAGGATGAAATCCAGTTCCTGAAGCAGCAAAGCAGCTCAAGACCAACACACTCCCACCACCATGTTTCATTTTCAGCATTATGCCCTTTTTCTGCAATGCTGTTCATTTTCATGCCAGATGTAACAGGCACCTCTAGTTTGATCTTGTCTGACCACTGAACGTTTTCCCCAAATTCCTGGAGATCATTAAAGGGCTTCTAGAACAACATTTTTGACAATTGACAAAAACTGTTCTTAGAGCCTCTATATCTCATATGAAACTTTGTTAGGAGTGACAATGGGCCAGCAGCCCTGATAAATGACCAAATACATCCCTATAAAAAAGCCCTACAATCGAAAGACTGGTTTCCCCACTCATGAATATTAAATGAGCTGCATGCTGATTGGCCGGTTTACTCCGATGGCTTTATGACAATAGGGTAAATAGTTCTATAACTAACAATTACATACTGCAGACTTTGAAGAAGGCGGGGACATGTAAATATAACGGTGTGTGTCTATGGCCTATGATGCGTTATCAGAGCTTTGCCCAGACTAGTCCGTTTCTCCGTGGGAATTGTAACATTTTGAATTTGCATAGGAAAGGAGGTCGGAGATGGCACAGACTTTTGGTATGGTACATTTGACACTCCAAACTGCCTTAAATAAACAACAAGGTAAACACAGTTTTTAATTCTATGATCCCTGTAAGATGGTTTCTCGCACGTGAAAGTCTCCAATGGAGGCCATTTCTGACCTGTCCTTCTTACTTATTCTTGACCTTAACTGAGGGAAGTGAGGTCTACAGAGCTCTCTATGTTTTTCTGGGTTGTTTTGCGACCTCCTGATTGAGTTTTAGATAAGCTCTTGAAGAACATTTGGTAGGCTGGCCACTCCTGGGAGCCTTCACCATCATCATACGTTTTCACCTTTCTCTGACCTTTCACCCTGCTTCATGCTGTCGGACAAGTTATTTCTAAGTGATATCTTAATTCTAAAGACCTGGCAATAAACCGTTCTTACAAAATGGGGGACTATTTACACTTCTGATGGCTTGTATAGCATTAAATCAGTTAATTAAACTGGTAGAGTAAATGAGAAGTACCTTGTAAAAAGCTGTATGCAGAATAAAGATATAGTTTTAAAGAGCTTCACTATTATACACCATTCATGGTAAAAAGTAAGTAAACTCTCTGTCATCTTTAGGTTTTTGACTTATAAATAACCAGGTTCTAAAGCAATTTCAATATAACCTGAACTGAACAAACCCACACATCAAATGTTTTTTATAAAGAAGAATTTAACTTGTTCTTTATGTGTTGACCATCATGGCATACTTTACCTGTTTCCATTAACTGCCTGAGTTCCCGCTCCACCACTCCGGCTCTGTTGTCAACGTGGTTTTGTTCTGCTTCTAGCGCTTCCATCTGATGTAGCACATACTGACTTGCGTCCTAGATACATCGATATTAGCAAAATAACTATTAAGTTTCTAACAATACACGATTGTATGAGAAAGCAGAACATTTTTCCCTTCATAAAGCCAGTTATTGGTTCCATAAAACATGTTCTTGCCAACTCACCAGACCTTCTGGTCTCTCTTCTTCCACTAGAAATTCTGTTCTTTCTGCAGGAAGTAAATACAGAAAAATAAATAAATCTAAAAGGCGTATTGTTACTAGAAACCAGAAAAAAAAAACTAAAGAACATCTACCTGTCTCAGAGTTCCTCCTCTCTTTCTCTGTTCCAGCCTAAAGAGATAGAAACAAAAACCTTGGATTTTATCCACGTGTAAATAAGGAGGTTAAATGAGAACAAAGATCCTGAAAAATGCCTCATACCACTGATATATCTCCATCATCAATTGACGCACTCTTCTTTTGTGATCTGCGCTTCTTGACCAGATCAGCATCTTTGACACGAGAGAAGCCTGACTTGGATAGAAAATGAGACCTCGGTGGCGCCACAGGAGACTGAGAGCTGGCTGCTCCCACTGTCCCAGGATTCTGCAACCGTTTTGATCGAGGAGGTGGAGCCATGTCGTTACTGCTTCTGGTTTCATCTTCTGCAGGGCTTCCACTCCCTATACTCTCAAGATTTACACCTTTTTCCTGGAGTTTCTGGGCGCAGTAGCGGACAGTTGCCTCTGGGTCCTCTTGGATCTCCTGGTTCCCCGATACTGCATAATTAGTCTCACTGCTGTTTTTATCTATGTGAAGCACACTGAGCTCCTGACCTGTGAAATGGGTTTGTATTTGGTTGAGATAGGTCATAACTATAAGACGGTCCGGTACCGTGAGCATGACCATATCTGAAGGCTCGATCAGTCTGGAAATCCCAAGTTCAGCAAAACCATCAAAAGCCTGAAATGTGTGAAGAGAGATGGCTGGATTATTATCATAAATATTATTATTGACCAAATAACAGTAAGACCAGTATGGAAAATGAATAAGAAGATAAAATGTCTTTGACCTTTTTGTTGTTGTCCTTGATGTCATACGGGTTCAGCATTTCAAAGTTTCTAGAAAAAGACAAATGGACAGAGAAATGTTGAACAACAGTTTGCCTGCTGTAAGGAGTTCTTTTTGTGTGGCAGCAGTTTCTTACATTTTTCCTGGGTGGAAATGATGCAGGATAGCACAAAATGCCAGGCCATTCCTCCAGGAAGTGCTAAAGTTGGTGACCTTCACTCCCTTGTGACCCTGAGTTACATCCTGACACCATTCCAGGAGAGACCGACTGGAGGTCACTAAGGTGGGACTAGCCACAGTATTCTACAACATACAAAATAAAACATAGATTCAACTTGGCAAAAAACTGAAACTATCGAGCATAATAATAAAGACCATTGCTACTTTGTACTGCCAGGGCACTCCTAACCATCAAAAAGGACACAATATGTTCTAAGTTACTTTATCTCATAAGTATTTCAATACAATAAATAATGACTCATCTTTATGTTAGAATTATATTCAAAGAAATAAACATTTAAAATTGTCCAAAGAAACAGTTGAAACATGAGGTTTAAAATCAGAGCAGCTAGTTTTTCATCCAAAGTCTTTCCAGTTGTTTTGCAACCAGGAGTCACGTTAACAGAATATCTTCTGTTTTTTTAAACAGTGACGAAAACATCTGAAGGCCAATGGTCATTTGACTGATTGCAATTCTCACCCCTGACAACATGGTGCAGACACTTTACGCATAGAGTTCAGGTAACTGAATCCTTCAAAAAAAAAAAAGATTCCCATGAGAGAATCTGAGCATCATCTCAGATCTGGACACCATACCCAATGCATCTCGCTATCTGGGAGCTGACAGCGTGTTAAAGAGTTACTAAGGCATTTGTGACTGCGCCGGACATCGGACGGATCGCTACAGCTTAACCACTGATGCAAAGGAGCGCATATGCTGTGGTATTTCCTCCCGCCACAGCGATCAGTAAAGCCCTTGTTCAGAGAGTATTGCAGAATCCCTTCAATTGGAAAAATGTGGCACTTGTTATTTAAGTCTCCAATGTGGCAACAGAGCGCAGATTCAGCCTCCATTACGCACAAGCGGGAGCGTTCAGGCCACAGCAGGTGAAATTCGAATTAAAACATGTGGTTTATTAATCTGCTCGATGTGTAATGGCACGATGTGGAATCTCAGTTCAGTTTGTTCAGATTGAATATTAACTGAAATGAATATGTCATTATTGTCATTTTAAAAATTGAAGTTTAAAAATAGATTATGACTGGATGCAACATCAACATGTGAACAGATCCATGGCTCACCGTCCTTCTACAATCATACAGGTCAATGTTTGAGAAACTAAATGGAATCTATGTCATATGATAAAAGATAGTGATATGAATTTATCATATCCTTTTGGTAAGTGGGTGGGCTTTGCACTATTCACCAACCATGATCCTTTTTACTGAAAAACTTTGATGATGAAAGTTTTTACGTTGATGTGAATCTCGGCTACGGTGTTCATGATGACAGCTGTAGTAAGATGTTGTTACTAATATCTGCACTGAACTTGGTGCCTAAAACGAAGGCTTTTGGAAGACTTCCTCACCGCTGGATAGCAGGTTGTTAGTGTGGATGGTCACTGGGCAAGCTTTACACATTTTGGAGGCTTAAAAAAGTCACTTGCCTTAAAATTTCCATCAGGTCATTCGAATACAAACATTTATTTGATATTATTGCCAAAGGACAAACAAGTTGGAAATGGTCTCTGAAAAAAGCCAACCAGTCGTAAGATCAATGCCACCCTTGTCTTAAAGCAGAGAGTCATGTGACTTGGAATCAGACTCAAGTCTCAAATCTCCTTAGGCTACCTAGATTTGATAAAATCACAACTTTCAAACCAAAAAACATAAATATATACATAAAATAGGTAAGATAATTGGTCTACCAAGGTGGGTTGAAAGGGATGGAAATTCTGAACAAGGGAAAACTGATAAAACAATAGGCAGAAAGAGGTATGACAGCTTTATGTAAAACACAAAAAAGTAAACATGCTTTGCTGTCAGAAAATGAAAGTTACATACCAACTAAGGAATTGGGATCTGTATAGGTATCTATAATCAAGAGACTATAAGGAATTAAAGAAGAGAAAATGAACCCATTTATTACCACATTTGTACAGGCGTATGGAAATTTTACACCTAAAAAGTAGTCAAAGATGTATGAAGCTTTAATACAATTACAAAATCCCTCTACTCTATATGTAAAAATGAATTGGGAAAAAGAGATGGATGACAAGACTTCAGATAAATTCCCTCCATCACAAAGATGGAGGGAATTTACCTGGCACAATCCCAGACAATATTTTATTACACCCGAAATTAAAAGAAAGCTTATAGGAACAGGACAGCCATGTTGGAGGAAAAGGAGATCCATACCTAACCAAAATCCTCCTTATCAAAGTTAAAAAAACATTTTACCTACAGATAATGTTCTTAGCTCCTGTTTACTTTGTTTGTTTGGCCTTGTAAATATACACCAGAAAAAAAGAAAGAAAAAAAACAATGGAATGGTGCCTGGAGCACAAACCAGCCCGCTGTGCGCCCCCAGCTATTAGCCAAAATGTTATCCTCCTGTTTGTTGCATAATGCTACATCCCCAGGGTTGTTTACCTGCTTGATGAATCTAGTTTAATCACAGTTAATTCATGATCGAACATCAGGGCAGGTTTTTTCCCCCAGAATAGTCTGGATAGCTTTTTTACATTGAAATCATTCAATTCAATTTTCAATTCAGTTTATTTATATAGCGCCGATTCACAACAGATGTCATCTCAAGGCACTTAACATTTGAAAACTACTGTTGTATTTACTTAGCTTATCTTTATTGCATATTAAAATTTATTTTATGATGTGAAACATTTAAGAGTGAAAAAGAGCAAAAACAGAATAAATCCTCAAGAAGGTAAACCCTTTTTCACAGCACTGCATGTTTCAAAGTGTCACTCTTACATTTCCTGAATCAGTTAAAGTTAGCATCATTGATTTTCAGCCAGTTTATCATAGCTATCTACAATCACAAGATTTAGTGCATGAGAATTTTTTTTCCTATGCTTGCTCAAATTACAAGGTGATGAAAAAGCAATAGAGCAATTTAATTTCAGTAAGTATAACATGCGGGCTGAAGGAAACTAACCATTGTTCAAAGTTTAAACTTACAAAAAGCATGTGGATGGTGCCTCTCTCCAGCAGTCACTGGGCAAGAGGCAGGGTATACCTGGACAGGATGAAGTCCATCACTGATAAGTAGTTGATGTTAGCTTAAAAACAAGGTCATTTTTACTTTGCTCGCTAAAAATTATCATTTAGAATGCACAAAGTGTTCCAAGTTCTCTCTCAAATATAAACCCAAACAGATGACAAACACCATCAATTAAGTCAGATGGTGATGACGGCAGTCTGCAAACTTTGCAATAGTAATGTTTCATTACAAATATTTGTATTATTTAAATTGAATAATTTCAATTTAAGTTTACACAGCAAGTCTCTGGGCTTTGAGCGGGAACCAAAAGCACAGGTAGTGCACCCAAGCTGCCAGATGGTTGAATCAGAATCAGGTCTTAAACGACCTGAAGGTCTGATCTGCAGGTCCACCCACTGAGCCACAGCTGGGGTAAATGTGCATCAGTGAGGAAAGTAGTTGTCTTCCAAACTGACTGGAAAAGCACCATATAAATTCAGCCCACTTACAAATTTGTGCAGGTATATACATAATAAATTTATTATTCTAATGATCTGACTGTATTCATGAAATATAGTAAAAGCAGGTTTACACCGTTTGGTTGGTTAACAGATCATTTAGTTTTGCAAAGAAATCCCTTTTATTACTAAATATCATAATATCACTATTTTCTGACTGTTTTTTTGGCCTAGTTAATAAAAAGCATCCTCCGCACTTATTTTTCTGAAGTTCGGTCCCCTTTACTCGTTCTAGCAAACAAAAGCATCTTTTAAAAGAGATGCATAAATTCTAATAATACTTCATGACACTCTGGTTAAATTAGATATTTAGTCAAATGACTTGGTTAAGAGTTGCAATTTAAAGTTTAGGACTTGGACTCAGTTCGGGATTTGCAAGTCTTCAAAATTCTGTTCAAATTCAAAAATACTTCATTGATTTAAGAGGGAAATAAAGCGTTGCTGTAGTATATAATACTAATTAATTCTTCAAGGAGTTTTAGATCCTGATGGCTGTGGGCAGGAAGGTTTTCCTGTAGTGGTGTGTTTTGCAGCGAAACTGAAGAAGCCTCTGACTGAAGACACTATGTTGTTTTAGGACAGTCTCATGAAGAGGATGCTCAGGGTTGTCCATAATTTTCTTGATTTTATGAAGAATCCTTCTTTGCATTATCATCTCCAGATGTTCCACAGTTGTCCCAAGAACAGAACCAGCCTTCTTTATCAGGTTGTTGAGCCTTTTTAAATCCCTGGCTCTGATGCTGCTACCCCAACAGATGACGGCTGAAGAGATTACACTCTCCACTAGGGATGTGTATTGGCAAGTATCTGGTGATACCATATGTATTAGAATACAGAGGGGCGATAAGATATATTGTGATATATTGCGATACAATTAGTAGGACTATATTAGTATTTTTTTTTTACTGAATTTAACTGTAGCATTCTAAGCACTCCAACCTTAACACATCCAGTTTTATTACTAGATCTATTTTATCCGCTGAATCGAAGAAGGTGAAAACAGCCGCCAGCCAGCAGTCATACATTTAACTTTACTACAAAAACGACTGTCATCATTCATGGTTCCATTAAAATCCTAAAAAAATAAAATTTTGCTTTTGAATATCGATATAATATCGTGAAATAAATTATCGCAATATATAGGCGTATCGATATTTTCTTACATCCCTACTCTCCACAACAGACTTGTAGAAGATCTGTAGCAACTTGCTACAACCTTTGAAGGACCTAAGCTTCCTCAAGAAGTACAGTCTGCTCTGTCCCTTCTTGTAGACGGTTTCACTGTTCAGTCTCCAGTCCAGTCTGTTATCCAGGTGAACTCCGAGGTATTTATACTCCTCAACCACCTCCACTTCTTCTCCCGTGATGGAGACTGTTTGATTTATCCCTGTTTCTTCTGAAATCTACAATCATCTCTTTTTTTGTTCACATTCAAGGTAAGGTGATTGTTTCCACACCATGTCACAAAGCGGTCCTCTGAATTCAGCTTCTTGTCCATCTCTGGTACACCCGACAATTGCAGAGTCATCTGAGTATTTCTGCAGATGACAAGTCTCTGATTTGTACTGGAAGTCTGAGGTGTACAGAGTGAAAAGGAATGGTGAGAGTACGGTCCCCTGTGGAGCTCCTGTGCTGCTGACCACCTTGACATACAGTTGTTCAGTTTCACAAACTGTGGTCTGTTTGTCAGGTAGTCATTATTCCAAGCAATTGTTTCTGACAAAGCAAATCAGGCTGAATTGTGTTAAATGCACTGGAGAAATCAGAGAACATGATCCTCACAGTGCTGCCTGCTTTGTCCAGATGACAGTGGGTTGGTTGAAGCAGGTAGATTATGGATTCTTTAACTCCAACTCCAAAGCTATAAGCAAAGTGCAGCGGGTCCAGATATGTTCTTGTTTGATTACTCATGGGGGCAACCCGGAGTCTCTCTAGGACCTTCATGTGGGATGTCAGGGCAACAGGGCTATAGTCGTGAGTTTTCTTTGGTACTGAAACAAGGCAGGATATCTTCCACAACACATGAACCTTCTCCTGTGTTAGGATAAGGTTGAAGAGGTGCTGCAGAATGTCACAGAGCTGCTCTGCACAGGCCTTCAGGACTCTGGGGCTGACACCATCTGGACATCTGGGGTCTCATTTATAAACGTTCCGTACGCACAAAACGGGGCCTGAAACTGGCGTACGCCACTTTCAAAGCAAAAGTTGTGATTTATAAAAAACAGACTTTTTTTTTTTATTTATTTTTTTTTTTTTTTAAGTGTCCTGTTTGGCAGTGTGGAGCTCAGAATTGGTGTCTGAGTACCAAGTAGAAGCCCAACAGATTTACTTTCGTAAGCGGAGCAGTACAGCTTTTGCTATAGTCCTCCACTTGATATATGTGTGAAAAAAATCTTTATTATGAATTGGTGGGGTTTTTATTTCCTGATGTTATGGACACGGAGACGGAAAATTAAGGAGAAGAAATAAGGAAGATGAAGAAGAGAGGTAGGAAACAAAATGTCAAGAGAGAGGGTGAGTTGAAAATACAAGAGAGGAAGGGGAACAAAGAAAACACAGGAAGACATTGAAGTCTGCCTCCATACCCACAGGACGGCAGAGAGAGGGGGAAAAACAAAACACGAAAAAGGAACATCGACAAAACCAACCAAACATTGTGAACTAAGAATTACACAACCACATCCCACAAAAATAGATATTAAAATACAACAACAATGTCACAGAAAAACTCATGGTACCGATTAATCAAGCTCTAGTAATGATAACCTCAGCCCAAGAATATATCCTTAAACACCAGAGACCCCACATCTATGTGTGTGTGTTAGCATGCTGGTGCATATAAGGTTTCTCCATAAGAGTGTTCGATAGTTGGTGTGAGCAGGCATCAATCCGTCTCCCAGGAATCGATGCAGACATGAAGGAGATCGGAGCAAAGACGTCCAAAGGACCCCCAGAGCCCCAGGCGGATCCGGGCGGGGCCGACCGCATCCCCCAAGAGTGGAGCAAAGGAGAACCCCAGGGGAACGTCCAGCGGCTACTATGCAGGGGCCCGGGGGGCACCCACGCGCCGCCACCACCCTAGGCCAATCCCCATAAAAAACAGACTTGACGGGAAAATGTGCGCACCTGTACGCCAACTCTGACACGTGCGTACGGACATTTTGGAGATGGGGGGAATCGACGACGCAGTTGGTGAGGTGGTGAACTGCAGCCAGACTGCATATTACTCCTCTCACACATATCCTTTCACCTCACACCAAACATTAATTATGGATTCATGTTATTATAAACATCCGAACCAGCAATGATATCTATATTGTAGCTTTGCAGTGAGCTAAAGCTCTTCTAAAAACATTTTTCAATATTAAAATAAATACATTAAATTTATCTCAAAACCTTAAACTCAGATAAAAGGGCCGGGACTGTATGCCAATTAATAAATTGAATCATCTGTACCATATATCATTGATTGGCACGTTCATTGTGCCAAGGAAGGAAGCAATCGGTCTTATTGCTGCCAATAGAAATACCCCAACTACTTTCAAACGTAATATTTGAGATGGATGCACTGGCGTTGCTAGAAGATTTTGCAAATGGAAGGATTAGGAGAGAACGCGTGTTCAGGGATCATGCGGACCTCCTTGCCCATGATGATGACTGGCTAATAAGCAGATTCAGATTCCTTAGAGCTGTGCTCTTGGATCTCTGTGCTGAATTGGGCCTAGTTTTGGAGAGACCAACCAGGCGGAACCGTGCCATTCTGGTCCAGCTGCAGGGGCTCACCACTCTGGGGTTTCTTGCAACTGGTTGTTACCAGCGGGAATTAGCCGACAGGTATGTGTCTGAGAGACATGATTCTTAGTATACTGCCCAAAGTCCCTTTTTGGAAATAATGCCTTCAAATATGTTATATTTATTTACCAGGTCTGGGATATCACAGCCGTCCCTGAGCGCAATAATGCCTGCAGTCTTGGATGGGATCATTAAAATGAGCAGGCGATACATCACGTTTCCATATACTGTGGGGGAGCAGGCCGAAATCAAGATGCAATTTGCAGCAATGTCCGGTTTCCCAAACATAATCGGCGCAATTGACTGCACCCATATTGCTATAAGGGCCCCGTCCGAGGATGAATTGGTTTTCGTCAATTGGAAACATGTACACAGTATTAATGTGCAAATCATATGTGATTCACACATGATGATCACTAATATGGTGGCACGATGGCCTGGGTCAACACACGACTCCTTTATCTTGACACACAGCAGTGTAGGGAACAGACTGCAGGCAGGCGCTGTGCGTGATGGCTGGCTGCTCGGTAAGTCCTCACAGTCATTAGAAATGCTGCTTGTTGAGGCCTGAATTAAACGTGTTATCACTTGGAGGTGATAGTGGCTACCCTCTCAGGAGCTGGCTTCTGACCCCGTTCCCAGACCCACAGACAGCAGAGGAAATGCACTACAACTCCTGTCACACGCGTGCGCGCTCAGTCGTGGAGCGTGCCATAGGCCTGTTAAAATGTAGATGGCGGTCATCGGATGCCTCGGGTGGCAGACTATTATACCACCCTACAAAGGTCTGCAAGATCGTGAGGGCATGTGGAATTCTTCATAACATGGCACTGAGAATTGGAATTCCCCTCCCTCCTGGCCTACCCCCTCCCTCCTGGCCTACCCCCTCCCCAGCATGAGAACCCCGACCCACAGCCGCCTCCTCCTCGACAGGAAGCCTTCACCCAGGGAGCAAGGATCCACCAGGATGTAATGCGGCGTTTGAGATAACAACGACAAGGTTCATTTATTAAAAATTTTTATTGTATCATTTAAGGTACCAATGGCTGTCACACTATGTCGCACAGCACACTCTTTATTTCCTTTAACTCGTTTGTCACAGAATTTATGGTGCTGATGGTGTCTCTCTGTGTCTGCATCACAGCTTCAGTCAGAACCCGACCACTGCTGGATGCACCACGGGCACCGGCAGCACTGGTGCTGGGGGCAGCCGGACGCTGGGCAAGCTCATCTTCCTCAGCCTCCTCATCCTCGCCACCTACCGACTGTGGAAGAGCTGAAAAGACACAGCATATTAGTCTGTCTCCTTAAATATGCTCAAATTTGTTAAGGTAGCCACGTAATAAAATATATACAAAAGGTGCTTTACCGGGTTCATCTGTCGTTTCTGCCAGGTCGGTGTCGCCCTCCTTCTCTGACACAATACTGTACACGCTTGATGTTCCCATGATACTTGCCATCTTCCTGTCCAGTGGTGTCAGCTCGGGTGTACACGTACCCCCTCCAGTAGCAGACCCACTCTGGGGGTGGGAGGCAAGTTGTTTTTTTGCCTCTTTGAGGTCCGACCACTTTTTTTTTATTTCGGGTACCGTCCTGTCAGTTGCACTGACAGTCTGCACTGCAGACGCCACATGCTGCCACTCGCAGTTCTTCCTTTTATTTGTGACACCACTGCTGTGTCCACCAAATAAAATGTCTCTTCTAGCCTCCACTTCACCCACTAGCACTTCAATCTCCGTAAAGTTTCTCTTCTTGTTTTTTTTTTGTTGTTGCCATATTTCCCCTCTTCTTCATATGCATCAATATTCATGTCCTGCTTTGCATTGACCTTTTATAGCCGGATTTGGGCGTGTTCAGGGCGGGATATGAGCCAAATTCAGGTGCGCAAACTTCCAAGAAGACTGTGATTTATAAAGGGGAAATTGCTTACACCTGTGCGTAGGCATGGTTTTATAAATCAGAAATCTTTTTGGCGTACGCAAACTTTTTGTTTTGGTCGTACGTACACTTTTAGTAGGGATTCTACGCAATGTTTTATAAATGAGACCCCTGGTCTTTACTAAGTACTTAATTTGAGACTCGGGTGGAAAGACTTGAGACATACTTGTGACTTGGTCCCACCTCTGCCAACCAGGATCTTGGAGAGGTTTGCATGCACCTCTCTCACACTGTAGGTAACAGCCTATTGCCAAACTTGGCAATAATTCCAATGAAGCATTTATTAAAGAAGATAAAATCAAAGGACCTGTTGTGTTATGGCAAGAGCAACAATTTGACAACAATCTGATCATAGATTTTGGTATTAGATAAGCCATCAAGTTATTTGGCCATTGTTATTGGTGACTTGTGTATTTCAAACAGTGATTAAACAGTAATAGATTTACCAAATCCTGATTAATATGCCTCTTATACTGTATATTGAAGCAAGTTCTATGTATTTGATAGGCTTTGTTTTAATTATGGCATCCAGTACAATGAGTATTGCTCTTAAGTACAGTGACATGATCTTCCTGAGCTTCGAGTATGTTTACTGGTCTAAGGAAGTTGAGATTTTTGTGGACATTTTTATCCTACAGTTTTTAAACTACACTACCAGATTGCAATTGACTGCAATCTGGACTGGTTGAAAAGCCGTTTTGCTCTTGAATTTTGTGAGAGGATATTTGTTGGGTATGTTTTTCTAAGCCTGTGTTCCTCACTGCCTTCTGGTATATCAAAACACCAGAGTCAAATATCTCAGTCGCATTCATCATGCTGCAACTTTGGCTGTTTGATATACAAACCCTTTCCAAAAAATTAGAATATCATAGAAAAGTTTATTTATTTCCATAATTCCATTCAAAGCGTTAAACTTCCATAGATTATAGTTTCAGGGCCCACAACTTAAACGATTTCAAGTATTTAGGGGGTTATTTGTACATAATTTGGGCTTCCAGCTCATAAAACCCGCAAAAACAGGAATTCAAAAAATTAGAATACTGTGAAGAAATCAACAAGAAAAACTAGGATCACATCAAATCAATCAAAATATGGTATTTTCAAAAGAATAAGTCAATCTTCAATACTTGGTAGGGAATCCCTTTGCCTTAATCACTCCCTCGATGCGCCGTGGCATTGAGGCTATCAGCCTGGCATTGCCTGGGAGTTATGGAAGCCCAGATTTCCTTGATGCTTGCTGTCAGCTCGTCTTTGTTTTTGGGTCTGGTGCCCCTCATTTTCCTTGAAATCGTTTACGTTGCAGGCCCTGAATCTATAATCTATGGAAGTTTAACGTTTTGAATGGAATTATGGAACCAAATAAACTTTTCCATGATATTCAAATTTTTTGGAAAGGGTCTGTAAATTCTGCTGGCATAACAGGACGTGCATTCTTACCAAAATTTGTTCAGATTTTTGCATGACTCAAACTTTTAACTTCGAATATTAAAAAAAAACTCTCTAATAAATGTATAAAATGGGGGGCTTTGAATTTTTCCCCACAACAAAGACTGAAGGATTGCTTGAAATACAGTTGAAATCCATAATCATGGAACAGTGTTGGCAGTTTTAATTGCTCCAAACAACTTGAGGGGAACATGCGGGTACTTAACAGCTATAAACAGTAACTAACCTCTATAGAAGGAGCCCCATCTGCAGGTCTCTTCTGAGGCGTTGATGGCTCACAGACTTGTTGGAGGGCACCTGCTTGTGACTTGGTGCCGTTTAGAGAGGAACCACTTAAGCGCTTCTTGCCACGAGGAACAGGTACAGGCTGCTCTGACAACCTAACAAAACCACAACAATACATTAATGCATGTTTTTCTTTCACAAACACCTGTTACTAATCACCTCTCATGCTGCTAAAAATCCCATATCCATTTAAAAAGTTAGAAAAGTAGACCTTTTAGAAATAATTGTGTGCACAGTGAAAACGTAAAACAAATATTTGATTGCATCCCTCAGTAAATTAATGTTTATGGGCTAACCTTACCTTGGATTCTCTGAACAACCAGCAGCTACATCTACAGACACAAAGTCCAGCTCTTCATCTCTCACTTTCCTTCTCGTGTTTTTTTCCATACGTTTGCTCTCTTTTTTATGCTCTACATGGAGCCAGTCATCTTGAGAGGAAGTAACAGTAACAGTTGCAGACCTATTAACCTCTTCTTCCAGGACCTTTGTGATGTTCTCCGTCTCTGAAACCATTTTCTTACTCTGTGAAGTGTTTGTAACAAGTGGCTTATCTGTAAAGGTCAAATCCTTCAGGATTTCTTCCTGAACCGCTTTATCTTCTAGGGACTGTGTCTGAGTAAACACTTCCTGCATTGCTTCTAGCACATCCCTCTCCAACTGCAACATAACTTCTTCTTCACACTGGACTGCAATTGAACCTCCATCAGATTTCAAACAGGAGTCAAGAGACGCTGACCCTTCCTCTATTTTTCTGCCACATGTTTCATCTGGGTTTGTTTGAGAAAAGTTCATTTCTTTGGAAGATGAATTGTATGCCGGTGGTATTTGAGTGTTTCTAAGGTGTTTCTGGGCTTGATGATTGACTGATTTAGTATCAGTAACATCAGGGAAGTTGTCTGCATGAGAAGCAGCTTTTGAGTCGTCTAAGAATGGACCACAGGAACGTTTCCTTCTTTCTTTGGGTACAGGACAACATGAGGATCCAGGTGTTTTTTCTGAAGCGTCACCACACACTGCATGAATGTTTTGCTTTAGTGTCCCACCTGAAGATGAAGAAGATTCAGCTGAATGATTAGAACAGTCTCGTGGCAGCTCTTCAGGTGTAGAAAGAATATACAACAGACCACTTTGGTCTTCTGTCAGTGCTTCTTTGCCATGGGATTCCTGAGATGCACTTATTGCAGTGATACACATGTCAGGGATGGAGTCATTGACATGTTTTCTCCCACGAGGCTTTGGAAGAGGATTTTTAATGAGCTCAGACTGTTTAGCATTTTTTAAAGCTAAAGAAACTTCTGCATTTTGGATTGTAATGTTGGATACATCAGCAAATATTTTACCAGCTAAAGGCAGCTGGTAAACTTGTTGGGAATCATCTACTGACGTGATGTCCTTGTCACTGTTGAGTCTCCCAGTTTTTCTGACTCGTTTTGGAAGATGCATCTTTTTGATGATTGAAAGACGTGGAGTGTGCTCATCATGTAATAGATCTGGCTCTGGCCTAAGGGGAAGTTTCTTCTCTTCATTTGCTTCAAAAGAAGGCACTGTGTTAGAAGAGGCTTGGATACAGGCTGTAATATCTTTGTTAGGCCCATCCGGAGCACTAGAGGGTTGTTCTGTGTCTTTTGAGCTAACAAGCTCTCTGTCTGTCTGTAGAGATGGATTCAGAAACAAATCACTCTGTAGAAAAGGTGCTGTTGTTTCTTCCTCCTGTGTCTTTTGCGAAAGAACTGTGTTGGATTGTGCTTCATTGTCCAAAGCAGATATACTTTGAGATTTGATGTGGCAGGAATGGATAGGGTCTGGATGTAAAGAACTCTCACAAATAGCCTCCTTCCTTTTAGACTGAACGGGAATAACACCCGGGACAGGCTTACAAAACAAAGCAACTACATTTTGGTCTGGTGTTAAGTTATCCTTCTTTCTGTTTGGCCTTACTGGAGCTACACACATCTCTTGATCACTCTCATTCACCTCAGGTGGAACTGTTCTCTTTTGTTTTTTGTCTTGCTGATAACCAGTAATATCAGCTTGTGGTACCACTGGACAACTGTCTTGATCACAAATGGATCTGTCCAAGAGTACATCAAATAGTGCACGTCTTTGTTCGTTACCGTCTGTAGGCTGAAGGAGAGTTGCAGCCAGTTCTTTTGAGCCTGTTTGTGTCGGGCTTAGAGAAAAGAGAAGACAAACTTCAGAATCAGCTACTGTGCCATGCACAGATTGTTTTTATCCTTTCTGCAAAAAAAATCTACTGATTGAAAGAGATCAAAGCTTCATGTAATACTGAAAATGTTCTTAAACTATTCTTGAATAATCAATTATTTGGATGATTTAAAGCTGCAGTCCGGAGAATATATTTATGTATCAAAGTTTTATAAATCTTTAAAATGACAGTGGGGTTCAATACTTTGGTAAAAGGCTAGTGCTCCACAACATTTGTTATTCTTCCTAATCCCGTCTTCCTCCCGCAGACCACTATGCATTTCACACTGACCGCCAAATTTTTTTACCCAATAGAATTCAAGTTTCCGCCTCGTCGGCTGTCATTTCACTTACATGCGCATCGCGTGAACCTGTGATGACGAGGCCGTTCACACAGGCCACTCCTGTTTAGTCGCCATATTGGAAGAGAGCGTCAGCCATGCAGAAGTCGCTTACCTCTGAAATGTCCATAACAAAATACAATCGGGTGATGATCGATTGCGCTCGCTGCTTTCCTCTTGACCCGCTGTGACACCACAGGTGATACGAGTGTACAATTGTTGAGGTGGGGCAAAAGGGTAGGGGGGAGAGGGATGGTTTGGGAGGGGCCTTGGTAGTGGAATTCAAAAAAATCTCTCTCTCCCACAAATACTCCGGACGGCAGCTTTAATTCAGTTTCAGAGATGCAAATATTATTTAAAAGACACAGTACCACAAAAGAGACAAAGGTAGCAATTACCCTATTTTACAATACCTTTGACCGTCACGTTTTTTTGATTGGTATATGATTGTCACAAGATAAAATATTTCAACAAAAATCCAAATTTAGGTCACACACCATGCAGCCAAAAAACAGACTATAACTCACCCTTGGCCTGATTGAGAAGAGAACAACGTTGTTTTTACACCATCTTGTTCTACACAGGCCTGGTGTCTTGCTAGTACATTTCCGAGGTACTTTGATGTTTGAACAGAGTTCTGCTCAATTAGCAACTTCTTCTTTGAATGATGCAGATTCAGAGGCAACTCATGTCCATCGGCTTCTTTACTACCTTCTGTTTTACCCTTTCTGTCCTCTGTGAGTGGCCATCGCTTCATATTTGAATCAAAAAAGCTGTCCTTATTGTCAGTAGTTGATAATGAAGGGACCAACTGATCGTCCACCAAGTCCCACATGTATGGTTCGACACTTGTTGGATACTCTTGTTTAGTGTGAATGTTCTCAAAATTGCCATCTATCATTTGAAGAGGAGTTCTGTTATCAGTAAAATATGGCAAAAACTTAGCAGAAGGAGCCAACATCCTGTTCTTTAGGTGCACAGAAGGAACAGCGAGTGGGTGATCAACGTCCTCTAAAGCAGAGCTAGATGGTCCCAGGATGGAGGCTACGGTTTCATAACTGTAAGGAATGAATGGGCACTGAGTACTCAACATGTAAGTCATTACATAAAATATAAATCCAGTATTACATTTTCATTAAACTACAAGAAAAAGGCATACAAAAAAAACAAAAGGTATAAAATCACATTGTATGTTTTTGAATATCCACAATTAATACATGGTACATGCTATTGGCTGTGGTTATAGACTAATCTTTAACTTACCCTTTATGGAAAACATCAACAAGGGCCTTTACTAATCCAGTTGTCCCCTCTGCATTTGCTGATAAGGAATGTTCTCTATGTTTTTCAGACACTGATCCCTCTCCCTCCAAAACTTCCCATCCAAAAAGTCCAGCTGTCTCTGATGTATCCCATGATTTATTCCCTGTCTGTGCTTCTTCTGCTGTTATCCTCTCTACATTGGAGTCACTGAGAACCCACATACAAAAGCTTTAAAGTTGAGATCCCAAGAGCGTTCATGGAATAAAATTGCATAATTAAATATAGTCTGCACCAACATGCTCAATCGGAACAATTTACCATTCACTGTGCAAATAGCATTCGTATTCCACACAATCTATGTTAAGCAAGCACTAAGCCAGTTTCACAGCAAAACACACCAGAGCACGGGGCTCTTCCACTTACCTAATATATAGACAACGATCTACACTTTGCTTTGCACCCAAATTTTCTTCTGTCAAAACAGCAACCAGATAAATATTTTTTTTTTTTAACGAGCCAAAGACAAGTGTATAATGTGGTATGTGAACACTGAACACCGTAAATGTCTCACCATTTGAAAGATCAGTGCTTTGACTGCTAACAGATGATAGAGTAACACCACTTCCCTCTTTGAGATTTGACTCTGCATGTCGGGGAACCTTTGCTGCATATGTTTTAGTAGCAGAATGCAGTGGAATACCCATTTCTTTCACACCAGCTGTGTTCACTTGCAAATAGCTGGGAAATCCAGGAATCTGAGCCAGGTGGGGGCATGATGAAGCCATCGTGACCATTGACCTAATTGCTTGAGTATGATGCAATATTGCTGGGAAAGTTGCAGTGCAAATCTTCTCTTTTTGCTTTTTCTCAAATAAGACAATATTCTGTGTTATCCAAGTGTGTGTTTCTGTACATTCAGAGCTAAGTCTTCTTGCTGATGGAAAACCAGGGATACATGAAACACATGGAGAAGATGTGTATAAGCTGACCATATTTGGTGGCCTATTAACTTTTTTGGCAGAAGAAAAACCATAAATTCTGGTCTTTTTAAGACAGGATGTAACTAAAGGAGGGATACATTTCCTGCTGTAGAAATCTAGCTGCTCCTGTTCAGTTATTGATATACTTTTATCCTTCTCTTGAGGTTTCATCAGTATCAGTTTTGTTTCACTTAGCCAGTCTGTACATGGGACTGTAGTCAAGGAAGAAAATCCTTTGATACATGAAGTACTGGGGCAACAGGGTACAAGATTTGTCATATTAGGTTCCATGCACGACTTGAGTTTAGGTTTGGAGTGTTTCTCTACTTTAAGACTTGGATTGCATCGGGTGAAAGACGGAAAACCCGGGATGACTGATTCTTTTGGGCACAATTGGACCAAACACAACATGTCCTTCATTTTGTCTGTGTTACTTGCTGAGAAGTCAAAATTAAGATGAATAATCCTTTGTGACTCGTACATCAATGAACCTACATCACCAGCCCAACCTTCTTTATTCTGTTGTTCCAGTGAAGGGAATCCTGCTATACATGACGTTACAGGACACAAGGGAAGGAGGCTAACTATATTCAGTTTATAATATTCAACTTCGGGATAAGGAACAGAAGGGAAACCTTTAATACTTGATACTTTAGGACAGGATGGTACGAGAGAAACCATTCCTTTCATTTGTTTGTTGTTTCTGTAACAGGGATCAGTAAGTAACAAGTGTTTGTCTTTCACCCTTGCTTCAAATAGAGTTTCTCTGCTTACTGTCCACAATTTTGGACTAAGCAATGATGGAAATCCTGCGGTCTGGGAGATCTTTGGACATGCACTTGAATGACTCACCATACTTCTTGTATCAGTTTTAGTCATTTTGGGTTTTTGCACTGTTGCGAAGCCATGAATGAGTGATTCTCTTGGACAAGATGAAGCAAAACACAACATGTCCTTTGATTTGTCTGCATTTCTTGGTAATAAATCAGCACTAAACTGAGCAGTCCTTTTTGAGCTGTACATCACTGAACCTATGTCAGCAGCCCAACCTTCTTCATTATGTTGTTCTAGTGATGGGCATCCTGGTACACAAGAAAGTACAGGACACAAGGGAAGGAGACTGACTACATTTACTTTGTAGGACTCATCTTTGGGATTAGGAACAGAAGGGAAACCTTTCATTCTTGAAACCCTGGGACAAGATAACAGGAGGGAAACCATTCCTTTCATTTGTCTCTCGTCTCTGACACAGGGATCAGTAAGTAACAAGTGTTTGTCTTTCAGCCTTGCTTCAAACAGAGTTTCTCTGCTTACTGGCCACAATTTTGGACTAAGCAATGATGGAAATCCTACGGTCTGGGAGATCTTTGGACATGAACTTGAAAGACTCACCATACTTCTTGTGTCAGTATTCGTCACTTCGCGTTTTAGCACTGTTGCAAAGCCATAAATGAGTGATTCTCTTGGACAAGATGAAGCAAAACACATTTCCTTTGATTTGTCTGCATTTCTTGGTAATAAGTCAGCACTAAACTGAGCAGTCCTATGTGAGCTGTACATCAATGAACCTATGTCAGCAGCCCAACCTTCTTCATTATGTAGTTCCGGTGATGGGCATCCTGGTACACAAGAAAGTACAGGACACAAGGTAAGGAGACTGACTACATTTGGTTCGTGAGACTCAACTTTGGGATTAGGAACAGAAGGGAAACCTTTCATTCTTGAAACCCTGGGACAAGATGGTAAGAGGGAAACCATTGCTTTCACTTGTCTATTGCCTCTGTCACAGGGATCAATAAGTAACAAGTGTTTGCTTTTCATCTTTGGTTCTAATAGTGTGTCTTTGCTTACTGTCCAAATTTTTGGACTAAGAAATGACGGAAATCCTGCAATCTGGGAGATCTTTGGACATGAACTCGAAAGACTCACCATACTTCTCGTGTCAAAATCAGTCACTCTGTGTTCTGGTATTGATGCAAAGCCAGGGCTGAGTGATTCTCTTGGGCAAGATGAAGCAAAACACAACATTTCCTTTGATATGACACTGTTACTTGAAAATAGATCAGTGCTAAACTGAAGAGTCCTTTGTGACCTGCATACAAATGAACCTATGTCAGTAACCCAGCCTTCCTCGTTCTTTTGTTCTAGCGATGGGCATCCTGGTACACAAGAAAGTACAGGACACAAGGGAAGCAGACTGACTACATTTGGTTTGTAATACTCAACTTTTGGATGAGGAACAGATGGAAAACCTTTAATTCGTGAAACCCTGGGACAGGATGGTAAGAGGTAAACCATTCCTTTCACTTGTCTCATTTCTCTGTCACAGGAATCAGTAAGTAACATATGCTTGTTTTTCATCCTTGGTTCAAACAGTGGCTCTTTGTTTATTGTCCAAAAAATTAGACTAAGACATGAGGGAAATCCTGCAATCTGGGAAATCTTTGCGCAGGAAGTTGAAAGACTCACCATACTTGTCCCAATATCAATCACTCTGGGTTCTGTTTTAGAAGGAAAGCCGGGGATCAGTGACTCACTTGGACAACTTTGTGAAAGAGAAACACTTCTTTTCATTTTCTTCTTCACTTTATTGCTCTGTAGCAGTACTACAGACTTATTGTTTAACAATTTCTCCAACAATGGTTTATGATTTATTTCCCAGTCCTTGCTGTCAGCTTTCTGGACTGATGGAAAGCCAGCCATTCTGGAGACAGAAGGACAGGATGGAAGAAGGTTAACTTCACTATATCTATTATGAATGACTATAAGTTCCAAAGCAGATGGAAATCCAGATGCACAAGCTTGCTTTGGACAAGTTGGGGCTAAAGCTGTCATCCCCCTTGAATAGCCTTCAACACTACAGGGTCTATCTTTAATATCGACTCTGCAAACTTTAAAATATGTGACTGTGAAGGGTTTGAACTCTGTGAACCATTTTCTACTGAAATTACAATTTACTAATGATGGAATGCCTTCAATTGGTGAGCTCTTTGGACATGTACCCAAGATTGTGATGTCTGATTCATGGGATCTGACAGTAGTCTGTACAACTGAGGTTATATCTGGTATATAAGAATGCCCGAAGACCTCTGAAGCTATCTTTTGTTCAGTTTCACAGTCATCTTTTGGTGACACTACAGTTGTAAAAAGTTTGGTTTGCATTTTCTTATTCCTGACCAGTTCTCGTTCAGATACTGACTGTTTATCATCATTTGTAACGATTTCCTTTGATAGTTTTGAACAATACCAACTTTTGCCTCTCTTTTGGGACATAGATGGGAAACCTGGAATTCTAGCTTGACTTGGACAACATGGTGTCAGTAAAACACTTTCTTTTTCATGGTTTTTATTCTCTTCGGATACACGTTGCAGTCCTTTTTGATTTATTTGCAACCCTGTCTTCCAGAATGTCATTTGATCAACTGGCCAGAGTTTTTCATCACTAGTCTGTGATATGCATGGCATCCCAGGTATGTTTGTCAATTTACAACAGGTGTCTAAGAAAGTGAATTGTTTACTGTAAGATTCAGACCTCAGACAATGCGGCACATAACATGCACTAGAACACAAGAAGATTTCATCCTCCATTTGTTTCAGAGGTCTTTGTGACTGAAAATCATACTCATTGTTTGGAGTTTCAACAGTCTGTAGTTCATTTTCAACTGTTTGGCAAAAAAGCAACTGGTCGTCCATCCCAGCTTCTTTTTCTCTTTTTAGTTGTTCATTGTCATCAGCGTGTAACTTCGTGGTAGCACTAATTGATGGGGCTGGACCAAATGTCTCCTTAATCAGTTCTGTTTCTGGCATTTCCTGTGTAGTTGCACTTAGAACCTCTTCCCTGTTTGAGGGACATTTCCATGTTCTCACTTTAGGCTCTTGCCATTTCATGGTTCCCACTGCAGAAGCATTTTGTGACGGATGTGCTGAAATAGCTTTTTGGTTTTGAAACTGGAGTTCTTCTGATTCAGTAAAAAATGAGAATGGAGGTTGTTGTGAAACCATGTTCTTATCTCTAAAAAGAGGGTAAATACAAGAATTCAGTCAAAATTTACTTTGGACAAATATTCATCACAATATAGCAGTCAACTAAATAATGTATTGTATGCTCAACAGTACAAAGCCTACTAATTTCAAGCAATTTTCAAAAAGCCTCTTAAAAAGTATGCATTCCTCCTCAACTTGAACATAAAAATTACTTTAATCGGTCAGTGGTATAAACTGATCAAAATAACCTGTCCAACCTATTTGAGATAAAGTTTGATGAAGCAGCCTTAAACCATCTGATGAAATTATTTTGTGAAAGCCTGGTTCTCCAGAAAATACAACCAAACACGTTAGGCAATCATTATGTTACTATAGTTTTGGCACATTGTCCTCATAACAAAACTGTCCCAGCTTCATGTGGATGAAATGGCTATCCTGCTGCGAAGTGGCTCAGTTTTCACTAGATTGGCTATAAGGTTGAACAAAACTGTTGATATTCTATATCTCCACATTTTATGTTGCAATCTTCAATAGAAAATGTTAAAAATTACCCCTTCTTTAATGTCCTACTCCAGGGGCAACAATTGTATTGTACAAAAAAAGAAAAAACATATTTGACATGTTTTTTGTGTTTTTTTTTTCCAAATGAACGAAACTGTTAGTCATTTACACTATCATAGAGGTAACTGAAATTAAGTAAAATGAATCACAAAAGGTGTAAGGAAGCGTCTAGTGAGGAAACTACTTTTTATGAAGAAGCAGAGCTGAAACATCTTCAGTGTCATCTTTCTTTGATCAACCCATCCTTTTATGTGTGCCATTGTATCACTTCCCTAATGGTAAAGGCAAGTCACTGCTATATACAGTGGGGTAAAAAAGTATTGGTGGCTGCCAAAAAAAGTTTTGGCAGCCACAAATTGTGCATGTTCTCCCACTTAAAAAGATGAGAGGCCTGTAATTTTCATCTTTAGTATACTTCAACTATGAGAGAGAAAATGAGAAAAAAATCCAGAAAATCACATGGTCTGATTTTTAAAGAATTTATTTGCAAATTATAGTGGAAAATAAGAATTTGGTAAATAACAAAAGTTTATCTCAATCTTTTGTTATATACCCTTTGTTGGCAATGACAGAGGTCAAACGTTTTCTGTAAGTCTTCACCAGGTTTTCACAAACTGTTGCTAGGATTTTGGCCCATTCCTCCATGCAGATCTCCTCAAGAGCTGTGATGTTTTGGGGCTGTCGCTAGGCAACACGGACTTTCAACTCCCTCCAAAGATTTTCTATGGGGTTGAGATCTGGAGACTGGCTAGGCCACTCCAGGACCTTGAAATGATTCTTATGAAGCCACTCCTTCGTTACCCGGGCGATGTGTTTGGTATCATTGTCATACTGAAAGACCCAGCTATGTTTCATCTTCAATGCCCCTGCTCATGGAAGGAGGTTTTCACTCAAAATCTCACCATACATGGCCCCATTTATTCTTTCCTTGATACGGATCAGTCGTCCTGGTACCCTTGCAGAAAAACAGCCCCAAAGCATAATGTTTCCACCCCAATGCTTTACAGTTGGTATGTTGTTCTTTGGATGCAACTCAGCATTCTTTCTCCTCCAAACATGAAGAGTAAAGTTTTTACCAAATAAACTCAGCAAAAAAAGAAACGCCCTCTGACTTTCAACTGTTTTTACTTTCAGTAAATTTAATGTGTGTAAATATTTATATGAACACTAAAAGAGTCAACACCATAAGACATAAACTAAAAATGTGTCACAGACATGTGACTAACAGAAATAGAATAATGTGTCCTTGAATGAAGGGAGGCTCAAAATCCAAAGTACCAGTCAGTATCTGGTGTGGCCACCAGCTGCTTGAAGTACTGCAGTGCATCTCCTCCTCATGGACTGGACCAGATTTGTCAGTTCTTGCTGTGAGATGTTACCCCACTCTTCCACCAAGGCACTTGCATGTTCCTGGACATTTCTGGGGGGAATGGCCCTAGCCCTCACCCTGCGATCCAACAGGTCCCAGACGTGCTCAATGGGATTGAGATCTGGGCTCTTCACTGCCCATGGCAGAACACTGACATTGCTGTCATGCAGAAACTCAAGCACAGAACAAGCAGTATGGCTGGTGGCATTGTCCTGCTGGAGGATCATGTCCGGATGAGCATGCATAAAGGGTACCACATGAGGGAGGAGGATGTCTTCCCTGTACTGCAAGGCATTGAGATTGCCTGCAATGACAACAAGCTCAGTCCGATGGTGATGTGATTTACCGCCCCAGACCAAATCGATCCCGCTCCAAGGTACAGGCCTCGGTGTAACGCTCATTCCTTCGACGATAAACACGAATCCGTCCATCACCCCAGGTGAGACAAAACCGTGACTCATCAGTGAAGAGCACTTTTTGCCAATCCTGTCTGGTCCAGCGAAGGTGGGTTTGTGCCCATAGGCGGCGTTGTTGCTGGTGATGTCTGGTAAGGACCTGCCTTACAACAGGCCTACAAGCCCTCAGTTCAGCCTCTCTCAGCCTATTGCGGACAGTCTGAGGACTGATGGAGGGATTGTGTGTTCCTGGTGTGACTCGGGCAGTTGTTGTGGCCATCCTGTACCTGTCAAGCAGGTGTGATATTCGGATGTACCAATCCTGTGCAGGTGTTGTTACACGTGGTCTTCCACTGCGAGGATGATCAGCTGTCCTTCCTGTCTCCCTGTAGTGCTGTCTTAGGCATCTCACAGTGTGGACATGGCAATTTATTGCCCTAGCCACATCAGCAGTCCTCATGCCTCCCTGCAGCATGCCTAATGCACGTTCATGCAGATGAGCAGGGACCCTGGGCATCTTTTTTTAGGTGTTTTCCACGGTCAGTAGACAAGTCTCTTTAGTGTCCTGCGTTTTTAGAACTGTGACCTTAAATGCCTACTTTCTGTAAGCTGTTAAGGTCTTAACGACCATTCCACAGGTGCATGTTAACTAATGGAATATGGTTAATTGAACATGCATGGAAAACATTGTTTAAACCCTTTACAATGAAGATCTGTAAAGTTATTTGGATTTTTACAACATTATTGTTGAAATACATAGTCCTGAAAAAGGGACGTTTCTTTTTTTGCTGAGTTTAGTTCTATTTTGGTTTCATCTGAACATATGACATTCTCCCATTTCTCTTCTGGATCATCCAAATGTTCTCTAGCAAACTTCAAACGGGCCTGGACATGTACTGGCTTAAGCAGGGGGACATGTCTGGCACTGCAGGATTTGAGTCCTTGGCGGCGTAGTGTGTTACTGATGGTAGCCTTTGTTACTTTTACAGGGGGGGCTAGTGAATGACCTGCAGAGAGCTCTCTGCAGGTCATTCACTAGCCCCCCTGTATGGTTCTGGGATTTTTGGTTCCCGTTCTTGTAATCATTTTGACCCCACGGGATGAGTTCTTGCATGAAGCCCCAGATCGAGGGAGATTATTAGTGGTCTTGCATGCCTTCCATTTTCTAATAATTGCTCCCACAGTTGATTACTTCACATCAAGCTGCTTAACTACTGCAGATTTAGTCTTCCCAGGCTGGTGCATGTCTACAATTTTGTTTCTGGTGTCCTTTGACAGCTCTTTGGTCTTGGCCATAGTGGAGGTTGGAGTCTGACTGTTTGAAGGTGTAGACAGGTTTCTTTTATATAGATTGAGTTCAAACAGGTTCCATTAATACAGGTAACAAGTGGAGGACAGAGGAGCCTCTTACAGAAGAAGGTACAGGTCTGTGAGAGCCAGAAATTTTGCTTGTTTGTAGGTGGCCAAATTTTTATTTTCCATCATAATATGTGAGTAAATTCTTTAAAAATCAGACCATGGGATTTTCTGGATTTTTTTTCTCATTTTGTCTCATAGTTGAGGTATACCTATGATTAAAATCACAGACCTCTTTCATCTTTTTAAGTGGGAGAACTTGCACAATTGGTGGCTGACTAAATATTTTTTCCAGCCAGTCAGTCATAATTATCTATCTCCTGTTAATCCACCTATCTAATTCTTCTTCCTCCTTTTGGTTACTGGCAGTTTTTAATCAATATTCATAAGGCATTAGCACCATCTTGTGCTACAGAGTTTGGATCAAACAAAAGAAGTCTGCAATACAGTCATATTCAATAAATTAGAATATGCATTCCTATGAGGCTTGGTTGTCACTTTTTTGGCAAGTATTAAACCTTTTCATCAGGCTTACGTGTCTGTATTTAAAATGCTTTTTATTTTTCTAAAATAATATTCTGATTTTAAATGTTGTGATTTCATAAGCTGTAAGTAGAAAATCATAATTAACTAAAGTAAAAGCCTGAAAACATCCGTCTGTGTGGAATCTAACTATATGTGTTTCACTTAGTAAAGTGAACTACTGACATAAATTAGCTTTCCAGTATTAAAAACCATAAGGAAAGCCTGTGTGTAATGATAAATGCCCAGGCCTAACTATACACAACACTTAATAAAAGCACATTTTCTCCTGTTCTTTAGAACTATACTTGGTAAAGTGAATTTATAAAACAGACAAGACAGTAGCACAACATTTTAATCTAGAGTTTTAAAGTACATGCCTAACACACAAATGAATGCACTACCCCGAGTTTCATTATCATCTTCCTAATTTAATTCAGTATTACAAATTTAGTCTCGTCCTATAATATTTGCAGTTTTATTGCTACAAAATACGGTGAGCATCCAGTTGG
This sequence comes from Valencia hispanica, assembly GCA_963556495.2. NCBI lineage: Eukaryota > Metazoa > Chordata > Actinopteri > Cyprinodontiformes > Valenciidae > Valencia > Valencia hispanica. The sequence goes on along the minus strand of OY747714.1, from coordinate 4,202,560 downwards.
TTTCATACTTTTTCAAGGTTCTGTGGTTAAGCAAAGCTGAAAATGAAGCATTATAAGTTGTATTATTAAAACAGCATTTCATATTGCATGCATGTAAATTCAGCTGCTGTTTAATCCAAGCGTATTCAAATCAGCCACACAAAAATGGCTCTGGAGGAGCCACACTCTCCAGACAGAACTTTGTTGAATATGCTGTGGATGTGCTGGCATAGTGGTTTGCACCAGCACCATGCTTGTTGTGAGGTGTTTTGGCAAGTTATTTAAGTAGCTTTCACACTATTGCAATATCTGATTATTTACTTCTCTTTAGGCTTATGCATGTGTTGAGGTGACCACACAAAGGGGGGTTTATGGTTCTATGATTGGGGCTTCTGATAAACTGGGGAGTTTTTCAAGCTGCAGCCCACCTCTCTCCCAATCGAAGGGGTGACATACCCTTGATTATCGACAAGAAAAAGAAGGTACAGAATGGATAGTTTCCCAGTTACGAATGTATGTATGGATGCTTTTTTGCTATCTAACTCATAAACCGATATTCTTTCTACCTTTTAAACAGAACTCGGCATCAATTCAAATTCCGTGGACTGATTCGATTCAAATACTGAAAATTTAGAATTGATTATGACTGGTACATGTTTGGGATTACTTCTTCAGGAAGACATTTATGAGACACCATAACGTAGTGCGGTTCCACTACTTTTATTAGCTACTTCAGGCGGCAATACTTCACCTCCACTTGGCAGGCCTTGCAAATCACGAATATTTCTGTTTGTCCTTTCTGAACCCAAAATGGTGCCAGACCTTAACCTACCACAGGCATCTTTACAGCCGGCGCTAGGCTAACGTAGCCGCTAATGTCCAATGCCGGACTGTTTACTTTTCTTCACACCTGCCGTGAGTGCCTGAATTCAATGACGTGACAGTGGGTGGGGTTAAAGTTCACAGGGGAAAACTGTAACTTTTAACAGCTAAGCCTCAAAATGCCCATCTGGACTTTTTTCCTACTTTGGCTGTAAAAAGGGCAGACAACGTTAAAGGATATAATCGAACTTTGGATTTAAGAATCAATCTTTAGGAATTTTTATAAGAATAGATTTAGATTCAAAGAATCCATTTTTGCTTTTAAAGATGTCTTTCTGAGTAGTATTACATTGTTTTGCTGATGGTCCAATGAAAGTGTGTTGTGACAACTCCATGAGGAAGGTAAAACAAAGTTATCAAAACTCTACAAAATGCAATGCACTAAAGCCATGCAGAATCTATTGCTTCATTTAGGCAGAACTGGAGCTGAGTGCAAACATTTCTGTCAACCTAGACTTACCTACGCTCACTAAGTCTTCCACATGCTTGTTCAACAGCATCACCACACAATGACTCTATAGAAAAACAATCTCTTGGTTTCCCTGAGGGCAAGTGTGCAGGTGTTTCCACAGAGACTTCAGTGGTGCCTGTTTCTTTTACAACAATATCTCCTTTTCCAGCATCGCTCTGAGCCACAGGACTGAAACAACAATAAGATAATAATTGGTAAACTTTGGATATCATAAGATATTATAGATTGTGTGACAATTATTCATTGCAAAATGCATCACAAGCCAGACAAGTTAACCTGCCTGTCACTAACAGTCAATAACAATGGCATATCAGGACTCGAGTGCCAAATTCTGAATTGCAAGTTTCTGAAAACACAGTTTCAAAAGCAAATGTTTCAACAACTAAACTAAGAGGTCTCCAAACCACACTGCCTTTTCTAAATGTTCCTTCCTGAAATGGTTTCAATATTCCTGGTTTCTTTCTCTATCAGTCAGGCTTCAGTCTCTCGTTTTTTTAGAACTCTGGTAGAGTAGCCCTCTCACCATAACTTCAGAATTTAACAATGTGGCTCAGTAAACACTTTTTATCACTAATCTATCACTATCTATCACTATTTCCCAGGGACTATGAGCTACACAAAGATTGAGCAAAATAAATGCCCTAAAAATACCTGTGACTGGTTTTTATTTCAAGGATTACCTTGAAAAGAAATGACCAGCATTGTAATAAAGGTTTGGATATTAATTCTCACAAATGTGCTTTGTTTTTTTAATTCATTTTTGGTAAGGACAGCTATATAAAACAAAAACTGATCATTTTTGTGTCTTCATCGTAATTTTCACTGAAATGGCATCTTTTCATTACAGCCTATGCAGAACTAGAGAATAGAAATCTGTCTTCCACATGGAGGCATTTCACCTGTTTATCTAAAAGTGAACAGTTCGTTAGGAACTCAAATCTGGATAACTGGACTGTTCAAATGTATAAACAGTATTCTTTTGAGGTAGGTAGATTATTGTGCAAGCAATTAATTATCTATTCTCTTTATATTTCTCATTTTAGGCATTTATTTGCATAAAAAGTTTCTTGTACAACAAAAAGATGTTCAGTGTATTGTTGCACTGACCCAAACTCATTAGCTAACATGATTCCAGAAAAGGCAGACTTTAGTTATGAACAATAGTTACCTCCAAACAAATGTGTGCAGCCATTATCCCTTTATATCAACATAGCCTCCCATGCAAGAAACTGCAGTTAAGAATATTGCAGCAGAAAGATCAAGATCAAAATGAGAGGAAGGCTTCACAACATCCAACAGTGTCCAGCAGATTTCTGTCTCGTATTGAGTGTGCTACAGAATTACGTTGCCACAGGGCAGATAAGGTCAACAACGACAGCAAGTGACTGAGAGTTCATCTGAAGTCACAGTGAAGCAAAGACTCTTGGACGCTACTTGAGCCAGAAAACTGGTCAAATATGGTTGTTTTTCAATCCTCCATCAATTAAAATCATTCATCAAAATCCAAGAAGAAAATGTAAATGTAAAAGAAAGATTAGCAAGACTGAAATATCACAGACTGCCCTTTGACCTACATGCTGATATAGGACAAAGTGATTAAGAGGAGAACAGCAACCTAACACACTTTTCAAACTTCTTGCTTTATTATTCCCAGAAACATCAATAACTAAGTACAAACATTTTGTGACCTTACTTAAGTAGACATTTTTTTATACTTCACAGGATTATCTATTATCCCTGGTCGGGTACCCGCTGGGGGATGGGCCTCGGGTCTCTGGGTCCATGGATCCACCCTGGCATAGCTAGCTGCCGGCGGAGCCCATGGCCTCGTCGCTGCGGCCCCCCGGGGCTCCTGCATAATAGCTGTTGGATGTTCCCCAGGGCTCTCCTCTGCTCCTCTCTTGAGGTGTGCAATCAGCCCTGAATTGTTCCGCCTGAGGCTCCTGTGCTCTGGGGGTCCTTTGGCTGTCTATGGCTACGATCTCCTTCATTTCTGCATCGATTCCTGGGAGGTGGATCAATGGCTCCTCACACCAGCTATCGAACACTCGTATGGAGAAACCTTATATGCACCAGCATGCTCATACACACACATACACGCACACACACACACACACGCACGCACACACACATACACGCACACACACACGCATACCCACACCCACACACGCACGTCTTGCTATCCTTGTGTTGACATGGTATTGACTTCCATTGATTTTACTATGCCTTACCCAGACACTTTCCCTAAACCTAACCATTACTGATACATGCCTAACCCTAACCTTAACCTAAACCTAATTCACACCATACCTCTAAACCTAACTAGTAGAGTTTAATAGCTAGTTAAACATTGTGGGGACCAGGCAAAATGTCCTCACAATGCTGGTGGCCTGTCAAAGGTTGGTCCACACAAGTATAGCTATACATGTACACCCACACACACCCACCCACACACACACACACATACACACACGTACACACGTAGGTGTGGGGATTCCAGTGTTTACAGATGCATTCTTGGGGTGAGGTTACCACAATTAGATTTTGTAATAATCGGTACCATGAGCTTTTCAGTGACACTGTTGTATTTAAATGTCTATTTGTGGGTTATGGTTGTCTAGTTCTCAGTTTGTATTGTTTGGTTTGTTGTATCATTGTTTTTTTCCCCTCTACCTGCCGTCCTGCTGGTGTGGAGGGAGACTGATGTTTTCTTTATACCTGGTCTGGTATCCTGCTTGGCTGCAATCCCCTGTTGGACGGGGGGCATCGACTGGGATGATCCTCTCACTAACTGAACATCCACTGTGTCCTGTTATCAACTTTTTACTTTCTGTAACATAGAAATTACTCTTATACCAGATCTTCTGTTCCTTCTGTGTTCTGCTCTGTCTTCTCAAACCCCCAGACGGTCGTGGCAGATGGCCGCTCCTACTGAGCCTGGTTCTGTTGGAGGTTTCTTCCTGTTAAAGGGGAGTTTTTCCTCTCCACCGTCGCTACATGCTTGCTCAGTATGAGGGATTGCTGAAGGATTGCTGTGGTTGGAAATCTGCCCAACCTCACGCCAATGACTGACGCAATCTGCTGGGATTCCTTAAATAGGAAACTTTTTAATTGATTGGAATGTTTGTATAATTGTATTGAAATGACTTCTTGTTAAGTGCCTTGAGATGACATCTGTTGTGAATTGGCGCTATATAAATAAACTGAATTGAATTCTTGTGTTTTATTTGTTCCCCTTCCTCTCTTGTATCTTCAACTCTCCCTCTTAACTTTTTTTGCTACCTCTCATCTTCTTTCTTTCCCCCCCTTTATTTTCAATCTCAGTGTCCATAATATCAGAAAAAAACCACGGCAATTTCTAATAAAGATTTCTCAATCTACTACATACTCAGACACCAATTCTGAGTGCCACACTGCCAGACAGGACACATTTAAAAATAAATGAATAAATTATCTATTAGCTGACTTTTTACTTCTACTCCTTACATTTTCACGCAATTATCTGTACTTTCTACTTCTTAAATTTTAAAATAGCCTTGTTACTCCTATTCTATGTTGGCTTGTCATTGTTAAAAAGAAAACACAGACAAATAAACCTATCCAGATAAATTGCACCATCCGGAAAGATTGAATATGACTGCGATTGGATAATAATTTTAGGCAGCTGCCATTCTGACACCCTATTGGTTTGTTTGCGATCCATCGCACACTCCGCATGACACAAACCCCTTCACAGTTCAGCCGGGATGTAGCAGTCGCATGTTGCCAAGTTCCCTCCATGAAACACATTAATGCTCAGTAGTCCACATATGGTTCTTTAATGTATTTGCATTGCTCTAAAATGTATACATTTTAAAGCCACATATATGAGGCTAAAACAGGCAGGCCTAGTGTATGCCAAATTTTTTTTATTGAAGTTAACATTTTTATTTTGGCCTTAAGTAAAAGTGTTTTTTTGGGGAGGAGTGGTAGTGCTGTGAAGCCTCTGTCCTTAATTGGATTTTTTTCTTTGCTTACATTACTTCTACTTTTATACTTTAAGTAGTTTTGAAACTTTTTTACTTTTACCAGAGTAAAAACCTATAATTGATGCTTCAACCTCTACAGAAGTCTTTTTAAACCCTAGTATCTATACTCCTACCTGGGTAATGAATGTGAACACCTCTGATTATTCTTCATAAATAATAAAAAGACCCCAGAGTCTTGAAATCTTTTTTTCAGTTTATGTCAGCCTGAATGCTTAAGCACTTGATAACTCAACTTTTGGTTGACTCTGGAGGTAAATTTGCCAGAAAGTTAAAATGCTGGAAAAAAATGCTCTATTTTTTCCCCTCAGCATAGGCTTCACTTCAAACAAGCATTATGTTCAAAATTGGTGAAACATTTTGTGATTTGAGTTCTTAAGAGCAAGCTATAGTTGGCCCCAAACAACAGTCACCTACTAATTATGAGACATGATTAAAACCAAATTTTCAAGTCACCACAAGTGTGAGATGCATGAAGATTTACAGTCCGTTTTTGTCATGCAAAACACACAGAATATTTAAAAATCCTGGAGCTACTTAAGCAGCCATGCTTAACAGTACATATGCTTACCCTGCTGATGGTTTGATGAGCTCCATTCCCAATAGTGCATCTTTTTTCTGCCCCAAAGCTATGGATGTGTCTGTCCTCAGGCTGGCTCCTGAACTCTGGCTCTCCTCCTCATTCAAGGTGCTCAGCTGTCTCTTAAACTCTAAAACCGAAGAGAGCAACAGATGGGGTTTTACTACATGGTTCAATGTTGATGATCATCTCATACACTAGTGTCCAGTCTTCAACCTGTTAAAGCATACTGAACTTTTTTTTTACCTGCTTCCTGTCTACTTGGGGAGACTATGACTGTTTCAAATATGTGTGGCTGAGGAGGAGAAGGAGCCCCAGAGAGCAGAGGGGCAGATGAAGGACAAGGACAACTAGTTGAGAGCTTCCCTACAGTGAGGCTGCCATGAGGTCTCCCAGAGGGAACATATCCTGTCTCTCTCTGTTTTTTCTGATCCTCAGACTGAGCTGCAGGCGGATAGGATGAAGCTGGCGGGGAGGATAGAAAGCAGGGATAGAAAGATGAGGAAATGAGAAGAAAAGTAGGGAAAGTAATCCATCAATGCCAAGCTAAAGTCTGAAGCAGGAGGTGTACTTGCTCTAGTAGGGAGGTGTGTAGGACACCTCCCTACTAGTGTTGAAATATTTACATACGCTTCAGAAACATAAAACATAATTTTCTTTACTGTCAGACTTTAAAATCAGAGTAAACATTTTTGTTTTAGATCAATAAATATTAACATGTTTTTTTGTATTTATAAAATGTCAGAATAAACAGAGAATTGTTCTGTATTATTTATTAATTTCAGCAATTTGTTGTGTCTTTAAACAAAAAGAAAAGTCCTGAGTTTAAGAAGCTTCTGATTAAATCCATTTGAATTAACTTGTGACAAACCTGTAGATAAATACAATGTACAGTACATCGCAAAAGTTTTAGGCAGGTGTGAAAAAATGCTGTAAACAAAGGAGGCTTTCAACAATGGAAGTGTTAATCATTTATTTTCATCAATCAACAAAATCCCATAAATGAACAAAGGAGAAATCTAAATCAAATCAATATTTGGTATGAACACCCTTTCACTTCAAAACAGCATCAACTCTTCTAGGTACACTTGCACACAGTTTTTGAAGGAACTCGGCTGGTAGGTTGTCCCTGATCTCTCTATCTTTAATATTATTAGATATCTCTGAGAACTCACCACATCCTTCTGTCTCTTCATGTAATCCCAGACACACATCATGATGTTGAGATCAGGGCTCTGTGGGGGCCATACAATCACTTCCAGGACTTCTTGTTCTTCTTTATGCTAAAGATAGTTCTTAATGGCTTTGGCTGTATGCTTGGGATCATTGTCCAGCTGCAGAATAAATACGGGCCAATCATACTCCTCCCTGATGGTATTGCATGATGGATAAGTATCTGCCTGTAGTTCTCAGCAATGAGAACACCATTAATCCTGACCAAATCTCCAACTCCATTTGAGGAAATTCAGTCCCAAATGTTTAAGAAACCTCCACCATGATTCATTGTTGCCTGCAGAAACTCATTATTGTACCGCTCTCCAGCCATTTGACGAATAAACTGCCTTCTGCTACAGCCAAATATTTCAAATTTTGACTCATCAGTCTAGAGCACCTGCTGCCATTGTCCGACACCCCAGTTCCTATGTTTTTATGCATACTTGAATCGCTTGGCCGTGTTTCCATGTCGGAGGTTTGGCTTTTTGGCTTAAACTCTTCCATGAAGATCACTTCTGGCCAGACTTCTCCAGATAGTAGATGGGTGTATCTAGGTCCCAGTGGTTTCTGCCAGTTCTGGGCTGATGGCACTGCTGGACATCTTCCAATTTCAAAAGGTAATAAGCTTGATGTGTCTTTCATCTGCTGCACTAAGTTTCCTTGGCCGACCACAGCGCCAATGATCCGAAACGTTGCCCATTTCCTTGTGCTTCTTCCAAAGAGTTTGAACGGCCCATCTTGAAACCCCAGTCTGCTTTGAAATCTTTGTCTGGGAAAGACCTTCCTGATGCAGTATAACGACCTTGTGTCTTCTTGCTGTGCTCAACCTTGCCATGACATGAAACTATCATCCAAAACCCCACCTTGGTAGCAGAGTTTGGCAGTTCCTGGCCCAGTCTTAAGCCTCCTACACGGCTTTTTCTGTTTAAGTTAATGACTTTGTTTCAACCTACGTGTGATGTTGATGATCATTAGTACCTATTTGGTATAATTGGTTGATCATACACCTGGCTATAATCCTACAAAATCCCCGACTTTGTGTAGGTGTACCTATAAGAACAAATGCTGGTTTGAAGGCAAAAAATATTAACACCAAATATTGATTTGATTTAGATTTCTCTTTTGTTTGTTCACTTTGCATTTTATAAATTGATTGATTGATTAAACCTGTTACAAAAAGGATCAGACTGTTGGAATGAATCAGAATTGAGCAGAACACTGGCTTGTTAGAGATCAGATCCTGCATCAAAGGAGGATTCTAGTGTTTTTTAAAATTAGGATCCATCTATATAGCAGATTTACCTCCACTGACTAATGTCTAACCAGACAGAAACAGTCAGATTGTTGTATAAAAATGTATTGAAATGACTTCTTGTTAAGTGCCTTGAGATGACATCTGTTGTGAATTGGCGCTATATAAATAAACTGAATTGAATTGAATTGAATTGTATGCTTTAGTAATTCTGAGCAATGGATTTTCGGTCTACACTACTAAAAGGGCTAATGAGGACAAATCACAACTAAATTAATGATTCAAGTGCAGGCAAGTTTAGACCAAATGAATCAAAGCAAAAATATTGAATCTGTTATGCGTCCCACCAATAACAAGAGAGCATGGTTATATAGAGAGCAGCATTACATGTCATCTCTGTTCTGTGCTCTTTGTGTAACACCACAACCTCTCCTGGATAACTGGCAGAAAGATGCAAAAACTCAGGGGAGAGAGCAGGCTGTGCTAGAGGGGCCTGACATCTAGGAGGCTTCCATTCAGTCTCCCAAGAAGCTGGAAGAGAGGAGTAAAAATAGTGGGAAAACAAATAAATAGCATCATTCTGTACTGTATTTAAGTCCTTTTACCTCTTTCAGTGGCAGACGGAAGACTTGTGGGTTTAGTAAGGGCACAGCCCAACTCCACCATTGAGGTGGGTCGACCTTTGGGCTGCCTGCAAGCGGGAGGTATAGAAGGGAAGGATCTTAGAGAAGCTGAGGATGAGGAGCAGAAAGAGGGAAAAAAACAACCTCTATGGATTCCAGAAAACGCAAAAAGCTTATTGAGAAAAGAATGTGTGCAAGAAAAGAAACTGGTGAAACGAGCCCATGTTTAGATGGGACACTTTCTTTATGTGATACAAGGAGATTAAAATATTGTTTGTACATGCCAATGACTTTAAAACAGGATTTTAATGGCTTCTAATGTATATCAAGACACTAAGAGCAGCTCTTATTTGTAATGGAACCAATAATTTACAGACAAATTATTGGAAAGCAGTAATATTAAAATAAAATAAAGTATTTTTCCAAGATGGCTGCTGCTGCATCTTCCTGCTCAGTGTCTCTCAACAATCCAACAAAAATCAATGGAATCTAAAGTCATCTACCAAGAATACGACTATATAGTGGATGCAGAAGTGGTATGTGTTCCTATTTTGGGAATATTGCACCAAGACTGAATTCTGAAAGAGGTATTTTGAGAGCACGGCCATTGGGCCTACTGCAAAAAAACTCAGAGCAGTTCATCTAAGTTACCTGAAACAGCTGTAGTCTAATTATGGCGACTACAAAGGCATTATCAAAGGAACTTGAAGAGATAAAACAATCCTTAAACTTCATGGGACAAGAGATGAGTAAAATTGGCCAACAACAAAACAACTTAATTCAACTCCTGTGGAACCAGCTCCCAGCTTTAGTCCGTGAGGCAGACACTCTGTTTACTTTTAAGGCCAGGCTTAAAACTTTCCTTTTTGATAAAGCTTATAGTTAGAGTGGCTTAGGTCATCCTGAGCTATCTCTGTAGTTATGCTGCTATAGGCTTAGACTGCTGGAGGACAGACTTACCAATTTTCTTCACTCTGCTACTTCCTTTTCTCCTACGACTCTCCAGTTGTATTACAGTACATTCTGTTATTTCGACTGTTAACTTTGTTTTCTCTCAGTGTTTTTCTCCCCATCGAAGATACACCTGGTCTGGTATCCTGCTTGGCTGCAATGCCCTGTTGGACGGGGGTCATCGACTGGGATGATCCTCTCAGTAACTGAACATCCACTGTGTCCTGTTATCAACTTTTTCCTTTCTGTAACATAGAAAGTTCTCTTATATCGGATCTTCTGTTCCTTCTGTGTTCTGCTCTGTCTTCTCAAACCCCCAGACGGTCGTGGCAGATGGCCGCTCCTACTGAGCCTGGTTCTGTTGGAGGTTTCTTCCTGTTAAAGGGGAGTTTTTCCTCTCCACTGTCGCTACATGCTTGCTCAGTATGAGGGATTGCTGAAGGATTGCTGTGGTTGGAAATCTGCCCAACCTCACGCCAATGACTGACGCAATCTGCTGGGATTCCTTAAATAGGAAACTTTTTAACTGATTGGAATGTTTGTATAATTGTATTGAAATGACTTCTTGTTAAGTGCCTTGAGATGACATCTGTTGTGAATTGGCGCTATATAAATAAACTGAATTGAATTGAAACTCCTGGAAGAGGTGCGTGAACTAAAGGAAAAAATTATTCAAAGAGATAAAAAGATTGAGATTTTGGAACAGAGGCTTGGTGATATGGAGCAACAATCTCTAGCTAGGGATGTTGTAGTCACTGGGCTGGATATAAAGTACCGCAGCTATGCCAAGACTGTAGTTGGGCAGAATGAAGGAGCAGATAACACCACAGAAGAACTACAAACTATGGAGCAACAACTTCTTGATTTCTTCAGAAGACGGAACATTACCCTCGAGGAAGGAAATATCTCTACCTGCTACTCAATTCCCAAGAAGGACATCAAAATGAAACCAACTTTTGTGATACAGTTTGCCTACCTTAAACACAAGATAGAGCTATTGAGACAATCCAGCAAACTGAGGGGTACAGGAATCTATCTAAATGAACACTTAAAGAAAAATGGTGACATAGCAAGACAAGGACGTTTTCTCAGAAAGCAACAAAAAATCCAATCGACGTGGACAAGAAATGGAAAAGTCTACATAAAAATGAATGGATCTGGTAAAGTCAAACCCATCAAGAACTTAAAAGAACTGGAGCAATATGAATGACATGCTACTTGGAACCATATGGTATGTTAACAACATCTTTAACATGCACAATTATTATCGGTGTACAGTAATTATGGGGGAAATAACACCGGTCAAACAAACAAGGAATTAATGTTGAATTATCACGAACTGACAGACAGCAAAGACTTTGATTTTGATATTGATCCTGAAGCGCATTTATTTAGCTCATATAATATAAATGCTGCATATTATTCAGAGGAACAATTGAAAAATCTTAATTTAAATGGTTTTTCCATCATACATTTTAATAGTAGGAGTCTCAATGCAAATTTTGAACAAATTAAAGAATGTTTAAGATCTGCGTGCACATTCCAAGTGGTTGCCATATCAGAGACTTGGCTAACAGATGAAACAAGTGATGTATTTATGTTAGAAGGTTATGATTTTTATAACATTAACAGAAAAAATAAGAAAGGTGGTGGAGTCTCTTTTTATGTTCAAAAGAATTACTATTGTGAGATTATGGATAGTTTAGTTATAGATGATGTAATGGAGAGTCTAACTATACAGATTAAAATTGAGAAAAATCAAAGTATAGTCTTATGTTGTATTTATAGAGCCCCTGGTGCACACATAGAACAATTCCTGACTTGCTTACCAAAAGTATTAGGAAACTTAAGCAATAAGAAATCTGTCTTTGTGTGCGGCGATTTCAATATTGATTTATTAAAATGGAAAACAAATAAATTAACTTTTGATTTTATGAATGACATGTTTAGTTATGGATTAAGACCTACCATTGACAAACCAACCAGGGTAATTCAAAACTGTGCAACTCTTATAGATAATATCTTTACCAATACACATAATACAACATCAAGTGGTCTTCTGTTGTGTGACATTACAGATCATTTCCCAGTGTTTATGTGTATTCAAAATATCAAGTCAAAAAATATGCAAAATTCTGTAACCACTTTGTCAAGAAGTAGAACACCTGAAGGGATTGCAGCATTTAAGACTGAGCTTTTACATTGTGAATGGGATGGTGTTTTTGTTGACGATCCAAATGAGGCCTATATGGCATTTTTGTCCAAATGGTTGGAAATTTATGATCGCCACTGTCCACTGAAGATGTCCCATCAAAAAGACAAAAGGAAGAGAAACCCATGGATGACAACTGGCTTGGTGAAAGCTTGTCAAAGAAAAACTGTATTATATAGGAAATTCATAAAAAATAGAACTAGTGAAAATGAGAGGGAGTATAAAATGTACAAAAACAAACTAACCTCACTCTTAAGGACACAAAAGAAACTCTATTACGATAGAATATTTGAAAACAGTAAAAACAATATCAAACAAACGGGGAATGTAATAAATCAGGTTTTAAATAGATGTCATAATAAAGAAGTGCCATATTATTTTTTGAAGAATACAGATACTAAAGTAGAAAATATACATAACATAGCGGAGGAATTTAATCATTATTTTGTTGACATGGGACCATCACTTGCACGAAAAATTTCTGTGCAGAATAAAAACAAGGATCTCTTTAGAAACACAATAAAAACCAATATGAAGTCAATGTTCTTAGGTGGGGTATCAGAAATGGATGTTATTAATACAGTCAAAGCTTTTAAAAATAAAAAAACAACCGATATAAATCAAATAGATATATGGATTGTCAAAGAAGTTATTGATTTAATTGCAAAGCCACTGTCTCATGTTTGTAATCAGTCATTTCTGTATGGAATTGTACCGGACAACATGAAGATAGCAAAGGTTATTCCTGTATTTAAGAGTGGTAACAAACATCTTATGGAAAATTACAGGCCAATATCAATCCTTCCACAATTCTCAAAAATCTTAGAGAAACTTTTTGTTACACAGTTAGATAAGTTTTTGGAAAAAAATCAATTATTAAATCAACAACAATATGGTTTTCGAGAAAAACGCACAACAACATATGCCGTTATGAATATGTTTGAAGAGGTCAGCTCTGCTTTAGAAAAAAGTGAATTTTCAATCGGTATATTTATTGATTTAAAGCGAGCTTTCGATACTATTGACCACAAACAATTATTAAAAAAGCTTGAAAAGTATGGGATTCGAGGCAATATTCTCTCCTGGATTAAAAGTTATCTGGAAAATCGTCAACAATGTGTACAGGTAAAAACTGCAATGTCTGGACTCAAGAACATAACATGTGGAATACCACAAGGTTCTGTGATTGGTCCAAAACTCTTTATTATTTTTATTAATGATATTTGTAATTGGTCTCACCTTTTTAAATATATTATGTTTGCAGATGACACAACCATACTATGTTCAGGTAAAAGATTAAATGAACTTTTGGTGTTGATAGAAAGGGAACTAGACCTGCTTAAAATCTGGTTTGACATAAACAAGCTGTCATTAAATATATCTAAAACAAAGTTTTTGGTATTCGGAAGTAAAACAGAGACTCAGGAAATAAAACTTAAAATAGATGGCATTGAAATTGAAAGAGTCTTCGATGTAAAATTTCTCGGGGTTGTGATTGACTCCAAATTCACATGGAAACATCATGTACTATATATTAAGGCCAAAATATCAAAAACCCTTGGTATACTGTATAAAACAAAAGATTTTCTTAGTAATAAAGCTTTGTTTATAATTTACTGTACTTTAATACTTCCATATTTCACCTACTGTGTGGAACTATGGGGCCATACCTTTAAAACCACACTTAATGATATAGTTCTATTACAGAAACGTGCCATACGTCTGATAAATAATGCTGGGTATTATGACCATACGCATCCATTATTTATCAAATCCAACCTTATGAAATTTCATGATATAATTTATTACAAAACAATTCAAATTATGTTTAAAGCAAAACAGTTAAATCTTCCAGAAAGTGTTCAAAAACACTTTCAGCTTCAAAAAACTAAATATAATTTAAGAGATGATTGCAAATTTTTTTTGCCAAAAGCTACTAAAGGGTACAAACAAAGGTGTTTGTCCTTTTGTGGGGCTCAGTTATGGAATAATGAGAGTGAAGAGGTGAAGAACTGTCACGCTTTCTTTACATTTAAAAAGATGATCTCCCGGTCTATTTTTGAGAGATATGTAAAATAATAAATGTGTGTTCCTTATGTTGGATATATATTGTATATTTTATTTTATACTTGTTCGAATTGCATAATGCAAGGTAACTTATATTGAGTTAAAAGGTTAAATAAGGCAAACAAGCTTTTGCTTCTGCCTGTTTTGGTTTCACATGAATTGAGTACTGATTGTATGAAAAATGTAAAACATATTTTGTGTGACTGAAACAAAATAAACTGAACTGAACTGAACTGAACTAATATTTTAAAAAATTACAAAATAAAGAAATTAGGAAAGATATCAGGACGAAAATTGTGGAACTCCACAAGTGAGGTTCACATTTGCTTATAATTCCCAGATACTTGAAGGAGTTACGTTCATCTGGTCAAACAATTATATAGATGTCTAAAGAGCATGGGAATGTCCAGTCATCATATTGTTTAGGAAGAAGATGGGTTCTGTGCCCCACAGATGAATGAGTTTCAGTGTTAAATGTGAAAATCATCTCTCAGAACAAAAGCAAAAGACCTTGTAAAGATGCTGGGTAAGCTGATAAGAGAGTTATCTACAGTGAAACGAGTTATGTACCAACAGCGACCATTACTCCAAAAGTTTGTAAAGGCCCTCAGAGACAAAGACCTTACATTTTGGAAACATTTTTAAGGTTGACATCACAAAGCTCTTTATTCCCATAGAAAACCTGTGGACAGAGCTGATACTGTGTCATAGAGCAAGACGGCAAACAAACCTGACCCAGTTACACCAGTTCTGTAAGGGAGACTGGGCCAAAACCTCAGCAACTATTGTGGAAAGTTTACAAAAGAAAAAATATTATGTTTCACCCAATTATACATTTTAAAAGGCAATGCTGTCAAATATTAACAGAACGTTTGTAAATCTGAATTTGCAGAAAGTAATAAAAAATTATCTAAGAAATAATTTAGCTGATTACCACTTAAATAGCTGATAGAAATTATTTTGATAATCATAACTAACCAAAAAAGAAAAGCTTAGTTGTAACAATTCACTGGAACTGAGCTCTTAAGGGCAATCCATTTCCCCCTAATGTTTGTAGGAGCAGTCTTAAAAACTAAAATTGGCCACAGGAAGTGAAACATGCAAAAAACCCTTGTTAATTGGAACATTTCACAAAAGATACATTTGAGACAATTAGGTTACAATAAGGAGATGGATGCACTGAAAGAAGGTGTAGCCTTAGTTTAGATAAACGCAGCCTGTCATGGCTTGCATATGTTTCAAATGACCAGCTTAACAAACCTGTTTGTGAGCTGTCAGAGAACGCAGGGAGGAGGGAAGATGGATCAGATGGTGATGAAGACAGAGAAGAAGAAGACCTGGCTTTAGAAGGGATGAGCGCAGAGAAATACTGGGTCACCAAACCGTCAAAGGAGTAGACATTGCTGTGGAAGCTATGGGGCCTTCGTAGGGCTAAAATTGATGGAAAACGGTAACAGTGTTTTTCCAGAAGGTAGAAAATAAGAAGAAAAAATAGGAATAAGTAAAGCCAATAAGCACATAGTGTTAGGGGCAAACTCAGCTAAACCTGCCTGTCATGTATTCAAATGGGAAACCTATAATAGTAATGGTGGCTTTATTTTAGAATGCAAGCATATTCCTTTTTTGGTGTCTATGTGACATTAACCAATATTAACTTGAAATATGACATGCAGACCATAGAAATTTTTTAAATAGCGCTAAAATTTCTTTCCATGTCCTTTAGCCTTAGTCGTTAATCGTTTTTCTGCCTCCAGCCACTATCCTAAAACTGACTAAGTGCTAATTAGGAATTGCATATCAACTTTAAAATGGTATCTCAATAAGTTACTAATGAAAAGATATTTTGTAATGCAGCAAGGATTATTTTAATGGTGGCTAAACGGTAACTGAGCCACAAAAACTACATTGAATTGTTCGAGATGTTTAAGGTAGACAGAAGAGCTTTAATCTATACAAATGACTGGATGAGACACTGAGACAAAAAAATTTGTTGTTTCATTAAATCACATATGTTAACCCAAAGCGTTCTTTTCTTTCTGTCTGGCTCAATGTTCCATTCTTCTCTATCACTCTCCTTCTCTTCAAACATACTTCCTGATTATTCATAGATCTGCCACAACATTGGCTTCTCTGCCCAATAATTTCAATGTGTCCTCTGTGATCCAGAAACAGCTCTGATCTAATGTAGCATGACCACCTGACAGCAGCAGCTGTTGGTGCATGTATTGGCAACAACATCCCACCACACAAATGAACCAAGTGTCATGTGACCCACAGCCTTGGCTCTCAACTAATCTGACCTTCCAAGTTTCAGGACACTATGGTTCTGTTAATAACAATTTTGGACTAGCTACCACACTGGGCCCACCAGGTTCTAGTGGAGAAAATGTCTAAAGTCGACAAAAGTCACACTAAACGTATTGGGTTTTTTCCCCACATATTTTCCTAACACTCTTTCAAAATGTGTTTTTTTTGAGTCTGGAATTACTATGTGCATAAGTGTCAATATTTATATTTCCATTTATATTTATGGATTTGGCAGATGCTTTTATCCCAAACAATTTAACCCAGAGAATATAACAATGCAGTTAATATCAAAGCTAATTAGAGTTAAGACAACTAGACAGGTACAGTCAGAGGTGAAAGGGGTGATAGTTTAGAAATAAAGTGCAGGCATTAAGGGAATTGCAAAATGGTGCTCTACACACCTAGAGGATTCTTATTTAGCCAGAAAAAAAATAGTCTACTGCTATATAAAAATACCCTTCGACAAGCTAGAACAGCATATTTTTGATCATGAATAGAGGAGAATAAGAATAATCCTAGGTTTCTTTTTAGTACAGTTGCCAAACTTACACAGAGTCATAGCTCTGTTGAGCCAACTATTCCCCCAGCTCTCAGTAGTAATGACTGTCAAGTGTTTTTTGCTAATTTTGCTGTTCCCCACACTTGAAAGGGGTGGACCCACAATCTGAGGGGTGTAACCTCAGACAGAGCCTCTGAATCCTTTTCCTTTCTTTATTTGAGATTCAATGGTTCGGTTGACAGTCAGATAAAAAACCTTGGGAGAACAAACCCAAATGCCAGAATTAATATTCAACAACTTATAGTGGAAAATAAACACCCAGTCATCTCTACCTTAAAACTGCTTACAAAAGGCATAAATGCAAAGAGGTTATCTTAATTCATTTAAACTTACATACATTCCATAACATTCCCACATAAACATAACCCAATATTTACAAAAAGCCTCAATATATATACACATCCACAGTAGAAGCCCCAACCTCACACACCTTAGTGCAAACATTTAAAAGTCCAGGAGCTTAAACTAACATGAGCAGAGTCCATATTAAAGTCCATGGCAGCCTAACATTATTCAAACAAAGGTCATGTCAATTACCGTCTGACTCCTCACTTTTTGCTTGTGGGTGCCGATAACTAGCAGATAGCAGGAATGCAAACACCTTGCACATTCAAAATTACCGCGGCTGTTTGCTGGCTGTTAATTATGCAGCAGGGCCGAGCTCAATTTGTGACACTGGCAGGTCGGAGTGGCACTTCCGCTGGCAGCCGTGGCACTTCCGGTGGCAGCTTCCGGGTGCCACGGCAGGTGCCACAGAAATTAGAGGCACTTGCTGCCTGGAACGGCACTTCTGGCGGCCGACAGAGGTTGCCACTACGGCTGCCAGGAGAATCTTAGGCAGTTATGGCAGCAGCAGCCTCTGGGTGCTAAATATAAAAAATAATGAAGTGAAAAATAATAAATGAATAAAATAAATAAATAAAAATACATATCGCCACCTTCTGGTTTAGAGTGTGTGTCACAATAACGTTTCAGCAATCTCATGAAAAACGGGTTGTGTAAAGCAATCCAACACCCATTAATTAATCTGATTAAAAATGCCGTAATATATTCCAAAGTGTCTGCTAAACTACCAAAGTTACAAATTGGGAAATTTAACTTTTTGGAAAAAAGTAATAACCAATTCATTAAAAATACATCTAAAACTCTTCCATTCACATAGGCTACTTTTATAATCCTGGGAGGGTATGCTTGCTAGACTACACTGTCCCAAAAAATAATATTTACAGTTACCTTCCTACACCTACCTCCCCCGAAAGTCAAATAAACCCAATTTAATAACTACTACCCTTATCAGAAACCTTAGGAGACGGTTAAATTTGAAATGGAACCATGTGTTTTTTGTGAAGAAAGTGGTGAAATATTAATACACTTGTTCTTTTCTTGTCGTTTCACCCTAGGTTTCTAGAAAGAAATTATCACCTAGTTTAGAATTGGCTATAACATTGTAATGGATCCTCTACAAACGCTGTCTTATGTTGGAAATACACCCCAAAAGTACCAGAAACTTATAAATACAATTTTTAGTTTAGGTAAATACCACATTCACTGTAAAAAATTAACAAAAAACAATTACTTTAGAGATTGTGCAAGTCTGTGTCTATGCATAGTTGGTTATATCTGTTGAGCTTTCTGTTTTATAGTGTATAGTGTTCTAAAGTCCTTACACTGGCTCCCTGTAGCTCAGAGAATAGACTTTAAAATACTTTTACCAGTTTATAAATCATTACATGGCTTAGCACCAAAATATGTTGAAGACCTGTTGTCACGGTACCAACCACCAAGACCACTCAGGTCCTCCAACTCTAGCCTACTGATAATCCCTAGACTCAGAACTAAACATGGAGAAGAAGCTTTCAGTTTCTAGGCTCCCCTTATCTGGAACAGACTTCCTGACGAGTGTAGAGCTGCTGAAACTCTGAACTGCTTTAAATCGAGACTAAAAACCATCTGTTTAGAATTGCCTTCGAGTAAATGATTGATGTCATATGTATGAAATGTGTTGATCCTCTCTTGCTTTTTTGAGCTTTCTCTTGCTTTATTGTGTATCATGTGTAATGTGTGTTTCTTTTACTTTTAATTTCCAATGTTTCATGTGTTTTTAAAAAAAATCACCAAATCATGTAAAGCACCTTGAATTACCCTGCTGTTGAAAGTGTGCTTTACAAATAAAATTGCCTTGCCTTGCCTATAATTCGACTTCAAAAATACGTTATTGATCCCAGAGGGAAATATATATATATATATATATATATTAATATAATTAATATATATTAATTCTTTAAGGAGATGTTGTATATAGTGATGGCTGTGGGCAGGAAGGATTTCCTGTAGCGGTCTGTATTGCAGCGAAACTGAAGAAGCCTCCGACTGAAGACGTTCTGTTGTTGTATGACTGTCTCATGGAGATGATGCTCAGGATTGTCCATAATTTTTTTGATTTTATGAAGAATCCTTCTTTGCATTATCATCTCCAGATGTTCCACAGTCGTCCCCAGAACAGAACCAGCCTTTTTTATCAGGTTGTTGAGCCTTTTTAAATCCCTGGCTCTGATGCTGCTACCCCAACAGATGACGGCTGAAGAGATTACACTCTCCACAACAGACTTGTAGAAGATCTGCAGCATCTTGCTGCAAACCTTGAAGGACCTAAGCTTCCTCAAGAAGTACAGTCTGCTCTGTCCCTTCTTGTAGACGGCTTCACTGTTGCGCCTCCAGTCCAGTCTGTTGTCAAGGTGAACTCCGAGGTATTTATACTCCTCAACCACCTCCACTTCTTCTCCCATGATGGAAACAGTGTTTGACTTATCCCTGTTTCTTCTGAAATCTACAATCATCTCCTTTGTTTTGTTCACATTCAAGGTGAGACGATTGTTTCCACACCATGTCACAAAGCGGTCCATCAGCTCTCTGTATTCAGCTTCTTGTCCATCTCTGATACACCCGACAATTGCAGAGTCATCCGAGTATTTCTGCGGATGACAGGTCTTGGATTTGTACTGGAAGTCTAAGATGTACAGAGTGAAAAGGAATGGTGAGAGTACGGTCCCCTGTGGTGCTCCTGTGCTGCTGACCACCTGGTTTGACACACAATTCTTCAGTTTCACAAACTGTGGTCTGTTTGTCAGGTAGTCACTGATCCAGGCGATTATTGAACGCTCCACCTGTGTCTTCAGGTGTTTTTGAATAAAGTGCACTGACCCTCTCCATTGTGTGGTTACAGAGATAAATCCAAGAACCCTTTATGTAATTTGATAAATTCTTGGATTTCTGATATGAAAGTTAACTAACAGATACATACATTCTATTATACAGATGATCATCTCTCAAAAAATGGTTAAGCTACCATCAGTTCTGTCCATGGAAGAAGAAGAGCAAGTTCAAATCCTCGAGGCTGTTCGGAGTTGGTAAGAAGAACATGATTATAGCTTTCCAGCTGAACATCTGACTTTTGTCTTTCAAAAAAAAAAAGACTATGAAAAGTTCTGCTCCACAGTCCTTGATCAGAAAAACTCAAAAGTCTTTACAAGATTTGAGGAAGACTAACCAGTAGGCTAGAAGTCTTGTGACAAATAAAGTTTTATGTTTGTGTAGCCGGTCTTTGTTGGAGTCTCTCCTCCTTACAGACAGTGTGGTATGAAGGGATGTATGTTTATACACACTATGCAGTGGCTTGCAAAAGTATTCGCCCCCCTTGAACTTTTCCACATTTTGTCACATTACAGCCACAAGCATGAATCAATTTTATTGGAATTTCACATGAAAGACCAAAACAAAGTGGTGTACACGTGAGAAGTGGAACAAAAATCATACATGATTCCAAACATTTTTACAAATAAATAACTGAAAAGTGGGGTGTGCGTAATTATTCAGCCCCCTGAGTCCAATACTTTGCAGAACCACCTTTTGCTTCAATTCCAGCTGCCAGTCTTTTAGGGTATGTCTCTACCAGCTTGGCACATCTACAGACATAAATTCTTCCCCATTCTTCTTTGCAAAACAGCTCCAGCTCAGTCAGATTAGATGGACAGCGTTTGTGAACAGCAGCTTTCAGATCTTGCCACAGATTCTCGATTGGATTTAGATCTGGACTTTGACTGGGCCATTCTAACACATGGATATGTTTTGTTTTAAACCATTCCATTGTTGCCCTGGCTTTATATTTAGGGTCGATGTCCTGCTGGAAGGTGAACCTCCGACCCAGTCTCAAGTCTTTTGCAGACTCCAAGATTGCCCTGTATTTGGCTCCATCCATCTTCCCATCAACTCTGACCAGCTTCCCTGTCCCTGCTGAAGAGAAGCACCCCCAGAGCATGATGCTGCCACCACCGTATTTGACAGTGGGGATGGTGTGTTCAGAGTGATGTGCAGTGTTAGTTTTCCGCCACACATAGCGTTTTGCATTTTGGCCAAAGAGTTCCATTTTGGTCTCATCTGACCAGAGCACCTTCTTCCACATGTTTGCTGTGTCCCCCACATGGCTTGTGGCAAACTGCAAACGGGACTTCTTATGGTTTTCTTTTAACAATGGCTTTCTTCTTGCCACTCTTCCATAAAGGCCAACTTTGTGCAGTGCACGACTAATAGTTGTCCTATGGACAGATTCCCCCACCTGAGCTGTAGATCTCTGCAGCTCGTCCAGAGTCACCATGGGCCTCTTGGCTGCATTTCTGATCAGCGCTCTCCTTGTTCGGCCTGTGAGTTTAGGTGGACGGCCTTGTCTTGGTAGGTTTACAGTTGTGCCATACTCCTTCCATTTCTGAATGATTGCTTGAACAGTGCTCCGTGGGATGTTCAAGGCTTGGGAAATCTTTTTGTAGCCTAAGCCTGCTTTAAATTTCTCAATTACTTTATCCCTGACCTGTCTGGTGTGTTCTTTGGACTTCATGGTGTTGTTGCTCCCAACATTCTCTTAGACAACCTCTGAGGCCGTCACAGGGCAGCTGTATTTGTACTGACATTAGATTACACACAGGTAATGTCTGGTAACATCAGGCAATGTCTATGGGCAACTGACTGCACTCAGACCAAAGGGGGCTGAATAATTACGCACACCCCACTTTTCAGTTATTTATTTGTAAAAAATGTTTGGAATCATGTATGATTTTTGTTCCACTTTTCACGTGTACACCACTTTGTATTGGTCTTTCACGTGGAATTCCAATAAAATTGATTCATGTTTGTGGCTGTAATGTGACAAAATGTGGAAAAGTTCAAGGGGGCCGAATACTTTTGGAAGCCACTGTATATATCATATTAAATAAATATATTTATTTGAGATCCACAATATCTATTACCAATACATGTCAATAACGTTAACAAATCAATTAAGACTGGAGTAAGTAAAGCTAACAACACTGACATCTCGTTTTTTAAATTAGATTGCTTAAACGTAATTGTGACACACACTCTAAACCAGAAGGTGGCGGTAATGCGTGCCAACTGCCATGGCAAACTGAGAAAAAAACGGTTTTTTTCGTCCACAAACCACATTAGAGCAATGGAAAGGTTGTCCCGTCTTATTTCAGACGTTTACAGCTGCTCTGCCAGCTTTTGGCACCCTGCAACAGCCTGTGACACCCTCCGGCAGCCTCTGGCACATCTGATGCCAGTGGCCGTTGCCTAGGCAGCAACCCGGAAGTGCCACTCCGACCTGCCATAGCTGCCATGACAAGAATAACATTGTAAAAAAATTAATCCATTAAAGCTTTTGATTGAGTAACACTGTATATGAACCGATTGCCTGGGAAATTTATTTTTATATATTTTATTTATTTAATTCATTTATTATTTTTCACATTATTATTTTTTATCTTTTGCACCCAGAGGCTGCCGCTGCCGTAACTACCTCAGATTCTCCTGGCAGCCGTGGTGGCAACCTCTGTGGGCCGCCAGAAGTGCCGTTCCAGGGAGCAAGTGCCTCTAATTTCTGTGGCACCTGTCGTGGCACCCGGAAGCTGCCACCGGAAGTGCCACGGCTGCCAGCGGAAGGGCCACTCCGACCTGCCAGTGCCACAAATTGATCCTGCCCTTTCTCTAATTATGCCCTAGCCGGGTCCGTCAGCAAAGCGCTCCGGGTGCAACGAGCAACATTAGTTCCGCCCTGGGCTGCTGACATCCAGTAGGTCAGCACTACAATATGATTATCAAAAATATTAGCTTCATCTAAAGCTTCAACTTGCATGTTGGGTCCAATCCCAGCCTAATTATTTAAAGAAGTGTTCCCTTTGATTACTGCCCCCATTTTAGATATGATAAATCTATCATATCAAAAATGGATACGTACAACAGGATTTTAGAGTTGCTGTAATTAAACCTTTACTTAAGAAACCTCTCAATCAAGAGGACGTAATAAATTATAGATCCATATCTAGCATCTAAACAGAGCATCTAAACAGTAATGTAAAATAACCAGTTTGAAGAGTTTTAGTCAGATTTCTGAGATCATCATAGCACTGAAACAGCATTGATGAAAGTTACTAGTGATATTCTCTTGGCCTCAGATTATGGACTTGTGTCTGTTCTGGTCTTGTTAGATCTCAGTGCCGTTTTTATTTATCACAATATTCTTTTGGAAAGGCTTGAACATGTTGCAGGGATCAAAGGAACAGCACTAGACTAGATTAAATCATATTTGCATAATAGATTCCAGTTTGTTCATGTAAATGATCCATCTTCTTCACACTCAAGGGTTACTTTTGGAGTACCACAGGGTTCTGTGCTTGGGTAAATTCTTTTTACTAAATATAGAAGGGCAAAAAAGTATTTAGCAGCCACCGACTGTGCAAGTTGTCCCACTTAAACAGATGAGAGGTATGTAAATTTTATTATAGGTACATTTCAACTGTGAGAGACAGAAGGTTAAAAAAATCCAGGAAATAACATTTTATGATTTTTAAAGAATCCATTTGTATAATGGTGCAGAAAATAAGCATTTGGTCAATAACAAAAGTTCACCTCAGTACTTTGTAATGTAACCTTGGTTGGCAATGACAGAGGTCAAATGTTTCCTGTATGTCTTCACCAGGTTTGCACACACTGTAGCTGGTATTTTTGCCCATTCTTCCACACAGATCTTCTCTGAAGCTGTGATGTTTTGGGCCTGTCACTGGGCAACACGGACGTTCATCCTCCTCCACAGATTCTCTATTGAATTGAGGTCTGGAGACTAGCTAGGCCACTCCAGAACCTCAAAATATTTTTTATTTAGCCACTCCTTCGTTGTTGGCTGCACAGTGGCGCAGTTGGTAGCCTTGCAGCGAGAAGGTCTGGGGATCAAATCTGGCCTGGGGGCTTTCTGCATGGAATTTCCCTGTGCATGCGTGGGTTTCCTCTGGGTACTATGGCTTCCTCCCACAGTCCAAAAAACATGATTATTGGGTTAACTGGTCTCACTACCCTTAGGTATCAGTGTCCTGTGTGTCCCTCTGTGTTGCCCTGTGATGGACTGGCGACCTCTCCAGGGTGTACCCCACCTCTTGCCTGATGAATGCTGGAGATAGGCACCAGCCCTCCGCAACCCTGCAGAGGATGGACTCCTTTGTTGCCCAGGCGATGTGTTCGCGATCATTGTCATGCTGGAAGATCCAGCCATGTTTCATCTTCAACACGCTCACTGATGGACGGAGGTTTTTCCCCAAAATCTTGAGATACATGGCCGAGGGAGATTGACAGTGATCTTGTATTTATTCCATTTTCTAATAATTGCTCCAACAGTTGATCTCTTCTCACCAAGCTGCTTGCCTATTGTAGATTGGCTCATCCCAGTCTAGTGGAGGTGTACAATCTGGTGCCTGGTGTTCTTGGACACCTCTCTGGTCTTGGCCATGGTGGAGGTTGGAGTCTGACTAAAGGTGTGGACAGGTGTCTTTTATACAGATAATGAGTTAAAATGCCATTAACACAGGTAACGATTGGAGGATAGAAGAGTTTCTTAAAGAAGAAGTAACAGGTCAGGGCCAGAATTCCTGTCGGCCCAGCCCAATGAAGTGGAGACACACGCATATCAGGAAGGTCTGGTAAAACTACCCTGAAGTTCCGATAGTGGAAACGCGCCTATTAACAACATAGCAAATAGAAATGCAGCAACCATCCCTGCTTCTTCCATGTCTACCTCTTATTATTTCGGCTGCTGTGGGCACATTTTGCCGTTGATAAGTGATGCAACTTTACCCCATCAGATAAAGACCTGGTAAAATTACCCTGAAGTTTCAACAGCGGAATTGCACCTAATGACTCCACCACAAATCTTACAGTGTATCAGAGGGTGGTTGAGAAAAATGTGAAAAACCATCTGAAAAATAAGTAAACCTGAAGCAGAATTGGACCCTGCAAAATGACAATAACCCAAAACAACCCAATAAATTCACTGATAACTGGCTGAGAATTAGGAAATGGTAAGTCCTGGGCCTAGTCTAAGCCAAATCTTGATATTATTGGGATGCTGTGGGGTAACATTAAATTACCAGATATTAGGGAAGAGGGTGTCCTAACTTTTTCAAACAAACACTTTTGATATTTTGTTTAATTAAAAAACAAGCATATTTATTGCATCTTACCTGTAATTCATTCACTTTAATTTCCAATGATAAATAGAACCAGCTAATATTGTTCTTGTAAATGATAAATAAACTCAAGGGTTACTTGTGGAGGACCACAGGGTTCTTCAATTCTTTTTAATATATATATGCTTCCAATGGGGAGCCTAATGCCGCGTTCACACCGCACGAGTTATGATCGTTAAACAACGCTCACAAAGCAATTTGTTTGACGACTGAACATTTTTAACCGTGACGCTTGCAAAGCTTGAAAAGCCTGATGCTTGTAAAGCTTGCAAAGCCCGCCACTTGCTGAGGAAAAAAAGAGCACGTGGGCGGGGCTTCCTCTGTTGACGGATGTTAAACAATGACGGATCATATCGAGAGAGTGGCTTGGCTTTATTTGCTAAATAAAGCTAGACAATGTTGACGTCGGGAGCATCAGCGCCATTTATGGATACACCCCATTCTTGAGAGGTATTGTCCATTTTGGAGAGTTTAACCATTTGCTCCAGGAACTGCGTATGGATGAGGTTCGCTTTCAGTGCTACTTTCATCTGTCCCGCGCCCAGTTTGACGACCTCCTGGCCCGCATCAGTGCTCAGATCACCTACCAGGACACCAACTACAGGCGCTCTATTCCTCCTGAAGAGCGCCTGTCCATCTGTCTTTGGTTAGTGTTATTTCTGATTTCTAAAAATCTTTCTTTGCTAGCCTACTCACCATTAATTTTCTCTCTGCCGCTCCATTCAAGAAATGTGTAGTGACATCTCTACAGTGAGACGCTCTGATTGGTTGACACTCAGGGGACGCCGCCGAAAGTTCAGCTAGTTGAACTTCTGCGTTTCTCGCTTTTGCCGCTTTGAAGCTTGAAAAGTGGCAAAAGCATGAAAAGTTAACGCGGCCAAAGCGCCACTGAGACTCTGACGACCGTCTGACGGCCTCTACCATAGACTTAACATGGAATCTTGCAGCTCTTGGCGTAGACACTTTGGGCGGTGTGAATGTGGCATTAGTCTCCTCCCCTTCCTGTTGGCCCATGGATCCTTTGGCCGAAAAAAAAAGGAATGGAAGTCAATGGAGCGATAAAAGTTATTTTCTGATCCCGTTTGAAATGCGCCATGGATCGAACATATGATGTCCGTGAATTTTAAAGACACATTTTGATGCAGAGAAAACACGAGTTTTCAACTGGCGGCAAAAGTTACTTTAGGTTTTGTGTAAAAACACTTAGTGGACTATAACTGAAGATAAAGGAAGGAGAAAAATAGCGGTGAGATTAGCCGGCTTCGCCTCCTTCCTCCAGGATGAAGGAAGTAGCATTAAACGTGGAGAAAACCACCATAAATGTAGAAATTGGCAGCTATGCTAGGGGAGAAATAGTCGGTAGAGTGAGAGCCAGCATGCAGCTCCACAAGGTCTCAGTATTTTAAGTGCTAGCTAACGTTAGCTCTGTGATGTCATATATGCGACTTCTGATTTGTAGGTATTTCAATTCGAATTTCAATCAAATAAATCCCAAATCACTTGACAAACACAGTCGAAACACATATCATTAGTTGTCATTTAAAATGAGGTACATCATATGTGTGATTCAGGACGTAAGACAAAAGGGACCAAAAAATAACTTTTATTGCTCCATTGACTTCCATTCATTTTTTTTCGGCCAGAGGACCCATGGGCCAACAGGACGGGGAAGAAAACGTAGGCTCCCATAGGCTTAGACTGCTGGAGGACAGACTGACCACTTTTCTTCACTCTGCTACTTTTTTCTTCTACTACTCTCCAGTTGCATTATTTGCTGTTATTTCGACTGTTAACTTTGTTTTTTCTGAGTGTTTTTCTCTTCATCGCAATTTTTAGTAATAGCATAGCAATCATATGGATGTTTTTTTTTTCATTTCATTGTGTGCAGCCTTATCTAAAATCATCTGCCCATAAAGATAGAAGCCAGCAAAAAAGGATTAGGAGTTTCTGGGGGAATACCTGATCTGGAAGTTGACTGAAAGATTTTTGGAAGTGTTGGAGGAAGAGCATGTGTACAAGTCGGCCCTGAGCTGGCATAAGGTGAAGGCCAACCCTGCTGGGTGGGACTTGTTGGTTGCATGTGGGTTTGCAGGAAGAGGGATGGGAATGAAGGGCCTTCAGGCTCAAACAAGGGAGCATGTATGGAGGAAATGCCAGAGGACTTTATCCTGTCCATCCCAGAGTTTACTGAGTGAAACATAAAAGATGAGATACAGGAGGGACAAGGTGAAAAGGAAACAGAGGGCTTAATGGAGAAGAGTGAGAGATTACAATCAGGCAGAAAACAAAACAGAGACAAAATGAAGGGACACATATGAAAATGAAGTGACTAAAACATAAAACTAAATAGAGTGAACCTGAGCGGGGAGAACTGAACTGGGAAAAATGATTTAAAGAAGGAGACACCAGAACATTACCTGTGGGACCTGATTCACTTTCAGGCTTCCCAGTCAGATCTGGTGAACTCACACTGGAGGAAGCTGACGGTAGTATAAGTTGAAGATAAGGAATAGCATAGGAATGGAATAAAAGAAAGGAAAGGTAGTTTTACCATGATAATGAAAAGGGAAAAAAAGTCATATGAATGGAAACAAGAAAGCAGAAAGCTGAGAAGTATCCTGACCTCTTCCCTTACAGCTTACACAGATTCTAACCTGACTGTTAATGCAGACAGCATACATTCCTTTCTTCTCACTTTGGACGTTCTTTCATAAGTTGTAAGTTCAAGAGGGACACAGGATAATAGGAGATGATGCAACATAATAATAAAATAACATATTGTTGTGCCTTACCTCAAATTTGGAATCACAAATCAAACCAAAACACATTGTAACGTTACACAACAACTAGCAAATAAGGAAGGATGATAAACTCTGAAAATCCTTTCCCTTTGAATGGGTGTACTCTGTGTTTGCTAATAATTAGGCCTGTCACAATAAATAATAAATCACTTAATCGCATAATAAATTCAAACGAGTTCAATAATGTTTCCAGCCACAATAATTTCCATTTGTATGCTTGTTTGTTTTCCTCACTTGTCTCCCTCTTTCTACCAAAAAGACTAGATGAAAAAAGACATACATGCTCCGAATAACTGCGGTGGCAGAGTGAAATGGGATGTTGTTTTTTATTGAAAGTGTTTTTTTTCAGCCAAGTGAATAATATTTTTGGAGGGGCAATTCTGTTTACAGAGTTCATCCATTTTATTTTTTTTTCAAATGTTTTGTTAATTAATAGTGGATTTAAAAAATATCTTCCAGTTGCAGTCTAAACTATTCTTTAGAAATTAAAAGTTTATTGATTATTAAAGAGGATGTACATCGATTATTATTACATTAGTTGAAAATGGTCCAAACGACAATTATAGTTTATCGCAATAATGTCTGGGGCAATTTAGCGTCCAGTAAAATCTGTTATCGTGACAGGCCTCCTAATAATATTCATAACAATAAACATGAATATGGCTTTTACTCCAGAAAAAGAAAATGTCTAGTTTCTTGTTTTTCTTTAGAATCAGAAACCAAATTGTGAAAAGATTAACATCATATTACAGCACCAACTCAGAATGTGCAGCATTACCAGCAACATGCATGCTCTGTCCAAAGCTGGCTCTCCTCTCCTCGCCAGCCTCCTCGTCACTGTCATTGAAGTCATCCAGATTGCCGATGTCGCTCTGTTTTATGCTCATTAAGCTGGCCAGACTTTGCATATCCTCATCCCTGTGAAAGAAGAGTCCGAATCCACAGCAATCACAACCCAAGCATGGACAAACACACAACCAGCTACTGAAAGGACCTGTCCATTGGACATGTAAAGTTTCTACCATATGTTTGAAACAGCAGAGTCAGGTAAGTGATGTTCATGTTTAGGATTTTACAAAATGCACCCATAACTTGGTAATGTTCTCTGAGATGGATTTTGTGAAGCGGTAGTAGAGAAGCCAAACAGAGCGGAACTGTCAGGTAAATGTTGATCAAACTTACGTAGCTTTGCCCTCCGTAAGAAAGATGCACGACAGGTTGAGTATCAGTGTGGCTTCCACCACTTTCACAGACAGCGGTTTAAGCTTCAGTGTTATGTCGTACTGAGCTGACGTGGCACTGGCGTACTTCTTCATATTAACATCAGCTGATGCTAAAACTTTCCTCCGTCCTTTGGTCTCCTGAAACAATGCACAAAGACTTTAGGTTTGTTAAAAAAATTCTGTCTTTCTTGAGATAAACTATAGGCCAAAACAAGACAAACCCTTATACATATTCAAACAAGACTGATTATTTGATTACATGGCATATGTCCATTTATTCACTTTGTGTTAAATTATGCCCAAAATTATTTATATATATATATCTTGCAGATTTAGATTTAAAGTTAGTTTCAATCAACCAAGGAATTAGTTCCAGACTGGAAATGACACTAACGTCTTTCCAAACATAGTCAAACTTAAAGTGGACATATCATGCTTTTAAATTCTTTCTTTTTACATCTAAATCATTTAGTTGTGGTTTATATATAGTGGAACTGCAGTCATTAGGTTGGAATTTTTTATTATAGTAGTTCTATAGGCTCCTCTTCTACCCCTGTTCAGAGGTGTCTGAACAGGGTTTGCAGAATGACTCGTTTTGGTGCGGTCCCTTTAAATGTGTAGGACGTGCTGCATACCACGCCCCCCTCCAGGTCGATGAACCTTCCTCTCCACCCTATTCAGCCATTTTTGTAGTTTGATAGAGAACCGGCAACCTAGCACTGCAGAAACTTTTATTTGTCTTTTTTTTTTTTTTGTCGGAAGAGTTGTCCATCCGGCCGTACATGTTTGAGCCAGAGTCTGACCCTGAGGGAGAGGAAAATGAAGACAATGAAGACTTTCGGCATACCTAAACTTGGACTACAAACTCACAGCAAGAAATAAAGATGGCGGATTCACTCATCGTTTAGGCGGAAATCCATGACCAATTTTGGCAGTTTCAATGCAAGTACTGTGACGTAATTAGGACTGGAACCATTCCTCGAGTAACTCGAGTAATTCGATTACAAAAAAGCTTCGAGGCAAATTCTCTGCCTCGAGGCTTCGTTTAATTCTTGTCACCGAAGTCGGTTTACTTTAAGTGGTGCTCTACTGATGTATCGCTGCCACTTTGTAGACGGTTACAGCTCCGCCTGCATCATGTTTCACCCGGACTGAAACAATTGACACATACGAAGATTTGATCCGACCCAAACACTAGGGACACGAGTGAAGCATTTTTTTTCATTTACCAATGGCAGAAAACGTGGACACAGACAGAAAATGTCTTAGGTGTGGGACCATTTTATGCTACGCATGGCGGATAACA
The DNA here is from genome assembly GCA_963556495.2 of Valencia hispanica. Classification (NCBI taxonomy): domain Eukaryota; kingdom Metazoa; phylum Chordata; class Actinopteri; order Cyprinodontiformes; family Valenciidae; genus Valencia; species Valencia hispanica. Next base: position 4,171,542 of record OY747714.1, on the reverse strand, counting down.
TTGTCCAGTGAAAATACTGTCAAATGGACTTAGCGTACCATAACAGTACTTCCACGATGCTGCAGCACCTATAGAGAAAACATCGTCACGTGACTGCGTCTTCTGTAAGCGGACTGGGAGCAAGGTAATGCATTTAGCCAGTATTATTAGTTAATAGTGATGAGGCATAAGCAACAGAAGATACATTTTACTAAAGTCTCACTCCTATAACTTTCTTCTTCACCTCTACCGCACGTAGGGCGCTACAGAAAGACACACATACGCACACACATGCCACGGCATGAAAAGATATCCCGCATTGTTCAGGACTGCACAGCATTTTCAACTTAAATCCCACATCACGCAAACAACTTTTAGAGAATGTCCCTCATAACATTCATGTCCCATATTTGTCTCTTTCCAATATGGTCACCCAAAACACACCCTCACCACACATAAGGTATTTATATGGACAAAACTGCATTTATTAGCATATAGATTTACTTGTATGTGAGGTTGTTGTTTTTTATACCCCCCACAGTACATCACAGCGGAGCATGAGCAGGTTTCCGGACAGCTTCCTCAAGCACTGTGGAGGAAGCTGCAGGTTTTACCAACAGCATTTTAAGAATGCTCATCACAGACATGCAGCCACTGTGGAGAACACAGGATTTAAGGCTGTGACACAAGTTTTTATTTGCCAAATACTTCTTTCCCTCAAGAAGACATTTCACAAATTTAAAGGTACAAAGGTACACAGAAATAACAGCTAAATTGAAGCGTGTGCTTAAGGAGACAGACAGTGTTGACTAACAACAGACATTTGGACGAGTGTAGACGAGTTGAAGTTTTGTAAAATAAGATTTTGAGGAATAACCAACAATTGCTTGGTCATTTTAAGAGGTCATTCATATTTCATAAACACACCACTGATATAGTTGTTTAAAAACACAAAAGTGTAAATTATCCGATTACTCGATTAATCGCAAAAAAAAAAAAAAATCGGTAGAATACTCGATTACAAAAATATTCGACAGCTGCAGCCCTAGACGTAATAGTTCAAAAACGTCATAGATAATAGAGAAAACTGATTGGCTTAAAAAATATGACCCAAAACATTTTATAAAAATATCCCCACAACACATGGAGTGACAAATTTATACTTTTTGCACTCCTAGACACTATCACTACACAAAGCATTTAAGGGTTAAAAAAGTGGAGTTGTCATGATATGCACCCTTAGAAAAAACAAAAAACTTGTGCTCTTTATTTTACATATTTTACGTATTAAAAGAAACTAATACTTATATTCTCAGAATATAATTTCTGATTTTTGTGTAATTATTGTCCTGTATGACTGAAAAAGTGAGCCATTATTGTTATAGGTAAATGTTAACTAATGATATACTCATGGCCTCAGATAATGGACTTGTGTCTGTTCTGGTTTTGTTAGATCTCAGTGCTGCTTTTGACACAGTCGATCACAATATTCTCTTAGAAAGGCTTGAACATGTTGCAGGGATCAAAGGAACAGCACTAGGCTGGTTTAAATCATATTTGTCCAACAGATTCCAGTTTGTTCATCTAAATGATAAATCTTTTCCACACTCAAGGGTTACTTTTGGAGTACCACAGGGTTCTGTGCTTGGACGAATTCCTTTTACTATATATACGTTTTCAAATCGGTAAAATCATAAGACAGCATGGAATAAATTTCCTGCTGTGCCAATGATACACAACTATATTTATCCATAAATCCTGATGAATCCAGTCAGTTAGGTAGATTACAGGCATGTCTGGAGGACATAAAAACATGAGTTACTCTAAATGTTCTGCTTTGAAATTCTGACGAGACAGATGTTGTCGTCATTGGACCAGAAGATCTGAAAAAGAAACTGGTTAGTCAATCACTTTATATAGGTGCCATTAATTATTACTTTTGACCAAAATATGACAACTAATAAAACTTATTTTTATTATCAAGCTTTTGATTCAGTATGAGATTTTGTTTCCCTGCTTCTTGGGGTGTCTTACTTTTTTTTGTACTATGTGATCTTACTTTGTTGTCTCATTTTAAGTTGACCAATTGTACAGCGCCTTGTTTTGGCTGTTTGTCATGTGAAGGAGCCTTACAAATAATTTGATTTGATTTTTGATTAGATTTAATTTAAATCCCATACTAAACAGGTTTCAAGGATTTCCTTCTTTCACCTCTGGAATATTGCTAAAATTAGAAACATCCTGTCCAGGATTTATGCTGAGAAACTAGTCTATGCAAAAGGTTGGACTACTGTAATTCTTTACTATCAGGAAGTCCACAAAATGCAATTAAAAGCCTTCAGTTGATCCAAAATGCAGCAACAAGAGTTCTGTTAAATATTTTAAGGAGAGATCATATTTCTCCTGTTCTATTCCATTTGCACAACAGCATGTGACATTGATTGTCTATCAGTGTTGCTTCCTAAGTGGACAGTTTGATTTCACAGAAGTGTGATTGACTTGGAGTTACATTGTGTTTTTTGAGTGTTCCCTTTATTTTTTGAGCAGTGTACTTTTCTATACAGCTTTAAATAACAATCTACTAATGTAAGTTATCTTGGTCTCTCAAAAGACTTCCGAGCCAATTGAAATTCATACGTTGGTGCTGAGAGGGCCTTGGATCAACCTAATAAGTTTAGTTTTGGCATGTGTAAAAACCAAAGTGGTTTAGGGGAATCAGTTTCCACAAGAATCTTTAGTAGACTCAACTAGTCAGGGTTTACAGTGAAAACAAAATAGTAGCCATTACATTTGAAGAAATGTATACACTACCGTTCAAAAGTTTGGGGTCACATTGAAATGTCCTTATTTTTGAAGGAAAAGCACTGTACTTTTCAATGAAGATAACTTTAAACTAGTCTTAACTTTAAAGAAATACACTCTATACATTGCTAATGTGGTAAATGACTATTCTAGCTGCAAATGTCTGGTTTTTGGTGCAATATCTACATAGGTGTATAGAGGCCCATTTCCAGCAACTATCACTCCAGTGTTCTAATGGTACAATGTGTTTGCTCATTGGCTCAGAAGGCTAATTGATGATTAGAAAACCCTTGTGCAATCATGTTCACACATCTGAAAACAGTTTAGCTCGGTACAGAAGCTACAAAACTGACTTTCCTTTGAGCAGATTGAGTTTCTGGAGCATCACATTTGTAGGGTCAATTAAACGCTCAAAATGGCCAGAAAAAGAGAACTTTCATCTGAAACTCGACAGTCTATTCTTGTTCTTAGAAATGAAGGCTATTCCATGCGAGAAATTGATAAGAAATTGAAGATTTCCTACAACGGTGTGTACTACTCCCTTCAGAGGACAGCACAAACAGGCTCTAACCAGAGTAGAAAAAGAAGTGGGAGGCTGCGTTGCACAACTGAGCAAGAAGATAAGTACATTAGAGTCTCTAGTTTGAGAAACAGACGCCTCACAGGTCCCCAACTGGCATCTTCATTAAATAGTACCCGCAAACACCAGTGTCAACATCTACAGTGATGAGGCGGCTGCGGGATTCTGGGCTTCAGGGCAGAGTGGCAAAGAAAAAGCCATATCTGAGACTGGCCAATAAAAGAAAAAGATTAAGATGGGCAAAAGAACAAAGACATTGGACAGAGGAAGAATGGAAAAAAGTGTTGTGGACGGATGAATCCAAGTTTGAGGTGTTTGGATCACAAAGAAGAACGTTTGTGAGACGCAGAACAACTGAAAAGATGCTGGAAGAATGCCTGACGCCATCTGTTAAGCATGGTGGAGGTAATGTGATGGTCTGGGGTTGCTTTGGTGCTGGTAAGGTGGGAGATTTGTACAGGGTAAAAGGGATTCTGAATAAGGAAGGCTATCACTCCATTTTGCAACGCCATGCCAAACCCAGTGGACAGCGCTTGATTGGAGCCAATTTCATCCTACAACAGGACAATGACCCAAAACACACCTCCAAATTGTGCAAGAACTATTTAGAGAAGAAGCAGGCAGGTGGTATTCTATCGGTAATGGAGTGGCCAGCGCAGTCACCAGATTTGAACCCCATTGAGCTGTTGTGGGAGCAGCTTGACCGTATGGTACGCAAGAAGTGCCCATCCAACCAATCCAAATTGTGGGAGCTGCTTCTAGAAGCGTGGGGTGCAATTTCTCCAGATTACCTCAACAAATTAACAGCTAGAATGCCAAAGGTCTCCATTGCTGTAATTGCTGCAAATGGAGGATTCTTTGACGAAAGCAAAGTTTGATGTAAGAAAAATCTTATTTCAAATACAAATCATTATTTCTAACCTTGTCAATGTCTTGACTCTATTTTCTATTCATTTCACAACGTATGGTGGTGAATAAGTGTGACTTTTCATGGAAAACACAAAATTGTTTGGGTGACCCCAAACTTTTGAACGGTAGTGTATATATTAACAAATAAATATCAATCGTGATCAACACAATGTACATTTAGGATAAGCTTAATATACTTATTTCAAACAACTTGGAGATGCAGAGAAAATTAGTCAAGACATTTTTAGTAAAGATGAATAATTGTCCATGGCAGTTCAACTTAATATATTTAGTTTCAGCATGTGTAAAATCTAAAGTGGTTTTGGGGAACAGGTTTCCACATGAATTTTTAGTAGACTCAACTAGTCGGTGTTTACTATGTAATATCAGCCCAGTTTTAAGTATGGGACCAATACCGATATGATAAAAAATGACTAACAGCGGCCCATACAGATGTTGTTGCTGATATATCATGCATCCCAACTTACAAGAGTTTATTAATGGCCTAAAGGAGCCTTTTTTTAGTGTGAACATCAGTGTAAAGGGTCCATTGACACTAACCATACTGATGAAATACGCACACTACTAAATTCTACAATATTCTACTTTTCTGAATTGTCAGTTCCAGAATTCTGTCTGAATTTTCTGCACTGTGGAGTTGTTCCAAGTTAACTTCTCAGTCAGTCCTGATCTGGAATAGACTCTGAACTTTGAGAAAGGCTGTACTACAGATTCTCTGTAAACTAAATAAACCAAATTAAATGCAAATATAAAACCAAAACATATATAACAATGTAACGAACAATTAACTTACATTTTCAATGACAAAAGTCCAATCTTTGTCTTCAAACTCTTCAGCAGCAGGTTCCTATTGTTCAACAAAGTATGGTAGTTGTCCATTAGGTAAATGATTCTTAAATGTAATAAAGTTCCTATAATGTAATTCAAACACTTTCTCAGTAGAAGACAAAGCCATTTAAAGGTTAACTATACCTTGAAGAGAGTCACAGTAATATTTAAAGTCTCTGGAACCTGCCAAATCACCAGGCCTCTGTATGGGTTCTTGATGCCTGGCTGCCAGCTGTGGAGCTAAAATAAAAGAGGAATGGAGAATTCCAATGTCATTAAATTAGTCACAGCCGTACTGTACAACCTCAGAGTCGAAACAGTGTCTAAATGTACAAAATGCAGAAAAGCACATTCAAACTCAATTCAAATTTTAAAAAACTTTATTGATCCCTGAGGGAAATTAAGTGTTGTTGTAGCTCATACGATTATTTCTTTAATGAGTTGTTATAGATGATGATGGCTGTGGGAAGGAAGGATTTCCTTTAGCGGTATGTGTTGCAGCGAAACTGAAGAAGCCTCCGACTGAAAACACTGTTGTTGTATGATAGTCTCATGAAGAGGATGCTCAGGGTTGCCCACAATGTTTTTGATTTTATGAAGAATCCTTCTTTGCATTATCATCTCCAGATGTTCCACAGTTGTCCCAAGAACAGAACCAGCCTTCTTTATCAGGTTGTTTAGCCTTTTTAAATCCCTGGCTCTGATGCTGCTACCCCAACAGATGACGGCTGAAGAGATTGCACTCTCCACAACAGACTTGTAGAAGATTTGTAGTCTTGCTGCAAACCTTGAAGGACCTAAGCTTCCTCAAGAAGTACAGTTTGCTCTGTCCCTTCTTGTAGATTGCTTCACTGCTGCGCCTCCAGTCCAGTCTGTTGTCCAAGTGAATACCAATGTATTTATACTTCTGAACCACCTCCACTTCTTCACCTATGATGGAAACAATGCTTGACTTATCCCTGTTTCTTCTGAAATTTACAATCATCTCCTTTGTTTTGATCACATTTAAGTTAAGATGATTGTTTCCACACCATGTCACAAAGCGGTCAACCAGCTCTCTGTATTCAGTTTCTTGTCCATCTCTGATACACCAGACAACTGCAGAGTCATCTGAGTATTTCTGCAGATGTAAAAAGGAATGGTGAGAGTACATCCCCCCGTGGTGCTCCTGTGCTGCTGAGCACCTGGTTTGAGACACAATCCTCCAGTCTCAAAAACTGTGTTCTGTTTGTCAGGTAGTCGTTTATCCAGGCGATTGTTGAGGGCTCCACCTGTGTCTTCAGGAGTTTCTGACAAAGCAAATCAGGCCGAATTGTGTTAAATGCACTGGAGAAATCAAAGAACATGATCCTCACAGTGCTGCCTACTTTGTCCAGATGACAGTGGGTTGGTTGAAGCAGGTGGATGATGGCATCTTCAACTCCAACTACACGGTGTTAAATAAACTGCAGCGGGTCCTGATATGTTCTTTTTTGCATAATCAGGGGGGCCAACAGGAGTCTCTCCTGGACATGATGTGCGATGTCAGGGCATCAGGTCTATAGTCATTGATGACTGATGCGTGAGTTCTCTTTGGTACTGGAACAGGCATGATGTCTTCCACAACACTAGAACCTTCTCCTGGGTCAGGCTAGGGTTGAAGAGGTGCTGCAGAATCTCACTGAGCTGCTCTGCACAGGCCTTGAGGACTCTGGGGCTGACCCCATCTGGACCTGCAGCCTTGTTCCGGTTCAGTCTCTCCAGCTGCCTCCTCACCTGATTTCTAGAGACAGATAAGTGGGAGGGGGAGGCAAAGGGGGTAGCAGCATCTCCTGACTTGGTTGAAGACAAACTTGTGGAATCAGAGGAGTCAATAACTGAGGTGAAGGATAAAACATCCGAGGTGTGACAGGAAAGGAGGCTGGGATGTCTGTTTGGCTGGGTATAGGAGAGGAGGATGTTGAGCTAGTTCCAGAACTGAACCTGTTGAAGAATGTGTTCAGTTCATTGGCTCTGTCCAGACTTTCATCTATCCAATCCTTCCTCTCCTAAAAGCCTGTGATCTTTTTCATTCCTGACCAGACATCTCATGGTATTGTTCCTCTGTAGTTTGTTCTCCAGCTTCTACCTGTATGTCTCTTTGCTGGTTCTGATTTTGACCTTAAGTTGCTTCTGTATACTCCTCAGTAATTCTCTGTCTCCCTCCCTGAAGGCTTTTTTTTTTGTTTAACAGCTCCTTTAGGTTACTGGTTATCCAGGGTTTGTTATTAGGGAAACATCTCACTGTTCTGGTGGGGATGATGTTGTCCACACAGAAGTTTATATAGTAAGTCACATATTCAGTCATGGCATTAATGTCCTCTCCATGTGCTTGGCAAAGAGTCATCCAGTCTGTGGTCTGAAAACAACCCTGCAGGGCTTCTTCAGCTTCATGTGACCCTTTTCTCAGAATTATTGCAGTTATTATTAGTGTCATAGCATGGCAATTAACAAATCCCACGAGTTACCCTGCTTGTAACTCAAACACTGTAAGAATGGTGTGACATCATTCCAATAACAAAGGTCTAACTTGGAACACGTCTTTACAAATAGCTACTACAAGTGGCACCAGCAATGTCAAATGACCTGTTATCCAACAGGTATAGCACATGCACCAGGAGAAGTTAGCAGGGCCCGACCGATATATCGGCTGATATGGGGGTCATGGCTATTATCAGCTATCTGTAAAACAAATTGCAGTTTGTTTTTTTTACCCGAAATTTGTATACCTTTCCAATGTTGGGAAAAATGCCATGCAAATGATCCAATTGGGCTACTTATCCAGCAGATGGCACCAGATTTGTCAAGTCATGTTTTGTTGGTCCAGTCCCTGGTGGAGCCACAATCGATGCACATGCGAGCAGCTCAGTCTGAACATTTAAGATGAGAGTTGTGAGGAGAAAGCAGCAGAGCTGAGTCAAACAAAGTCTTGAGCATATTTGTTGTCAATGGTAAGTTGGACTGTGAAATAAGCAATGACCAAAATGTGTTTTCCCCTCTTCCATCCTTCATTAGCTTAATGCGTGCCTTGTGGCCTCGTGTTGAAAAGTTAGCATGTAAAAAATTTTTGATTACCTGCCTATTTCCTTGCTTAAACTTATATCTGTACAAATAAACGGCATAAATGTATCTCCTTAAATTCGTATTTAGCATCTTAACTGGTACATTAGATTAAATAATGTATCAAAAGTTTCTTTGCATTAAAAAAAAACAAACCCTCCGTAGCTGCAGCATACCATCCATGCAGAGTGCAAGCTTGCAACGACTCCATTTAGTCATTACATTTTTAAATGTATTACGACATCAACGCATCATATGGTAGAGTGAAGATAGAAAACCAGCAGTAGTTAAAAACATCATTGATTAGATTAATGCTACACACACATTATCATAAACTATACATAATAAGGCATTAAAGTAGCTGCTCTCTTAGTGATGGTTCAGTGTAATCTGTATACAGTTAAAAGTTTTGTGTTATTGATATCGTATATTAATTGTATGCTGATTATTAATTTTAGTTTGTTACAGATGGAAAAAGAAGGTTGTAGTAAGGTGTGGGACTATTTCACCAAAGACCCATCGGGTGATCCCATCTGCAGCATTTGCTCAGCCTCAGTACTTCTGTGTTGTTTTTGAAAATTATTGCTAAATAAATCTTATTTCCATTATTTGGAATTCACAGTAAATTATTGGGACTGTTATTTTGTGTGTAATAGACCAGGGAGAAATATGTGAGCATCAAAATGAGAATGCAGGGTTTAGTCTTAAAGAGGCTATATGCAACTTTTTCCCCAAAATAAACGTAACAATAGCCTTTTTATTTGACCATTTATGACTCAAACATCTCCTGATGATCATACTGACACCTTGTCAGCTCACAGTGGGTGCACCTATAAGCCTGTATCCAATTCTTTCTATTTTCTGTCGGGTCCGATTTTCCCGCGCTGTCTGCGGATGTGACGTCAAGCGCGTTCATGTTAAATGTTTCAGATCACTCTGCCACCACCGCTAGTCAGAAATCGCAAGCAGTTCAATGGATTGTGCGAATACACAGAAGAGACCCAGGACAACTTTGACACCAACAGTAACTCCACATAATACTAAGAAAGTTAAACCCCTGTCAAGTGCCCGAAAAAGATAGAAGATTGAGAGCGACCGGCGCACGAGCACGCGCTGCGAGAGCGAGCAGAAAGGAAAAGCAGTTCCGTTTTTGGCCACATGGGGTCAGTCCCGAGTTTAAATTTCCGAAAATTGCATACGTACTTTTTTTGGTGTTTTTTTCTGGAGGGGAATTCATCGGCCATCATATTGGCTATCGGCCTTTGCTACTGTCTTATATCGGTATCGGACCCCAAGAATCCATATCAGTCGGGCCCTAGAAGTTAGGGCTAGGATAGTGGAGTTTTAGTACAACCAAAGACAGCAGTGGTAATGGTGGCACACTGCAGGGCATGCAAAGTTTCATTCATTTTTGTGACTGTTACCTTTGTGCTGTGACGTCTGCTTCTTCTGATCCACATCACCCTCAGTTTGTCTGGTTGCCTAAGTGACATATAAAAGACACAGTGAAAATGTATTTTAGAGATATACCAAACAAATATAGGCACATCAACCTACCATCAACATAACTATATGCATAGTATATTGCTGCATTTTTATGATGCCACAGAATTATTTGTAACATACTTAGGGATGCACGATATATTGGCATCAACATCGGTATCGGCCGATGTTAGGCATTTTTTAACAGATCGGCATCGGTCCGATATTAACAACCGATGTTTATTTATTTCCATCTTTTTGACGTTTCTGTCTGTGTTTCGGAGGGGGGGTGTTATCCATGTGGTGTTTGTTTGGTCATGTGACAGCGATAGTGATGCGGCGCAGGAATGTGGGGGTGTTTAACTCAAGCAGAGAAGCGATGTAGATGGTGTGGTTGATTTTCCACAGTGTCGAAACTGTAGGGAAATATACGTATACCATATCGGTGCATATCGGTTATAGGCCATAACAGCGGGATTAATATCAGACATCGGTATCGGCCCAAAATTTTCATATCGGTTCATCCCTAAACATACTGCATGATGAAAACATTTCCAGAAAAAGTTGACTATAGAGTTCAAAAATTGGATTTTGCAGCATTATTTAGTTTTTTTAAGGTTTATTCTAATAGGCTTTCACTATTATAATAATAAAGATTTAAAATACTTCTTTTGAGCTGTCTGAGACACTGTTGTATTCAAATACTGTTGGACTCTAATGAATCTTTTTTGTTTGTTGGACTGTAAAATTAATGCAAACAATATATTAGTCAAAGAAGTTAAGGGAAAACCTCTGAGTTCAGATCAAGAACAACACAGAAAGCCACAAATATGAGTCTGCTTTATTATCTGGTCATTACTAATTACAGTTATTGAGACAAGATATGTAGAAGCCACCGGTATCAAGGTATTAGGTTTTTAAAGGTGACGATTCAAAAGTTAGCAAGATTCTCTGTCACAGCGTACCTTCAGTGTAAAACCGTTAAATCAGATGCCAGAAAAAGTGCCTAAGTGAGTGGAGTTTTCTTCAGCTGTATGTATCATAGAGTAGAGCGGTGCTATCCCTCCCCCACATGTTGCTGCACATTGCCAGTAAGCATTTCCTTTTCCCTTTCAGACAAGAATGACAAATTCTGGTGCCTGGAAATATTTCTTGAAAACCAGCCATGGTGTTAAAACTAAAGGAGCTCCGCCCAGCACCTTTAATAAGTTGAGGCTGTTTTAAAACGACAACTGGCAAGCCACAAGTAGCATGACTGCAGGCTGGTTACCCTGAGCCAAGGGCGGACTAATGAACCAACCAGTATCAACTTGTCCGACTCCAAATGTTTCTCTTTAAAGAGCAGAACTAAAAAATGCTAGCATATTAAATAACATGACATGATATTAAATTGAGTAAGAACCTCATGTTGTTTATTCTAGACTTTTGCTTGAGCTTCTATCAAAATCGGAACAAAATTAATTGTTGCAATATTATAACTGCATTAATCAATATATTATTGTGTTTCGCAGAGGAGATTACAGATTCCACCAAAGAGAGAGACAGCCTCTCTCTGTGACTGAGGCCCTGCTGTCCTTATGTGGGAGAAGAGAGATGCTAAGGCGAAGCTGCTGAGTTCAAAGCTGCCTGTTTGTCCAGAACCGGACCGGCGAGAAGAACCTAAACCCAGAGGCCTGCTGCTAGCGCAACCATTGCTAGCCACATACCGTGAGGGCTGTTAGTTGCAACCCCCCCTGCAAATGCTGCAGCTAACCACAGCTGATTTTCCCCCGAACTTACCCTTCTACATATGCAACATAGTGGCTGTAGTCTATTGTCATAACCAAAAGTTATTACAGCAATGTAATATCTTATATATCATATCATAAGATATATGTTACATCTTACAATAATTCCCACAATTCCTGCATGTTCATTGCCAGTCCGCCAGTAGACGCCATACACATGCTTAGAGAATCTGACGGAGTTTGGAAGTGGGATTTTTAGGGGTGCATCGCATCTCAAAACAAGTGGAGCATGCTGGTACTGTTCTTCACTCTGATATCCCTCCATCTCAAGTCCAACCACGTCCGATGCGGGGAGATGATTACCGTTGTGGAAGAAATGAAATCTGGTGTGGTGGACCAGATACGGATACTGTATCAGACGAATATTTCAGTCCTACAGTAATTGATGGCGATACAGAAGTGTGAGATGTTTATATGCCCATTATTCAAAATGGAAAACCCACAAAGAAGCTAGTTGGGGAGCAAGAGCTTAAACACAGCAATGCAGTTTGTAACATTTGTTATTATAGCAACTGTTAGACTGTATAACCCTCACTGCTTCCAAAAAACTCAATAAGTGTTAACACGCTTGCTGTAATTTGCACTTGTTTCATTATAAATAACATTTCTACCATTATTCAATTGAAAACTGCTTTATTTATCCCAAAGGAATATTAAGTCTTCTTGTAGCTCATACTATTCTTGTTCTTGTAAATGCTGCTTGCTGTGGGCAGGAAAGATGTTGTTGTATGATAGTCTCACAAAGAGGATGCTCAGGGTTGTCCATTATAACACATATCTGTTATTTACAGCTTTTTTTATTTGTCACTTTTTGTAAACAGTCTATTCTTTAATCCATAAATATACATGTATATTTTGTACATTATTTTAAATTATCTTGCTCAGTTGCACATTTCTTGAACCGGAGTATTTTATTTTTGATAACTTCACAGTATTATAGTGTTGTAATTTTGCCCTTACTGTACACTACCAATTCAGTTTTTTAATATATTTTGTGTTTTTATCCTCGTGTGAATCTGTCAGTTTGCTGCTGTTAAGCTTGAATCTCCCCAGTAGGGATGGGCATTCGATTAAACTGTCTTCATCGATCATCGGGAGAATTAACGATTGATTTTCGATTAATCATTGATATTTTTATATTAAAATTCAGTGTTCATAAGCTATATTAAAATGCAGTGAGAATAGAAAAATAGCGTGTTTCCTCATTGAGATCTTCATTACAAGTGGGACACCTCTTGTGGCAGTTAAACAGAATTAATTCACGGTAGTTGCACAAAGAAAATATGCGCTATAAGCAAGGCCGGATTATCCAATGGGCATTATGGGCACAGGCCCAGGGGTCCACGCCCACTGGGGGACCCACAGTTTAAGGAAGAAAAAAAAATTGTCTTCATATTTCAAATGGCAGAGATCGGTGCTGGCGGAGATGACCAATAAGATCCACACCATTTTATTTACCCTAACAAAGTTACATAGTCCCTAAGGCGCCGTTGTGGAAACCATGGTAACATGCCATGTCTCTGCCCCAGCAAGTAGCGCTCCGCTGACCGTCACCGGACAGTAGGAGTAGTCCTAAGAGAATCTAAAATGAGCAAAAAAAGGCGACTTCTATAAATGACAGAGAGAAAGATGAGAAGAAGACGTGTTTATTAGGAAGTCTGTCATCTACTGACACGTTCTGTGTAAAACCTAAGGAGGAAAATCAGGAAAAAGAAGACATGGTGGATGATGGTGATTCAATGAACCTGTTCGGAGGGGACTGCGTTAGCTACACAACCTGAGGCTAGCTGTAGCAGCAGCAGCTCAGACTGGGTTTATCTGGTGTGGGACGCAGCATTGTGGGGGACAGTTAACGTAAATGCTTACACTGTTGTTATCGATGGTGGAGCTGCTGCTTTTAATAATCGGGCGACCAGATATCCAGCTTCATCCCGTGATCGAGGTTTGGGCGGTAAAGTGACCCAAACCTAAAGATCTGCTGTCACTTCCCAAGTGGAGAAAAAGTTTCTTCAGACTGGATCAATGTTCACCGACCACAGGTAGGCTAGTATCTTTTGTTTCCCCTGCATCTTATTTGGAGCAAATAAAACCAGTACTTTAGTGGTTTCTCTGACTGGAAACACTGAATGCGTGAGTGACCCTGATGAAAGCTCTGATCATTGCATCAGTGTGCTGCTAGCATCAGCCACTGGTAGCAGGACAGAAAGCTAAACTGGACCAGCTGGAGGGAGAGACGCGGTACTGGTGGGAGGTTCTGCTCAGGCTGGTCGTTGCTGTCAGTCAGTTTTTAGGTGAAAGAGGTTTCTGTGGTGATGATGAATTACTTGGATCAGCACATAGTGTTCACTTTGTTGGCATTTATCTGTCAGTTTGGTCATTTTCTTAGTGAACTCATAAAGAGGTGGACAGAAAGGCTGGGGCAGCACATCATGCAGGACAGTCAAAAGTAGGGATGGACAGGTCAAAACATTTAATATCATTGCTCTTATGGACAATAACTATTATTTACAATGTTATAAATATTACATTAATCTCTTACAGAGATGGAAATAAATAGTGATTTTTAATATTGGCTCAGTTTTACTTATCGGACCAATACAATATGTTAAAAAATGACTAACATCGGCAGATACTGATGCTGGTGTCAATACATTGTGCTTTCCTAGACAAGAGCCCTGTTCTCATGGTTTTACTATGAAAAACAGGAGAGGAGGAGGAAAGAGACAGTAGAGGAGGATGGAGAAACAGGAGTTTAGAGATATAAATACAGGTTTATTAAACACAATATTATGTAAAAGGAAAATCATTTGATTTTACTTTGCATTCATTTTCCATTTATGATCAAATGCTTTAAAGTATGTGTCAGGTTTACTTAAACTGATTGCACTATTTTTTAATCAATAAAAGAGAAAGAAAAATAGGGGTAAGACAGACAGAGACACAGAAGGGCAGCATTGGATTGCTGAGAAGCAAAAGAACTGAAGGAGCTTTGAGAGAGAAGAGGAGAGACAGGAAAGAAAAATTACAGAGTATGAGTGAGTTTTTGTGATTAAGTTATGGAACAATCTGAATTGATAGTCCTGGCCTGGTGGAGGTGAGATCAAGCAGGACGTGGGAGTTACACCGCTGTGTTGTGTCTTGATATTGTTGCCCTCAGATGAGCAATGTAGTTTTACAAGACTGTGGTGAAAATCCTATTTAAATTGTTATTTTTTTGGCGGCGAGGGGGCCCTTTGAACATTTTGTGCCCAGGGGCCCCTGCTAACATAATCCGGCCCTGACTATAAGCAGCAGAGCTAACAGCTGAAAGACGGTACTCATTAACACAACTGACGCTCAGATTTTTTTTCTTCTCCAAAAAAGTAAAAAAAATAAATATACATGTTAAACAATAACTTAATAAAAAAAATAGATAATACTTATAGGTCTGATAGTTTTGTGTTACATTTGGCAAAAACAGTCGAGAAAGTGGATGAGAGAGATCAGCGTACCTAACAATGAATTAGGCTCATTAACAGAGTAAAAAAGACAAAAACAAAAGAAACCGTAACTTATATACAACTTTAGCATCACTCTACTGATTTTTGTTGAGAAAGATGAGCATGTTAACATGCGCTGGGGTCAGAAGCGAAAGCAGCATGCTGAGCAGTGTTGCCAACTTAGCGACTTTGTCGCTATTTCTAACGACTTTTCAGACCCCCTCAACGACTTTTTTTTCCAAAAAGCACATAGCGACAAATCTAGCAACATTTCTGACCACCCTTAGCTACTTTCTGTGAAACTTTGTCCCCGATATTTCCTGCATTTTAGTGACACAGCTTGCTCCTTCCCAACGATCAGAAAGGGAATGATCTGCGCATGTGTATCCAGCAGGATCAGACTGTCCACTGACCAATCATAAACCTTTTTCGGTTCATTTCACCCACTCACAAACAAAGTTGTTTTGTAGTTAATGTAAATTCAAAAGTAAAAAATAAATCTGCATGTATATAAAACCGATCTTTCAACTGGAATTAAGGCAGAAGCTTGTCTGGATTACGCTGCATCTCACACCTGTGGTGCATTCAATAAATGTTCGAAATATATGGTGAGTTCAAAAACGTAGGACATTTAAAACTTATTACAAAAATACCCCACTGAAAATAATATCATAAGCAATAAACTTCTGTTTAATGGCAGTTGGCAAGAAACATTTGATGCATCAGGCAAAATAATAGAACATGTTCCACAGTCTCTTCTTGAAGACAGAAGTCACATTTCCCTGTAGCATGTTTCCCCAGTTTCTCTGCTCGTTGTGCATCTGGGCTCCTCCATGCTAACACCGACTTGATGCTAGGTTGAGACCAAGAGCAGGATGCTCCGCTTCTAACCAGGGTTGGAAGTGCGTTCAAGTACACAGCTTTGCAGTGTCGGCAGTGAACTGAGACTTTTTTTATTTTTTTTGTCAAAGTGCTCCCACGCCACACTTTGCTGCGACCTCTTCATGACAATGCTACTTTTGAAATACGCAGAAACTGGCAAGAAACTGAGTCGGACTGTGGGTTTTATTTTTAGTCATCGCCCTCGTGTGGTAAAGTGTTTCATTACTGCCACATAGCAAAATTAATTGCATTCCTGCAAAACTCACACTATGCAACAGAACTGTCTGACCACTTCTTGATAACTTTTGAATTTACTTTAACTGACCATCTTAAATCTGAAAGAAAATTTCATTATAGTAGAACTTTATCAGACAATGCTGTAACAATTTTTAAAGGATCTGTTCCATTCTTACTTTCCTCAGTGTCTCAGAGTAACGCAGTGGATGGCAGGAATTCTATCTCTAACCCTTCAGAAATTGATGGTCTGGTTCACAGCGTTACGTCCTCATTGCGTTTGGCATTACATAGTGTAGCCCCATTAAAAAAGAAAGTGGCTAGCCATAGGAGGCTGACTCCTTGGTTTAACGCAGAGTTGCGTACTTTAAAGCAGAATACTAAGAAGTTGGAGAGAAAATGGCGCTCTACACATCTAGAGGATTCCTATTTAACCTGGAATAACAGTCTACTGCTGTATAAAAAGACCCTTCGACAAGCTAGAACAGCATATTTTTCATCATTAATAGAGGCGAATAAAAACAATCCTAGGTTTCTTTTTAGTACAGTTGCCAAACTTACACAGTCATAGCTCTGTTGAGCCAACTATTCCCTCAGCTCTTAGCAGTGATGATTTTATGAGATTCTTCATAAATAAAATACATTTTATTAAAAATAAAATCATTGGCACCCTCCCAAACATGATTACTTCTTCCTCAGTAAATGAAAGAACTGTAGAACCTCAGTTGTGCTTAGGCTGTTTTGATTCAGTCGAGCTTTCAGAATTATCAAAAATATTAGCCTCATCTAAACCTTCAACTTGTATGTTGGACCCAATCCCAACCAAATTATTTAAAGAAGTGTTCCATTTGGTTCCTGGCCCCATTTTGGATATGATGAATCTATCCTTAGTAAACGGATACGTACCACAGGAATTTAAAATAGCTGTAATTAAACCTTTACTCAAGAAACCTTCCCTTGATCAAGATGACTTAGTGAATTACAGACCTATATCTAACCTTCCTTTCTTATCCAAAGTCCTTGAGAAAATAGTTGCTAATCAAGTCTGTGAACATCTAAACAGTAACGAGCTGTTTGAAGAGTTTCAGTCAGGTTTTAGAGCTCATCATAGCACTGAAACAGCACTGGTGAAGGTTACTAATGATATTCTCATGGCCTCAGATAATGGACTGGTGTCTGTTCTGGTTTTGTTAGATCTCAGTGCTGCTTTTGACACAGTCGATCATAATATTCTCTTAGAAAGGCTTGAACATGTTGCAGGGATCAAAGGAACAGCACTAGGCTGGTTTAAATCATATTTGTCTGATAGATTCCAGTTTGTTCATCTAAATGATCAATCTTCTTCACTATCAAGGGTTACTTGTGGAGTTCCACAGGGTTCTGTGCTTGGACCAATTCTGTTCACCATATATATGCTTCCAATTGGTAGAATCATTAGACAGCATGGGATAAATTTCCACAGCTATGCAGATGATACACAACTATATTTATCCATAAATCCTGATGAACCCAGTCAGTTAGGTAGATTACAGGCATGTCTGGAAGACATAAAAACATGGATGACCCTAAACTTTTTGCTTTTAAATTCTGACAAGACAGAAGTTGCTGTCTTTGGACCAGAAGTTCTTAAACAGAAACTGATTAGTCAATCACTTCATCTGGATGGCATTAAATTGGCCCCCAGTAATAACGTAAAGAACCTCGGCGTTATTTTTGACCAAGACTTGACATTTAAATCCCATATTAAACAGGTTTCTAGGATTTCTTTCTTTCACCTCCGGAATATTGCTAAAATTAGAAAAATCCTGTCCAGGAGTGATGCTGAGAAACTAGTCCATGCATTTGTTACCTCAAGGCTGGACTACTGTAATTCTTTACTATCAGGTAGTCCACAAAATGCCATTAAAAGCCTTCAGTTGATCCAAAATGCGGCAGCAAGAGTTCTGATGAATATTAAAAAGAGAGATCACATTTCTCCTGTTTTAGCTTCCCTTCATTGGCTCCCTGTTAAATCCAGAATAGAATTTAAGATCCTTCTTCTTACATACAAAGCCCTTAATAATCAAGCTCCATCATACATCAGAGATCTAATTGTTCCATATGTTCCTAAAAGAGCACTTCGCTCTCAGACTGCAGGTTTACTTGTAGTTCCTAGGATTTCTAAAAGTGGAATGGGAGGCAGATCTTTTAGTTATCAGGCTCCTCTCCTGTGGAACCAGCTCCCAGCTTTAGTCCGTGAGGCAGACACTCTGTTTACTTTTAAGGCCAGGCTTAAAACTTTCCTTTTTGATAAAGCTTATAGTTAGAGTGGCTTAGGTCATCCTGAGCTATCTCTGTAGTTATGCTGCTATAGGCTTAGACTGCTGGAGGACAGACTTACCAATTTTCTTCACTCTGCTACTTCCTTTTCTCCTACGACTCTCCAGTTGTATTACAGTACATTCTGTTATTTCGACTTTTAACTTTGTTTTCTCTCAGTGTTTTTCTCCCCATAGAAGTTATACCTGGTCTGGTATCCTGCTTGGCTGGAATGCCCTGTTGGATGGGGGGCATCGACTGGGATGATCCTCTCAGTAACTGAACATCCGCTGTGTCCTGTTATCAACTTTTTACTTTCTGTAACATAGAAAGTTCTCTTATATCAGATCTTCTGTTCCTTCTGTGTTTCTGCTCTGTCTTCTCAAACCCCCAGACGGTCGTGGCAGATGGCCGCTCCTACTGAGCCTGGTTCTGTTGGAGGTTTCTTCCTGTTAAAGGGGAGTTTTTCCTCTCCACTGTCGCTACATGCTTGCTCAGTATGAGGGATTGCTGAAGGATTGCTGTGGTTGGAAATCTGCCCAACCTCACGCCAATGACTGACGCAATCTGCTGGGATTCCTTAAATAGGAAACTTTTTAACTGATTGGAATGTTTGTATAAATGTATTGAAATAACTTCTTGTTAAGTGCCTTGAGATGACATCTGTTGTGAATTGGCGCTATATAAATAAACTGAATTGAATTGAACATGCGTTAATTGATCGGTAAAAAAAAAAGAGTCATCGATGAAATTCTTTATGATCAATTAATCGATCGTCGATTAATTATGCCCATCCCAACTCCCCAGTGTGGGACGATTAAGGGAATTTCTATTCTATTATATGTTTCATTATGAGCTAAATTCATCACATTTCTCATTCCATATGCATACACCTATGCAGTCGTGGCTGGTAAAAAATATTTTTGGTGGGGCTGTGCTTTTTTTTATTTTTATTTTTTTAATCAAAATTGTGCTTTCTGAGCTTTGTGCACAACATCATCTTACATGATTGGACTAACTGATTAATCCAGGTGTGTCTGACCATTGTTGTTGTGACCACTGAGGTCAGACACACCTGGATTGATCAGTTTGTCCAATACAGACAGGAAATAAAAGGGCTGTACTTAGTTCAGGAAGTAGTGGAGCTGTGCATATAGCTTATCAAGTTATTTTCAATAATCATCCCAAAACAACTGAACATAAATGGCTGGATACCAGTAATATGTGAAATACTGATTATTTTAATGCCAATATTAACAACTTGAGGCATTCTTATACTAAACATAAATACAATATTGCACAAACAAGTTTAGAACCAAACTGCAAACAAATAACTTATTAGGTTTACACAAAAAGTTTACACACAAAGCTGTTAAATCTTACAGCAGCGCCCCCTTGTGGCAAAGAAATCACACTGCCAATATCACCACCAGGTATCTTCCCCGTCCTCACACCAGCCTTGGGGCGATTTCTCTATCGCCCTTCATGCGGCCGAATCAATGACGCTGATTGGATAAATTCCTGTTGCTATGTGCGAATTTCTTGTTAGTGATTGGCTGGCTGCTGCATTGCTTGGGGCGATCTGTCTGTCGCCCCAAGCAATGCAGCGGGAGCTTTTCTCCGAAAATGATATACATTTTATATATGATACTTTGTTCCAAATTTAAACACACAATTAACTTAGAATATGTGATTATTGTTATTATTTTTTTAAAATAGAAATAAAAAACACTTGGGAAACACTGGGGGAGGCGCCCTATCGCCCTCTATTGGCCAGCCGCCACTGCACCTATATATTAAATACATCCACACTAATATAAATAAAGCTAATATGTTGGCATTTTCACTGAAATAAACACATTTGAAAATATTCCTTGTTATTGTGCGTTCATTGAGTGCATTCCAATCTTTTGTCTGTGTTTAACTAACGAGATGGACTACAGTTAGTTGATAGAGATGGTAAAATACATTTTGTGTTAGTGCTACAACTTTTTTGTCTGTGCTACAAAACCAGTACCAGTGCTGTAAGCTAAAAAAGCTAACGTACAGGCCTGGTGGACAGAGATAAATTAACTTAGGATAAACAATTTAAAGATTGTTTGAATGTCTATTTCACTGTGTTTTTGCTGCATTTGTAAGATTTCATTCTTCAGATTGCTTGAGTACAAACAGATCATCCAGCCTGTGGTATAAACAGTATTTTTTCTTAAAAGGGTTAGAATGAGTAATTTTAATCATGCAACATGAGTTACACAGTCCCACCGGAGTTTTCCATTGTTCTCTAGTGCTAAGCTACACAGAGTTATCCTTAAGCTTGGTTTATACTTCGGCGTCGCGTAGGTTACGCCGTAACCACTGCTGTGTTTATACTTCTGCGTAGGGCTGAAAGCGTTGTGTTGCTGTTTCATTTCCAGACCAGCAGGTGGCACTAGGCTGGTATCGGTCGGCAAACTCAACAGGGCGGAGTTTTTCTGATGGTTTGCTTATGTTTCCTTTAGTTCCGGCAAGTATTTCCTGTTTTAGAACAACGATGGTGGCCGACTTGGTGCAGTGTCTCAACGAGATTGTGGAAGCAGACGAACAAATTATCCTTCTTTTGAACACTTTGCAACGCAAGCAAATGAGAAGACGGAGACGTAGAAGATGGTACGTGATTATGTAATCTCACTGACCAATCACAAGGGAGTACTTCCGCGTCTCTGCGTCGCGTCGCCGGGCTGCACGTCAGGTCCGAGGAGGTGCACGTCAAGCCTCTGCGGACCTACACAGAGGCTACGGCGGTTACGGCGTACCCTAAGCGAGGGACACGATGCAGAAGTATAAACCGGCCTTAGCCTTTAGCCTGCACTAAATGCTAAAGATAGCTCCATGCACCATTGGTGCTGATAAACATCGTTTATCTGTTTTTTTCTGGCGCTCATAAACAATTGCTTAAGGATTGTTATTTACAGTATTCAAAATACCGATCAGCTTTAAAGGAGTCATGACCTGTAATTTTCACTTTTCCACCAGAAAAAAATTATGTTATGATTGCCTAACGATTATACACTGGCTGGGAAGCTGATATTTAAAAGTAAAGCGTTTGTTTACCCCTGGGTTCGTCAACCAGCCCACGTGCACGCGCACTCAAATACGTGGTTTTAATTTCTGGCTGACTTGACAAGTCGGCGCAGGATATACCATATATAGACATGGCAGACCTATGCTGCAGGAAGCCCACCCTGCTCCTCTCCCCTCTCCCCCTCATATTCAGTCGAGCGCCGCCATTACTGAATTCTAGTGATGGGAATTCCAGCTCTTTTTGGAGAGCCAGTTCTTTTGGCTTGGCTCACCATAAAGAACCGGCTCTTTTGGCTCCCAAGTGGCTCCTCAGATTTTCTGTTGCTTAAAGTGTATTTATCACCAAAATTAATGCGAAAGGATGTGTACCAAATGTACCAAAACAAGCAAGGGGGAATGAAAAAATAAAAAAAACGGCTCCCAGTGACGAGCCGGCTCCCATCGTTCACTTCAAAGAGTTAGCTCTTAGAGCCGGTTTGTTCACGACCGACACATCACAGATTCGAAGTACAAACTCCACCCTGAAAGATGCAGAAACGTAGTGCACACATGAGTTGCTCTGTTGTTGACTGCCAGAATAAACATAGAAATATTTTTTCTATTTTTTTACGCTGGAATCCTTTACGAATTTGGGACAATATCAGGCAAAGTTGGCATCGAAGCTCCGTTTGGAAAAAGGGGCCATTCCAACAATCAGAGGCTTGCCTGCAATTGAAACGGTAAGGCTGTGTTTTTATTGCTCAGCTGTGTGTAACAAACAGCAGCTAACTGCTAATGTGGCTGTTGTATGCTAGCGGGAGTAGTAGATATGGGTTAGATATGCTGAAGTGTTACCTGCAGTGTTAACCCCCCTCCTTCCTGCCACCAATCAACGCGCCCCTCATTTGCATTATTACAATGACCGTCCACGACAGCCAAAGTATCGCATCAGATCTCGCGAGACAATAATGCCTTCAGAAATAAGGGTCAGAGGAGCCCTGTGTTTATTTTTTTCACTTTTTTTCCAACTTTTCTTTTTTTGAAGGGCCTGAAAGACTTTAATAGAGCATGGGTATCCAAGATAATACTAGGTTATGACTCCTTTAAAATAGATAGACCAAAAACTATTCTTATAAGTCGTTTGGAACCGCCTTTTTAGTATGCCTAACTATTAAAATCAGATCCATCACTGCAGGGACCGATCCATAAAATCAAATACATTTTTCAAAAAGGTCACTGATTCAGCAAATTATTTAATGGAACATTAATTCCACCCAATAATATTTGTCTTCACTTCTGCTTTGCATTGTGAATTGGATTTTTGAAAACAAACCAAATGGTACTAATTATTGTGGTGGTGATGGTATTCATCTAACTCCTACTAATCATAAAGCCTTAAATCATCTCATTTGTTATGTTCACAGTAAGCGTGTTTCCTCTATCGAAACGTCAGGAAAATTTTACCGGATCTTTTATCTAACGGAGTAATATGTCAGCCCACACCTCTCAGCTGTCGTGTCTCCAAACAAAAGTGGCCCTTTAAGGAATTAGCTAAGACGTCAGCAGATCACGACTCTCTCGGCAGTCAGCAGTCACATATCAGCGCCAAAAGGCACCCACAACAGCCTAAATAACAAGAGATGGACATAGAAAAAGCAGGGATTGCTGTTGTGTTTCTGATTGCTATGTTGTTATAAACTGCTTCACCAGCCACTCTTCTTATTTTACAAAGCCGATTGTTTGGCAACGTCTGCTCATTTACCTCTGAATCACAACCAATCAATGTGGGTTAACCGCATCTCCCGCTGAGCTACTCTATCTGGCCATTTCTGAGTACATACCCCCAGACTGGTACACCGCTGGTTTCTGAAATGGCCCCAAAAACGCGCCGAGTGAGAACAAGTAAGGCTGCTCGATTAAGGCATAAATTATGATCATAAATATTTTGCCTGAAATTGAGATCTCAATTATTTACCACAATTTTTTATTAATGTTGATAACACAAATTTATTGAACATTAACAGTGGGTTTTAAACATTGTTGTTTTTAGAATTGCAAACATTTTTTAAAAACTGAGACTAACTTCTCCCATGGGAGTTAAATAAAGTTAAGCTTTGTCTTGAAAAAAAGTGCAAATACTGATAAATAAAAGAGAGACGTCTGATGCAAACATCTGCAAAGAGATGGCAAGTTATATCGTTTACCCAAAGTGTTGATTAGGGTTGTTCTTTTGGGTAGTGCTTCTGAGTTATTACGTGTTTTTTTTTAATTATATATCTAATTTTGGCAAAGAAATCACCCTTACAATACAGGCAGTAGGCCAGTGTAACATCTCCTATAAAAGGCTTCAACCAGCCTTTTAATTCAGAGTTCGATCCCACTCCTTTCTGTATTTCTGATCGTAGGGACTGTTTGTACTGATGTGGATCGGCAAGTCATTTATTCAAAATGGAGGATCAACTAATCGTCGCTATCTGTAATTTTCGTGAATTATTTGACCAGTCATCGTCTTTTTACAAAGACAGGAAGACATCGGATTTATTTGGAGGAAGATATCGGAGGATATTGGAGTGCCAGGTAAGCAGTTAAACATTTTCTTTTAGCTTTCTTGTTATGTTAGCTAAGGCTAGCCAACCCCGGTTAGGGCAACTACTGGACGTGACAAGCTGGCTCGCCGACGCGGACTACAAAGTGTGCAAGCTGCTGGGTTTTAATTTTAAAGCGTAAATTTTCGTCCGTTTGAGCGATTTGACGCGTGGACGCGCTGACCGGTGTGAACGTGGCATAAGAGTCTAGTTCAGGTTGAGACATGATGACTGTTTAACGTCTGTCAGAGAGGCGCACACAGAGCTGAGGGAGGGAATTTGGTGATATACGCTGCTCAAAAAAATAAAGGGAACACTTAAACAAGACATTGTAACTCCAAGTCAATCACACTTCTGTGAAATCAAACTGTCCACTTAGGAAGCAACACTGATAGACAATTAATTTCACATGCTGTTGTGCAAATGCAATAGACAACAGGTGGATATTATAGACAATTAACAAGACACCCCCAATAATAAAGGAGTGGTTCTGAAGGTGGTGACCAATGACCACTTCTCAGTTCCTATGCTTTCTGACTGATGTTTTGGTCACTTTTGAATGCTGGCGGTGCTTTCACTCTGGTTGTAGCATGAGACGGAGTCTACAACCCACATAAGTGGCTCAGGTAGTGCAGCTCATACAGGATGGCAAATCAATATGAGCTGTGGGAAGATGGTTTGCTGTGTCTGTCAGCGTAGTGTCCAGAGCATGGAGGCGCTACCAGGAGACAGGCCGGTACATCAGGAGATGTGGAGGAGGCCATAGGAGGGCAACAACTCATCAGCAGGACCGCTACCTCTGCCTTTGTGCAAGAAGGAACAGGAGGAGCACTGCCAGAGCCCTGCAAAAGGACCTCCAGCAGGCCACAAATGTGTGTGTCTGTTCAAACGGTCAGAAAGACTCCATGAGGGTGGTATGAGGGCCCAACGTCCACAGGTGGAGGTTGTGCTTACAGCCCAGGGCCCTAGTTTATCAACCGTACTTACGCACAGATCTGTGCGTATTTCGTACGTAGGAACAATTCTACGCATCGTGTGGTATTAATCTGTAAAAACAAACTGAAGAAGTTATGGACGAATTAAACTTTCAGGAAATATTTGAAATTTGTCAAGAAATACATCATTTAATTTTGGGGGTGGTCCTTCATGGAGATCCAGTCACTCGCAATCTGAGCTCTCCGTGCGCAGACCCCCCCCCTTATTTATTTGTCACATCAAGCGCTTCAGCTTAATGGGATGTTGTTACACTTTTAATTAAAAGGTTTCCAAGCTGTACTGTGACAATGGTCCTGCGTACTGATGGCAGCCAAAGCTGTCTCCAATTACACATGGCCACACAAGTGTCAAATATGATTATCGGTGCACCCTCAGTAGGAGAACGTTCTGCTGCCTGCAACATCCTCCAGCATGACCAGTAAGGCAGTGGGTCAGTAATGGTGTCGGGTGGGCGCACAGCCCTCCATGTGCTCGCCAGATGTAGCCTGACTGCCATTAGGTACCGAGATGAGAACCTCAGACCCCCTGAGAGACCATATGCTGGTGCGGTTGGCCTTAGGTTCCTCCTAATGCAAGACAAAGCTAGACGTCATGTGGCTGGAGTGTGTCAGCAGTTCCTGCAAGAGTAAGGCATTGAGGCTATGGACTGGCCCGCCCGTTCCCCAGACCTGAATCAAATTGAGCCCATCTGGGACATCATGTCTCGCTCCATCCACCCATGCTACGTTGCACCACAGACTGTCCAGGAGTTGGCAGATGCTTTAGTCCAGGTCTGGGAGGAGATCCCCTAGGAGACTATCTGCCACCTCATCAGGAGCATGCCCAGGCGTTGTAGGGAGGTCATACAGCCACGTGGAGGCCACATTCGCTACTAAAGCTCATTTTGACTTGTTTTACATCAAAGTTGGATCAGCCTGTAGTGTTTTTTCCACTTTAATTTTGAGTGTGATTTTGTTGTCAGCACATTCAACTATGTAAAGAACAAAATATTTAATAAGAATATTTCATTCATTCAGAACTAGGATCTGTAATTTTTGTGTTCCCTTTATTTGTTTTAGCAGTGTATTTTAGTGTGCAGTCGTTTATTTTAGACAAAAAAATGTGCTCTTACTATGTGTGTAGAGGCGGCCAGAGGCAGTTTCAAGTATACGTGATTCATTTTCAGTCTGAAGACTGTGGGGTAAATATCTGCTCTGACTGCAGCTGGACTGGCCGCCTGCTGTAAGCGCTCTGAGGAGCCCACTGCAGCACCGCTGCTCTGTGAGAAGACCCTAATTCACACCGACTACTGCACGGATGTCGGACCGCATCCGTTCTGTAGTCGGTGTAAATATATGCTTCACATCAGAGTTTCCAAAAGTCTCTATTGACACCAACAAAAAGTTGCTAAATATAGCGACAAAGTTGTTAAATTTGCAACACAGATTGAGATGTTCACAACTGCCGCTCAATGAAACCAAAGCAGTCGGGGATGTTGGAGGTGTGCTCAATTTGCAACTCGGAACAGCATGAGAGTAAACCTTGAAGGAGGAGCAACAACAACAAAAATTTGATCATTTTCTTTTCATGATCGTTGAAAACCCAGATCGTAATTGGGATTAAAATTACATTAATTGACCAGCTTTAAGAACAAGGTAATTGTTCTCCAACTATTTAAGTACAGTCCCTGGCCAAAGTATTCATACTCCTACAGAAGTGGTGCCCAAGTCTTTCAGTCCTCAAGAGCTACTACCCTACAACTTTTCAATGCATCCCTTCTCTAACAAGCCTGAATCAAACATCTGAATTCCCTCCTCAGCATTCAATCATTCAGCTCTGCAGAGGCCTAGCAGCGAGACATTCATTTGATTCAGATGTGTGGCAGCAGGGATGAAGCCAAAACCTGCAGGACTGGACTTGGGCACTCCTGCCCTAGAGCTTTTCTGCTATTCATCACATTGCAACAACAAACTTTAGTGTATTTTTATGAATTTTTGTGACAGACATCTCAATAAAATCCAGTAAAAACGATTACCTTCTGAAGTCACATAACTAGTGAACAGAGTCCACCTGTGTGCAATTGAATCTAGGTATAAATGCTGCTGTGAAGGTATCAGAGGTTTGTTGGGAGAGCATTCCTGAACAGACACCATGATGAAGACCAAGAACCACAGCAGACAGATCAGGGAGAAAGTTGTGGAGAAGTTAAAAGCAGAGTAAGGTTAGGTATGGTATAATATGTCAAGTTTAAAGGTGAAACTCAAGAATCACAGTTCAATCCACTATTCTGACAAGAATGGAGTACGGTGCACTCTAGAGAAAACAGACAGGGCAGCAAAGACACAGTTAATCCCAGAAGCAGCCAATGAGCCCGGGGTAATTTTGGATGATCTGCAGAGATCCACAGCTCAGGTAGGAGAATCTGTTGTCAGGACAACCATTAGCTTGGTACAGCCAGAGCTACAAAGTGATGGTTTCTATACCATGGTATATCTATACCATGAGTTAGAATGGCCTAGTCAAAGTCCAGACTTAAATCCAAATGAGATGCCGAGATGTACAGGGCTGGTAGAAATATACCACCAACAGAATTACTGCCATGACTGCAGTGAACAATTGCTCTACAAAGACTGATTTTCTACAGTACAGTACATCATCATTAATCAGTCTGCACAATCTCCTCTTATTTTTCAGATTAATAAGGTATTTTCATCAACCCAACTGTGCTTGGTTAATATTTCCTCCTGAGACAATACTCTGTCAGCTTGACAGGAGTGAAAATCCCCGTAGGTCAATGTTTTTTTTAATACCCAGACTAATCCATGTGGCACAAAAAGGCCAGTCACTTGAATCCCCAATCTAATGCTCATATTAGATCCCTACATGCTTTATGCAGCTGCCATGTGATTGGCTGATTTGTAAACAACCGAGCAGGTGTACCTAATAAAGTGACCAGTAGCTGTATTTATTGTTTTTTACTATATCCAAACCAATCTTCATTTTTCTGTCTTATCAGAATGTCAGATATGCAGTGGAGTACTTTGATAAAGCTTTATGAAGTTCAAAGATGGTGTATGAATGTTAACAAGATGCCTAATAATGAATAATGAAGTGTCATATAACAACTCAGAGTTTAGATATAGTGGACAGAAGTGAGCCATGTGTTGGACTAGCAACCTGTTTGAGATGGACCTTAGCATTCATACATTGGATGGATGGATGGATGTGGATGGATGGATGGATGGATGGATGGATGGATGGATGGATGGATGGATGGATGGGTTTATTTATAGATGGGTGGATGGATGGATGGATGGATGGATGGGTCTATGGATGGATGGGTTTATAGATGGATGGATGGATGGGTTTATAGATGGATGGATGGGTTTATTTATAGATGGATGGATGGATGGATGGATGGGTCTATGGATGGATGGGTCTATGGATGGATGGGTTTATAGATGGATGGATGGATGGATGGATGGATGGATGGATGGGTCTATGGATGGATGAGTTTATAGATAGATAGATGGATGGATGGATGAAGGATGGAAGAGTTTATAGATGGATGGATGGGTTTATAGATGGATGGATGGATGGGTTTATAGATAGATGGATGGATGGATGGAGGAAGGATGGATGGATGGATGGATAGATGGGTTTATAGATGGATGGATGGATGGATGGATGGAAGGATGGATGGATGGATGGATGATGGATGGGTCTATGGAGGATGGGTCTATGGATGGATGGATCTATGGATGGATGGAGGATGGATGGGTCTATGGATGGATGGGTTTATAGATGGATGGATGGATGGATGGATAGATGGATGGATGGGTCTATGGATGGATGGATGGATGGATGGATGGATGGATTGATGGATGGATGGATGGGTCTATGGATGGATGGGTTTATAGATAGATAGATGGATGGATGGATGAAGGATGGAAGAGTTTATAGATGGATGGATGGGTCTATGGATGGATGGATCTATGGATGGATGGAGGATGGATGGGTCTATGGATGGATGGGTTTATAGATGGATGGATGGATGGATGGATAGATGGATGGATGTATGGATGTATGGATGATGGATGGGTCTATGGATGGATGGATGGATGGATGGATGGATGGATGGATGGGTCTATGGATGGATGGGTTTATAGATAGATAGATGGATGGATGGATGAAGGATGGAAGAGTTTATAGATGGATGGATGGGTTTATAGATGGATGGATGGATGGGTTTATAGATAGATGGATGGATGGATGGAGGAAGGATGGATGGATGGGTTTATAGATGGATGGATGGATGGGTTTATAGATAGATGGATGGATGGATGGATGGATGGGTCTATGGAGGATGGATCTATGGATGGATGGATGGATGATGGATGGGTCTATGGATGGATGGGTTTATAGATGGATGGATGGATGGATGGATGGATGATGGATGGGTCTATGGATGGATGGATGGAGGATGGATGGGTCTATGGATGGATGGGTCTATGGATGGATGGGTTTATAGATGGATGGATGGATGGATGGATGGATGGATGGATGGATGGATGGATAGATGGATGATGGGTCTATGGATGGATGGGTTTATAGATAGATGGATGGATGGATGGATGGATGGATAATAACAAACATCCCCACAGAAACAGTAGAGGCTTACAGGCTTGTAAAGTGGACACCGTCAGTAACTCCTTGTAGCCTACAGGGCTCTCTGGAAGTTCTCTAGAAGTTCTCCCACCCCATGGAAACAACAGCTGATGTTGGTTTGAGTTTACATTCGGAAAACAAACGCGGAAGTAATGGCCACGCAGGAGAAAATAACCCTTTTGTCAACATGTTGACATCATCTGAGTGAGTAGGACTCCGAGCGAACCAAAGGGGGATACGCTGCTCCAACCATACATTCTGTCATTCTATTTCTGACCGCCTCCTATTCGGAGTGATGGAAGGAAACAAAATGATCGAGGCTAAGATTAGAACCAAGAACCAGAACTATAGTTGTGTTCTAGCCCTTAAACATTTCGGTTTCATCTGTCAAATGCGTTATTATTTAGAAGCACCAACTTCCACTTCTCCGGTTAAACTGTAAAGGAGTACAGCGTCCATGTATTTACTTTGGACTCTTAAATGAAATGGAGCCTGGAGCCTGGATCCTGGCTGCTCCGGTGACTACACCGTCCAGGCGGAGTGCTTCGGGTGGAGTCCGTGCATCCCTCTCTGGTTACTGGTTACGTCTGTCAGTCCCCTCAATGAGAACCAAACCCACTGAGATCCGGCTACCTGGCTTTAATCCATAATAACAATATTACACTTACCATTTATCTGTGCATTCTATTGTGAGTTCTTGAAATGAGGCAACAAACTGGAACTTTGACGCCCTCTTCCCGACTCGCTGGAGCCGTTTCCAGACTGAAGTCATGTCTGATTCGATAATTCCCGCAAAGCGACGATTCAGAGCGCCATTAGAGCGCAGACCACCGCTGCTTCACCGCGGGGCGAGTGACAGCGACCCACCGGAGTACAGTGGAGAAACACGCAGCTCAGACTCAGGCTCAGACTCAGACTCAGGCTCAGGCAAGTCTGGACTGGCATCAAGCTAGCGCGGCCACGGCACGAACAACCTGGGGAACCATGACTTTCAAAATAAAGTTCTTACAGGGGCGTCACAGTCACACCGGGCGGGTACTTTGGAGCGAGGGCTTTAGGAATTACCCAGTCATGGACACAAGTTCGGCATAAACGTAGGCTATTATTATTATTATTATTATTATTATTATTATTATTATTATTATTATTATTATTTTATTATTATTATTATTATTATTATTATTATTATTATTATTATTATTATTATTATTATTATTATTATTAAACCACCATGTCATACTGAACATTTCCACTTCATGCCTTCCCATGTAACTGGAACTTGACTCTTCTATCATGAGCTTTAGAAATCACACGTTTTGTAACTTCCTCTTGAGCATGAGTATCTAATAACGAAACTGGGATGTAATGTGAAATTCTATATCAGTACCGTTAAACAAGAAAAAACTATGATAATAATTGGTCAATGGATAAAAACAGACTGCACTCAAGGTCATTTGTTAGATTGTCTTTAAAGATTATTTTCTGGTTTAATATCTCCTAAAGGATCGTTTTCTGTGCACAGGTTATAATTAGAAATATTTATGAACGCTTCATTCATAAATAAAGAGACTTGTTGAAGACAATATGAACTAAAACAGAACAAACAACAGGTTCTCACATAAATAGTACTTAGAGGAGTCAAACAAAGGTCTGTACGTTTCCATGATGCTCTGTTGAGGGTTATTATAAAGCAGTGAATAGAAAAACAGAAATTATCTCTGAGCCAGTCTGAGAGCATTTCCCGTGTCATGAGTCCCCTGTCAGCCTCAGGGACTTTTTCAGGTCAACACTGGGTCTATTTTTATCTCTCCATGTCATCCTGAGCAGCTGGGAACAAAATGCAGCTTCTGAGAGTATAAACAAGAGATAAACAATGATAAAAGCTCTTTTGAACATGAACTTATAATTTATTTGGTCTCAAAGTCATACATCTATCAGTAGGTTTACAGAGTAAAGTCTGCTGGAAGGAATAGAATGCTATAGGTCTTCTTTATAGGTGCAGTTTGTAAGGTTAAACAGTCACAATTTAACAGCAGTCATTTAGGTTATTTATTGATTTATACATGTCACAATTTTAAACTAAGTTATTAGTTAGCAAGCTAAATATTTAACTGAACTAAATATTTCATTAGTAAGCTATTTAGTTGCAAGCTAAATATTTAGTTTACTAATTAAATATTTAGTTACAAGCTTAATATTTAGCTCTGAATTTAATCTTTAGTTTGAAAAATCAATATTTAGGTACAAGTTAAATATCTGGCTTGAGCTAAATATTTAGCTTGTAAACTAAATATTTTAATTGTAAACTAAATGTTTGGCTTCAAACTAAATATTTAGTTTACAAAACAAATATTTGGTTAGCAAGCTAAATATGTAGTTTATGAACAAAATATGTTGCTTCAAATTAGCTTGTAACTAAATGTTTAATTTGTAAACTAAATATTTAGCTTGTTAACTAAACATTTAGGCTATAAGGTAAATATGGTAGCTTACAATATTTAGCTTGTAAACTTAATATTGAGTTTACAGGCTAAATACTTATATACCTAAAATTTATTGTGTAACTTAATATTTTATTTAATTTCAAGCTAAATATAACAAATAAATAGTTTGAAATTGTTATATTTATGCATGAATAAATAACATGGTGAAAATATATCTTTAAAAAATCAACCCCCATTTTTTTCTCTAATGACAGGTTAAATAACCCAAATTATTGCTGTTTTGTTACTGTGCAACTTTATAAACCACACCCCACAGCAAGAAAACTTAGTAGCAATAATTCGGGTTATGGTGAATGGCATTTCCCTTTACCCCTGCATTACGTTCCTTCTTAACATAGGCGCAGTGCATGGAGTGCCTTAAAACATTTCAAACTGTGTGGGTTATTCCTGTGTGCTAAGCTGCTTTTAAATACTGACAAAAGATCCGAATGTTGGTCAGGATTATAAACGTCCATCATGAACCGCTACTGATTTTAAACCAGTGTTGTAAACGGATGTATTTTTGTTTGAACTAAAAGTATGAGACAATATCTGGACCTAGACCTTAAATTCTATCAAGAAACTGAAAACCACTGAATACAGCCGAATGATATAAACTATCACGCAAGTCAGTTGAGTTTGTGAGTGTGTTTTTATTTTTTTTGTCGTGAGGTCTTAGTTTTTAGTGTATTGTTTTAGATTTATACTTTAGTGTTTAGCTTTTTGGTTAGTTTGATCTTTTTATGACCTGATAAGTCCCTTTGTGTTAATTTCTGTGTTTCAGTATTAATATCTGAGCTCCTCTTAATTCTGCTGATAAAGGCTGTCCTGGTTGTGGAATTTAGTCACCTCCCCAGCATTTTAAAGCCTTTCCATTTTCTTATGCTCATGTCAGTTCCTTCAGTTATCAGTTGCCTCTAATGCTGTTTTACTTGCCCTTGTGTTCGTTTTTAAATTAAACTCTCATGCCAACATGATGCTGACTTTCTTCTGTTGGTCCTTGGATCTTATTTCACCATGCTGCATGACATAAAAAATTAATCTTAGAAATAATAAATCAGATAAAGTTTTTTTTCGGTGAATGAACAGGTTCTCTGTGTTCACATTTTTCTAACATTCCTGATAGCAAACATGAGGTTAAGTGCTTTCTCCACATGCAAAACCTCTGTAATGAAAAGATCAGATTGATTAAATGACTTTTTTGACAATGCATCAAACTGCATAGTCCAAGACTAATAAATTACTTCAGACCAAATTGTATCCGATTTTCTAGATTAAAATCTTTTGCTCCTGAATCTCATATTGTTCAATATTGCATATTCTCTTGGAAGTGAAGGACAAAATATTCTTCTGGTAATCTGTCTGTATGCATCATAGTACTCATCATTCTGGAACAGTCATAAAATGAGAATTACTGTTGATGTTAAGCCACACTGTCTGATCCAAATGCATGTGTTCCCACTAAGCAGCCTTTTTTCTATTCTCTGAGGTTGCTGCTGAGGGACCAAATCCCCCATCAAGCTCCCTCCTTTCTACTCTTCTCCAAACATGTTTTCCTGCTGGCTCACTCAAGAACAGCTGCAACTGAGCTGGAGAAAACCATGCAAGCAAAAAACACAGATGACCAGAGAGGGAGGGATGTCCCAGCTGAGTCATTATGATTCTATTTTTCTGGGCAGCTTACACTCTGGTCAGTTTAATTCCCAGTTCCTGCTCTTCTTTCTGCAACTTCTAATGTGGATCTAACAGGATTTGTGGTACTAAACCAGAATTATCCTTCTTTCCTAATGGTTATTATGTAAGCATTTTTCCATCAATATTATTCCCACTAAAAATATTTCTAATTTTTCCACTGACATGAAAATCACAATAGATGTTGGAAACTACCCAAGTAAAACTCACATCAAAACAAATGAAAAGAATTTCCTTCACAAGTTAAATTATGTGTAATGAAATAATGAACAGATGATGAACTCTAGATAATTGTTTTTGTAATGTCATTTTATTGCATTTTGTCAAGCTTCTACCCTAAAACCTGTCCAAGTTGAGTATCCCACCTAAAGTCTAGCTTCTGCTGGTGTAGCTCTTAGGGTCACTAAGGCACGCCAACCCCCTGACCACAATATGGTGGCTATCCATCAGGGGGAACACTGAACACTGAAATGACAAAAAATAAAGATTCGATTTTAGCAACTAAATACATGAGATTTGCCTTATTTGGATGGTCTAACTAAAAAGTGCAGACAAAGTTATTTAAAAAAAAACAATTCACCAAGACTTAAAAACAAAACAGAAAAATGGAATAAAAAATGTAGATAAAGAATAAAATAAAGCATCCATCCTTTACAACCAGCTACATAAAATGTATCTTAATTGGATGATCTAATCCTCAATAAATTAGAAAAATAGAGAAGAATAAAATAAGACCTCTAAATATAGCCAATATTTACCAAACTAAAGAGGGTTGGCATATTAATAATAAAAAAAACTCACTATGGCTTTTCCTACATCTCACAGCATGACACCACATGATCATCACTGACCCTCAATCTGCCCTCTTTAAAAACTTCCTGTCTACACCCCTGCTCAGCAGTGTTAAGTATTTTTAAGTCTATATAAATGCATCATTCAAGCATTAATATCTTTAATCATTTTGAATATGATGCATTGAATTAAACTCACTAAAGGATTAAACACAGCGGGCCTGATCCACATTAATAAATGCCGTTATAAATTCAAACACTCAGAGGAGTGTCATAGTTCCTAGTTGTTTGTGTAGTCTTTGAGTTAAAGTTTATTGTGTTTCTGTTATTTCTCCCTCCTCTCTTATATTCATTAGTGCTTCAAGTTTCTCTTAGTCTTATTTCCTAGTTACCTCTTTGTGTTTAGTCTTTCCTTATGTCTTCTTAGGTTGATCTGTCTGGTCATTTCATTCTTTGCCTCCCGCTCTGTTTCCTCCTAGCCATTTTTCTCTTCTGTCCCAGCTGCTCATTGCCTCCACCTGTTCTCTCCCTCTCACCTGCAACTGCTTCCCACTAATTAGTCCTCAACTTCCTCTGCCATTTCAACAGTTCTCATTCAGTCACTACCCGCTGGTTCCTCATCAATGATTCCTGTTTCCCGGTCACTGCATTTTCTGGTCCTCCTGAGTTTTTGTAAGTTCCTTGTTCTTGTTTCATTAAATCCTCATTTTTTACGTCGCTGCATTTGGGTCTCATCACTGCTATCACGACAAGGAGTGTCTGCTTCTTTCTGATTTTTGTTCACTTTTGTTTTGTTTGTCTTGATTATGAAAAATGTATCCATAGCTAAAGTCCATAAAGCTGCTTTGTCTGTTTTTCACCGCTGTGTGAACAGCTGAGCTGTTTGTAATGCAGAGGTGGGACAAAGCTCTATTTGCATGGCAGAACAAGCAACTACTGCTGGGCGAATAACAAAATACAAACAAGTCTGTTTCATAGCTTTGTGCAGTAAGTTCTGATGCTACTACGGGGAAAAGCAAATTGCTGGTTATGGCCTATTTGAATTAATTAATTATCAAGTCAATGAATTGTGGGATGTTGTGGCAACAGGCATTACATTTAATTTTATTAATAATATGATGACTTCAAAATACTTTTACTAGTTTATATGTTGAATATCTACTGTTACTATAGCACCCCCCCCCCCCCCCCGCTTTTGAGTCATGTTTTAATGTATCATGTGGTTTGTGTGGTCTTCTGTCATAGTTCTTAAGTTTTGCGTTTGAAGTTAGCTCTTTTCCTTATTCGGTTTAATTATCATTTTAATGTATTTATTTTATGACACTTCCTTGTTTTTATTTTTACCTTCATGCTCTTAGATGTTTTCACTGTTTGTTTGTGTCCTCCTTCTTATTTATGTTTCCTTGGTGTATTTCTCTTTAGATAGTTTCCTAATTTATTTCTTCCTTATGTTCTCCAGTATTTCCTTAAGTTATTTCTTCCTTATGTTCTGCAGTGTTTCCTTAAGTTCCCCTTAGATTCCTCCTTAGACATATTATCTTTAATTAGTTTCTAGTTTCTGAAGAGTTTTCTGTCTCCCTTGCCTTTCTTCCCTTTCCTGTTGTCTCCTTGCCACTATGCTCTTGACCCAGTTTCACTCATTGCCCTCACCTGCATCTGCTTTCACTAATTAGTCCATGGTCTTCTCTGTCACTTCCTCATTCCCTCCTCAGTATATACTCAGCTCTCATTCAGTCACTACTCACTGGTCTGTCGTCATTCTTTCCTGTCCGGTTCCTGTTTTCGCCGTCGTTACATTTGTTGGTCCTCCTGAGTTTTGTAAGTTCTTGTTTCTTGCAATTAAACCATTTTAATTTTACTTGCTGCATTTGGGTCCTTAAAACCACCAAACATGACATCAGTTTGAATTTCTGAAAATTGCATATAGCCCCTTTAAAGGAATATTTCAAGGTTATGTGAATTAATTGAATGATTACATATTAGTAAATGCATCTAGGGAATGTGGCATATAAGAGCTCAGTACACGTCAGGGAGGAGGCCTTTCACCTCGCTCCCTCTAGCTGCCATGAGAAGTGTTTTGGTTAACTTTGTTATGAAGACATAACATTGTGGGTGTGTGAGGCAGAAGTTTTTATTCAGAGTGAACAGATATGAGAAGGGTGCTAGAGAGTTCGAGCATTGCCCCAGACAGGTTGCTGTACAAGACTGGCCAAGCTGCCTAATAATATACAAGAAAATGCCTATCAGGACTCCAGCCTCATCCTTGGTTAAAGGAAGAAGATATTTCTTCCCATAACAGAACAAATGCTGAAATAAATCTACCATGTAAACCAATTAACCCTTGTTTCCACTGAATTGGAGATTTTTTTTTGAAAAATACTCTTTATTACAAGGTTTCACAGAACAGTGTGCTGTTGTAGCTTTAACATGTAAGGTTATAATTACATGATTTTATTAACAGGTTGTGATATAAAGTGGGCCAGTCTGAGGCATGAAACTCTAGGGCTGAAAATGAATCCCACTCTGGCCCTGCATTTTACCCACAAAACACCATGCTAAAAGCGGAGTTTACGAGAGGTAACATCACGGTGTAATCTTCGAGATGATGGTACCGGCCAAGGAAATGCTTAATTGTCAAATGGAAATAAGGAGATAAGAGTCTGTCCTATAAGTAATAGGTTGCTGGTTCAAACCCCTGCTCAATACGTCTCGGTCGTTATGTCTTGGGCAATTCAATTCAGTTCATTTACATAGCACCAATTCACAACACGTCATCTTAAGGCACATTACAAGAAAATCATTTCATTTCAATCATACATACATTCCAGCCTTCATTTCATTATTCCAATCAGTTTAAAAGTTTTCTATCTGAGGAAACCCAGCAGACTGCATTGAGTCATTGACTTATAGCACTCACTCCTCCTGGACCAACATGTAGCGACAGTAGACAATTGCCTGCGTTGTCATTGACTTCGCAGCAATCCCTCATACTATGCAGGCATGTAGCGACAGTGGAGAGGAAAAACTCCCCTTTAACAGGAAGAAACCTCCAGAAGAACCTGAATCTAGCTCTGTATGAGCGGCCATCTGCCATGACCGACTGGGGGTCTAAGAAGACAGAGCAGAGACACAAGAAGAAGAAAAGCACGGATGTAGGAATACTCTCTATGTTGAAGAAATTAAAAAGTTGATAACAGGACGCAAGACACTTCACCCACCTTAACTGCGCCTATGGATGTAGTCTCCCTTCTGTCAATCTGCCCCAGGGCAGCTGCAGCTACAATATAGCTTACCACCATCATCACTCATTCACCATCGTAAATAGGTGAATGACTAAATGTAGTTTAAAGCAGTCCTCTGACTTAAAAAAGTGCTCCACAAATGCAGGCCATTTACAATTTAACTGGGTTTTCAGAGAAAAAAAAGTAAAACTGCTGGAATGGCTAAATCACTCACCTGTTACCTGTCACCTAATATAGAAAGTACTCTTACATGAGTTCTTTTGTTCATTCTGTGTCTCTGCTCTGTCTTCTTGAACCCCCAAACGTTAATGGCAGATGGCCCCTTATACTGAGCCAGGTTCTGCTGGAGGTTTCTTCTTGTTAAAGGGGAGTTTTTCCTCTCCACTGTCGCTACATGCTTGCTCAGTATGAGGGATTGCTGTGGTTGGAGTCTGCATCAGGAAGAGGGACGCCAATGTCGGAGAAGGCCTCAGTGATGGCGCAGAGCCCTAAGCGAGAAGGAGACGAAGCGGGGGTGATGACCGAAAAGTCATCCAGGAGGTGGAAGACGTAAGGTAGACTGTAAGTCATGAGTAACACCCAGCATGAGGCTTCAGTAAGGGAATCGAAGATCCTGGGGCTACTTTTGCAGCCAAAGGTGAGCCGGACCCCGAAGTAGTAAGGCAGGACCTGAAAGCTTCTGGTGATGTCCGCCTTGGAGAGCCATGCACCCTGGCCCGGCAGACGGATAAGGCTGATAGCATAGTTGACGGTGGCATACTGGCACGGAGGAACCATAGGGTGCTGACAGTTGAATAATCAGCCGCTTCTTACCATAGTACTTTCGGGTAGCGACGCCCAAGGGCCTGACCCGGAAAACTTGAAAAGGAGAGTTGATTAAAGGACTGATCATGAATCCCTCCATGACCTCCTTAAGGAGGAGAGAATCGACTGTCGGGCTCAGAAAGGCAGACCACTAATTGTCGCATTGGTTTGACCGGTGGAGGACAGAGAGAGAATCACTGGGAAAGCCTGCTGGTGCAGCGTGGAGGGCTGTAGTGAGGAAGCCGGTAAAAGAAGCATAAAAAGGCAGGATTTAGTGGCTGAAAGGGATGCCTCTTTCCTGGAGTGCATGACGGAACCGTGCTACTGTCCAGTCAGTCATGTCTGGGCACCCTGAAGCAGCAACGGGAGAGCGGGAATCTCGAGGTGAGGCCCAGGGCGAAGCAAGGAAGCCTGGGAGGGAGGAGAGGGAGAAGTACGAAGCCGGCTCGATCAATTGCAAGGACGGCCGCTACAAGATGCGGTTACTGAAGCCAGGGGGGATGAGATCCGTCCGAGAGAGCCGGGACAAGGGAGCTGCAGCCGAGGAAGACCAACGAGAGCCAGACACTGCAAGAAACCTGATGTACCATGGGCGGGGGTGACAGCCTGGCAGAGGAGGGATTGCCATGGAGCAGCTCCTTGGACGGAAACAGTAAGAATGTCCATGTCAAGAGACTGGAATGAACGCTGGAGTTAAGGTGTAAGCACACACAAAGGGTGCAAAAAGGATCGAGACAGACGAGGAGCGCGAGGCAGGCTAAGTTTATATACACTGCAGAGTAATTAGATATGTGATCCTGGCGTAAGACGCCAGGCGAATCGAGTTTGGGTAGATTGCTGAGTGGGAAGTGGATTTGGGGCGTGGACCTGCTCCTGAACTTAAGTTAACACATTGACTCCATAAGTGAGATTTGAAGCTTGTTTTGCGGGTCCCATTGCTCGCTTTTCACTTCAACTCTGGTAAAATTAAAGATCACCCTTGACTGTCAAAGCAGTAACTGCATGGCTCCCTCCAACAAATGGTTCCCTCCAGTGCATTATGCAAGTGGGGCTGAACAGAAATGACATCTGTGTGGATTCTTCTGTCATTGTATTCCCACTGCTGGGAGAGATTACATTCTTGGGGAGTATGCTCTGTTTAAACATAAAGTTAGATTTAAAAGAAGTGGAGACACTGCCTGGGAGGAGTCAAGCATTCAATACTCTTGTAAGCTCATAAACATCCCTCATACTTAGAATCAGCTAAGAGATTTGATCCTTGGCGGTCCAACAACTGCAGGATCCTCCTCACTGAATCCATGAAGATGACAATCCATGAACAACACATCAGCTTTTACTCACCTGTGTTGCACTAATCCTATTCTTGTTTCCTGAGGATCTGATAAAGAGAACCATCAAGACCATAACTCAATATCATTGTAGTTGGTTAACTCTTTTCAACTATTCATCCTTTATTGAATTTGTGGTCTCACATCAAAACGGCTTATTAGTTATGATAAAATAAGAACAACATTCAGCATGAAGAAAATTTTGAACCAAATAGAAGCTTGCTGAGAAGAAAACCAGAAGGAGAGCAAACTGCAACACAATAGACATTTTGCTCCGAGCTGGAGGATGAAGGCCGTTGTCCTCTAACTTTAATGGTGTATTAGTGTTTGCATATGCTTTCTGTCACCCTCTGACAGACAGCTCACAGGTGTCAGGATAAGCCCAGCTATATTTACGAAGGTTATAGATGGAAATGTGAAGTGTGATACCAGTGGGATCTGATTACTCTAATCTCAACTGCATGTTTCTCTGAGTTTACTCTCTGAAGAGGTTCTGCAGCTTGTCATTAGGTTACTCAGAAGACAGATTTGCATTAAATATTTCTACTCTTTAGCTTGCCACAGAGCTTCAGTATCTTTTTCATCAGCAATGCACCATATAAAAAAAGGTTTTGAACAGTTAATAAGAGAGTCTGTTCCTGTGCGCCAAACCTGTCAGATCGTTTACTTATGATTACACTTTGTAGTGGTCACTTTGTCAGGAATCCTTGATGAGGGTCATCTCAAGCACAGCTCCTTCATTTTGTATTGATGAACCTATTTTACTAGCACTGACAGGATACAGTTTTAAAAGAGCATTAATTTCCAAATTTACATCAATGAATTGTTAAAGACTAGATTGGATAGATCTGTGAGAAAAGGACACTATCCTGCAGCTTTTAGCTCCAACACACATGAATAAAATGTCTGAAACCTTTTGTGAGAATGTGTCAGGGTCTGATTGAAGCCAAAGTTTAACTTTTGGCCACCGTTCCAAAAAGTACGTTTGGGACACAGACACTGTACCTCACCAAAAGAATACATATCCACAGCGAAACAATGGTTGTGGAAGCGCCATGCTTGGCTGTTACTCTCTTTCTTCAGATGGAACTGAAGTGAATAAAGTTATGGATAGTTCCGACTGCCGGTAACATTTGCTCCAAAGCAATAAAGCTAAAAATGAAGGATTTCGTTTTTTCATCATCACATTAAGTCCAAGCATGCAAACAAATGACTTGGAAAATGACAATGGAAAAAGAGACATTTTACAAAACAGACTGCAAATGGACTCCTACCAAACAAGAGTTATTGCTGAAATGGAATGCTTTAAAAAAAGTATATGGTGAGAGCATTTATGTAACCTTGGTTTTGCAGCCTATTTAAAATTTTCCTTCTGACAGATTGTTTGTTTCTAGGTTTAATTGTACATGAAAAATGTCACATTAAGCGTGGAAAAAGGTGTAAAGCAATTTGTATTGTATTTTACTGCTGTCTGTACATATTTGAGATTCTCTGTACAT
Source organism: Valencia hispanica (assembly GCA_963556495.2). Classification (NCBI taxonomy): domain Eukaryota; kingdom Metazoa; phylum Chordata; class Actinopteri; order Cyprinodontiformes; family Valenciidae; genus Valencia; species Valencia hispanica. The sequence continues at coordinate 4,130,077 of OY747714.1, read as the reverse complement.
CTGGATCAATAATTATATGTTGAGCTGTGTCTCTTTCCTAAATTGAACCACTGATAAGCTACAATCATTGTTTGCTGTCTTCGTTTCTTTCCCATACAAGGTACTCATTGTCCAGTGATTGTGTGTTTAGCCTTTTTTTTTCATAGACGAAGCTACTGAGGGATATATTGCTACCAGCATGTCTGTGAATTCTTTGTTTTTTTCACCATAACAGTAAATAGGAGTAATTCTGGAAGATCCATTCTGTCGTTTGTACTGAGTTGAAGTGAATTGATGCCAGAAGCATTCACTCTTTTGAAACTTTTTTTTCTCAAAAGAATGAGGACATGAACAGCTGTTTCATTATACTGTATTTAAATTTGTATTGAATTTGCACTTAAACAATCCAATCTTATTCTATGACTGGAGTGTTTTGAAATTAATTGAACATAAATGAATGGAGTCCTGTGATGGTCTGGCTAGCTGTCCAGGGTGTAACCCCACCTCTTGCCCAATGACTGCTGAGGGTGAAGGATGGATGGAAGAAATGAAATGAATTAGAAAGGGAAACTAACTGGATTTTATATGATTTGATATAGATTTGACCTGTTTATCTTGTAAAGTGCCTTAGGGTCACTGTTGTGAACTGATGCTAAGTTGTGTTGTCTAGGCAACCACATAGCACTGAAGTCAGTTTAACAATGTTAATAGAATAGAATAGAATAGAATAGAATAGGGGCTCCTTTACTTCAGGTGAGAAACAAGCTGCGAAAGAACAAGGTCCAAAAGGCTGCAGGTCCAGATGGCATCAGCTCCAGGCTCCTCAGGTGATGCGGAGATGAACTGTGTGGCATCCTGGGATATCTATACAACCTGAGTCTGAAGCTGGGGAAAGTACCACAACTGTGGAAGACTTCCTGTGTGGTAATGGTACCAAAGACTCCACATCTGAAGGACCTCAGCAGGTGTAGGCAGGTAGCCATGACCTCGCATCTGGTGAAGACCCTCAAGAGGTCGGTTCTCAACCGTCTTCGCCCCCTGGTGAGGTCTTCTTTGGATCTACTGGAGTTTGACTTTGTTGTAAAGTGCCTTGAGATGACATCTGTTGTGAATCAGCGCTATATAAATAAACTGAATTGAAATCCTCATCCCTTCATCCTCACATCCCTTCATCCTCACATCCCTTCATCCCTTCATCCCCTCCCTCATCCCTTCATCCTCACATCCCTTCATCCCCTCCATCTCTTCCCTCATCCCTTCATCCCTTCCCTCATATCCCTACATCCACTCATCCTCTCTCTCTCACCCTAGTCCACTCATAGTCCTAGCTGGTAAACTTTTACATTTAAATTCAGATCTCTGAAGCGTGGTCCTAGCTAGTGAACTGCAGTCTAGCTAATTTATATGCAGATTATGTTTTTCAAGCCAGTGGAAACCAAGAACCACAGGAGAATTTAACATGGGGAAAACAAAAAGTACAAGAACTTTTCTGAAACCACTTGTTTCATGGCGTGGGTCTAAATAAAAATACTGGACTTTCAATCTAAAGTGGTGACAAGCAGTGGAACACACAACGATTCAATAGGGATGTTGCTTTGCTCAAATAATGCAGTATCTCTTAAATTCTGCTGAGAGCAAGGGTTAAACAGGTCAGAAAAGATTACATTAACTAGCCCTACATTCCAGTATCCCCATGTCTAAAAACAGACAAACTCTGTTGGCCACAGTAGAAAAACAAAGATGAAAACTAGGCGTCACGCAGTAATGGCATACACAAGCACATTTAGAATGTGCAAAAAAGACTTTCAATCTCTGACCACCTTAAAACAGACAAAAAGAAGTAGATTAAATTAACATGCTTTAATGAAGCAAAATAACACTATCAAAATAACACTGGTGATTGAAGTCACTTTATATCACGGGTCCAGGGAATACACCTCACATCCACTAAAAGCATAAAATTTAAAACAAGAGGGCTACTAAGTTTGACTATCTAATTAATATTTAGGAAAAAAATAATCTTATTCTTTTCAATGTGATACTGGCTGGCACCTCTACTGATTTCATCTTATCTGTTTATTTGATTCATTACATAAATGCAAAAAGAAAAGGAAAATAACTTTTATTATAACAAACAAGTTGTTATGAGCCTGGAGCTTTGGTCTATGTGGTGGCTGGGAATTAATATCAGTTCCATAGGTGATCCGTTGGAGGGCGCAGCAGAGGCACCAGTACTAGTGATGGGAATTCCAGCTCTTTTTGGAGAGTCAGTTCTTTTGGCTTGGCTCACCATAAAGAATCGGCTCTTTCAGCTCCCAAGTGACTCCTCAGATTTTCTGTTGCTTAAAGTATATTTGTCCCCAAATGTACCAAAACAAGCGTGGGGGGATGAAAAAATAAAAAAAACGGCTCCCCATGATGAGCCTGCTCCCGTCGTTCACTTCAAAGAGTTGGCTCTTAGAGCCGGTTCGTTCGCGACCGACATCACTAACCAGCACCAGCTCTCAGATCCAGTGGTGGAGAATTGCAGATGTGCTTCCACACAGCTCATCAGAGGATCAGCAGGAGGATAAAAGCAGCTGGAAGCCAGTCACTCATTGCCTGAGTGTTTGCCTTCATGGTAACATTTCGATCCCTCCGTGACATGTCTTTGCATTTTCTAAGTTTATTGCAGAGCCTTACCTTCTCCTTGTCCTCCTCCTCCAGGTAACTGTTTGAAGTCCTCTTGCTCCTGATCCCTTGTCTCCAGACCTATACCTCCTTTCAAGGATTTACTGGTTTAATCTCCGCGACTAGTTTCAGCTTCCTCATTCCATCTACTTCCTCCTGCTGTAAACCGACCCATACTCCTTTATCCGCTGAACACCTGGATTCACTCTTCTTCAACACCATCATCACTGGCATGGCTCCTGTCTGCCCTCCAACACCTTCCAGTAAGGAACTGTGCATGATCTATCTAACCATCACCAATCTCCTAGCTCACCTTCTCAGTTTACCTTCAGCCCCGGATCTGCCACCACGTCACCAGTCTTTCTCCAGCTACACTCATTCTCCCCTGGAATTTCCCCTTCATTAGTTCTGTAAGCATTTCTTTATATACATTTCTGTCAGTCTTGTTATCCTCATCCTATTATCTGAATCAGTTCAGTGCTCCAGCTCCATCACAGAACACTCAGGTCGATCTGACCCAGCCATAGCTGGTCAACAAACAGAAGTCAAGACCCATGATAATGTTCTACGTTCTCTCATAGATCAACAAGAAGCAGCGATTCAACGTTTGGACCACATTACTTCAGTTTTGCAGAATTTCCAATAAACTTCCTTACTCTCTCAACAAGCACATGTTCACTTCTTCCCACTGCCACCTTCCATGATGTCACTTCCCATACTCCGGAGAAATTCGCTAGTGAAGTAGGTTATTGCGGGGGTTTCCTGCTTTTGTGTTTTCTTGTTTTAAAGCGATCACCTCAATCTTTTCCCAGTGATGACATTGATACAAGATGTTGTATGTAATTGGGTTACTCAGAGATAAGGCCTTAAAGTGGGCAGAAGCCAATTTCCAGAACAGAACCAGTTTTGGTTGTTCCTTTAATGGTTTTGTCAAGGAGTTTCAATGATTACACATCAAGGTATTACACATGAAGCTTTTGAATCCATGTAATTTCTTTTTCAAAATAGAAAAATCACAGATTTTGGCCTCAAACAATTAAAGGAGGACCTGCTTCACACATTGCTTGGTTCCCCTCTCCCAGCAACTGTTGCTACTAAAACTAACTAGGAGCAGTTGTCCAGCTGACAGTCCCGCCCGTTTGAAAAAGCTTGTGACCATGGGGGGGGAATGGTAAATGGCATCCGCAGCTTGAACCCATACCCACGGATAGGGATTGTCCAAAATGCCAGAAGTGACGCAAGGATTGCCTTTCCTTGTAGTACAAACAAATGGTGTGAAGTTCAGGTATGGGACGTCAATGATGGTTTTGAGGAAAATAACAGCACAGTTTCTAAAAACAAAGAACAATGTTTTGCTGATTAAACTTCAGCCAGTTTAAACCTTTTATGTGCGAAATTCTCTTCCCCTGAAATGTTTTGTTCCCTGTGTCGGGGGCGCACGCTGCAGCCAGAGAGGCTACTGATAGATGATAAAACGATGCCACATAGTCATGTTAAGTTTGTTACTTTTTTTTTTAAATCTACAGTTCCCGACATAGGCATTATGTCATTTCCTCTGCAACATTTATGATTAGCAGTTTTGCCCCCACCACTTTTCAGTCTTCCACTGTCCCGTTAGGGTCACACGGACCCTCTTGTCCTTTCAACCCCTTGTGCTGTGACGTTAGGGTCAGGCTGTCTCCATTCACTCTGCCAGGACTTGGGAGGGTAAAAAACCTGTTGCAGATTCTTACATTCACTTGTGCTCCCTGCAGAGTTTCTGAATGGGGAGCCTAAGTCTCCTCCCCTTCCTGTTGGCCCATGGGTCCTCTGGCCGAAAAAAAATGAATGGAAGTCAATGGAGCAATAAAAGTTATTTTCTGGTCCGCCATTACATCCTGAATCACACATACAGTACAGACTGTACAAAGTTTGGACACACTTTCAAGTGTGTCCAAACTTTTGGTCTGTACTGTATGCTGTACCTCAATTGAAATGACAACTAAGGATGTGTGTTTCGAATGTGTTTGTCAAGTGATTTGGGATTTATTTGATTGTAAAAATTTGCAATTAAAATGCCTACAAATCAGAAGTCGCATATATGACGTCACGGAGCTAACTCTAGCTAGCACTTAAAATCCTCACTGAGACCTTGTGGAGCTGCATGCTGGCTCTCATTCAGCCGACAATTTCTCCCCCAGCATAGCTGCTACTTTCTACATTTATGGTGGTTTTCCCCACGTTTAATGCTCCTTCCTGTTTGAATGTGTACATTTGTTTTTTTAAATGTAATTTTGTTTCTGAATTTGTACTTTTTTTAAATGAAATTTTGTTATAAAAAACGCATTTACAAACTAAAAAACAAAATTACATTTTAAAAAACAAATGTACATGTCATTTTTATTTTTTTTATTTGTTCATGTGTTTTTTGAAATGTATTTGTGTTTTTGGATTTGAAAATTTGTTTTGGTTTTTTGTAAATGTGTTTTTCACTTCTCAGCCACCATAGATTATTAAGGGTTTTATGTGTAAGAAGAATGATCTCAAATTTTATTTTGGATTTAACAAGGAGCCAATGAAAAGAAGCTAAAAAGGGAAAAATGTGATCCCTCTTTTTAATACTTATAAGAACTCATTTTGGATCAACTGAAGGCTTTTAATTGCATTGTGTTGACTTCCTGAGAGTAAAGAATTACAGTAGTCCATCCTTGAAGGAACAAATACATGGACTAGTTTTTCAACATCACGCCACATGATATTTCTATTTTTAGCAATATTCCGGAGGTGACAGAAGGATATCCTAGAAACCTGTTTAATATGGGATTTGAATGTCATGTCTTGGTCAAAAACACACCTGGGTCCTTTACGTTATTACTGGAGATCAATTTTATGCCATCCAGATGAAGAGATTTATTTTCCAAAGGTTCTGGTTAAAAGATGACAACTTCTGAGTAGAAAAAAAGAAAGTTTAGCGTCATCAAGGTTTTTATGTCTTCCAGACATGCCTGCAATCTACTTTACTGATGGGATTAATCAGGATTTATGGATAAATATTGTTAAGTATCATCAGTTTAACTAAAAATGTATCCCATGGTGTCTGATGGTCTTACCAATTGGAAGTGTATATATATATATATATATATATATATATATATATATATATATATATATATATATATATATATATATATATATATATATATATATATATATATATATATACGGTACAGACCAAAAGTTTTATCTCAATTGAATGAGAAAAGACCTGAAACTCTTCAAACAGTTTGTTACTGTTTAGATGCTCACAAACTATAATTTATTAAGTCATCTTGATCTAAAGAAGGTTTCTTAAGTAGAGGTTGAATTTCAACAACCTTAAAATCCTGTGGTACGTATCCATTCACTAAGCATCCATTCATTATATAGTATCTAAAGTTAATGAAAGGGAATGCTTCCTTGAATAATTTAGTTGGGATTGGGTCCAACATGCAAGTTAAAGGTTTAGATTAATGTAATATTTTTGCATATTCTGTTTTAATATTTCAAAATGTTATATTTTCATGTTTAATGTCTGTACACTGTGAGTGCTTTTAAAACCAAAGTCAAATCCATGTTTGTGCAACAAAGTCAAATAATCTGATTCTCATTCTGATTCAATATGATGCAATTACTTGTGTTTTACTTACTCTATACCTAGGGATTCTAAGTCCCATGACAAATGAGCAGGTAGGGCATAATGGAGCAAGAACATTTTCCTTAGACAGGCAGTGAAGTCAATTTCAGGAGCAGAGTTCTAATATTGTTATGTGGGGAAAAGCTGAACATCTTCTTTTCAACAGTGCCTGTTTCTTCTGTGTATATTTAGGCTTGTAGCTCTGTCACAAGTAAACTCAGCAAAAAGAGAAACGTCCTCTGACTTTCAACTGTTTTTACTTTCAGTAAACATAATGTGCGTAAATATTTGTATGAACACTAAAATAGTCAACACCATAAGACATAAACTAAAAATGTATCACAGACATGTCACTAACAGAAATAGAATAATGTGTCCTTGAATGAAGGGAGGCTCAAAATCAAAAGTAGCAGTCAGTATCTGGTGTGGCCACCAGCTACTTGAAGTACTGCAGTGCATCTCCTCCTCATGGACTGGACCAGATTTGTCAGTTCTTGCTGTGAGATGTTACCCCACTCTTCCACCAAGGCACTTGTAAGTTCCGGGACATTTCTGGGGGGAATGGCCCTAGCCCTCACCCTGCAATCCAACAGGTCCCAGACGTGCTCAATGGGATTGAGATCCGGGCTCTTCGCTGGCCATGGCAGAACACTGACATTCCTGTCATGCAGAAACTCAAGCACAGAACAAGCAGTATGGCTGGTGGCATTGTCCTGGGGGAGGATCATGTCCGGATGAGCATGCATGAAGGGTACCACATGAGGGAGGAGGAGGTCTTCCCTGTACCGCAAGGCATTGAGATTGCCTGCAATGACAACAAGCTCAGTCCGATGGTGATGTGATATACCGCCCCAGACCATGACGGACCCCCCACCTCCAAATCGATCCCGCTCCAGGGTACAGGCCTCGGTGTAACGCTCATTCCTTTGACGATAAACACGAATCCGTCCATCACCCCTGGTGAGACAAAACCGTGACTCATCAGTGAAGAGCACTTTTTGCCACTCCTGTCTGGTCCAGCGAAGGTGGGTTTGTGCCCATAGGCGGCGTTGTTGCTGGTGATGTCTGGTAAGGACCTGCCTTACAACAGCCCTACAAGCCCTCAGTCCAGCCTCTCTCAGCCTAAAGCGGACAGTCTGAGCACTGATGGAGGGATTGTGTGTTCCTGGTGTGACTCTGGCAGTTGTTGTGGCCATCCTGTACCTGTCACACAGGTGTGATATTCGGATGTACCGATCCTGTGCAGGTGTTGTTACACATGGTCTTCCACTGCGAGGATGATCAGCTGTCCTTCCTGTCTCCCTGTAGCGCTGTCTTAGGCGTCTCACAGTGCGGACATTAGCCACATCAGCAGTCCTCATGCCTCCCTGCAGCATGCCTAATGCACATTCACGCAGATGAGCAGGGACCCTGGGCATCTTTCTTTGGGGGTTTTTCACAGTCGGTAGACAAGTCTCTTTAGTGTCCTGCGTTTTTAGTACTGTGACCTTAAATGCCTACTTTCTGTAAGCGGTTATGGTCTTAACGACCATTCCACAGGTGCATGTTAATTAATTGATTATGGTTAATTGAACATGCATGGAAAACATTGTTTAAACCCTTTACAATGAAGATCTGTAAAGTTATTTGGATTTTTACAACATTATTGTTGAAATACACAGTCCTGAAAAAAGGACGTTTCTTTTTTTGCGGAGTTTACGACTACAAATCACTTCTATATAAAATGAATGCAGGCAGTTTGTTTCTCTAAACTTTGATGGAAAAAGCAATGAATGGACAAACATTTAAATTTGAAACTAAACAGAATTTAAGTCAGAGTATTAAAAATGTGGGTGTATTTGAGATTGTTGAGGCCTATAAATATCTAACAGGGATACATTTTTGAAGACCTTTTTTAACAATCTAGGGCCTTGTAGAAAGTCTGAGTTATGTGACATGTCACTCAAATCCTGGTTTGACTTGTTCTGATTACATGAACCATGAGAACCAGTGTCCGATGAGGCTCATTTCTCTGGTGACCAGTTGTCACAAGGCCGTCATTACCTTCAGTCAGCTGTGTGTCTCAGATAAAACACACAACAGTCCAGCTACAAAATGCTCAATTCTTCTTATGGAAAAAATTATTAGGAGGAAATTTTACTTTGATAAACTTAAACTATAGGAAACATCACTTTAAACCCCTTAACAAATGTTATTTTACATAAATAAACATTGATATCAACTTTGAAGAGTTTAGGTAAAGAATGGCATTGACTGTAGCGACTCTAATCTGACTAACTGAACAACTAATTCAGTATTTTATGATTACAGTCCTTTGCAAAAGTAATTAAAATCTGTTGAACCTTTCCACATTTTGTCACCTCACCACCACAAACGGTGCAGAATTTAACAGGAGCTTTATGTAATAGACCAACACGAAGCTATTCATAATTGTGCCAATGGATGGAACATTAAACATGGTTCATATTTTTCCTTAGATAAAACTCTAGAAAATTTGACAGGTTTTTGTGTTCAGCCCCTTAACTCAATACTTTGCAGCTGATGTTTTCTTATGTCTCTACTAAAGTTGTACTCAGAGAACAATTGTTTGTCCATTCTTCTATGGTAAATAGCTCAAACTCCGTGGAATGAAATGGAAGGTGTCTGTTAACAGCAATTTAGAAGTCTTGCGAGTGAATGTCACTTAAATGTAGGTCTTGACATTGACTGTTCCCCTGTAATGCATGAAAACCATTCCATTGTAGCTCTGGCTGTAGGTTTAGTGTCATTGTTATGTTGAAAGGTGAATCTCCACCCAGTCTGTCTGTTGAACCTTCTAATATATTTTCTTCCAGTATGGTTCTGTATTTAGCTCCACCCATTTCCCATTAAGGCCTTGTCCACAGGTAGCACGGTATCTAAAGAAAAATATATTTTTCTATGACTCGGCTTATTATCCACGTGGAGATTTATGGCATCAAAAACGATTCTTTTAAAAACCTCGGAAACAAAGTAAAGATTAGCAAATTCTCCATTGTAAGCCTTTGTGTGTGTGTGGACATAAATAACCGGAGTTTTAGGTTTCGCAACATCACTGCCTGCAACAAAAATGCATGTGCGACCTGTGCTTATACTCACAAACAGCATTGATGCCCTCAGGGCTGTGTTGGCATCATCGATTGCCCAAGCGCTTTTTGTTTGCTTGTTTTTACAAGCTCAATTACTGCTCTATAAAAAAGTTACAAAGTAGTAGGTTATTCTGATTGGATAGGATTTTGGGAACTACTGACACCTACAGGTTTGAAGTGCCTATGAATGCACCTATGCTGTTAGGTGTGGATGGATTTTTTTTTCTAAAAACAAGGTGGTGAGCATATTCGGTGTTGCACAAACCCAGCTCCATGTGTACATTACCTAACTCTGACCACCCTGTGGTGACTGTGGCTCGATGGGTAGAGTAGTTGGCTTGTAATTGGAGGTTTGTAGGTTGGATTCCAGCTTCTGTGTCTCAAATATTGATGTGCCCCTGGGCAAGGCACTTAAACCCAAGTTGCCTACTAATCTGTATATGGGTGTATAAATGTGTGCACCTTTGTGAGTGCAAATGGATGAATGTGGCTCCAGTCAAAAGCCCTTTGAGGGGTCAGCATGAATAGAAAAGCGCTATACAAGTTCAGACCATTTATCTCTCTATCCTTGCTGAAGAAAACAATCCCCACAGCATAATGCTGCCACCAACATTTTTTGCCATGGGGATGTTATGTTTGGGGTATTGTTTGTGTTTCCACCTAATATCCTTAACAAAAAGTTCACATTTGGTCTCATCTGACCAAAACATCTTCTACATGGTGTAGCGTAAAAAATTACCCCTTCTGGCTTTTTTCTTACCATTCTTCCATAAAGGTCAGGGAGGTGTGTGCACAAATACTGTAACAGTTGTTACGTTAACAGTCTTGCCTGCATTAGCTGTGGATCTCTGTAGACCCCCATGTTCAGATGGTGGATTGAACAAAGCTTGGTGAGATTTTCAAAGCTTGGGGATATTTTTGTTTTATAGAACAAAAATATCTATAACGAACTAGCTCAGCATCCTCCTCTCCTGTTCCCAGCCAAACAGACATCCCACTCTCCTCTGACCAACAGCTTTCCTGTTACACCTCGGATGTTTTATCCTTCACCTCAGCCATGGACTCTTCTGATTCCACAAGTTTGACTTCAACCAAGTCAGGAAATGCTGCTACCCCCTTTGCCTCCCCCTCCCTCTTGTCTGTCTCCAAAAGTCAGGAAAAGAGGCAGCTGGAAAAACTGAACCGGAACAAGGCTGCAGGTCCAGATGGTGTCAGCCCCAGAGTTCTGAAGGCCTGTGCAGAGCAGCTATGTGGGATTCTGCAACACCTCTTCCACCTTAGCCTAACCCAGGAGAAGGTTCCAGTGTTGTGGAAGACATTCTGCCTTGTTCCAGATGGCAGCAATTCTATCTCTAACCCTTCAGAAATTGATGATCTGGTTCACAGCTTTACGTCCTCATTGCGTTTGGCATTAGATAGTGTAGCCCCATTAAAAAAGAAAGTGGCTAGCCATAAGAGGCTATTTCCTTGGTTTAACGCAGAGTTGCACACTTTAAAGCAGAATACTAGGAAGTTGGAGAGAAAATGGCGCTCTACACATCTAGAGGATTCCTATTTAACCTGGAATAACAGTCTACTGCTGTATAAAAACACCCTTCGACAAGAACAGCATATTTTTCATCATTTATAGAGGCGAATAAAAACAATCCTAGGTTTCTTTTTAGTACAGTTGCCAAACTTACACAGAGTCATAGCTCTGTTGAGCCAACTATTCCCCCAGCTCTTAGCAGTGATGATTTTATGGGATTCTTCATAGATAAAATTAATTCTATTAGAAATAAAATCATTGGCATCCTCCCAAACATGATTACTTCTTCCTCAGTAAATGAGGCAGCATCGGAAAGAACTGTAGAACCTCATTTGTGCTTAGGCTGTTTTGATTCAGTCGAGCTTTCGGAATTATCAAAAATATTAGCCTCATCTAAACCTTCAACTTGTATGTTGGACCCAATCCCAACCAAATTATTTAAAGAAGTGTTCCATTTGGTTCCTGGCCCCATTTTGGATATGATGAATCTATCCTTAGTAAACGGATACGTACCACAGGAATTTTAAATAGCTGTAATTAAACCTTTACTCAAGAAACCTTCCCTTGATCAAGATGACTTGTTGAATTACAGACCTATATCTAACCTTCCTTTCTTATCCAAAGTCCTTGAGAAAATTGTTGCTAATCAAGTCTGTGAGCATCTAAACAGTAACGAGCTGTTTGAAGAGTTTCAGTCAGGTTTCAGAACTCATCATAGCACTGAAACAGCACTGGTGAAGGTTACTAATGATACTCAAGGGTTACTTGTGGAGTTCCACAGGGTTCTGTCCTTGGACCAATTCTTTTCACCATATATATGCTTCCAATTGGTAGAATCATTAGACAGCATGGGATAAATTTCCACAGCTATGCCGATGATACACAACTATATTTATCCATAAATCCTGATGAACCCAGTCAGTTAGGTAGATTACAGGCATGTCTGGAAGACATAAAAGCATGGATGATCCTAAACTTTTTGCTTTTAAATTCTGACAAGACAGAAGTTGCTGTCTTTGGACCAGAAGTTCTTAAACAGAAACTGATTAGTCAATCACTTCATCTGGATGGCATTAAATTGTCCCCCAGTAATAACGTAAAGAACCTCGGCGTTATTTTTGACCAAGACTTGACATTTAAATCCCATATTAAACAGGTTTCTAGGATTTCTTTCTTTCACCTCCGGAATATTGCTAAAATTAGAAACATCCTGTCCAGGAGTGATGCTGAGAAACTAGTCCATGCATTTGTTACCTCAAGGCTGGACTACTGTAATTCTTTACTATCAGGTTGTCCACAAAATGCCATTAAAAGCCTTCAGTTGATCCAAAATGCGGCAGCAAGAGTTCTGATGAATATTAAAAAGAGAGATCACATTTCTCCTGTTTTAGCTTCCCTTCATTGGCTCCCTGTTAAATCCAGAATAGAATTTAAGATCCTTCTTCTTACATACAAAGCCCTTAATAATCAAGCTCCATCATACATCAGAGATCTAATTGTTCCATATGTTCCTAAAAGAGCACTTCGCTCTCAGACTGCAGGTTTACTTGTAGTTCCTAGGATCTCTAAAAGTAGAATGGGAGGCAGATCTTTTAGTTATCAGGCTCCTCTCCTGTGGAACCAGCTCCCAGCTTTAGTCCGTGAGGCAGACACTCTGTTTACTTTTAAGGCCAGGCTTAAAACTTTCCATTTTGATAAAGCTTATAGTTAGAGTGGCTAAGGTCATCCTGAGCTATCTCTGTAGTTATGCTGCTATAGGCTTAGACTGCTGGAGGACAGACCTACCAAATTTCTTCACTCTGCTACTTCCTTTTCTCCTACGACTCTCCAGTTGTATTACAGTACATTCTGTTATTTCGACTGTTAACTTTGTTTTCTCTCAGTGTTTTTCTCCCCATCGAAGATACACCTGGTCTGGTATCCTGCTTGGCTGCAATGCCCTGTTGGACGGGGGTCATCGACTGGGATGATCCTCTCAGTAATTGAACATCCACTGTGTCCTGTTATCAACTTTTTACTTTCTGTAACATAGAAAGTTCTCTTATATCGGATCTTCTGTTCCTTCTGTGTTCTGCTCTGTCTTCTCAAACCCCCAGACGGTCGTGGCAGATGGCCGCTCCTACTGAGCCTGGTTCTGTTGGAGGTTTCTTCCTGTTAAAGGGGAGTTTTTCCTCTCCACTGTCGCTACATGCTTGCTCAGTATGAGGGATTGCTGAAGGATTGCTGTGGTTGGAAATCTGCCCAACCTCACGCCAATGACTGACGCAATCTGCTGGGATTCCTTAAATAGGAAACTTTTTAACTGATTGGAATGTTTGTATAATTGTATTGAAATGACTTCTTGTTAAGTGCCTTGAGATGACATCTGTTGTGAATTGGCGCTATATAAATAAACTGAATTGAATTGAATTGAATTATTCTCATGGCCTCAGATAATGGACTGGTGTCTGTTCTGGTTTTGTTAGATCTCAGTGCTGCTTTTGACACAGTCGATCATAATATTCTCTTAGAAAGGCTTGAACATGTTGCAGGGATCAAAGGAACAGCACTAGGCTGGTTTAAATCATATTTGTCTGATAGATTCCAGTTTGTTCATCTAAATGATCAATCTTCTTCACTATCAAGGGTTACTTGTGGAGTTCCACAGGGTTCTGTGCTTGGACCAATTCTTTTCACCATATATATGCTCCCAATTGGTAGAATCATTAGACAGCATGGGATAAATTTCCACAGCTATGCCGATGATACACAACTATATTTATCCATAAATCCTGATGAACCCAGTCAGTTAGGTAGATTACAGGCATGTCTGGAGGATAAAAAACATGAATGACCCTAAACTTTTTGCTTTTAAATTCTGACAAGACAGAAGTTGCTGTCTTTGGACCAGAAGTTCTAAAACAGAAACTGATTAGTCAATCACTTCATCTGGATGGCATTAAATTGGCCCCCAGTAATAACGTAAAGAACCTCGGCGTTATTTTTGACCAAGACTTGACATTTAAATCCCATATTAAACGGGTTTCTAGGATTTCTTTCTTTCACCTCCGGAATATTGCTACAATTAGAAACATCCTCTCCAGGAGTGATGCTGAGAAACTAGTCCATGCATTTGTTACCTCAAGGCTGGACTACTGTAATTCTTTACTATCAGGTAGTCCACAAAATGCCATTAAAAGCCTTCAGTTGATCCAAAATGCGGCAGCAAGAGTTCTGATGAATATTAAAAAGAGAGATCACATTTCTCCTGTTTTAGCTTCCCTTCATTGGCTCCCTGTTAAATCCAGAATAGAGTTTAAGATCCTTCTTCTTACATACAAAGCCCTTAATAATCAAGCTCCATCATACATCAGAGATCTAATTGTTTCATATGTTCCTAACAGAGCACTTCGCTCTCAGACTGCAGGTTTACTTGTAGTTCCTAGGATTTCTAAAAGTAGAATGGGAGGCAGATATTTTAGTTACCAGGCTCCTCTCCTGTGGAACCAGCTCCCAGCTTTAGTCCGTGAGGCAGACACTCTGTTTACTTTTAAGGCCAGGCTTAAAACTTTCCTTTTTGATAAAGCTTATAGTTAGAGTGGCTTAGGTCATCCTGAGCTATCTCTGTAGTTATGCTGCTATAGGCTTAGACTGCTGGAGGACAGACTTACCAATTTTCTTCACTCTGCTACTTCCTTTTCTCCTACTACTCTCCAGTTGTATTACAGTACATTCTGTTATTTCGACTGTTAACTTTGTTTTCTCTCAGTGTTTTTCTCTCCATAGAAGATATACCTGATCTGGTATCCTGCTTGGCTGCAATGCCCTGTTGGATGGGGGGGCATCGACTGGGATGATCCTCCCAGTAACTGAACATCCACTGTGTCCTGTTATCAACTTTTTACTTTCTGTAACATAGAGAGTACTCTTATATAAGATCTTCTGTTCCTTCTGTGTTTCTGCTCTGTCTTCTCAAACCCCCAGAAGGTCGTGGCAGATGGCCGCTCCTACTGAGCCTGGTTCTGTTGGAGGTTTCTTCCTGTTAAAGGGGAGTTTTTCCTCTCCACCGTCGCTACATGCTTGCTCAGTATGAGGGATTGCTGTGGTTGGAAAGTCTGCATCAACGGGGCCCAACCTCACGCCAATGACTGACGCAATCTGCTGGGATTCCTTAAATAGGAAACTTTTTAACTGATTGGAATGTTTGTATAAATGTATTGAAATGACTTCTTGTTAAGTGCCTTGAGATGACATCTGTTGTGATTTGGCGCCAAATAAATAAACTGAATTGAAATCAATGACTATAGACCTGTTGCCCTGACATCCCACATCATGAAGGTCCCGGAGAGACTCCTGTTGGCACCCCTGAGTTAGCAAACAAGAACGTATCAGGACCCGCTGCAGTTTGCTTATCGCTGTGGAGTTGGAGATGTCATCATCCACCTACTTCAACCAACCCACTGTCATCTGGACAAAGCAGGCAGCACTGTGAGGATCATGTTCTTTGATTCATCCAGTGCATTTAACACAATTCAGCCTGATTTGCTTTGTCAGAAGCTCCTGAAGACACAGGTGGAGCCCTCAACAATCGCCTGGATCAATGACTACCTGACCAACAGACCACAGTTTGTGAGACTGAAGAATTGTGTGTCAAACCAGGTGGTCAGCAACACAGGAGCACCACAGGGGACCGTACTCTCACCATTCCTTTTCACTCTGTACACCTCAGACTTCCAGTACAAATCCAAGACCTGTCATCTGCAGAAATACTCAGATGACTCTGCAATTGTCGGGTGTATCAGAGATGGACAAGAAGCTGAATACAGAGAGCTGGTGGACCGCTTTGTGACATGGTGTGGAAACAATCGTCTGAACTTAAATGTGATCAAAACAAAGGAGATGATTGTAGATTTCAGAAGAAACAGGGATAAGTCAAACACTGTTTCCATCATGGGAGAAGAAGTGGAGGTGGTTGAGGAGTATAAATACCTCGGAGTTCACCTTGACAACAGACTGGACTGGAGACTGAACAGTGAAGCCATCTACAAGAAGGGACAGAGCAGACTGTACTTCTTGAGGAAGCTTAGGTCCTTCAAGGTTTGCAGCAAGATGCTGCAGATCTTCTACAAGTCTGTTGTGGAGAGTGTAATCTCTTCAGCCGTCATCTGTTGGGGTAGCAGCATCAGAGCCAGGGATTTAAAAAGGCTAAACAACCTGATAAAGAAGGTTCTGGTTCTGTTCTTGGGACAACTGTGGAACATCTGGAGATGATGATGCAAAGAAGGATTCTTCATAAAATCAAAAAAATTATGGACAACCCTGAGCATCCTCTTCATGAGACAGTCATACAACAACAGAGCGTCTTCAGTCGGAAGCTTCTTCAGTTTCGCGGCAATACAGACTGCTACAGGAAATCCTTCCTGCCCACAGCCATCATCATCTACAACAACTCCTTAAAGAATTAATTATATGAGCTATACCAACACTTAATTTCCCTCTGGGATCAATAAAGTATTTTTGAATTGAATTGTTGAACCTAACCCTGTTTAAACTTCTCCACAAGTTCCTTCCAGTGTTCTTGTTCTTCGATGCTGTTTGTTCACTAATGTTCTTTAAGAAACGCTAAATGAACACTAAATAAATAACTGGCTCACTGAAGAGAGCTACATTCCAAAGTACACCAGACATTGGAACAAATAATTTTCCTTCCACTTCACATATATTCCCTATGTTTAGTTTACACAAAATTCCAATAAAATACACTAAAGTTTGGGACTGTAACATGGGAAAAACTTACAAGGTTTAAGGGTTAGAATAGTTTTCCAAGGAACGGAGTGATACTATCTAACCACCGATCTAAACCATCACTGTGCTTTCAGCAAGTCAAGGAGGTGACCTAACAGGACTGATGACTTCATGCATGAGTAAAACTGTGTGTGTGTGTTGTGAGCGACTGGCAGGGCTGGAGTATTAGCACACAATAGGTCTCTGTTACACCACCCAAGCAGTCTGCACCTTTACTTAGGTCAGTGACTCTGAGACATTATTTCTAGTTCATTTGATTAACGCTAACAAGAGGCCAAAGAGTTTACACATTGTTTACATTTCTATTTCTGAGAAAACAGCTGGTGGAAAAATAGATTCTAAAATTTCACTATGTACTGAGAGAAGTACAAAATCTATATGCAAGACCAAACCCCATGTTCTTTTTTTGTCTTTTACCTCTGCCTGGGTTATGTTTTCACCAGGGTTTGTTCGTCTGTCTATTAGCAAAATAACTCAAAAAGTTAAAGGTGGGTTTGGATTACATTTTCAGGAAATGTCTGATATGGGAGCAGGAACAGGTGATTCAAATTTGGGGTGATCTGGAAACCACCATTACCAAAAAAGGGATTTTTGTGAATGACAACTAAACTAATAATGTCAGTCTGTCAATATCAGTTCTGGTTTATTTAGCTTCTACAAAAAATATTAATGTGTCATAGAATAATTACAAATTGACCATTGAGCTACCTGAAGCAAGACGTAAGAGGTTGAATTAGAACAAATCTACTCCAGCACAACCTAATGTGTGCTCAAATAGCCTGTTCCATAAATTGATTTGATTTTATAACACCTCACCGTCTGAGTACTTTTTTCCAAGCATACCATTTTCTGTTTTTTTTTTCTCCTACTGCTATGACATCTTCCCTCATGGAAATCTTGTTTGTACTTGATCCAGGTTTTGGACACAGCTGACTGAGAACGAACTTCTTTTGCAAGTCTGTGTGGGATTTAGAATCATTATCTATCAGTCATTTAACTCTACACTTTTTCATGTTAACACGTTTCCCACACTGCTCTAATATCTAGTGTTGGAATATTACCTAACAAATCAACTATTTCCTTAATTTAAGATGTCACTAATAACCAGGGGTGAGTAGTAACTCTTTTTAGAGTAGTTTGACTACACTGTACCTTTTCTTTTGCAATATTTTTATGAAGTATCGCTACTCAAGTATAATTTCTGGCTATTCTATCCACATCGAGTAACTTTACTGAATAAAGAACAAGCTTGTTTTAACCAAAGATGCAGGAGACTCACCTACAGTTTATGTTGAATGAGAAGCTCGCTTGTGCACAAGTTTCAGTTTAACATTTTCTTTCTGCTGAGCCTGTTGCGCCATTTGGAGGTCAAGTGGGGGTACCTTATCCTGGTCTAACATATTTACATCACCTACTGTAAGTATTGGTTCTGTTAGTTTTACTTTGATTTGAAAAAAATGTTTCTTCTACTCAAATTTGTTATTTTTGGAATTATTTATGTCTACTTTACCCGCCTCTGTTAATAAACTGAATGTTTTCTTCCCAGGACCCAGCTGGAACCTATTTAATATGAAAGAAAACCCGGCACACTGTTGAACTTTCACACACTAAAGATTTTATTTGAATCAAAAGAAAGAGAGAATAAGGTAAGTGAGGTCACTTCATTAGAACATAATACAGCCTGGCCTCCCAGACAAAAACAGACATGCACATTACTTCAAGGTGTTACTTTATAGTGCTACACATCACAGCTTTGAGAAGAACCTAAGTGTTGGAATGGCCAAAAATCAGTGACCCAGAAACCCAGAGAAAAAAGCTATTTCCTTACAGACATGTTTTCAGTCTAGATGGTGATTTTAGAGACCTCAACCTCCTCCTTACAGTATCTAACATCACTGTCAGACTCATTTTCTGACATAGAAAACTAGGCAATAGCAAAACTCAAAATAAGATGGTTAGTGTGAAATAGCTCTGGTTGGGAGGGAACTAACTCTATCTACCCACTCAGGCAGCGCAAACAGCCTGGTGACAGCACTGAGTTTATCTTACCCTCTAGAAGAAGAAGAAAAGAGAAGAAAAATTGAAAATAAAAAGGATTTTTTTAAATTCCAGCAGTAAAAATGAATCAGTAGATTCAGATTTTTTGCTAGCAAACATGATTTTGGTTTAAGAGTGGGTTGATTTACAGGATGAAGACCTCAAGCCTCATCACGGCCAATGAAAGAAAACTAAAATGTAATTAAGAAAATGTTCTCCAATCAAATACAAGATTTTTTTTATCTTCAAATCAGCCCACAACTCTAGGGGAGAATTAAAAATAAAAATAAAAAGACAAAAAAAAACAAAAAACGATTTTAATCTCTGAACTCGTCTGATTCTGTATTACTGTTTGGACGCATTCAGGACTTAAACTACATCTGCTGTTAAAAATATATGTAGTAACAATGTGAACTTCACTGTCACAAGACACTAGCATGGACAAAACAACACCATGGTAACGCTGTAAAAAAATTTACTTTTAGATATTAACCATGCACTAGTTTATTTTAGGTGTATATTAATATATGCTAAAATTGTACAAGGACAAAAAAGTTTGATCTTACATGAATGGAACTCAAAACCTGCTTTTATACACTGGCTTAATCATTGTAGAGCTGTACAGTTACAACAGAACGGTACAAAAAAGAAAGGAAGTTATTTTACTGAACTGCAACATAACCTGGAATGGGAACAAAGCAGAATATTCCTTACACTCCACTGAACAGAGATCCACTTACTGGCTAAATCCTTGCGACCATTGTCTACGCTGCCCACCCACACGTCATACACAACAGAATGCATCCTAACTCAGAACCCATCAATTGAATTTCTCAGTGATTCCAGTGGCACTTAGGCTATCCTGCTTGCTTCTGCTAAGCTAAACCACACCATGTTTTAGTAAGCATACCGTGCCCGTTCAGCAACAGGATCCCGCAAATGCTCGTAGGTACCACTTCTGGGAGCCACGGGCGCCGGGGAAAGCCGCGACCGCTCAAATGCGTATCCACTCGCGTCGCCGGCGACTCTCCGTATCGGACTCCGGTCGCGTGCGTAGTATGAAGACGCTGGGGCTGGTGGAGGAGGGAGGGGAGGACACACGTATTGATCAAGGCTAGTGGGGGGAACACGTTCCCTCACCGCTGTGGAGGATGCTGTAGTTGGAGCCGGCACGGCGACACCACGGCGATCGTCATAATAATTGCCTCCGTACGAACTGGCCCTGTACTTCTCGTAGTAGTCCACGACCCCGTACGGATCCCTTTCGTCGTAGGGCGACCGTCGCACCGAAAAGGCTGGCACCGTGCCATAGACCGGGGCGCTGCTCCTGTATGCGGACTCGCTGCCGTACATCCGAGCCACGGTATGATCAGCGACGGGGTTTATCCCATAACCTGGAGGTGGCCCATATCTCACTGCACTCTCATAGCCTGTACCTCCTCTGTAACCCGGCATGCTGTTGTTTTGAGGGGTAACCCGGGTAAAAGCAGGACCATAGCTGCCATCATAATCTGGAGCTGCACTGAAGTCCGGATAAGCCCTGCTGCGACCACGCCCGTCAAATCTCGAGGAATCGTATCCTTCAGAGTTTGGCTCTGCGCCATTTCTCTGGAAGCCATTTTGGTCTAGAGGGCATTCTTTGGACCAGTGGCCTTCCTGCCCGCAACGATAACAACCCGATCTGTCTCCCATTCCCGGCGCAGTACGCAGGCGGCTAGTTGAAAGCTTCACGCTCATCAGTTTCCCTTAAAAAGAGAACACTCAATAAGGACTTGTTGCTGTATTTGAAAGGTTTAAATACAATACATTTCCTGATTCACATGTACAAGACTGCAAGTACTCTAAAAGGCTGCATGACATCCCAAAAAGTAGTATTAGGACTCAGGTTTTAAACTGACTAATACATACCATTCTTAAAGCTGCAATCCGTAAATTAGCACTTTAATTTTAATCTCCATGGCTAGTGCACAAGACAATTACAGAAAATGTTGTACAAATTCTAATTTAATTTTGACATAATTAGCCTTAAAATACAGTTAGATTTATAGGAAGTACAATCAAACTATTTTGATCCCTCTGTTTTAAATGGTCAAATATTGGACTGACAGATAAAACTGGCATTTAAGGAGAAGTTAGTGAAAACCTTAGTTTCATGTCAGCATTGCAGAAAAAAACTCAAGACCCAACAAACTAACAGTGATGTTACGGATAACAGCTTTAAGATAACGCTGCCTTTCCACTACATACTCACCTGTGCTTCATCCGGAACTTACCTGGAAACTAACAACAGAATATTCTTGATGTTAGATCATTAATCTGAAATGCCCATCAAGCCCAACCCAAGAGTTCACCTTTAAAAGCTGTGTTGTCCATCTTATTGATAGCCTCCATGGCATCCTCCACTCGTTCCATGTGAACAAAAGCATAATTTTTAACAATGTCGCACTCCAGCACAGTGCCAAACTCTTCAAACTTGGCCCTTAACTCTTGGTTGGTACAGGCAATGTTGCCAACATGGAGCTTGGTAGATCCTCTTGCCTTCCCTCGGCTCAATTCTACATTTAATGGCTGACCGTTAAGCTCGTATTGGTGAAGGTTGCGTATAGCTTCTTCTGCCTCCGCCTTGTCATCCATGTGCACAAAGCCAAAGTTTTTCACAATAGAGCATTCTGAAATCTTGCCATATTGAGAGAACAGAGAGCGGAGCTCATCTGATGTTGTGTCGGATGACAAGTTCCCGATGAATATTTTCACCATCTTGGATCCTCTATGTCACTAGGAAACAGATAGAAATTTCTTGTTAAAAACAGTTCAACCATTATAAATGTTTTCTCAATAGGAGAGTACATAAGTGACAATTCCAAGGCTCTTCTCAGTTTTCACTAGGGATGAGCATTGGATCAAGATAAAGGGGAGACAATATACAATATATTGTGATACTATAAGTAAGACTATATATATGGTGATTTTTAAAACTGATTTTAATTGTAGAAAAACTATCACAGCATTCTAAACACTCCAACCTGTTTCATACTTTACCATCCAGTTTTATTACTAGATCTAGTTTATCCACTGGAATAAAGAAGGTGAAAACAGCCACCAACTACCAGTCATACTTTAAATTTTAATACAAGAATTACTGTCATCTAGGGCTGGGCGATAAATCGATTTTATCGATTAATTCGAAATTTGTCGTTTAAGAAGACTTAATTTTGGGGAAATCGAGATTTTTTTTCACACTGTGTCCCTTATGATAAGACGTGTGTCCAGTGGAAAGCAATCACAGATTCCATCACAATTTATATTGCCAAAGATATGGTGCCTGTTCATACAGTGGAAAAGCCCGGCTTTATTTACCTACTGAAAACTTTGGACGCCAGGTATGTGCTACCAACTTTGCACACAACTTTGAATTCAGGTAGACTCCCAAAAGAGATAATAAAATAAGAGTTTAAAAAAAATAGATTCTGTCATTTGTTATTTCTGTTTAAGAAAGTAAAGGGAGAAAGAAAAAAAAATCGATTAAAATTGGAAATCGGATTTGGTGTGAAAGAATCTGAGGTTTTATTTTTAGGCCATATCGCCCAGCCCTACTGTCATCATTAATAGTTCTATTCAAATTCTAAAAATATTTTTTTAATCGATACATTGCTTTTGAATATCGATACAATACTGTGACTTAAACTATCTTGATATAATCAGTGTATCAATATTTTCTTACATCCCTAGTTTTCACTAAAATGATTAGAACCAAAATGTAGAATTAGGTTTCAACACAAGCTTATTTTAAGTTTGTCTTTCCAACTTGGAACTCTGAATTGTCCACTTATAATTACAAACTGACCAACAATACCAAAGTCCTTCTGAATATGTATTTTCTATTTTCAAACACTATTATAAAAACTCAGCTAACAAGCGCTGTAAAGGACTACCACATTAGCAGTCCAAGGTTAGAATATCTGACTTTCAAGCCAAAAACAAAAACACAAAAAAAACACAAATCTATTGGAAAAGTTACTGCTTTCATACCAACCCAGACGTCAAAATGCAATGACATAGTAACTGTTTATAGAAATAAACTGTTCATTTGCAGCTATACCAGTTTGTGAAATTGTATTGTTTCATATTTAGAATGTGGAGAAACAGCCAATTGACAAAACTGATATGTTACAAGATGTTTCCTAAATAAATGGTTAATAAACAACTGAAATTATTTTTAAACAATAAATATGATTTGATCAGTTACTCAATAATTAACTAGTCTTTAATAAAATACTTAACTCCTGAGAGAAATTTCTTGGATAGCTACTTTTTAGTTTTACTTGAGTAAAAGTATGAGGTAGTACATTTAGAGCACACAAGAAAAATATCAAAAAAGATTTAAGAATAATATGTACAGTAAGGACAGAATTGCAAAACTAAACTGTGCAGTTATTAAAAATAAAAATGGCATACTAAGATTTGAGGAATGTGCATCTGAGCAGGATCATTTAAAAATATTTTCAGAATATGCATGAGTTCACTAACAAAACATTATTTACAAGTTTATGTATATATATATATATATATATATATATATATATATATATATATATATATATATATATATATATATATATATATATATATATATATATGAAGTGCAAGCAGATGTGCAAATAGCAGCAGAAATATTATTTGAATTGAGAAAAATGGCAAATTCCAGCAGAGATGTAAACATTAAGTTTGTTGGAAGCATTAATAGTTACTTACAGTGTATTAGCTGCTGGGAGGAAGAACCTAACATAACGTTCCTTCATGCACCTGTAACCTTGTAACAACAGTGAGGATTAAAACTACATAGAAATATGCATGGGAATAAATCAATGTGGCTAATATTTCACGTATCTAGGAGGAATTACGGCTAACCCCCACCCCGCTCCAATTTATAATGGAACTACCTGTGTTTGCCAGATATAAACCGGTTTAAAATTCAACCCCAAACAAATTGGGGTCCATGATTTTAGTAACCTTATTTTTATATTTTTAAACATATCTGCACTTATCTGAAAGGGTAGCCGTTTTTCTCCCCAAAATAATGTTTAAGCACACATCACATGATGCTTGCATAGATATTGTTAGGAGGCTTCCTACTCCTGTTTTGTTTAGCAGAGTAATTAAGCCATTTATTTTAAACAGTTGTAGGATTTGATCCTGAAACGAGCACTGGATGCTCACCGTTCTGCCTCCTTTCACTGGACACGCAGCCCAATGCAGCTCAATGCAGCTCAATGCAGCTCAATGCAGCTTTGTAGCTAACTACTTGCTAACAATAGAACTGACCACAGCACTGACTTTACGATTCAATATCAGAAAACTGACAAGACCGGAGACAGACCTCCCTGTACAGCAGACAGAAAGTAGGGTAGATGAGCATCGGAGATGTATACAAGTGTCCGTGAAGAAGCCATGCTACAGCTTAGCAGCTGGCCTAGCATCCGCCTACTCCATAGCGTTAGCAGAGAAGCTAACATGGCGATCCAACCGTATCATGACCCAAGCAATCATCATGCGTGTTCAAAGCAGCATTAATACACACAGCGCCGTTAGCTCGTTCACAAAACAAGCTCTATATGGGGAGGTGGTTTCATACCTGCAAAATGCGCTCTGCGTGTAGCTGGTTTTCAAACAGATGAAATGGCGACTGTCTGCAGCATTTACCGCCTGACGTCACACTGAACCGTAATGACGTCATGTTCTGGAGAGTAGCAACGTTCCATGTGCTCTTCACATTTCCTACCCTCTAAACACATTTACGGCAAAAATATGTATCTAGTTTTTAAAAATTATTAAACTTTTTATTATTTCAGAATTGCAGGCCCTCAAACTACAAGTTAAGTGTTTTGGTGCAAATATTGATTTATTTAAGTTCCAATTGGAGGGGTTAGCCGTAATTCCTCCTTGATACGTGAAATATTAGCCACATTGATTTATTCCCATGCATATTTCTATGTAGTTTTAATCCTCACTGTTGTTACAAGGTTACAGGTGCATGAAGGAACGTTATGTTAGGTTCTTCCTCCCAGCAGCTAATACACTGTAAGTAACTATTGTTTACGTCTCTGCTGGAATTAGTCGTTTAACTCAGTTCAAATAACATTTCTGCTATTTGCAAATCTTTTAGCACTTCATATATATATTTCACTTCTTGTAAATAATGTTTTTTAATGCACAAATACTCATGCACATTCTGTCAATACTTTTAAATGATCCTGCTCAGTTGCATTCCTCAAATCTTAGTATACCATTTTTATTTTTAATAACTGCAGTTTAACTTCATACTTTTGTCCTTACTGTACGCATATTATTCTTAAATGTGTTTTGGATATTTTTCAGGAGTGAATCAAAAATCTTAGATTATCTTATCACGTTGCTGCTGTTCCAGCTCAAATTCCCCTGTGGGACAATAGCGGACGATTCTATTCTAATAGGCGTTCTGTTACATCAGTACTAGAACCCTCTCATGAAGTCAGCCAGACTATATTTACACAGTAGTTTTAAAATTAAAACCATTTCAGCTGTTAAAACAGCCCCCCCCCCCCCCCCCCCAAAAAAAAAGTTATATAGTAAAATGGAACTGCCACCAGAAAGTGTAAGTTGAACCCCTGAGCAGTCATGGAATGAAAAAAAAATATTTTTAAATAAGAATTTCATGCATTGACCTACAATGGACTAGTTTTGCAGTAAACTAATTTGACTGTTTAGTATTAAAATGGTTAAAATCCTGAAAAGGAAGGGATTTGTTTGTAGGTTTGAGCAAATCTGAAGCAGTTTCAGTGATTTAGGATAAAAAGTGGAAAACATTTTCATGTGAGAGTTTGAACATGCATGTTTGTGAAGTATACAAATACAGGGAAAAAAGACGTGTTAGAAAATATTTGATAAAAAAAACAACAACTTTGCTATACATTTCCTGCAAAAATTAAAACGACAAACAGCTAGTCAGTCTAAATACTTACCTAAAAGACTACAAATGCACAAAAATGCCCAAGGGGGATATGGCAGTTAACAAATCCTAACAATGGCTTTATGAGAGAACCATGTTATCAACAAAATAGGGATGTCAGTCTGGATAAAACTCATCCAATACGATTTCACTGGCTGGTTAAAAGTCTGAAAAATAGAATAAAAGGATTTTAACACCTTCAACAGCTGAAAAGGAGTTCACTGGAATAGGTTTTCAAGCAGAGCAGAACCAAAACACAAAATTCACTGATTTTAGATTCGTTTTAAGTATGCCGTTACCTCTGCAGCTAACGTGGAATACTTCAAACCTATAGCTCCAGAAAATAAAACGTTCTTAACAAAAAAAATCTATATCTCCATAAGTTTTACCACATAAATGCTGAGAAATCTCTTAAATGCATTAACTTGTGCTGCTAGATAATTACACGCTATAAATTAGCATTAAACGGACTTCCTCCAGTGATTAATGGCCGCTGCATTTCAGTAGCCAACACCCCCGGCCTTTATTTACACTGATTTATAATTAAAGACAATCAAATGTCTTCTCCATTTCTACTAGGCCAGTCACTTTAGAGGTTCTTCAAATTGTGCACAGGGAAGGAAATTACTTGTTAAAGATGCGAGTAAACTAAACTGATCAGACTTCAATGATTATGATCAGCAAATGCTTCATTTTACATACAAAAATAACGTTATTAACTAAGAACATGCCAATAATGGGTGCCACTTAGTGAAATATAGGGAACTTTCATTACAAAAAAACAAAAAGAGGAAACATTGATTCAGAATAATTTTATATGACAAATTCAAAGCAAAAACATGTTCAGATTTTAACAATTTGCCCTTTTCATAGAAAAATAGTATAACTAAAAATATTTGAAAACCTGTCAAACAGCATTTCATCAGTCATCCTTGGTTAAAGAAGTCTCGGTAAAAGTGACAACAGACTCTTCTGCAGGTAGCTGGCATCCCATTTCTAAACCAGATGTCTTCTACGTTCTTTTCTGGACAATACATACAATAATGGGACTGTGGAGGTTTAAGAAAGAGTGAAAAAAAGTCTTGAAGACCAAACCTGGAAGAGAGTAAAGAATTTTCTTTGATAAACAATTCTTGTTAAGCACTGCTTGAAAAGGCTGATTAAAGAACAATCATTGCTCAAGACAATTCTGAGATTCAAGTGCTTAAAGAATATGTAACAAGAAAATCAGTAGCTGATTTTAGCCCATACCTGGGTACCATAGCTTTAGTAAGGCGCATAACGTTGTGTGTAGTGATCTTTGGGCTGTAAAACAGAGTTGGAGCTTGTGGAAGCAGGTACTGGCGACAGCCGCTTTCGTTCACAGCTGTAGGCCGATGAGACGACTGGTATACGTCCGACTGCGCTGCGTTCTTGTGCGTAGTACGCAGCGACTGATGAAGGTGGAGGCACTGGCTGGCGGGCATATGGATCTACACTGGATGAGGGCTTGGGAACAGAGGAAGGGGGAGGTGGACCAGTTGGGAGATAGGGCAAACGACGCTCTTCAAAATAGCTTGAGCCATAAGGCAGACCTCTGTACTTTTCATAATAATCAGCACTGCTGTAGAGACGGTTACGATCATAAAAATATGACCTGTTTGCGTATGAAGCTGCAGCTTGGCTCGCATACCAATCCCCCAGTTGAGAGTTGTAGCTACTAATCCTACGAGGAGGAGGGGGAGGAGGCGGATACGCACCGGCATAACTAGCTCGACTATACACAGAGTAATCCGCCGTTGGAGGTGCGGCCATGCCATATGAGGGCTCCCGGACGCTGACATTTCTTGTGCCATCACCATAGCTATTGTCCTGACTGTTTGGACAGTCTTTTGACCAATGACCTTGTTTCCCACAGACAAAGCAGCCGCTATGATCTCCCATTCCCGGGGCGGGGCGAAGCCGACTGGTGGACAGTCGTACGTTGATCAGCTTGCCTTGTAAGGAAAGAAAACACACGCATGAGACCGAGAGGTAGGGTCTTACTGATTAGAACATGCTGAAGGCATTTGACCAATAAAGAATGCTAAGCGCCATCTTATGGTGATATTTTGTCAGTTAACTCCACCCCGTAACACCTGGTCTTACAACTGACTCTGCAAAACCCATTGGTGAATAACTGTAGTCCACGTAGTAATGCAAGAAAAGGTCCAAAATTCGTATCAACTGACAGAAAAGACAAGGAGCTTTTCCCTGCCAAAGAGTTCACCTTTGAAGGCTGTGTTATCCATCTTTTCGATAGCCTCCATGGCATCCACCAGTCTCTCCATGTGAACAAAGGCATAGTTTCTGACAATGTCACACTCAGCCACTGGGCCGAACTTCTCAAATCTGGCCCGAAGAAGTTCACTCGTGACCTCTTCACTGAGGTTGCTGACGTGAAGTTTGGTGCTGGACTTGGCCTTGCATTTGCTCATCTCCACATTCATGCGCCAGCCATTCAGCTCCGTCTGGTTGAGGTTTTTGATGGCCTCCTCTGCCTCTGACATGTTGTCCATGTGTACAAAACCAAAGTTTTTCACAATGTCACATTCAGAGACTTTGCCATACTTTTCGAAGAGTTCTCGCAGCTCCTTGGCAGTAGAGTCCGAGGCAAGGTTGCCAATAAAGATTTTCACCATGATGAAGTTTGTATATCCTAAAAGAGTAATAGAAAAACGGAATGCTCAACAAAGATTGCAACATTAAAACATACCTAAAACTCAGTATTTATTCATGCAAGCTCTGAAAGAAGTCATATTTTAATATTTGTCACACAGTCATATTATTTTAATATTGTAACAAAACAACAGTCTGTTTATGCAAGAGACTGATAAGTAATTAGTATACATTAAAGCTTGTTGAACAGTGCCTATAGTCCAAACGTTTAATGTTGCCTGCAAAAGAAAAATGTAATTTAGCTACTTCAACTAAGTCCAACATTTCCAGATAGATAAACAGATCAATCGATCAATCAAACTGCTGTAACTGTGAGCCTGCCTTATTTTAGTTTTTGCAGCAGCTCCTCAACTCTATATCCAGCCAACAAACAAATTTTCTACGACTTATTGCATTTGGAGTCATTACAAATAAGGATATCTTGGAATAAGAGCAGACCTGGAATTTATGGTATGTTCTGTTTAGACCTTGAAGGTGGCAACGGCCAAAAATACAACCTTATTTAAGCGCCCAGACCAAAGGCTTTTTAGATCAGGAAAATAGGGATTTTCTCAACTGTCTGGTTTTTATTTACATGTAGGAAAATGTGAACTACTTATAATATATGACCCCCCTCAAACTGCTTTGTTTGGTATTCCTGTAAAAACTCAAGCAAAGTATATAGGGGCAATTATTTCTGAAGGTCTTAAAACAAGAAAAACCCTAAATATATAGGAGGATTAAAGAAGGTTAAATCTCTGCTTAACTCTTGGTTGGAGCAGGTTTCATCACTCCTTGAATTACAAACATGGATGCTCTGTTATTGAGATTGGATAGAGAAAGGTATCTAGTCCATCCTATGTTTGAAAGATGGACAAGACAATTTGCCAAATTATGAGGTATACTCCTCCAAATCTAATATGAAATGTACCAAAAACAATTTTCAGATGCTGATCCCAGTCCTACTTTCAGTTGTTACAAATGGTCTCAATTTTAAAAATCAAAATGCGCCAACAGGTTTGTAAGAGCTGCTATAGCTTCAGATCTCTTTCCCTTGCCCTTAAAATTAAAATATTTAATGAAGGATTTCCCTGATATTACAGTCAAACTAAAACCTTTAACTTTTCTCTCCCAGTTTTAATAAAAGTTAAAGACATTCATTTGAAATGTGTGAACGATATCTCCCCTTCTAACGCACTTCCAAAACAAAAACTCAACATAAAACAGGAATAACTGTTCATTTGTTTACATAAATTTTTTACATTTATATTTATTATTTGAGACAACAAAATGAATTCTTGTGTAACACTTGTCTTATTAACTGAAGCTATTGTTTACATATATTAAGCCATTGTTTGTTGTTAAGGAAAGAGTTGTTAGGTTAAAAGACAAAAAGCTGTGAAGTTTGTTGAAACAAATCAAGTATTGGTCTTTACAATCACCTATCTCCTTGGACTTTGCCTAACTTAGGGATGCACAATATATGTACACTGACATCGGCATCAGCAGATGTCACTTCTTTAATATATTGTGATCTGTTCAATAAGTAAAAATGTGCTAAGATTAATATTAATAATATTTATTTACTTAACTTCCCTCTGGGATCAATAAAGTATTTTTGAATTTACATCTTATTGTTGTTTGTGTATGTGTTTTGGGAAGGGAGGGGGTTTGTCACGTATTAATTTGGCCACCTGACAGGGATGCAGAGATGGATTGGGGGACTGTTTAACTGAAGCAAGACAATGTCAGCAGTGTGGCCATTTTTCGATTTTCTTTCTACCTCATATGTGAAATACTAGAAAATAACTGCAGCTTTGGAAGCTGGAATGCTTATGTGCAATGCTACTAGACTCATTATTGGCTGCAGTTTGCAGAGCAGCCAATCCAGGAGCGCCATTTAAATTCTACAGAGGCTGATTGGCTGTACCCCTAAGAGCGTAGTAAAGGAAGACCAGTAGCTTCAACAATACTGCTGAGATGGTGTTCACTCAAGTGTAATTATGCATATTAAGATTTATATGACTTGTAAACTATTAAAATAGGTCATTATAAGAGTTTATAGAAAAGATCTCACGTATTCACAGACAACCGTGTGTGTGTATATTATATATATATATATATATATACACACACACATTTATTATTGGCCATAACGGCAATAATATCGGCCCAATTTTTCACATGGGTGCATCCCCTGACTAGACTTCCTTTTTGTTGTGTGTTCCATCTTCTCTTCTATTATGTAATCTTTCCTCATGCTTTTTTTTAAACGACCTTATACTTTACTCTTTAATTATTACCAGAACTTTATTTTGCTTTGTTAAGCTAGGTGTGTACAATTATGCACCGATATCTTCAGTATGGTTATTTGTGTAGCCAGAGTAAAAGGTGAAAAACAAACAGAAACTTTCCGACACAAGCACAAACTCAAATATTGGATTTTGAGGTCGGGTTTGCTGATCGGCCCAGTTAAATTATTATTGAACTCTACAAACTATCACCCATAAGTTTCTTTACGTCCAACGTCGTTTAACACATCTTGAATGATTGTTTCGGAACACATTCATGCAAAATGAGAAGCTTTTTCTGTGTAACGTCAGAATGTAAACATGAGCTTGACGTCACGCTATGCGGCTAATTGCTAAAGCTAAAATGTGGCACCATTTCTTAAACGTTTGCAACATTACTGCTAAAGCAATACCAACCTTAAAGCTACAATACAACGAAGTGGATAATTACAAATACGGAATAAGTAGTTTCAGTGGATACATTCTAACCTAGAAGTGTAATAGTAAGAGTTTGTTGCTATGAAAGTGTGACATCGGGGAGCTAGATGCTAACTGGTTGGTCCGTTATATTTCAGCCCGCTTCCCCTCAACCATCTATATCAGCGCTACAACAGCTTACATCGCCATTGTCTGTCCGAAGATGTTTACCTCACGCTATAAGCTATACACTTCCAACTCACCTATGTGTTTTAAGACGAAGGCCTTCTCACTAATGAATGATGAAGAGCGAAATGGCGCTACTTCGCGCGTATAGTCTTCTTCTTTAGTTAAACCCACGTTTGCCATCAAGCTGGGAGTGGCTTCACCGCCACCTTCTGTTCTATAGTTAGAACTGCACCATACATTTAATCAGAAACCCTCGTTGCTTCTTGTTTTTCTTGTTTGGTTGTCTACACACATTATCAAGTCAATCTTCTTGTTGTAAGCTAAGCTCTACGCAGTCACAAACTCCTATGTAAAATTATATACATTAATACCAGAGGTGAGTAGAGTACACAACAATTGTACTCAAGTAAGAGTAGCACTACTTCAACATAGTTTTACTCAGATAAAGAATTGCATTAGAAACCAAAGCTTGTATAAAACAGGTGATCTCCTACAATAAACTCTAGGTGTGTGTGTGTGTCTGTGTGTGCTGTTCTTTTTTGTAAAACATGCTTGTTTATCATTCAGCGAAATTACTTACAGTAAGTAGAGCATCAAGCAATTTTACTCAAGTAAGAGTAGCAATAGTATGTAAAAAAGTAAAAAGTATGGTGTAGTAAAACTAGACTTAAACGTCAATTTTATCCAAAAAGTTACTCAAGTTAATGTAATTAGTTACTACCCTCCTCTGATTAGCAGGCTTACATTCTGATCCAAACCTCCAGGCTAAGAAGTGCACAGTTTTAAATTGTGGCTGCCGCTGTTTGTAGTTCTCTTAACTGTGGCTACATAAAAAGCCACTCTATTGTTCTCATAATCATTTGAGCCCTATTAGCAAATAGCTATTCCAGTGCGGTTCCATGAGTGAAGTAGGTTTTTACAATGTACATCCTGATGTCTTTTCATGATGATTACTTAAAACGTTTGAGCCAACAACAGGACAGAATATCATGGTGGTAAGTTATGGCATCAATAAGATGACAGCTTAAAATATTGGCACTGATAATAAAAATTGACATTGAAAAATATAATTGTAACTGAAAATATAGATTTTGAATCCTATATAAATATAGTGAAAGTTTCTGTATTAAAAGTGAAACAATAATTGAAAGTGAAAAAAGTTTAAATGAAACTCAAACTATCTACATTGAAACAAATAACTAACTTACAATCAAGTTTTCACATATTCACCTTTAAAAAAGTCTATCTTTTTTCAGTGCCACCGTTTTTTCAGTGCTGCTCCTTTTCAGCTTCATTTCTCTGTCACTCCTCATGTTGTTAACATGCATGAGGGGCGGGGCTTCAGAGATCACGTCACATGCTTTTAGTTGTCAGCAGTCAGGCCGTTTTACTACCCATTTCTAAACCAGCAAATAAAAGTCACTTGTAGTTCTTTTATATATCTTTAATTCTAAAATGTCTCCATATTACAGGAAAATCCACAGCTATAACTTTCTGTAATGTTTATTTTGATGTAATGTTAAAATGAATTAGGCTACAGCACTGAAAAAAAGAGAATGCAGTTCATCCAACTTAATTTATTTACATTTGTTTAACTTGACAACTTAATAACTTAATACACTTACTTGGATAAACTTAATTTAATTAAATGTGACCAATTAACACAATTTATTTAAGTTGGATCACCGATTCTCTTTTTTTCAGTGAGTTTGTTTCCTTTCCTCACATTTACCGTTTAAATATACAGGTAGAGACAGTGTTTATTTGATTTATGATGACCTGGTTGGTTAAGACACAGTCTTGTATATCAGAGTTTATGGATTCACATCCACTTTGAAACTTTTTTTATTTTATTTTTTATTTTTGTTTTGCTTATTGTACACAAGTGCATTTTTGTTTTCTTCATTATATTGTTATACTGAGATAATGTTATTATACTGTTATACTGTTATATTTTATATTTGTGTAAATATACATGTAAACATTTGGAGTAAAAGAACACATTTGATCTTGTTAAATCAACAGTTCATATTGTACAATTAGCATGTTTAGCACAAATAGAACTTTTCAAGTAATGCTGGGTGAATGTTGCTCCCGCTCTCTCCACCTCTCCTGGGGGGTTCCCCTGGGTTCCATTCTCAGTCCCCTTCTTTTTTCCCTGTATTTACTCCCACTCAGCCTCATTTTTAAAAAGTACGGTGTCCAGTATCACCTGTACGCAGAGGACTGCCAAGTCTACATCCCCCTCGGGTCTGAAAATTCATATTTTTTCTTCCTCGACTGCTTCCAAGAAGTCAAGATGTGGTTTACAACCAAGTTTCTAAATCTAAATGATGATAAAACTGAAGTTCTTCTCATTAGCCATGATAATAAACCCATTTCTTGCCCTCCGGAATTACATTTTTTGGCTTCTTCACTCAAATCATCAGTTGTAAACCTTGGTGTGAAGATAGATTCAAAAGTAAAGATGGATGCTCAGATCAACTCTGTGGTAAATTCCTGCTTTTTTCAGTTAAGGCGAATTACCAAACTCAAATCCATCATTAAGCCCCAGCTTGAAACTGTCATCCATGTTTTCATCACTTCTCGACTTGACTATTGCAACGCCTGCCATTATGGGGCTGATAAATCATCTCTTCAACGCCTTCAGTTGTTGCATGATGCCACGGCTAGATTTTTAACTGGTTTGGACAGACGACAGCCCATTGGCTCCCCATTGACTTTCATATTTCTTTTAAGATTTTACTCTTTATTTTTAAGTCCCTTCATGTATTTGGCCCTCCCTACCTTGTTGAACTCCTCTCCCCTTATCATCCCTCGCGGTCACTCAGGTCTGCAGACCAGGTTCTCCTGTCTGTCCCCAGATCCTGCTGTAAATCCTGTGGTAAGAGAGCCTTCTCGTCTTGTGGGCCCAACCTGTGGAATGCTCTGGCCCTCCAGATCCGTCAGCTCCCCTCCGTCACCACTTTTAAGACTGGAATAAAAACTCCCATTTTCTCCCTCCCATTTTATTCTTAGTCCCTTTGACCTTCTTATACCCCCGACTAATTTTTAAAAAATGTTACTCTCCTGGTGTCGCAATGCTCCCCTGCTTTTATTAATTGGAACTTATTTTTATTTAGATATTTATAATTTATATGTAGGCTTATGTATTTTTATTTTCTTTCGTCTATTTATGCCGTGATAAATGTTCAGCACTTTGTGCAACCTTTTCGTTACGTTTGAAAGTGCTATATAAATAAAAATGGTATGGTATGGTATGTAAATGATACAAATAAGGTGATTGTAGATTTCAGAAGAGACAGGGTTAGGTCAAACAATGTTTGCATCATGGTAGAAGAAGTGTATTTTCAACTCACCCTCTCTCTTGACTTTTTGTTTACTACTACCTTTCTATCTCTCTTCTTCATCTTCTTTCTTTCTTCCCCTTTATTTTCCGTCTCCGTGTCCATAACATCAGAAAATAAAACCCACAGTAATTCATAATGAAGATTTCTCAACAACAACAAAAAAGAAATGGAGGTGGTTGAGGGGTATGAATACCTTGGAGTTCACCTGGAGAGCACACTAACTTCTTTTTTTAAACTTTGAACAAACCTAAGAAAAATAGTCTAATTTGTTAAAGCTAAATGTATCCATGTTACTTAAATAACATTTCAAATTTGATAAAACATTTTATTTCTTTTTATTTATCTACAACTGAATTTCTGGCTTTTGTACAACTAGATTTTCACTTGGGTAAAACCTTATATTTTGATTTAGTTCCAAGTATTTTATTGGACTTAGTTAACTGAAACACTAATTCTTAACATGCAATTTTGCTATGTTTTTTCACTTGCTAGATTTCAGTCAGTGTAACAAAATTACATTTCTACTTATAAGTAATTGAAAATTTGTTTGTCATGTCCATCTATTGTCTATACCCACTTATTCTTACGGGATCACGGGGAGGGGATGTTGGTGCCTATCCCCAGCAGTCATTGGGTGAGAGGCAGTGTACACCAAGGACAGATCGGCAGCTAATCACAGAGGACAAACAGACATGCACACACAAGGACAATTTAGAGAAACCGGTTAATCTAATAGTAATGTTTTTGGACTGTGGAAGTAAGCCAGAGAGCCCACACATGCACAGGGCGAACGTGCAAACTCCATTCAGAAAGAACTCATACCAGGATTTAAACACAGAACCTTCACGTTGCAAAGCAGCAACCAGCTGTGCCACTGTGTAGCTGGTTTCCTATGTCCTCATTCAAAATGTTACTCAATAAATCTTCACAAACATAAATGTTATTGCAAAAATTGACCACAAACAAACCCTATGGTTTTACAGGATTTCTTTTAGGTAAAACCAAAATTTTGTGACAACTTGCTAGAAATAACGACAAATGCTCCTTTGAAATACCAAATTTATTATGGTGTGTTTTCAAACAAAAGTTCCCCTATATGTACAAAAAAAACCCAACAAATCAGACAAAATTAATGAAATAACACTTTTCACCTAGTCAAAGCTACGTTCCACCCAAAGTCCACTTCTGTAGGTAAAGTGAAATAAACAATTTCAAACCATTAAATCACAATTTTTCATTGCAATAATATAAATATGATATGATAAAATTTCAATTCAATTAAATGACACGGACATTTAACTTTTTTCAGTGCCTGGACTGAAGACTCAACAGTGAAGCCGTCTACAAGAAGGGACAGAGCAGACTGTACTTCTAGAGGAAGCTTAGGTCCTTCAAGGTTTACAGTAAGATGCTACAAATCTTAAAAGTCTGTTGTGGAGAGTGTAATCTCTTCAGCCATCATCTGTTGGGGCAGCAGCATCAGAGCCAGGGATTTAAAAAGGCTCAACAACCTGATAAAGAAGGTTCTGGTTCTATGCAAAGAAGGATTCTTCTAAAAATCAAGAAGAACCCTAAATATCATCTTCACAACAGTTTCATGAAGATGATATTTAGCAGTTGGAGGCTCCTCCAGTTCCTCTGTAACACAGGCCGCTACAGGAGATCCTTCCTTCCCACAGCCATCAGTATCTACAACGACTCCATGAAGTCCAATAGTGTGGGCTACAACACCTAATTTACTCTGGGATCAATGAAATATTTTTGAATTGAATTGAAATTTGGTAATCCTAACTGGCCTAAAACAGGAAATATTTAGTCTGATTAAATTTCAGACAAGGAATTTTTTTTGTTGTATTTTACAGTTTTTGTAAACATATGGTTTCCACTGCAACTCTTTCATCGTTGACATATATTTGATATACCAAGTAAGGCATTATAAGTGTTTATAATACCAAATAAACTGTTTATTTACAGCAGAAGGAGGAATCCTGTTGTCTTTTTTTGTGATTTCTTTTAAATTACTTTTCTGAGTTATGAGGGGGAAAAAACTCCTACATTCAATCCACTTGAGTGACAGAGGACATTAAAATCCTTATTTTTTCATATTAAAATACTCTAAACTTAGAAGCATCCTCATTTGTTATAAACATTAAATTTTCTAATCAAAACATGTCCTAGAAATGACCTACAAATGCATATTGTCTCCCAAGCATGTCTCAAAAAAGGAAGTTATTAATACAATTTACAGTATAAATAACATAAATATAATTTATTAAACACAATCAAATACAATTGCAATGTAGTGGAATTGAGACTACCAAAGCACAACTTAATTGTATTTTGTTCCAAAAGTACTTTACCCAACCTAAATGCACATCTGGACTAAACGTCAGTTCCTCTCATTTCTAAAATTTCTTTTAGACCATAACACAGATCATCTGGCCCCTTACAAAACATTATGACCATTATGAACAACATATATTTATTTTATTATAACTGTGAGTTTGCTGCTCGAAAACATCCAAGTCTGTAATAAAATACAAAGGATGAAATAAAAGAGCCTTGACCCTAGAGAAGCAACAGTTGCTGCCCATCAATGTAAATGAACAGCAGTTTTTGATTTTGATAATACACATGACTGAAACTATTAAGCACCAATTTAGAATCCGTTTAGATGGAAACTGGACACAGCGGGGTAGGAGTGGTGGCATCAGTGCTGGAGCAATGGTGTTCCACACAGCTGCTGGGCTCTGGCTGAGCAACAGACTGGTATATGGAGCGTCCAAGAGTCAGTGATGACCATATGATGTTCTCTAATGTACCTAGGAGGAATCCTCTGGGTCTGATCTTCACTGATTGTCAACTGCTTATAACATCGTTCCTCCATCCCTGAGGACAGCGTCCTTACAGAAAATACATATGGATTTCACATGGGCAAAATCACATGTGATCATATGTGAAAACTCTTTGACCCATGTGAAAAAATGTATGTAAAATGTGTGAAAAACATGTGAACACCTGTGTTTTCCCACATTTCCCATGTGAATTTGGAACATTTTCCTGGTAATAAACTGTGAAACCCATGGACGTTCACATGTGAAGCCCACATGTGAAACATGTTATTTTCCATATAAAACCTAAATGTGAAAAAAATGTATGAAGTCCTTGTTGAATTGCATGTCAAGCCCATGTAAACCCTATGTGATTACATGTGAAAAGTATGTGAAAACCATGTAAAACCATACATGTGAAGTCCATGTGTGCTACACATGTAGTTTACCAGGTACCGCATGGGATAAGATGTGATCCCATGTGAAGGACAAGGACAACTTTGAACAGGTAGAACATTCTAATTTTTGTTTAAATATAGTATTAAGAATTCAGCCCGGTTTCCGTCTCAGTAGCTGCTCTCATGGCCAGTCAAGATGTACAGGTTGCTCAGTGCTGAGGGCTCATCCGTTGGCGTACTCTGAAGGATGATGTCTCTGTTCAGTAAGAAAAAGGTAGAAAAGTCAATTATGCTGCTTCTTATTCTTCCAAGACAACTGAAATTAAAGTTTTAGTTTCACTGCAGAAAGTTTACATTTTAAATACTCAGTAGAATCATCGTCATTTTATTTGTTAATATTAGAGTTGCACAATATATAAAATCCCAATTTTCCTCTCAATATCTTGTCTGGACGCAATGGATAATGATAAAATAGGTGGCTAGTCAGATGGACTGCCCTTAACTGCCATCGCTCTCTGTGCTAAAGCTCACAGAGTATGGTGGGGAAATTGTGTAATGATAATGAAAGGAAAGGGCGAAGAAAACGGGGGCAATCATTACTGATATAATCACCACATTTTTTTTGCAATGGTATCACAATTAGATAATTTTCAGACGGAAATCAAGCAGCCATTATTACCATATAGCCGCTGTGGTTCAGACAGTTAACAGTAATAAAGAAGTAGAAAATGTTCCTATTATTTTGAATAGATGATATCAGGAAGTAACTGTAATTTTAACTCAGTATAAAAGCTCTACTTAGGCTTTAAAATGGCTTTATAAAACAACAACATGCAGAGAATCTTCAGCTAGAGCAAAACATATCCCTAAAATGTTCAAATAAGCAACACTGAAAGGAATTTAAACACTTGCCTGGTTCATGGAAAAACTTTACGAATTACTCAGCAACATTCAGATAATTACTCAATAGAACACTGAATGCTTGTTAGTGTTGGTTTGTTTACTTACCTGTTTGTTCCCAAAACTCTGAAAATCCGACTCTTATCCGTGATTTCCTGTGTAACCTGAGATTCAAAATGACATGACTCAGGGGCGGTAAGAATAACAGTATGATTTCCGCCACATAACAAGCACAAACCCAGCAGGAAAAACTGCTCATGTGTAGAAAATCACCTCATCTGAATGGAAACTCCTTCCTTTAAGGCCATGCTTCCAGAAAGCCAGCACACTATCCTGTAAAGAGACTGCCAGGATATGCAACATTACTCAGCTGTCAGCAACAAGTCGAGCTCCCAGTGGGTTTCAGAATATTGCTCTTACCTAGTGTTTCAATTGTGAAGTCAAAAACTATCTCCGCTGCTAGTTCTTTGGATGGAAGCCCTTTCAGGTCCACTATTTTAACCATTTCTGCACAGTGAGCGTCAGCGTTCAACACAAATTCATTAGAAAAGGTTTTTATGGATTAATAGATTTTATGACATTGAAGTGACTTACTTTCAACTGCAATCAGAACTGTGTCTCGGTCCAGCTGGGTTACCTGTACAGCTCTGAGGGCATCACTATCTGCAGAAAGACAAGATTACGTAGGCTTTCATCTGAGACGCTCATTCGTAGAAGGGAAAACAGCACAGTGGTTTATCCTACCTGGCACTGGCGTAGGAGGAGCATTCAGCTCTATTATATCAAACTTGAGCTGCTGGCTGGTTGGAGTGTCCCCATTGTTACACTCTCTCACCCCCACACACAGTTGGGGAAACTCATCTGTTACCAGCACCAGAAGCTCAAAAATTGGCAGAGAGTCTGGTAGACGCATTGATATGTGCTGCAAGAGAAGAAGAAAGAAACAGCAACAATTGAAACAGTGAGGCTACATGATCCAAAATTAGGATGTAAGTTGGATTAAAGTTAGAGACCTGGAAATTTGATTTAATATTGAGACAACTATTCGATATGTTATCTGAACATGTAAATTTAAAGTTTAACCATGGTTGCTTGGATTTAAAGCAAACCCAAAACTTTTAAAGTACTTATATAATGTCAAGATCTACCGGAGAGCTAGGTCGGACCCTCTGGTACAGTACTTGGCTGGTTTGAGTCTTATCTATGGAACAGGGGATTTTTTTGTGTTAATAGGCAATATTTTATCAGAACAGACAGAAATCACATGTGGGGTGCCCCAGGGCTCCATCCTGCAGCCCCTCCTATTTAACATCTATACACTTCGCTAACTTACATTCTAACAAGCAATAAGATTAGTTACCATAAGTATGTAGATGATACTCAGCTTTACATTACAATGTCACCAGGTGACTTTGAACCCATCCAAACCCTAAGTAAGTGCATCGAGCAAATCAATGCATAAATGTGCCACATTTTCTCCAGTTGAAAAAAGAAACTGAAGTAGTTATTTTTGGACCTAAAGAAGAACAATCAAGTGTCAGCACACAGGTTTAGTTAATACAGCTGGAAAGCACTGATCTGGGCTCAGACCTGAACCCACAGGGTCACATAAAGGCAATAACAAGGTCAGCCTTCTATCACCAACAGGACCTCAAAAAACTCATTCATGTGTTTATCTTTAGTCAGATAGATTATTGCAACAGTGTCTTCACAGTCTGCCTAAAAAGTCAATCAGACAGCTGCAGCTGATCCAGAACGCTGCTGCTCGGGTTTCTCACTAGAACCAGGAAAGTAGAGCACATCACCCCAGTTCTAAAGTCCTTACACTGTCTCCCTGTAGCTCAGAGAATAGACTTCTAAATACTTTTACTAGTATATAAATCATTAAATGACTTAGCAGCAAAGTATGTTGAAGATCTGTTGTCATCATACCAACCCACCAGACCACTCAGGTCCTCTAATTCCAGTCTACTCAACATCCCTAGAATCAGACCCAAACATGGAGAAACAGCTTTCAGTTTCTATGCTCCTCTAATCTGGAACAAACTTCCAGACAACTGCAAAGCTGCTGAAACACTGAGTTCCTTTAAATCAATGCTAAAAACCATCTGTTTAGAGCTGCCTTTGATTAACTGAATAATAATAGGTGGAATGTCATTACAGTATTATGTTTTATAGTATATTTAATGTTCTGTATGTCTTCAATGTTGTGTTTTCTGTTTTTATTGTTCCTTTATTGCTACTTTTATTTTATCCCCTAATC
Source organism: Valencia hispanica (assembly GCA_963556495.2). Lineage (NCBI taxonomy): Eukaryota > Metazoa > Chordata > Actinopteri > Cyprinodontiformes > Valenciidae > Valencia > Valencia hispanica. Next base: position 4,089,020 of record OY747714.1, on the reverse strand, counting down.
AACCAAAGCACCTTGAATTGCCTTGTTGCTGAAAGTGTGCTATACAAATACATTTGCCTTGCTTTGCCTAGAGTCTCATTAACACACAATTCACATTCTTTCACAACAACAATAATTTTGTTTTGTTGTTCAAACAAGACATTAACTTATGCCTTGGGTAATCTACTGCATTCTATTAGCCATAGAAGTTTGAAGCCATACCTGGGAAACACCCAGTGGATTGGACAGTTGCTCAATGGCCAGGCTATACTTAGCCATACAGGCTGCTAACTTAAGTCAACACATTAAGTATACTACTTAAATTCTGTTTAAAAAAACAACAAGCTACAATATCAGTAGGGGGCAGCAGTATACCTCAGCATAGCATCTCATTACATCATTTGAACACAAGAAGAAAAAGAATGACTCTGCACATTTGCACGTGTTATTCTCTAAAGTCAGAGAGTTTGAGAAAACTGAATGGATTATTCCTGAAGTTGGATTTCAGCCTATGGAACCTGGAGGTCTAGAGCTGCTCTTCTCATTAAAATATGTAGTAAAAGTTGCTAAAATACTATGTTTAATTACACTAACAATGCCTCTGATATGAAAAGGACTGTAAACTGAGTTTGTTTTACACCCACCAACCAAAAATGATTAAGATACACAGTTAACCGAGCCACAAAAACTGACTTTCCCATTTTAGAATGTCTGAAAAGTACTGACTGATTTAAATGGAAACAAACTGTACTTTCAGTTAATTTTACAAGACATAAAAACCTGGATAGTCAAACAAGCCTGTGACGAAGTGGTATGAATGATTTCCCATTCGTCCCTTTAATATATTTTTCTATAGTCTAAAGGTTATTTCCTATTTCCTATTTTAACCAGATTGAAATGTGGCTATTGCACTGGTTTTGATGTAATGGGTTTCATTGTATATTGATGTAATTCCCTTTTTGAATTAATGTTTTTTCTTTGTATCCTGAGTAGGTTGTGAGGGGAGGGCCAACCCAGTACTACCTCTCTGGATCATCTTCTGATTGGTTACATCATTTGGACAAGCCAAATGAAGTGGGATTTCTTTCTTTAGTATAATGTTTCTTTTACTTTAGAAATAGTTTTGTCTTTTGTTTATGTTAAAACCTAGGTATTGAAGAGATAGAAATTCTGTAAATGTATGAGGGTTTAATTTTGTAGTGCATGTGGAAACACTTAGAAACAGTGAACAATCAAGAAGAATGTGGTACATCATCTGTTCCTTATGTGAAGAAGCTGTGACCATTCTGTGAACGAAGATCTATGTGGGAGGAGTTTCATGGAAACTCAACTTTCAATAAAGACTTTGAGCTGACATAGATCTGGGCTCAGTTACTAGAACTGAGTCCAGTGAACGACGTCTCGCTGTTAAAATATATAATTGTTGTTTGTTGTTCTTATTGCTCCTTTTTACAGAAATGAACGAGCACGCGGGAAGGTGAAATGAGAGCTCAGAGAGCCCAGGGTCATAAATTAAATGTGTGTCTGTTCCTTTAAGATAGGCTTTAAATTAGAGTAAAAACACATTCTCAACAGTATATTTCTTTGGATGTTTATTTCCTTTTGTGTTGTGTTGTGATTGTTGGAGCACTGCTGATTGGAGCTGATTGCTCCCAGGTGTGATGGTTTTTTTTCCTGCTATTTAAAAGAAGCCATGTGGAGGCTTCAGGGGGAGATTCTTTTCTGACTTGTAAAGAGCAATGGAATAAAAGCCTGGGTAGCATGCTGGCGCCCTAGGGAAAAACATCACCATTCTGCAGTTTGCCCCCAATTCTTTCATCTTGAAGACCCTTGGGCTATACTACCTTCTTACAAAGCCAAATCCAGCCTTATTAGACATAACACTGAAGCAGGACTACTCAAGAGAAGAACCCTACCTAACTGAAAAAGCTGAAACATAGAACATAGCTGGAACAGATTTATTTTTCTTGTTAGGATATTCGCATTGCCTAATAACCTTTCTAGAAACATATTGTTGTTGAATGAATATTGATGTTTATGTTAGGATTCTGGGGAGTTTGTTCATGTTTTGTCCTAAACGTGTCCTAGTAACCTGATTGGAGTATGCAATCCACCCGCAGCGGTCTGCACACTGGGAGTTAGTCAGTCATAGTTCCACTGAGGAGCCTGATAAATAACCTTCATTGATATAGAAAGGCCAGCGTTCTTCCTAGTGGAAAGACCTTTCTCTGAGAATCATTCCTAGTGATCCTAGTTTTATGCCTCTCAGGTTAAATCTCCAGTGTGCCCCCAGCCAACTATAAGGGCCCAATAATATTACGTAGACCTTTCTCCTTCAAACACTTAAAGCCTCTCATAACTCTCAAACTCTCTCTCCAGAACCCGCTCCTGTCCTGAAGTCAGATGCTCATCTTAAAAACGTTCTTTTTTTTCAATAAACATTGTTCTAACTTGTACCTATGTCTTAGTGTTGATTCTGCATGTGGGTCAAAAAGCTACATAAAATCATGACAATTTAAACCAGACAAATATGTCATCATCAAATCATCATCATATAGACACTTTATTAATCCCGAAGAGGGAAATTCACATATCCTGTGGTACCAACCACAAATGCACCCACAGACATTCAGTAAATAATCAACAGTATTGGGGAAAAAAACAAGATTTTGTGATGTTCAAAATGAAGTATGACAATGCTTTATTTCTTTGTTTTTACTTTTTATGTAAAAATGGCATGTCACAGTATTTATAACCTTTTATCAATCGGTGGAAATATCTGTGGCACTACAGCAATCAAATCCTTATAATTGCCAGTCATGGGAGAAGAAAAAAATATAAATGTATATTAACCATCTGATGTTCATGATCTAAGTTTGCAACAAAGAGTTGTGCTGAATTAGTTTAAAGTCATTTTTAACTAGACACAGCTATCTTTTTGAAGAACTTTTAATCCAACAACTGAATAAAGTTTGTCGTAGTTCTGTTTAAATGATGCATTTGAATAAATGCAAATGTTTTTATAAAGATTCAGCTAGACTCGTATGCACTAAATGAATACAAACAGTTTAGGTAAAGGACATTGACTTTGTGATCTATTTGTATCTACCCAACATATTAGAATAGAGTACCTTTAATGTGATTCTTACATTGAATTTATGCTATAAAATTGGATGGAAAAAGTACTTGTAATTCATTTTCATAGTATGTTTATGACAAAATTCTTTGGGTGTAAAAAGGCAAAGCTAGTAAATTTTATTTATATAAGCCCACTTTCAGCAACAAGGCAATTCAAGGTGATTTGGGTAATTAGAGGAAAAATAAAAGCAGCAATAAAACAATAAAAACATCGAACACATTAGAAACATAAAGAACATTAAAACATACCACAGTTATGACATTCCAGCTATTATTAACTATTAACAGATGTGTACCCCCTGAGCTACAACCTGCCAAGAGGTGAAAAAGTGTTTATTATAAGGCGTATTAATGTGGGGCCCATATTAGATTTTAAAGGTGGCTTACTGAGGAATTTCCAAATTTTCCAGGAAAAATTTGGAAAAAATTCATTTAATTTCATTAAGAGTCTTTTTCTTTTTTTCTTTTTTATCAACTTGGAACTTCAAAATTCTAACTTTGGATACCAAATTGAATGTATTATTAAGCAAAATGTAAACAATAATAGAGATATTAACTCCACTAACACATTACCTTCTTGTAACCTCTCAGAGGAACCCAGTTGAACACATTGCAATGAACTATTTAATATGACTAAAGTCAACATATGAATTAACTGCTAACTTAAAAAGCTGGATAAAGGTTGATGGTTTTGTTCACATAAACCATCAACACTACTACTGTTTGACATGCTTATAATTTCAAATCTCAGTTATAGTTTGATTGACATAACACAGTGACTTACAGAAAGGAACTGAGCTTAGCATAAAAAGCATGCTGCAAAAAGGAGAAATCTGCAGAGAATTATTAAAACTGCTGAAAATATCACTGGCTGCCCCCTGCCCTCTCTGGAAGATATTGCCAGCAAGTGGTGTCTCAAAAGAGCAAGAACTGTAACTTCAGACTCCTCACATTCAGGGCAACACCTGTTTAACCTCTTGTCCTCAGGAAAAAGGTACAGGTGTTTAAAAAACAGGACCAATAGACTTAAAAGCAGCTTCTTCCCATGGGCAATTAAAAACACTCCTGCTCCTTGAATTAATGATTGTTTATTGTCTTTTTTAGATTTTGTACTTATATTTTTTATGTATTTATTTATATAAAGTGTTATAGCACCCGTCAGAGAGGTAATCCAATTTCATGAAACATGTCTTGTGCAATGACAATAAAGGCTATTCTATTCTATTCTATTCTATTCTATTCTATTCTATTCTATTCTATTCTATTCCAAAAGGAACTTGTTAGTAACTTGGGTAATGGATGTGATGTTGCAGTGCTTGCAGAACCACATCTGCACCAACCTTTAGATGCATAAACTTCTGGAGAGGCTCATACCACAACAGCAGCACCAGGCCAGATGGAACCGCCCCACACAGAAAGGTACTGTCTGTGTAGGGGTTTCTTGCTGAAATAAGGAAAATAGAAAGCTCTTGTTGATATCAGTGCATGGATAAAAAATATTTGAGATGTGTTTACAGTACACATAAGCACCAGAGATATTCAGGAGAATGTGTGGAGAATTTGCTTCAGACTGTTGACACTTGCCAAGGCGTACACTCAGCTGCTGATTTTCTTCATGTCTTATGAGGGGGAGAAAAAAATCCCTCAAAAAAGTTTGGACCAAATACTGTGGACATTTGCGTTCTCCCACTGCATCCCTCTTGATTATCTCTGGGGAATGTGTGAGAACTGCTTTGGAGCCTATTTTGAATTACTTACCCACACTACATCTCCTACAGCCTTTAGTGTCTGGGATTTTCACAGATATGGCAAACTTTCTGGAAATGGGAGGAAACAAAACTCAGCATAGTGGTGTAACAATGCCCTATTTCAGTAATAGTTACACAAAGGATATTTGTGATCTTATAAATGCTGCATTCTATCTGTCAAATAAATGCTGCATTCTATCTGTCAAACTAATTAAGTTTGCAGATGACACCACCGTTATTGGACTCATCTCGGACGGGGATGAGTCTGCCTACAGGATGGAGGCTGAACGTCTGGTGTCCTGGTGCAGCCACAACAACCTGGTGCTGAACGCCCAGAAGACAGTGGAGATTACTGTGGACTTTAGGAAGAACACAGCCCCACTCCCCCCCCCCATCGTCCTGACTGACACCCCCATCACCACTGTGGACTCATTCCGCTTCCTGGGTACCACCATCACCCAGAACCTCAAGTGGGAGCCCACCATCACCTCGGTCATAAAGAAGGCCCAGCAGAGGATGTACTTCCTGAGGCAGCTGAAGAAATTCATCCTGCCAACACGGATGATGATGCAGTTCTACACTGCAATCATTGAGTCCATCCTCACCTCCTCCATCACCGTGTGGTATGCTGGAGCCACCATCAGGGACAAACAGAGACTGCAGCGTGTGGTGCGCTCTGCTGAGAAGGTGATTGGCTGCAGACTCCCATCTCTACAGGACCTCCACACCTCCAGGATTTTTGGGCCTGCAGGTCGGATCACAGCCGACCCTTCTCACCCTGGAAACAGACTGTTTGACCTGCTCCCCTCAGGCAGGAGGCTCCGGTCCATTCGGACCAGAACCTCTCGCCATAAGAACAGTTTCTTCCCCTCTGCTGTTGGACTCATGAACAATAACCCTAAGACTGTTCCCACCACCTGCTCAGTTACATGACCCATATTGTGGTTTTTTGCACCGGTCTGATTTGCACCGATCGTTACCTGCACTCATGTATATAACAATCTGTTTAGCATATTATATTTTTATTTAAGTTTTTGTCTGTTTGTTCTTGTATGTTTGCACAAAGTACCGCAGCAATTTCCTACTGTTGTAAACCTACCCAACATTTGGCAATAAAACCCTTTCTGATTCTGATTCTGATTCTGATTCTGAGCTGCACAGCCTATGCTCTCAACTGTTTCAGTCTTAACCTATTCTGGCCAGCACTAACCTGGGAATGATCCTCTCAGTGAAGCGGTTAGAGCTGAGAGACAAGCTGCCGTGCTTTTTTTGTAGATGTCCTTTCTGTTCAAACAGAGCTGTCAGGCTGTGGGAATAAAGCTGAGACGACTTTCCTGCACAAAGGACATTGTCTTAAAGAGGCACATTCTATGAAGCACAACATATCTGATAAAACTGTATTACCTGATACAGACATCAGAACATTGTTCATTACATAGAGCCATGTACATCGCTGGGGGAGCAGCTGTGGACAGATCAACAATCTAATGAGCTTAGCTTTATTAAACAGTTTTCATACGCCTGTCAAAGAAATATAATAAAGAAATAGATCTGATATCACTTTTAAACCGTGGACCTTTTCAGTACAGGGTGGGAAACAATGTAACATGACAAGAAATTCTGTTATAAACGTGGCTGAGTTCATGAGTTCTTCTCTGACCTTTTCTAGTGTATCTTCATGAAGTTCATTTAGGTTCAATGTGTAAATTCCTTCCTCTGCTCCAAGGATTAGATATTGATCTAAGGAGAAGCATTAGTTAAAGTGAGACACATAACCGTTACTTTCAGCTGTGTGCGGTCACAGGAATATAGAAATGCCCATGAGTGGCTGCACAGATATGAGAAAAACTAAGTACACCCTTTCTGGTTCCATAGGATTTAAAACAGGAACATCACAGTAGGGCAGTAAATCAAAAGCAATGTGTTAGCACCTCCCTGAAAGCAGGTGTTTTGGCATTTTGCTACCCTGGAAGATTCAGGTATGTGGTAACACAATGACGAGAAAGAAAAGGCATGAGCATTGAGGTTGGAAAAGTTCATGTTGCTGCCCATCAATCTGTGAAGGGTTATACGATCATTTCTATATAAACTGAAACACAGCAGCAAGTGTAAAACAGAATGTCCAAAACAATGTAATGAGTTGAGAATCTGCCCAGAAAAATTTTCTGTTCTATTTGTACTCAAAATTCGGATCTGATGCCCCCTGACCTTCCAACTTGGAAAGTCAGAGGTCTCACATCCACCTGCAGTTTAATGTTCAGTATACTACTGGACATATAAAAAGTAGTGAACAACCAGTGGGGGACCCAGTGCTGTACAATCCTGTTATTGTATTGTTTGAACGTATGAAATGGAGAGAAGTGCATTGTTGTCAGCTTGTATTGTTATAGTTAGCATCATCACAATAAGCAAATCCCATTGAGGTCAATCAAAGGTGACAAAAGGCCAGACGGTCAACATGGCTGAAACCCGGTGGGGAAACATTAGGACAGCTGGACACAAATAACTCAAAGACCTGCTCAACAGCTGTTAAACTGGGTTAAATGAGCTGCTGTATGGTGGTCTGTACTTTGTTTTAATCATGACTGTATTCACAGAAACATTTGTAAACGTTCTGTATGTAAATAACTTGACATGTTTCAGGGCGACTAGCAAAGAACACTTTTGCATTAAAGTGAAAATGCCATCTATTCCTGCTTAGGTGGAGGGATTACAGTGGTGTCACTGCAATGAGCTGGGTTATAAAACAATTCATCAACTGACATCATAAACTGAATTACAGCAAGGGTTAAATGAAAGAGTATGTCACTTAGTAAGTTTCCACGCACATCTAAATCAAGCTTTTGGTAAAAATTGAGCAAACAGCTTAACCAGAATGGGAGCCTTTATCCTAGTTTACATGTCACTCAGAAATCCAATTATTGAATGAAGTGTGTTTGACTCCAGGACACTAGGTGGTTGACATTTTGACGCACTCATGTTGGCATTCTTCCGGTTGGCCTAGAGCGTCACACAGATAGTAAACAAATTCTGGTGACAGTGAAGCAGACGGATTTGTTTTATGCAAATGTAAAGGAGGCATACATGTCCAAACTAAGACCTCCTCTGGGACAATCAGATCACAGTCTTGTTTTTCTCTGTTCAGAATATAAACCACTTGTTCAGAGGCAACCTGTGACAAAACGAACTGTGAGAAAATGGTCACAGGAAGCTGAAGAAGCCCTGCAGGGTTGTTTTGCAACCACAGACTGGATGACTCTTTGCCAAGCACATGGAGAGGACATCAATGACATGACTGAGTGTGTGACTGACTATATAAACTTCTGTGTGGACAACATCATCCCCACCAAAACAGTGAGATGCTTCCCTAATAACAAACCCTGGATCACCAGTGACCTGAAGGAACTGCTAAACAAGAAAAAAAGAGCCTTCAGGAAGGGAGACAGGGAATTACTGAGGAGTATACAGAAGCAACTTAAGGGCAAGATCAGAGACAGCAAGGAGGCATACAGGAAGAAGCTGGACGGGGGGAATCCCAGTAACTGTCCTGTTTTCAACTTTTCACTTTCTTTAATATAGAAAGTTCTCTTACATCAGTTCTTCTGTTATTTCTGTGTCTCTGCTCTGTCTTCTCGAACCCCCAGTTGGTCGTGGCAGATGGCCGCTCGTACTGAGCCAGGTTCTGGTTCTGGTTCTGCTGGAGGTTTCTTCCTGTTAAAGGGGAGTTTTTCCTCTCCACTGTCGCTACATGCTTGCTCATTATGAGGGATTGCTGTGGTTGGAGTCTGCATCAACGGGGAACAACTGCCAGTCAATGACTCGAAGCAATCTGCTGAGATTCCTTAAACAGAAAACTAACTAAAACTTTAAACTAATTGGAATGTTTGTATTGAAATTACTTTCTTGTTAAGTGCCTTGAGATGACATCTATTGTGAATAGGCGCTGTATAAATAAATTGAATTGAATGTATTACTATTACTAGTAAGATGATTTCTGAAATCCTTCCTGCCCACAGCCATCATCATCTATAACAACTCCATAAAGAATTAATTATATGAGCTATACCAACACTTAATTTCCCTCTGGGATCAATAAAGTATTTTTGAATTGAATTTGAATTGAATAAAAGCAGGATATACAAAATGAGTGAAGAAATGACAACAACAACGCTGCAGCACAGTATATTTAGCAAGCACTGTACTGTTTGGTTGTGTTACACTCGTTGCTCCTCGTTCCAGGGTTGATATTCCCACTTCCGTAGTCTCGTCATTCCCAAAGGGGGAGTGCCCAGGCTGCTAATAGTTCGGCTAAGCTGTGTTGGCGCTTACATGCAGAGAAATTCAGTTTTCTAACTGCATTATCTGAGTGTGTTAGTCCGATTAAGAGAAGAGAACATTTGTTTTTCTCTTACTGCATATAAACACACTGACTGAATTTAAATCTGAATATATTTTTCTATATAACTGCACATCAATTGGACCTTTTTACTTAGTAAGGTGGCTTGAGATTATACATTTGTACTAAAATTGGCACTGAACTAAACGTAATTTTTTGAGGTTCTGGGCATCAACAGATCAGTTCTCACCTTTTGTTTTTGGTAGAATCCAGGTGGCAGCACAGTGGATATTTAGAGGACAGCCATTGAAGACTTTGGTAAAGCAGGCGCCCATCTAGACAACCAGCAGAGGAAATAGATTACTTTGGGTATTACAGGATTATAATGACCCTTCAGCTGTGGAGCGGTATGACAACAAGCAGTCATTGAAATCATGCTTTCTTTTGCACAGTTAAACTACGAAATGCTTATCATTCAAGCTTTCGAGTACTAGGCTCTTTGACAGGCAAAAGACATTATCTACAGCAAAATGACCGATAACAGAAATGTCTAAAGCAACCCATGGTTGTGATGTATCAAACTCCTTTGAGGATAAACTTTTTTGCCAGTCTGTAGTTTCATGGAATTTTTCTATTTTTAAGTCTGTATACATCTTCAGAAAATCTCATGAATTTGGTATTGTTGTATTATTTTGTTGTTTATAGATTATCCTGTTTTTGACTGGTAAGGTCCCATGACACTCACTCCTTAATGATGATGGTGCTGTGTGCAGTATCCAAGTACAATAAAACTTACCAAAAAGTCTATATAATAGCATGTGGTGCAATAGTTAGGAGAGGAAGTGGTTGCATGCTGTTAGAATTCACACTTACATGGACTTGTGGGGTGGGAGGAAGCCCATGACAATCAGCTCTCTAGAATTGCAAAGGTTAGACATAACAAAACAAAGGGAGTAATAAAGACTGTACACCTGAGAAATTCCAAATCCACTTCTTTCATTAAATCTATTAACCTTTAAAGGGTTCAAACAGAATCATTAGAAAGTTATTAGGTTAGCAAATCACTCCAGGATTCTGATGTTTGCTTCTCATGTATTTCCATTGAACTCACAGAGTCCTCTGGCTTTTTCCGCAGTGTGCTCCACTCAGGGGATAATGGAGTCTCTTTTTTGGGCGAGGAAACCATCCTTTTCTCTGCAACAGTGTGTTGTGGTGGCAGGCAGGGGTCACTGCAGTGCTGACTGATGTCCTGTGTGGCAGAACACCTCGACAAGACTTGGAAAGAGAAGGAAACAGATGGAGGTTCTAAAATGATCTGATCTAATCGCAAGTGTACAAAAAGATTCCCCACTGAGATTATTGAATAAACAAAGCTTAAACCAAAATGCTATGGTTGGGTGGAAAACTCCTATTATATAACAGATTATAGAAACGCATAACAGTAGGCAGTCATTTTCTTGATTATTGTCCTGTTTCATGATCCAGTTTGAGCAGACTTTACATTTAACACAGGAAGTTATTTAGTAGGAGAGAGGAGCTTATGATTGATCCCATGACTGAAAGGTTCCCAGGTCCTGTAGCTGGAAATAAAGCCCATATCATAACCATTCCACCACCATGTTTAACCGTTGGCATGCTGTGTTTGAACTGATATGATTTACTGTGATGAATGGAGTTCTGTTTATCATTAAAGGGACAGTCCTTGGATAAGAATGTAGTTTCAGAAGAAGACGCCATAAAGCTGAGAGGAAAACAACTAAGTTGGAAGTTCAAAAAAATCATTGAATCAAATAATAAAAAAATCCAAGAACTGCTTACAACAAGTTTAGCTTCATACAACAAACAAGATCATCTCTCCTAAAGCTCATGTCTGTGTTCTCAAAGTCTGACTGGAACAATTTTCTGATCATCTTCAAGAACAACATTTGGAAAATCCTGGCAAATACTCCACCTTCACCGGTTCCATAATTTTCTGTTTTTCCATCTGCTTCCCAGTCATGGTTATCCTTCACACTTAAAAATACTCAGGACAGCAGCATTGTTTTAAAAACCATGAAACCCTCTCACAGCCATGTTGATTTTCTCCCAACCTCTTTATTTCGGAAGGTTTTTGATCTGATTGGCCCCTGCATAGTGGATATTGTTCATCTGTTGCTCCAAACCAGTTCTCTCTTCTCCCCTTTTAAACTTTCTGTTGTTGATCCTATTCTTAAGAAACCTAGCTTGGACTTCTCTCAGCTAAATAATTGCAGTTTCTCAATGACATTTTTCTTGAAAAGTCTTAGATAAAATTGTGGCTGGCCAACACAAACATTTCATAAATATCAATCTGCTTTCCATAAAATGCATTCAACAGAAACTAGCTCAGGGTCCAGAGACATCATGATGGCTGCCGACACTGGGGACGTTACTGTGTTAGTCTTGTTGAACGTAGATACATTTTAAACAGAAGTTCAGTGTCTGTATGATCATTTCAGATTCCACTGATCTAGGATGTGGGTTACCCCAAAGCTTCTTCCTCACAGTTTTAGGTAAATCAAGTCTGCACCCAGCAAATACAGGAAAAAGAATTACTTACACTTTTGAAAATAACTAGATTTGAGTTTTTTGGTTAAATTTTTCCCCCAAATTTTTTCATTTACCTAAAATGGCTCTAATATGTTGTCGTAGTGAATGAAATTATCGTTTGCTATATAGTGAAACGATTGCCCCTCGTAAATACAACTGGTGTATGAAACAAGCTGTAGTTTGATGTGGTGGTGTGAGTGCTGAGGTGTACCTGCTGTAGAGCTGGAGTCAGCCGTGATGGCAGCGTCAGGGCCGAGTGTGCAGGTCGGTCTCAGCGTCAGGTCTCTGTCTTCTGTGTTGGAAGTTAAAGAGCTGAACGCTGGCAGTGAGGCTGTAGGAGTGAACAAACCACTCTTCCTACCTCCCTGTAAAACACCAGCATGTTAGAAAGCGTTGAAATGTTGCACTAGTTTAGTAGAATAATCCCAACATCTCTTTCTGCTTGTCCAGCTGGGTGCACACTCTGTTAGAACACACCAAATGTGAACACATCAGAGGACAGCTTCAACTGTGCAGCTGTTCTCAGAATCAAACTCTAAGTTTTTTAACAGACAGCTTGTGATCAGATTTGATCACTATTACAATTAGGAAACAAACAGATAATTTTGTCAGCAGCAGCTACATCACAACACATGTAGGCTCAAAATGATCCATACACCTGGCAGATTTTAAGTTAACTTAATTTAACGAAGAAATTAGTTTCTCAAATGGAATGACCCAAACATCAACCAAAGATAATAAATAAAACAAATACAGGGGTTATTGTTGTTGAAAAGTAAATCTCTTTTCTAATAAAATGGCATGTTAAAAATATTTATAAGCTTCTCAATAATCAGTAGAAACACAGTGACTGGCATCATAGCAATCATGTGTTTCTTATAATTGTTGACCAGTTTTCTGCATATTTTCCCTAGTAAAGGCCTCCATGCCATCACCCTCATCTTTTAAGTCAACTCTGGCTGGGCCACTCCAAAACATTAATGTAACTTTCAGTGATGAGGAAAGTGTTATCAGATGGCTTTAACTGTAAGCTTTTCAGAGGAAAGGGTATAACTAAAACATGGTTAAAACTAGTGAAAGCTTGATTGTACAGTTTAAGTTTATGGAGGTAGGGATCATACTTACATCAGCAGATGGCGCCCTTGTAATCGTTAAACTCCTGAAAGACAAACGAGCAACAACACCAGGGTCACTGAAAAAATCTGATGGCTGAGTCTAGGCATGGGCTGGTATGAGCTTCTAACTGCATGAATATATTGTGGAAAGAATACCATGTTATCTGTCTCCACATCATAACTGTCTGAAACATCTCTAAACAGCTGAATATGTCCGTCTTGTAAGCAAAGAGAAGATGTAATAGTCTTTTCTAAGCCAGCTGGCAATGGGTGGAGGAGGGAGAGAGCTGCAGTACGATCCATGCACCCAGAGGAAACTCCAGTTTCCAAGCAAAGTTTTAAATCCTTGGTATAACCTGAGAGCAATAACCAGCCCATGCCTAGTTGAATCATTCGTTTAGATCCAGGACACGCATCACGACACCAAGCTGGACAACAGAGGCAGATGCTGAGGATGCTGAAGGCAGGATAACAGCAGCGTACGAACCAAACTCTGACGGAAACGCCACAATTAAGCAGACAAACGAGCCTTCAAAGCTGCAGGCTTGTGCTGGGTCGGTTCTGTACAGGTTTATGGGGTTTGAGGGCAATATTAAGAGCAACTGAACACAAACTCAAAGATCATTGCAAACACACATTAGCTGACGTCATAATAATACCAACTGAAGTGGTTTATTTCAGGAGGGATGAAAAAACAGAGCTGTTAGGAGAGGCTGGAGCAGGCGGGCGTGGCCTACCTCATCTGCAGGGCTTGCTCCACACATTCCAACAGGCTCCTGCAACAGGAAGACCCCTGGTGTTTATCTGACGACAGGCCTGACTCGGCCATAACAACAGGAGGGAATAAAACCAAAGGTCCTCCTCTATCAAGCACTGATTACCTTGATTTAACCTCCTATACTGGGGCCTGAGGCCCGGACTGTTTACATTTTGTATCTCGGCAGGAAATCCTATCATTTAACAATGTGGTTCATAAACAATCCTGCTTTATGGTGAAAAATTACTTTTAGGACATATATGTGAATGGGTTGAGCATTTTTAACTAAACATTTTTATTAGGAATAGGATAAACAGTGTCTGACCCAGACCTGGTCATTATTGTATATGGACAGGTCTGTAGCTTCTAAATATGAGCTGGACTGTAGGTAGAGGTGGAGAATTCTTTCTGACTGGCTAAGATGGCTCAATGGTTACACTTTTTCCACTAACCTAATGATTTTGGGGAAGGTTCTAATATTATGTGAATATTTTTGCACAGCTGTGCTGGAACCCAGAATCAGATTGGGACTGGCAGTGTGGTGTGGGATCCATGACAGGCATGAAATCCAGTTAATATGTCCATGAAGCGGAGAGGACTTTCACTCTCATCGGACTATTTATGGATGCACCATTCTCCCATTTGTACAAGAAAGACCTAGGTGATCGAAAAAGCATCTTGTTGTGGAAATGAAATCCATTAACCTAAGAGCCTTTAAGGATAAACCCACCAGATCAAGCTTTCTTCTGTTCCCATTTCAAATAATTTTCTCACAAACAAAACGTAATGACATGTTGGTTCATAGATTTGTGGTTGCACAAATAATAGTCCTGTTAACAGATTCATCCACCTGAGCTGGATCTCTAACAGCTGCTCTGGATTTACCATGGGTATTTTGGCTGCTTCTCTGATTAATCCTCTCTTTGCCGTGCCTGGCAGTTTAGGTAAATGTCTATATCTTGGTAGGTTTGCAGTTGTGGCATAGTTGTGGCATAAATGATGGATTGAGCCCTGTTTTTAATTTTGTTTCAGAATCTAACCCTGCTGTAAACTTCTCCACATCTTTCTAACTGACCGATCTGAAGCCAGGTCACCAGAACAGCTGCATTTATACTCAGATTATATTATATACAAGTGGACTGCTTAGCTGCAATGCCCTGCTGGACGGGGGGAATCCCAGTAACTGTCTTGTTTTCAACTTTTCACTTTCTTTAATATAGAAAGTACTCTTACATCAGTTCTTCTGTTATTTCTGTGTCTCTGCTCTGTCTTCTCGAACCCCCAGTTGGTCGTGGCAGATGGCCGCTCGTACTGAGCCAGGTTCTGGTTCTGGTTCTGCTGGAGGTTTCTTCCTGTTAAAGGGGAGTTTTTCCTCTCCACTGTCGCTACATGCTTGCTCATTATGAGGGATTGCTGTGGTTGGAAGTCTGCATCAACGGGGAACAACTGCCAGTCAATGACTCGAAGCAATCTGCTGAGATTCCTTAAACAGAAAACTAACTAAAACTTTAAACTAATTGGAATGTTTGTATTGAAATTATTTTCTTGTTAAGTGCCTTGAGATGACATCTATTGTGAATAGGCGCTGTATAAATAAATTGAATTGAATTGAATGTATTACTATTACTAGTAAGATGATTTCTGAAAGCATCTGGTTGCACTGCATCTTTTATGGGTGGTAGAGTACAGGGGGTAAACACATGTGCTCTCCACACTATTCCAATTTTTGTACAGTATGTACATTTTTTTTCTATACTTCAGAAGTTTGCACTAATTGTGTTGGCCTATTCCATTAGGTCTTACAAAATACACTGAAACTTATAATTGTAACGTGATACTTTTGTAGTAAACTGCATATACAATGTGTGAATATTTTCAAAATACCTGAACATATAAAGGAAAGTAAGTAGGCTCAGTGTATATTGAAACACTAATTTTATCAGTCAATCTGATATATTTGGTATTAAACCATAGAAGAATAAAGATATTTACAATGCCATAGAAACAGAATACAGTAAGCCACTCATGTTCTCATACTGTTTATGTGTAGCTTACTCAGTTTTTACCCTGTCATTGTTACTGGCTAACTGCATGGACATATATAGGGGTACTATATGACATACACTAAAACTGGATCAACTGTTGGTTTACCTGCATCCTATCTGGTCATGCATGTGCATCAGTATCATCACTGACAAAGTGCATGACTAAAACCAGATTGTCTGAATTTTCTGACAAAAAGAAAAAATCCTAGGAAGAATTCAGCAAAGACGCAGTAATTCCTGCAGTCAGTGACACAGCTTCAATCAACTTTTCTTCTACCAATACTGCTGAGAAATACCAGACACTGTGACTATGACTGCTCCTATAATCATCATGGTCAACCTAAACAGTGCAGTGACTTCTTTAAATTGATGCCTTTAAAATCCCGAAACGTTTATGTGACATTTTCTGACCTGGAACAAACAAAGACAATTGCAAAGCTGCTGAAACACTGAGCTCCTTTTAAATCAAGGCTAAAAAAACATCTGTGTAGAGCTGCCTTTGATTCATTGATTAATAATAGCAGGAATGTCATAACGGTAGTATGTTGTAACGTTCTTTATGTCTGCGGTGTTGTGTTTTTGTTTTTTATTGCTGCTTTTCTATTTCCCCTAACCATGTAAAGCACTTTGAATTGCCTTGTTGCTGAAAGTGTGCAATACAAATAAAATGGCCTTGCCTTGTGACAGAAACTATCAGTTTAATTGTGTTATAAAGACATTTGACTGTCTTCTGAAAATAAATAAACCACTGCTGTCTCTAAAATGAAAAACGTATAAAACAAAATTTATTATATAATTTGATAAGATATATCCATCTTCCATTGTTTTCCTCACTCTATTACACTGATGGTTTCATTTAGAGAAAATCCCTTTTCCAGCTAAACGACACATTCAAGAAACAATGATGAAGTGTTTCCTAAATCTGTCTTCAGTCTGACTTGTGCATCACAGCCCAGATATTTTTTAGAGCAGAATAAGGATTAAAGGGAACAGCAGAACTTACGGGGAGTTATCTTCATCTCCAGACATACTCCAGTCATCATCATAGCAGCCCTGCTGAAAGCAGAACCAAAGCGCAGCCTTTAGTCATGCTAACGGACTGTCACATATGTCATCAGTAGCAGAGCAGTCAGAATGCATTACCAAGTCAGGATAAGGCTCTGTGACTTTTCTCCGTGGACGTCCAAACTTTATTTGGTCAACTGCGAAGAGAACATTAGAGTCAATACAACATCTGTGAGCAATAAACCTGAGTTTTTACACTGATTTCACATGAAGCGGCTGTCTTATATCATCCCAGTTAGTTCTCCTAATGTTTCTGAGAGTCTGCTTCAGGCTAGGAGGAAGGTTTAATATTGAAACCTCTACAGTAATGAGTAGGAGGAGCCAGTAACAAGAACATGAACATGTCAGGGGTTTTTCTTATCATGCTCCTTTAAGAAATGAAAGTTCATGCTTGGGATATTTTCTTCTCAGTGAGTTTACTATGATGTAAAGATCAACTCAGAGTTCTCAGAGTTCAAACACACTGCCAAACCAACAGGGAACATTATGTTCATTTTAGACTCACTGCACTGCAGTTGATCAAAGCTATTTGGTCTAAAAAAGCTGATGTAGAAACTCTCCACTATATCATCCCTGATATATACAGCATATCTACAGAAACGCGGAGCCACCAGAACGATAGACGTAGAGTCTCTAGAACTTTTACTCATGGTTTCTTGACTGTAACGATTCATTACACAGATCTACATGCAGCAGATTTTTATCTGAAGTTCTGAGTCAAGTTGTATTTCTCTTAAGCTGTGAGATCTCTCTCTGTGATTATACTGTAACTGGGGTTTGGTTGCTATGCATGTTCTGTGTCAGTTCCACAGCTAACAGTTCACAAACTGCCAAACCGAGGAGGTTGGAGCAACACAAAGCCAACATGATGTAACTGCACAAAGCCGAGTGTGTTGGGTGTGGGAGGGTCAGTAGTGGTGAAGGAAATATCTGAAATCTTGAAGAAATCCCCCTTGTTCTACCCATTCATATTGTACTTCTATTTTAATTTCAGCCAGATGTCACCAAGTAAAAAAAAAAAAACTGCATTAGCAAAACAGACGCAATTACATCTGGGCGATATGGACAAAAAAGAATATAAATATATTTTTCTGTACTAAAAGTTTTTAATGATTATTTCAATACAGTTTCAAAGTTACACTCCAGTTTAAGGTACCACCAGTTTTAATAAAAACTGGTACAAACAAATGAAAAATAAACATGAATCAATAATGATATGTATTTTTAACAATTGCCTTAAACCAAGCGCACTATTCCCTTAAGCACTGTGGAACATTATGGATTACAAGCAATCAAAATAAAACATAACACTTTTTCACCTACCAATTTATTAATGTATAATCATTTGCAATACTGTTTACGAGTGCCCATATGTTATACAAGCAAAAGATAATTGAGATCAATTTTACACTGCGGGTCATAATCTTTATATTGATCTTTAAAAATGCTTAAATAATGGAGGCTCCCTTACTGACGTATCGGCCACATGAATTTAGAATTTTTGAGGCCTACCTTTATTATTCTTCTGTCCATTTTCTTTTCCTTGATAAAATATGATGGTTTATACCCAACTCAAACAACAGAAGCAACAAAAGCAGATCTATTTCACCCTCTTCACCATTTCAGGGTTTGAGTGTACTATAAATAGCTGGGTTTTCTAATCAATGCAGATCTACAGGCTGCACAAAAAGTGAAGGACACATAAAAAATAAAAATAAAATTTTGTATGAAGTATCGAAGCTATGGTCATTAATCATGGCTGTACAGTGGAACAGTTGTTAGGACCTTTGCCTTGTAGCAAGAAGGTCCTGGGTTCAAGTCCCAGCCTGGGGTTTTTCTGCCCGGAGTCTGCATGTTCTACCTGTGCATGCATCAGGTCCTAGATAGTCAGAGCAGTACCCAGAGCATGTGTTCCCTCTGGGTACTCCGGCTTCCTCCCACAGTCCAAAAACATGACTGATAGGTTTATTGGTCTTTTAATTGTACTTAGGTATGTGTGGGTCTGTGTGTTTGTCCTGTGTGTCTCTGTGATGGACTGGTGACCTGTTCAGGGTGTACCCCGCCTCTCGCCCGATTACCGCTGGAGATAGGCACCAGGGACCACCTCACTAACTGACCACAGCATGTGACTCAGGGCTGTGTGTCGGACAGGGTTGTCTGCAGTACCCCGTACCTTTCACCAGCACACTTCTAATACAACTCCACAAATTGCTTCTTGCAAAAGTTCTCTGATGACTTCGAAATAGTCTGTGTCTCTGGACTTTGTGGGCTGATGGAAGTAGAACTACCTCCAGATCAACACTGGAAAAACCAAAGAGCTGGTGGTAGACTTCCGCAGGCATGCCCTACACTCCATCCAATGAAGATCCCAGATATACACATTGAGGCTATGGAGACCTACAAGTACCTTGGTGTTCATCTGAATAAAAAACTGGACTGGATTCATAACACAAAGGCACTTTACAAAAGAGGGTAGAGCAGGTTGTACCTGCTGCGGAGGCTCGGGTCTTTTGGAGTGCAGCGTCCACTCCTTAGGACCCTCTATGACTCTGTAATGGCATCAGCCATGTTTTACAGTGTCGTCTGCTAGGGCAGCGACATCTCTGCTGGAGACAGTAAGAGACTAAACAGACTGATCCAGAGGGCCAGCTTCGTTCTAGGATCCCCTCTGGACCCAGTGGAGGTGGTAAGTGACAGGAGAACGTTAGCTAAGCCGTCATCCCTATTGGACAACATGTCCCAACCCATGCGGAAGCCTCTGGTGGAGCTGAGTAGCTCCTTCAATGGCAGACTGCTGCATCCACGATGTGGGAAGGAAAGATTCAGAAAATCTTTCCTTCCAGCTACACAGACAGTTTTTTTTTTATTCCTAACAGTATTGTTTTATTTTGTTGGTCTTACTCTTTTGCTATTTTTATCCTGCACAGTCAACTTTATGCTCCAACAACGCAAATTTCACACGTGGGGGGCTAATAAAGGTTATTTTATCTTATCTTATCTTATCTTATCTTATTGTACCTTACCTTAACAGATTATAAAATGCTGCCTGGTATGAGTTCAGCTGCAGCATTCAGATGGTCGGGTCAGAATTGAGCATGAATCCATCCTGATGCAACTTTATTTATTGGGATAAATAAAGTTGCCTGAACTGAACTAGACTGTAATGAAATATGAGGTTACGACCCCTGATCAATTAAAATAACTTTTGAGCAACCACTAGACTTTGAGGAGATCATAGAAAATTACTTTAAGACATCACTTGTCCAAGCCGTGACGAAGTGCAGGTTTGAACTGATGTTTAGTTGGTACAAAACTTCCTGTGGAGGACTGCTTCCCTTTTTCCTCAAATAAAATCAGAAAAAACACCCAAACAACAACGATATGAAGTGGTAGCAGCTAGTTTCAGGGTAAAACCTAAATTATGATGAATCTCTCATAGAGTATTCTTTTTGTACTCAGTACTTGAATTACCAAGATTCACTATTCTACACAATCATATACTGCCTAACCTTTAAGTCTTACGTTCACTTGGAATCATCGGGGGACAAAGTTGACAAGTTTTGGACCCAAATATAGCATTAACAAGGCTGAGTGGTCATGCCAGGAGAAATCCCCCTTTAGTTGTTCTAACCATGATCTTTGACAAATGAAATATAAAATGTTAGATTCTTTGAAGTGAGGGATTTTAACACATGGACTCTGAATACCATTTAAACCATAAGACACTGAGCTTCATTTTACTTTGGAATGGAACTGGCAACTTGTGTTAATGATAAAGGATACATTATTTTTTTAAGGAATATTTGAAAAATTATGAACCACATTTTATGTGTGCATAAAAATGCAAAAATAGGAATCACATTTTGTCACTCTGCGCAGGCCTGCTGCACCAACTCATCACATTTTTACCCCACCAAACTTAAAGCTAACATTTCAGACACAGAGCCAAACTTTGAAGCAGCAGCAGCAGCAGCAGCAGCAGGGTGAGTCGTCAGAGCTCATATTGGTAAATCTGAGGTACAGGTGTTTGCGGCTTATGTGTGAACATGTGTACAGGAAGCTGAGGCCTACACTAGGCTGAAATATGACAAGGTGGTGGCCTGAGTGTGAGGCCAGTCTATTACAGCAGAAACACTGTGCAGGCCCACAGAATGAAGTCACTCGGGTGAGTGTAAAGGAGCGCTTGTGTCTGTCACACACCAGGCATTTTTTCAGTGCCATCCTCTGCCCCCATCCCACATGTACAGAGCAGTTACAGGACAACAGCAGCCTGACTGAGAGCCTGTTGTGCTCCTTCAAAATATGGCTCATACAGCTCTGGACACTGGGGGTCATGGGAGACAATAAAGCCACTTTTCACCAAGTAAAAGGCAGTAGACAGAGGAATTTCTCCTTCAGCCAAACAAGGACCATCATCAAATGTACCCCCCCCCCAATTTAATATTTACATGCTCCTGCTAACCCAGATTACAACAGCTAATACGATTAGTTACCATAACTAAGCAGATGACACTCAGCTCTACATTACTCATCCAAACCCTAAGAGAATGCATTAAGCAAATCAATGCATGGATATGCCATCATTTTCTCCAGCAGAATAGCAACAAAACTGAAGTAATTATTTACTCTCCGAGTACTTTTCTAGTTACATTTATTTCACATCAGCTAAGCTGAGATACTGAAGCACTGTGTATAGTACTGAGTGTGTATCAGTAACTATTTAAAATATTCGTATTCTGGGTGACTTTTTTACTCTGACACTGCTGTGG